>CM057005.1:96266038-97466038 GCA_029891345.1 Dryococelus australis
AACTGTGTTTGTCGTTTCCTCATTGTTTGCTCTGTTAACTTGCAGACCACAAAACTTTTGTTGGTGTAAATCCACCTTTCTTATTGAATCACCGCACTATCGAGTCAGTAAAATTATCACTGATCCATCTGTCACTAAAAATAACAGTTTAAATCTGTAGTGCCTCGTTGTATTGTAAAATGGCGGATATTAGTAAACATCGATTACCTCGTATATTGGAACCACTATATTTATCTTTTAAAGCACAGAATCCGAACTAAACTAGAGATAGATCGACTTTCGAACTTTGCAAAGACATATACTTGCATTAACCAACTATAAATAACTAGTTTTCTACTTCTTGAATTAGTAGATTTCTTTTAGCTGAGGAATTAGTGATATATTTTATACAGATTCAGGATGGAGCAGTTTCAACTGTCAATCAGTAAAAAACTAACTGATTCCGATTTTGAGTGTATGTTCCGCTTACTTGCGGCATACAAAAATTACACATTTAACACAACATCGCAACTCTTGTCTTGATTCACAGATCTATACGATCGGGCTTCGAATCAAACCAACACCTTACGTCCGACAATAAATTAACACTATTTGCTAAAAATGCAATGTGCTGTCGCAAAAATTGTCTGCGTGAATATGAGCCACTGCAAAGTTCGTCACAAACAAAATTTTTATTTCATAACTACAGGAATGCCAATGAAAACCTCACACTGTCCTTACAGTAGTTCAGCAGCACTCTTTGTCGACAGCGAGTTGAAATTGAATTTAAATCGTGTACTCGGAATTATTAAAGTCAAGTCGTTTTTTCACCCGCTTGTTAATTTGAAGCACCCTGTTCCTCTTGGGATTTCACGATCATTGGACAACCCCGTGTTAAGGCTTAGCCAATGAGTAAGTTGTTACAACTTGTTGATTTCGAAACTTGAGCAGCCTCTACATGAAAGTACGTAAAGGTAACACATTGGACCATTTAAGGCCATCTTTGTACCATACATTTGCTTTAAAATTAAAGATCTTACAGCACCACCACCCATTTTTTAATGTTTATTAAATTGTTAAAAAACTTATTTACAAATAACGCGGGAATGTGCGGAATTAATCTACGCAGGGGGAACAACGTTACCACAAATGGCTAGTCTGTTCAACGTTCTTTTTGGTTCAACGTATCTTTCACATTTCTTTAAAAATCTGAACCATGAAAAAAACATTCTGTGTGTGACCGCTTTGTATGTTTCCTAAATACACTACATATCGCAAGCGTTATACTCCCTTTAACGAGCCTAATTTTCTTTTTTGGGCTAAATGAAACTTTTACACATCACTGAGGGAAACGCACTTATTTGTTACAAATAAAAACAATCGCAGAGTCAGGCGCACAAATACAGCGAGATGTTTTTTCTTTGCCGCCCCCCCCCCCTTTTTTTTCCCCTTTCTAACGGATGTGGAAAAAATTACTTGGCGGGGAAGTCCGAAATCAGAACTTCTTCAGTGCTTCACAAATCATCGCCACAGTTTCTTCGTTTAACTAACGAGCCCTCTTCACAATTACTCGTATCTGTAATTTGGCGAAATGAAACTCGACAGTGACCAATATTCTTAAAGGCTTTACTTCACATGGCGTGTTGTGTAACTGGGTCCTGGCTTATTTATGTTGGTCAGGGTACACTCGTTTTGAAACTGAAACTACGAATCTCTAGCAACATACATTAAGCCGCACAACCAACTTAGATTTTAAACTTTCGTCAAGTAATTACCTATTTATCAATAAGGTTCTTGCCGCATAAAAACAGCCAGATAACGCGCGGGTAAAATTTGGATACTGCATTTGTAAGATACTTCTAAAATTTAAGATTGAATTTACGGAAACTTTAAGCCGTGTGTGTAGAATATTAATTTGTGTGTTCTAGGGTATTAAGTCTGTGGCTGCAGTGTGGGTTCTTGGCTTGACTTAAGATATGGTGATGCTGTATTATATATCTTAAGCACAAGTCATGACGAAGTAGCTATTCCAAGGACAGCCACAGTAGCTGCTGGCGGGGAACTGTAGTTACATATTGGAATTAGGTTGTCTTGTCATGAAATTGTATTAAATTATTTATTAAATCAGGAGACAGTATCCTCGTGTATTTAAAGAATTGTTCCTCGTCATGTTTTAGTTCTCGGAAGAGATTATTTAATTCGCGTTTATTTAACATTTTGCCCCTTTTATTGGCCTAACCGCCCTAAACTGCTGTCATCATCGCCTTTTTATATAAGATATCGCGATATAAAATCGATTACACAAGCAATAACCAAAATAATGCCATATACTGTAAACGATTTTTACCCGCATCCATGTTTTCCTGTCTATAATTGGTGATTTGTTTCCTACAATTCTGACTGGCTAGACTTAATGTTGGTAGATCAGTTGGAAACTGCTATATCGCATTCACGATTAATTCCAACTTTTCTGGAAATCTGCTATAGTTATACTTCCAGAATAGTATTCGCCTCGTGCAAACAAATCTTAATTACTCAAGAAATTTACACCAAAGTGACAATGCGCAAAATTCGCGCGCATTCAGTGTAATAATATTTCGAATATGAACTATTTCTTACTAACACAGCTGTTTTCTCAAGTTTTCATTCATATTAATTATTAATGTAATATTATAATGTAGGAATAAAAATAAGTAAAATTTCCATTTAATCAAATATAAAGTACTGTTATGTTAACACAAGTATAAAACGCGTGAGATACATCGCATTTGTAGGAAAAAAGTCTTACACATCGTGCATTGGGTGATTTTTTAATGTTTAGTTTTAGAAAATGTAAACAAACCGCGACTAGACTATAGACTAATTTTCCATCTACTTATCAGGTGATAAACACAAAACTTAATTCCACAGTATTTAATCGTAAACCAACCTTTATAATAAATATTTAATTACTTCATTGAAAAGAGAACTTATGGCACATGAATATAAAATGCAACATAGCCTACAAAACCGAGCTCGAAGCTTCCCTGTCGAGAGAACAGAAAATCGACAGACGTGCAAAATATAAAAATATATAATAGGGGGAGAAAAAAAATTATAAGATCAAAGTTTGCAGCCCTTGTAGTACATGTGGAGTTTATCTCTGAAGTGTTGAACAAAAGCGTTCTCTCTTCTCCACTCCGCTTCAAGAATTCAAGAGTTATTCACGGGCTTCACCTCGGGACGAAGGAATGCGCTGCCTCTCTGTTTCTTTCTTTCCCTCTCTCTCTCTCTCTCTTCCTCTCCTTGTGTATCCCCCTCCCTGGCAGACACCCCTGTGTTAGGCGGGTGAGTCTACCTCACAGGAAGCAACCCGGACAGGGGCAGAGATAGCGGCAGCTTCAGTGCATTGCGTTCGCTTCCTTCTCGCGATCGGCTTTCCAGTAATCGATTATTAAGATGGGATTGGAGGGGAAGTTAGGAGCTGCTCCCTCCCTCTCCACCCCTTCTCCATCACGGGGTTGCTTTACCGAAACTCAGGTGTGCCAACTCCACCGCAGGGAAACATCTGGCGGCCAAATCAAGTAAAGAATTCACCTTCGCGTCTTTCGCTGTGTTATATTTGCTACGGTGTCTGTAAAGTCTAAGATTATAAATTGTGGCGGAAATCGCTGTCCTGCCGTTGGGATTTTTATCCTTCCTTGTTTAATCCTCGACAAATTTCCACTTTCACCTTGTCCAACTATTTCGTTAAAACAAGGAATTACTAGTATGACTACTCAAATGTTGTCATGTTCCCAACTATTAGTTTGAGGCGATGCGTTACTGCTCCATTAATAGACCACTATGAATTATTAATTTATTATAAGGTAGGTATCTTCTGAACTACTCGATGGATTTTGATGCGGTTTTCACCGCCATTTAGAGAATTTCTTGAAGGTTTGGGCATTTAAAACAGTAATACGTAATGTAAGGATAGTAGATAAATGTCTACTTTTTCTAATCAAGTCGGATAAAGCCGCTTTTCATGCGGTTACGTGGTTTACGCCGACTAAACCATAAGAGAGACACCAAAATAAAGTAATACAGAGTTCTAGATCTCAAAAAGGCCTACAAAAAAGTCCAAGACAGAATATGTTTATCTTTTAAGAATGACCCACAGTAAACATTTTCGTCTTTTAAAGTTCACCTACGAAGACTTTTTGAACAAAACAGTATTAATCCCATGTTGGTTACCTTAAGCATTTAGTGTATATACTTGCTGTAAAACAAAAAACAACGCCATATTTGTAAATCGCACCTGAGCGAGGCCCGGGCGGGTCGCTAGTCTATACATAATATAAAAAAAAGTCGCCAGGCCGCGTGTGTCTGTGTATTCGTTCAGTAGAGAGACAACTGACAACGTATCACATTCTGTTTCGTCTGCAAACAGCTTACTCAAGTCTTCTTCAGCGATGAAGGCGAATTCGTTTGTACTTTACATCAGACCTCACGCCAGTGCTATATCGCAATATATTAACGGTGTGGCTGATACATTAGATACTAAACCGTCCCACATTTCCTCGTGAAGTACATGAATAATAAAACTATAGGCCGTTCACGGTAAAGTGAGCACTTTTTGAAGCTGTCTCACCAGACATAATAACCAATATATACATTTCATAGTGGCCTGGGACTATTGGTTTTGGGTATGGTGAATGTATACACTGTGTTTATTACTCACATGGCAGGATTTACATTAACAAGTGGTGGAAGGGTATAAATTGGTTAAAAGAAAAAAGTAACTAGGGCAAGTGCTCACTTTATGGTGAACGGCTTATACTAAAATTAATGAAACTGATAAAATTAATGGACAGATAAGCAGTAAATAACGGTAACAAACTTGTGTACATTGTTCTAAATTCTCATTCAAATTAATAACAATTTAATCTCAATAAAACATTATTATACATCATGTTCGACCTCTTCCAACCCTGCACATTGACAGTTTAGTACTCTACACGATCTCATCCCAGTTCACGATTGTCTTTTTCTGAAAAAATATTTCGATATTTAATATACAAGCAAAAACCCACACACCTTCCAGTCTTATGATGAGAAAATCATCTAGTATACTTCAATATCAACTGCCCTTAAACAGTTTGGGAGGTACGGCGATGTATTTACTGAAATACTGGCTCGTCGTCGGTTAGAGTAAAGTGGGATGCGACGTTCCCTCTTATAGTTGATTGTCATTGTTTCCAGTCAGACGTGTCACAGGGGTTGTGATGACTCCGAGTGCTGGTGGAGTGTGTTGTCCGCGGACAAGCAGTCACGCGAACGTGAGGTGGACGTTGTCCGCGCCTTCCACGTACTTGCGCTTGTGGCCCTCGAACAGTTCTACCAACTGCCGGACGAACTCTGCGTGCAGTTGGTCTACCTGCTGGCCGGTCGGCTCTTCGACTGCTTCCACCTCGATAGGTTTCCCCACTGGAACACACAGCATCGCCTCACATCAGTCGACTTGAATGAAGGAAATAAAACTAGTTTAAAAAGGTTTTCAATTATGCGCCCAAGTCGAAACATCACAGAAAGAATGGCGCGTGGTGTTGGGGACACGGCCGTTTGTTTTGCGTGAATACATCCACGTTGACGCGCTCGGACGCCTTGATGTTTATTTTACGTTCTCGGCACCGCTTCACTCGATAATATGGGTTTTTTTTATGGGTATCACTGTATTTCTTTTGAGATTCTCTTTCCAACCATATACGATTTCTGTATTTCGACTTTGCCTTTTGACGAGCGTAGGCCGACATTGTGTTAAGTTTTCTTAATTGTTTACATTAAACTCGTACAATTTCACCATAACCACGCCACACAAACGTTTTTATACACGCACTCGATTGATGTTGACGAGAGCTGTCGATTGAAACTCAAACGAGCGTCGTAGCTTCTCCTAGTCAAAAGTTATACTACGCGGAAATTATGAGACGCGGCGAAACCAACTCAAAAATTACGCACCCCCCCCCCCCCCGGCCACGATGCACGATGCTTCGCAGTCCTCGCTCAACGTAACCGATCATTTGATCCTTTGGCAATCGAGTGGTGTAATTTGAATTTCGAATGTAGACATTCGGAGCTGCAATGCCAAACTCTATCCCCGATTTTCTTATCGGATTTTCTGGATTGCCGGCCTATGCGGCTGCAAATTTAAATACGTAATCACGTCAATAAATGAAGGTCCCACATAACATCGTGATGTGGCATTTGTAGGAAGTTTCATCTGACCAAAAAATTTCATCTAGCCTGAACAGAACTAGCCGTTATTCTCTCCCTGATATCGTTGACATGTTACCGAATCGACATGCATTACAACCCACTCGACCGTAGAAATTTTAGGATTATTTTCCTTCACTGTTGAAATTCAAAAGACGTTCCTGCACACAACGCCCAAATATGCATCGACCAGTACACTATAACCAGTCCATATTCTGATTATCGTCAACCACTTCAACCCAAGTTCTTCTTGGCAAGTTTTAGTAAAGCTGATACTGTTGACTTCTTAAACCGAGACCCAAATCAGACCGAAATAATACAATTATATCTACTTTCCGACATTAAATTTTTTAAAGTTTGCGTCTCAACACATTAGTTTATAGTTTTAATATCGTATCTTGTGGTACGTCGAAAAACCAAACTTTCAATATTACTATCGTTAGTTCACCGTCTCAAATACCGCAAAAATCGCATTTAAAAAGGAAAACTTAGTAATATGAAACTATAATTAATGACAGGACTGTTTATGAGGTAATACTGAAACTATGTAGTGTGTTGTCCCTCCCTCGTGACACGACAAACACACACCTAACCATGCAATCTTAGGTACCCCACTAACTATATATATAATATATATAAACAGATACAGATTAACGAATTCGTCAAATAAAAATTGGAGCGAATATGAGACATCTGTTTATTGCCCAGACACTAGCGTCTGAAATATGGCAATAAATGTATATTACAAAAATTATAAGTTTTTCTATAACGTCCAACATGTTCTCTCTCTCTCTCTCGGTCTCTCTCTCGGTCTCTCTCTCGGTCTCTCTCTCCCCCCTCCCTCATTTCTACATTTTTCCATTATTGAAAAACCCGGTGGAAAAAATATGAAATGTATAGAAAGATTGTTTGCAAAAATAATTTTATACACAGCTAAGGGGTTTTGATAGATGGATATAGAGGGGACAAACACTTCAAGTAGGGCGAGGTCCTTATCCGCTCTTACATAAATGTGGATGGACGTGTTCAACCAGCAGAACATCGCCCTGTTTTACGGGAGAAGGGGCAGTTTTATTTGCCATGGCGTGGACGACGTTGGCCACAGAAGGAAGTTATATTTTCCAGATTCCAGGCTGGGAGAGGAACCGGTAATTCAATAGACGCCCTGATAAGGGGTTTGGAAATTATTAGAGATATTGGGCCTCTACGGCGGCGGTAGAGGGTAGAGACTTAGGTCGTCATGCTGAATGGATTGAGGGCAGTTTACTTCTCATTGCTATTGGAAGATTGGAGAAGCTATTGTGTTCCGAGGATTGTTGACGTACGGCAAAGGGAGGGTATAGACAATTCTAAACTCTTTTTTTTCCTTAGATGAAACAAGGATAAAACTATTGGCTGTCGCTTTTATTCGGCGCCACAAAATGAAAAGTTTGGATGCATAGAAAATACATTGAGTTCTAACATAAGCTATCATTGGTAGTATGGGCGTGCCGGTTTCAGGCCACCTTGCATTAAATGATGAATTGTCGATTCAATTGAAAGAGTTAATCCTTAATCAGATCTTATCCGATGAAAAATGGAAAAGGTTAAATTTACAGAAAGGATTAAATGTATTTAAAGTGTTGTTGTTTCTTTTTTTCTTTGTTTTTGGGAGGAGGAGCTCTGTATGATGTTGACACAGTGCTGTCCTGGAGGCTACTGGCCAGAGTGGTGGGTTGTAATATAGGTGTTGAGTGCAAGAGTGTGCTAAGTGTCATTTTTCTTATTATTTATGATTTTGATGTTTGTAGGGATGTTGGTTGTAGATAAACGATTTTTATAAATATATTTAACACATGAGAGAATTTCAGACTTTTTTAACGATTTCTGAGTGTGTCCTAGGTATTTTTTTTTTTGTTTTTGGCGGATATTTAGAATATATGGTGGTGGGAGATAGGCGACTTTGAAAGATGCTATTTACGTGTTAGTAATGACAAACGATTGAAGAATGTTTTCCGAATGCAATTAAATGTTAGAGAAATTCAGAGTGTTCCACATATGAATAAATTACATGCATCGAATCGAAAATTTGCAATGACTACATGAATAATAAGTGCAATTACACGAGTCTCGAGCTTAGAAATATAATTTACACGAAGAAGTATAACATAACTATGTGAGTATGGAATTAACAATCTACAACAAAATGTCCCTATAAATTAAACGAACACAATAACCAGATATACGATACTACCTGATAGCTCTCGCACATACCTTACACATCTGTCTGCCTGTGAGACTGGTGAGTAGGAATGTAATCAATGAGTAAAAATAAATTGATTAACACATGTAGTATAATTACACCTCTCCATAATACATCTGTATAACTGCGAGATTGCTGAAGGAATGACTTTAGTATATGATTTGTGGAGACTTATAAGCATGATTAGATATGCGGAGCATGGCCATCCACCTGAGGTCATTCGATGAATGTGTATCATATGATGAGCACCTGCTTATATACTTGTAGCGCGTCTTAAAGGCAACTGAGTATAAATTTAAGACTGACAGAAAATCTACCAAGCTACTATTAATGACTTGAGTCATCCTACAAATACATGATTGTATAAAATGAATTATTTAAAAATAACGATCATACTACAAATGTTTTCCCTAAAGTGTGGTAAATAGAGCGCACTTGTTAACACAAATGCGAGTTGCAAATTATACGATGTTTCATACACCGAGCTCATAAACATGATTTGAAAATCCTAAAAAAAAAAAAAAAAAAAAAAAATTTGCAATATTTACTTAGTACATGAAAAATGTTTCCTGGTAAAATAGTTTTATATGAAAGTGTGTATATTATAAAACATTATTCGCAGCTACCACACTCTGGTGAAGTCGAGAGATCCAGTGTTGCATCTATGCAACACGAAGGTTGCCAAAGTACTAAGTTGGTGGAAGCCCTTGAGAAACCTCCGCATTACTCTGCCAAGTTCAACCTCTCCCTACACTCCACCTCCACCCCTAACCAGAGCGACATTACCTGGGGTTACTCGCCCTTCTGCCCTCGATTGTCAATTTTTTGGCACTGAGACAACATGGCGGCGACTGGATACAGGGGTGCAGATGGCTCCCCAGATCCCTGCACCCCCATTCCCACCTCCCACCTCCATATCTCACCAGAGGAACATGTCCTGGGGTCATTCACCCATCTTTCCCGATTGTCAATTTTTTGCCACTGAGGCAAGATGGTGATAACTCTGGCAAGAGAGCATCACATCACCCCTTGTTCGCCTGTAGACATCCCCTATCCTCCACCCCTTGTCCAGAGTGCTATGGGCTGAATTTACTCATACCTCCCACTCCTACTCCAGAAGCTGTCTTCGCCCAAAAAGCCAGTTTTTCTACAAGGCCATGCATCCCCAGCCTGGAGTGTTTTTTTTTTCTTCAGATATCTTGGGTGGTGGCCTGTTTACACAGCCCACCCTCGCTGCCGATCCAAGGTCACACAAGAGGCTGGCGTATTCCCAGCAAATTAGAATTAAAAAACTCCTATGATGAAATTTTATATCCTTGAAATAAAGTTTCTTCAATCCTCGAGATAATCCCCAGATTTAACATTCCAACAACAAGTATATATTAGAATCAAGTAAACTATGATTTGGAAAAAAAAATCACATAGAAATACAAGACATATTTCATTGACTTGTATGAAAGTATTTTTTACAAGTATTGAAATAGGTCATATATTTATTCGTCTATCAGAAAAAAATACGAATTTCACGTGTAGATTTTCCGAGCCCAAAATTTTTAGACACTATCATATAGGAAAATATAATATAATCTCGGTAAAGTTTATTATTCTACGCAAAGAAAATATCAGTTCCAAATTTATTTGGGGAAGGGAATAGACTACAGCGACTTGTTTTTACAAAATATATGGGAACGAGTCATTCTAAAACCTCGTGGACAATACCAGGGAATGGATAGCCGAGAATAGAGTATGATTGGATAGCAAGCGAAATTTAGGTCTCGAGAGCCGATGTGGATGACCTGCATGCAGAGCTGGAGCAGAATATGGCACGAAGGAAAGTTTAGAGCTCGCGGACTGAGAGTTTGGGTCGCATGCATGCGGGAGATGTACACCGTGCGGAGCAGGGGAGGGAATCGTTCAGTAAACTGTTGCTGTCAGCGGCATGTGCCACTATCGATACCCACCCGACAACCTTCCCTTGACCCACAGAACCTGGTGGTCGTCTCCGCACATGCGCAGCAGTAGCAGAACTTGCACCCGCATCCTCGAAAACTTCTCTGCGAAGTGAATTACCTGTCTGCAGCTTGCCTTCACTATACAATTCAACGTATCCCAAGACCTGTTCAGCCTCGCCAAGTCTGCCTTTCAAAAACGTTTTATGTTTGGAGCAAGCGGTCTGCGTTTACAATATTGCATTTTAATTTAAGCCTATTTTAAATGTTGATTTTTTATATTACACAGTAAAAAAAATATGTTCTAGGGTATGCCGTAGAAATAATTAATACATATTTTCGTACAAAAAGTTTTTAGCTTGGAGAATAGTATTTTACTCTCTTAAGACTAAACAATTTCCAAGAACTGTATCGTTACAAGCAAAGAAATATAACCTATCACAATCATCTCATGAAACCCAGAAAGGTATTCCAATAAATTAATGACGAATTACGTCCCAGTTAAATAAAAAAAACCCGAATTACCATAGAAATCTAATCCAAGAAACGAACTCCAGAAAACAATATACAAATTCCAAGAAATATATCATGTTAAAAATTTATTCTAAATAACATTCAAATGGAATCGCATCCCGAATGCCTTCAAGTTGAAAAATTCCACGAAAAAAAATATATCAATTCCAGGAAATTACAACAACGAAATTAACAAATTATGTCTTAAATGGCTTTAAGCCGTGAAATTCTACGAAATTTTATCCCGATTCCAAGAAATCCAGCATCAAAAACAATCAAATACGTCATTTAAGACTTAATTCGTATTGTGTTACCAGTTCGTTCCGATATACCATTTATTGGATATCAAGGTGACCGATTATTGCCACGTACTTTCAGTGTTTACTTGGATGAGATTGCTTAACACCAGATGCAATGAAATGTTCTTGTACGCATATAATAAAAAAATGCAAACCAAAAAAGGGTATTTTTCCTTCTTTAAAAAATTAGGACACCGCTTCATTTTAATCTACGTACACTTATGGACATAAAAGTATTGAGGAATTTGCCCGACTTCAGCGTATTATTCCATCCACAACTTTCACCACCACATTATTATCTACCATACGTGTATCTCATGGGCTACAAATTTCAATTCGACATTACATTCATGGGATTCTTAAAAAAAAAAAAAAATTGCTACGAAGCAGAAGTGATTTTCTATAAATACCAATATGAATAGTGACGCAATATTCTCTGGGAAATTACTACAAATAACACTAATATTGCCAAACAACCGTAATTGGGTTTTAAACAACGTGTTACTCAATTGCGTGCAACACTTTCAGTATGCATTTTTTTTTAAATAAAATAAAATACTGAACGATTGATTATCTGCATGCTGCCTTTATCAGTTCAGCTACCGAAGTTTGACATTGTTATAAAATATGGAATTTACTGTAACACTACGCCTCTTGATTTTTTAAACAACTGTTTCGTACGTGTATGACATGTCACTAAGCATTCGTGCTGGAAAAAAAATTATTTAATTGGCAAACATGAAGCAAACTTTCTATACAAAGTACAAACAACGGAAGACAATTTTACTAGGTCAACATTCACGACAAGCAGCATAAGATATAGTCTAACACCTAAGGGTGAGTGAAGACATTTGGTCGTCTCTCAACATCGCGATGAGGGTGGAGCGAGGTGAGTATGGAGCAGCGCTGGAATGCAATGGCGGGGGAAACCAGGACATCTACCGAGAAGACCCGCGGACCAGCGGCATCGTGCGAAAATCCGGGGCCGACCGCGCCGGGAATCCATGGTGGGAGGCGAGTAGTCTAACCGCCACACCACCGCGACCACCTAAGGCAGATGTTTGTATCCCGGCGCACAAGAACGGTAGGTACGTTCTCAGCTTCCTCCAGCCGTCGTAGAATTTTTCTGCAGTCCATCCTCACCTAATAGTTTACAGCTGTACTGGGATAGACGAGGATCTAAGACATCGCACCATTCAGTGAACTTTCTGCAGTCACGTGATAAATCTATTTTGATTTGTAAACAAAAAAATATCAAGATATATTATTATACCACAGAAGAGACACGGCTACTTTGCCATGTTTAAGAAAGTGATGCAACTTCCAACTGTATTATTCTTAAGGCTTGTGGATTTGAGACCCGTTAACGGTAGCACATAGTAACAAAATTTTTCCCTTCGTAATTTTACGGAAAATTGTCGGTAAAATAATTCTTAGACCTCCCCGTTAATTTACAGACAGCGTTAAATTACAGATGGATGCCTTTTTCTGTGACGGACATTCTATAAATGTCACATAATTTTCCAACTATTCGTATAACCTCGCAAATTGGCTGGTTTTTGTGTATTTCTGGTCTTAAAAAGCAGAAAGCCCACGAACCAATTTCATCAATTCTCACCACGCAGGTGTTTCCATTACGCATAGTAAAGGAAAAATGTGAAAAACCTAAAACATTATGGAGCGAGATTTGAACACTGAGTTCGTGATTTACTACTAATCTGTGCCATTTTTTTATTAACGAGGATATAAGTTAGAGATCTATTTTACTTCTATAAACTTGACGTTTTCAATTTCTAGTTATATTTGAGTAACTGAAGTGCTGGTAATTTCCGCAGGTGCCCGATGTTCCATGGCGACGTTCGAACGAATAGGCCCGAGTAGCGTGAATTCACAAACTGCCACAGAAAACTATACATCATCTGCTTGCAGTGGCAAAGAAAGCTTCGCGTGGACTTTGGCACTGTTCGTAACCGAACCTACAAGAAATACGAAGCCATTCCTTATTCTGTATTTACGGAGCCGAGCTCCAGTTTTTCGTTGTCGTGGGTTTTCGCAAGTTTAAGTAAATACAAGAACATTCTTAACACTGTAAATTTTTTTTTTCTCTTTCGACTTTCCGGCTGTCGGTGCAGCTACCCTCGTCAGAGATAAGAAATCAGAGGACCAGAGAATAATCTACAATGACCGCGAAAGCCCGCGATATACTCGAACTGCATTTGTTAAAAGTGCACATTGCATGTCGTTATAGCTTTATATGGGCTGCTCAGGGTTAATTTATAATTCTGGAAGCAGGCCTTGAAGAACCGCGCAGTCCCTACCTGCGCGTTCTTTTTACGGGCCACTGGTTCGCACGCACTCAGTAACGTTGGCAACGAGGGAAAGAAAGAAGTTCCATATGTTACCGTTTAATTAAAAGTGCTGGATAAACATTTTTGAATACCTAAATGTTATCGTTTGCTCGTTTTCTTTCCTGTCTTTGTCGGTAAGAATTGGAGAACGTTTGAAATACTTTAGTTGCTGATGAATTCACAGTTTCACTTGACCGGCACATGAATAAAGTGATCAGACACACGGCAATGTTATAGGCTGTTCACGATGAAATGAGCGCTTTTGATATCAACCTTAGAAAAATGTCACTGTCCCTGCCTCCGTGTATTTTAACGTGCGCACTGAGTGACATGTGCCCGGTAAAGTTGGTAACAATGAATGGAACGTCGAATATAAAGTGTTAGGTAACCATTTGCATTATTTAAATATATTTCTTACCCTTTAGTGTTTTTTAACGTCCAAGTGTGTAAAAATTAGCAGATGTATAAAATGTTTACTTTTCCAATAATTTCACAGTTTCACTTGACCGACGCATGAATAAAAGGACGAGGTCCATGGCAATGTTTATTTTAAGTAAGCTGGAAGAATACACAAGGTATATACAAGTAGATCTTAAGCATGGCTTTCAAAAGTGTTCATTTTACTTTGAACGCCTATATACAGGTTATACAGATTATTGACTGTAAACTGAGCACTTTTGAAAGTCCCAATTAATGTGCACTTGTATGCATATCGTTATACACGGAAGCCTGAGGGACGTATCCGAGTTCGTGAGAGATAGAGTTCTTAGTAAAAAAAAAATAATAAGAAACTATATTTGATTTCTACTTTATTCACACAGCTATTATTTACGGCGATAAATTATCTGTCTCCACTTTTACTCTTTATATTCAACAGTGAGCGCAATATTTGATGTATATTTCAACTCTAATCGAAGTCCTCCTTAATTATATCTGTTGGATACAGTCCACTAACTTGTACTAATTATCAACACGTGTTAAGTCTATCCGTTTCCCATAATTTGAAATGTATTTCACTCACGCATCTAGTCCAAGAGTCCAGCCTTCCAACAGCACACGCCACTGCTTGCTACTCGCAGTCGCAGACTTCCCTTCCTCTGGTCACTTCTCTCGCTGCTAGTCTTCTCTCGCTCGAATCTCGGCCACTCATTCACTCATCCCCAGTCAAATAAACTCCATCTACGGACTGGAGGCCTGTCGCAATATTTCGTTAACGATATTTTTTGCACAAATTCGGTTTCAAACCACGTTTTTAAGGGCTCAAACCGCCATTAATACTCGGTTTAGGTATAAAGTGTCACATAGGTTTTCATTTAACTTTTTCGTTAGGAATCACCTCCCGAAGTTATCCGGCCTAGTCGCGAATCATCCTGTAGATGAATTTCCAGCGCCGCCGTCTGGAACGGCAGAACTCACCCAGTATGGTGAGCGGTCTCCGGCGGGGCAGAATGCCGAAGCGATCCTGGAAGAGCCCCCAGCCTATGGGGACGACAGGACATACTCCCGTGAGGTCCTTTATCTTGTGCTGTATCTTCTGTAGCCACGGGCTCCTGACCTGGTCGTACAACTCCGTCTCTCCCAGCGTGAGCACCGGCACCAGATGCGCCCTAGGACAAGCACAGGCAAGAAGCGGGATGGTCTGGCCGCCTCTACGCAACTTCTGCCACGGAAATATATTTTATCTTATATTTTTACCTCAATTTGTTAAACTTTTAGACATTATCAGTAATGACTCTTAGCTCATAGTTTTTGCATTATTAAATGTAAAAATTACAGTTTTACTTTTCTGGTAATGTGCAAATAATGAAAACTTAAGCTGGGTTCACAACCTTCTGTCGCATCCGTCAGTCATCCGTCTGTTTTTCGTCCGTCAGTTGAAAGCGTCCGTCGTCCGTAGATCCTTCTGTCCGGCAAAATCTCAGCGTGACAACTTAACATCGTGATCTTTCTTTCGTAGAAGGTATATTTTGGTTGGAAATACATTTCGGGGAAATAATTTTTTCTACGCGATAAAAATTTATACTGAATTATTGTTTACGTTCTATATTCCTGAATTTACCACCAAGATAAATAAACTGCCTATCCACTGCCATTGAATTTTATTTCAAAGTGCTCAATAGCGTCTGAGGAATGTCGTCAGAAGGCGGTGGTCCATCAGTCGGTCTGTCGAAAGCTAAAGATGGATATGCATTTGACGGATTGATGGATAGAAAATAAGTTGCCCTGCGATTGGTCGAAGATCACGTGACCGCCTAACGGATGAGATGGATGCTTGCGAGTCCATCTTAACTTGTGTACAGAAATGACAGTTCACACTAAAAAAAAAAATGACGTCTTTAAAAACCCACAAAACATTACAAAGAAATGGTTTCGCTGCAAAAATAAAATTGAAAATGAGTATATTATTGCGTATTTTTGGTTTGTACCTGCCGCTGGATTTTCGTAAAAATAACTTTTGCCTAGCATAACTTAAAAATGAATTAATAGAAGACCTTTCAGTTGCCATGTTTATAGTTAAGTTTATCTTATTTACGCATTACAAAAACAGAAAATATTGACCGACATTTTATTTTGCAAAAACTATGCGATCGGAAGAACAAAATACCCGACGAAAAAGATATAGTCATACACAATGTCTACAAGTTGGAGAACATGTAATATAAATATAATTTTTCTTTTGTGGAGATGTGCCTTAACCACGGGTTTTGAGAGCGGATGAGGGTGAAGAAAGGTGAGTACGGAGCAGCGTGGGAGTGCAAGGCGGGAGATCGTAGAGGAAACCCGTCGATCAGCGGCATCGTCCGGTACCGTGAGGAAATCCGGGAGCGACCCCTCCGGGAATGAAAACCCGGTTCGCTTTGGCAGGGAGGCGTACGCTCTAGCCACCGGGTCGCCGCGGCCCCTTGGCCCCATTAAGGAGATTTACCAACGCCGTAGTGGGATCAGAACTTTGGCACGGAGGTCAGAGCGCACAGATCGTAGGCATCAGACGACATGATGCAGCGCACCCACAATCCACGACCTGCGGCTTTACGCTAGGTGCGCAGGGAGGTTTAGATTCGCCAATATAAACACAGACAACGACACGCCGGTTGGCAGCAGGCAGGTTTGTTGTCGGACCGTCCGTTGGGGAAGCTACAATTCAACGTCGGACCCCCCCGACATGCAGCCAGTTTTGGTTGATGGCCAAAGTCCTCCCTCGTCGTATCATGTTATTTTATTTTTTAAAGGAGTCTTGCAACCAGTGGCGTGACTGAAGATTCTGACCTAGGTCCTCGCCCGAGATAGGAAAAAAGGTCGTTCGACGTTTGTGTTTACGAGTTTATAGGCTGTTCACGGTAAAGTGAGCACTTTTGACGGCCGTCCTTTCAGCCATTTTTTATTCTTTAAACATCTTTTTTAGTAAATATTGCTATGTAAGTAATAAACACAGCGTGTATATTCCACCCCACTCGGAAGTCAACGTCTACGGCTAAAGTAAAGCATACTTATCGACTATTATTCCAAACGAGAGGGCTTTCAAAAGTGCTCACTTTACCGTGAATGGCCTTTAACAGCGTGGAGGCATGAGCTGTTTATGCGATTTTTTTTTTCCTGACATAACGTCACTAGTAAATCAATTCAAGTCTCATGTGGCAGACACGATGCCCTCGCTCGGAGACAAGTAGAAAGCAGATACGTTCGTATGTGCACCCAAGTAAATTCATCGCAAATTCACCACAGCAGTGTATGCCCATTCTGTGCACCGAGAAGAAAGTTTTGTTGAATCAAACAAGGTTTGTTTGAGCCCAAGCAAATTAATTGTTACTATAGGGGCAGTGAAATGTTTTGTTGTTGAAGCCAAATTATTTCGTTAGTCTAATCTGGTCGCCACAGACAAAGATTTGGTTGTTGCGACTAAAGATTTGTTTATCTCTACAACAGTTTCGTTTCGTATTAGAAGAAACCCTGTCCGAGATCCCAGCATAATTATGTAGGTCGAATGCGCCCGAGCGCCACACCTTGGTAACCTCAGCTAAACTTCTTCTGATGAAATCTGAATGTTTATAAAGATTTGTTTAGCTCTACAACAGTTTCGTTTCGTATTAGAAGAAACCCTGTCCGAGATCCCAGCATAATTATGTAGGTCGAATGCGCCCGAGCGCCACACCTTAGTAACCTCAGCTAAACTTCTTCTGATGAAATCTGAATGTTTATAAAGGCTGTTCATGTTAAAATGAGCACTTTTGAAAGCCCTTCTAACGATCTACATGAATTAATATTTAGTATTATTTCCCCTTACATGAGGCATTGCCATGGGCTTCATCAGTTTATTAATGCCTTGGTAAAGTGAAACTACGAAATTATTAGAAATAAAAATATTTTACACTTTGATGCTTTAAAAGAACACAAAGTGAAAGAAACAATTTAAGTTATTAAACATGTTTGCCTAGCACTTTTCATTTGACGTTAATATATTGAACTACTTTCCATCCATCGTTACCAACTTTACTGGGCGAATGTCGCTCAGTGAGCCCGTTAAAATATATGCAGGCAGGGGCAGTGACTTTTTCCTTAAGGTTGCTTTCAAAAGTGCTTATTTGATAGTGAATAGCTTTTACATGGCAGTGCCTTATTCAAATTTCACAGATGTTCAATTCTGTGGGGAAATTCAGTTTTTGCCAACGTTAAAAGTATTCTAATCTATGCCTGCCGTGTACAAAACGCATAAAAATTTAATTTTTCTCTTCCCACGAACATATCGCTATAAATTACAATGTTTCCTATACACAAAAAAAAAAAAGGATTTCGATCAATGTTCAACTATTACTGCACCCCAGGTAGGTAGGTAGGTAGGTGCCTTAGCCCCAAACAATCCTTGCTGAAGGATTAGCTTCACTGTAAAAACTCCCTTACGTGTAAGGGAAGCTAATTACCTCTACATTAAGGTAAAATTACCTCTTAAAATTTAGAGTAAATTTACTTAACAAGTAATATGCTATTCTCTAATCGTACAGGAAAAGTATCTGACAAAAGTTGGGGGGGGGGGGGGGAAATCCTCTACAAGTAAGGGAAAAATTATTGTATAATAATATTATATTTAAAAATATCCTGGAGTATTAGCAGCTATTAATTTATATCCACAACATTAAAATCCTCGACACTGGCTGGTGGATGGGCGAGAACCACGGACCTCTATATCACGATAGGCTGATGCGCTACCCATTTTTTTTTTTTTTACTTCATTTGACAGTGTCGTGACATTTGATATTGACGAAGCTCTAGTGAGACCGTCCTGCTGACAGATTCCCAGTGCGACAAGCGAACTGAAAATCTGCCGTGTCGGAGGCACCGGGGCGCGAACCCGCGACCCTCCGACTACAGGTCGGCCACCCTACCCCTGAGACCACGACGACAGCGTGACGGTAGCAGTAAATATTTGCGTGTTACAGAATTGTTTCTTCCGCCCGTCCTCCCACTTAGCTGTCGAGACAATGCTGAAGAGATGCACGCGTCGTAAGGTATATTTCCCATCCATGTATGGGATTTTTCATTACCATGTGTATGAATTTTACTCCAGAGTGCGGTAATTTTACCTTACCCGTAAGGAAAACTTGTGCTTCCCCTTACAAGTTTGCGAATATCGCCTTACACTCGTCAGGTAATTTTCCCATTATTTTTGACAGTGTCGATAACGCTTACCCGTGCTTGATGGCGAGCCTGACAATTCCCTTCCTGCGGTTCGTCATCAGACGATATGTGCCCGGTTCACTCAGGAGGGCCTCTGCTGCCCCTCCAGCCACCAAACCGAGAGCGTTGCCAGCTTTCCGATCCTCCAGGAAGTATCCCAGCGAGTCTGCAGACACCGAGCAGAACCCTGAAACAACAACACAACAGACATCTCAACCATAGCCCACACGGGTTCCTTTCCCCGCAAATATCATGCATTTTTTTTTAATTTTGACGCGTATACATCCTTAAACTGTGGGGCAGCGGTGGTGCACTCGCCTCCCACCAAGGCGATCCGGGCTCGATCCCCGGCGGGCTCGCTTCCGGACTCTCGCATGTGGGAATCGTGCTGGTCTATGCCGCTTGCCGGCGAGTTTTATCGGGGTACTCCCGCTTCCCCCGCCCTTGCATTCCAGCGCCGCTCCATCCTAGGATCTAATTCCATGTCATGTTCAGGGATGACGGGCACCTACGGGTCCCAGTTGGAAAGCCCGTCACTCGGAGGGTGTTGTCTCGCCCTGGATCCACCCCCCTACGCATTTATTTATGTCTTTAAATTTGCAACCATAGTGGGAGGCATTCCAGAAAATCCGATGATAAAATCGGGGGATACAATTTGGCATTGCAGCTTCGAATTTATTATCTACTTTCAAAATTCAATTACACCACTCGATTGCTAAGGGATCAAAGAATATGTTACGTTGAATGACGACTACAAAGGTATCACCCGTGGCCGGGGGGGGGGGGGGGACGCCGCAGTTTTGAGTTAGTTTCACCGCGTCTCATAACTTCCACATAGTATAACTTTTGTCTAGGAGAAGCTACGACGCTCGTTTTAAGTTTCAATCGACAGCTCTCATCAAGCTCAATAGATCGCGTGTATAAACACATTTGTGCGGCGTAGTTATGGTGAAACTGTTTGCATTTAATGTAAAAAGAAATTAAGAAAATTTAACCCAGTTTCGGTATATACTCTTCAAAAAGCTAAGTCGAAATACAGAAATCGTATACGGTTGGAAAGAACATCTCGAAAGCAATCCAGTGATACCCAAAGAACCCCATATGATCGAATGGAGAGGTGCCGGGGACGTGGAAAAAAAAATATCAAGGCATCAGAGCGCGTCAACATAGACGTATTCACGCAAAACAAATGGCCGCGTCCCCAACACAGCCACACCCCATTTTTTTTCGGCATTTCAAGACACTGCAAGCCGAAAGTTTGTTTTCAGAAAACACGACGTGGTGTAAACGTAAATTACTTACCCTCACGACATTGTTCACCACGCCTGTAAACTACATCTTACATTTGCACTTCAGTGAAAATGAATGTGTGTGTGAGAGAGAGTGAGTGTGTGAGAGAGAGGTTGGAGTGTGTGAGAGAGAGAGTGAGTGTGTAGAGAGAGAGTTTGAGAGGAGAGTGAGTGAGAGTGAGTGGAGAGAGAGAGGAGTGTGTGTGTGCGAGAGAGAGAGAGAGAGAGTGTGTGCGAGAGAGAGAGAGAGAGAGTGTGTGCGAGAGAGAGAGAGAGAGTGTGTGCGAGAGAGAGAGAGTGTGTGTGCGAGAGAGAGAGAGTGTGTGCGAGAGAGAGAGAGAGTGTGTGCGAGAGAGAGAGAGAGAGTGTGTGCGAGAGAGAGAGAGAGAGTGTGTGCGAGAGAGAGAGAGAGTGTGCGAGGGGAAGAGTGTGTGCGAGAGAGAGAGAGAGTGTGTGCGCGTGTCTACATAGTTGTTTCTCTACACAAGTGCTGAAAACTCGTCCCACGCTACTTTCACATATCCTGTAAACCTCATTCGCTGGCTGGGGGAGAGGGTTTTTAAAAGTGGCCTCTCCCGGTGGTTGCTGCAATAAATTGTCGCAATTCCTGGCGTCCTGATTTACTGAAAGTATTAGGCCAGCTTCATATGAATAAGATCAGTTAAGGTCTGTTCAAAGGAAGGAGTAAATAGATCTGTTAGTTCTTTCCTGATTTGTTTTCTTTTAGTTGGAATCATTCTCATTAGTTTTGCTTAAAATGTATTATTTAAAGTAAATTATTTTATTTTTAAGCTTGTTAGAGGCATTGCTTTTTTTCTTGTTTGCAATTTTCCCAGATTTATTATAAGAAAACTTACTAACTACACATATTAAGAGTACATTAATGGTTAAGTATTGCTAAACATGTCAAAGTATGCATTTATATGGAACATAATATAGAATAACCGAGAAACGAATGTGGTTAACATTTTTACCAGATTGGTCAGCAAATATTTTGACAGGGCCATGCATTTCACGGTTTTTTTCTAGTCCCAGTTTTAAATTAAAACTGTTGACCGTCATAAATGTAAGGATTAATTTTAACAGCGTAAGTGGAACAGTTGTAACGAAACTGATTCTGTACGAAAATCTGTAATTTTGAAAATTTTGGCTGTGTGTAAATTTTTGTATTAGGTCTATCATGCCTTTTTTGTTTATATTAAGCTTCCATGTATATGTCGTCTATATATTATTTCGTAATAACGTGAAATAAATACAGAAATAAATGATATATGATCGTATACACACTTACTAGTAAGAAAGTGTTCTTATTTGTAATATCATAAATTATGTTTCCTTACTTTATTTGTAAAGTAAGGCATTATGAGCGCCACAGTTATGTTTCTGGAAACATTTCGTTCTTATGTATACATAGCTGTTTATTTTAGATTATCTGACCGATCGTCTGAATATAGTACGTTGGTTTTTCCAGACTTGTTACGTTCTAAATACAATTTGCGGAAGGATACATAGTGAGTAGCCCGAAAGTAGAACTTAAGCAGGGCCTCAGGAAAGGGAGGAGAGGGTAGGGGAGAAATGGCTCGGTTTTGAGAGATCATATTTTAAAGTTCTTCCCTACCAATTCTCAGTTTAAAATCTGTGTTGCGAATGTGTGTATTTTAAATGCCCGTTTTATATTTGAAGACTTGTGCATAATCGGATAAAAACTAAACAGTCTTAGAATGAACTTGTGGAATTATTTTCTTAAAACCTTCGTTAAAACTCGTGTATAGTATTTTCACAGTTACTTCCCACTTTTCTGAAACACTGCTACAGATCTACTTGTTGGATATTCCTCCACCACATTTGAACAAAATTTAATGGCGTTTGGAAAATTACACTAAAGAGACAACGCACCGTATTTGTACGCTTAAGAGCTATTTCTTAGTAGACAACTTTCCCACTTTTTATTAATGTTAGTTTTGTATCAAATATTCTAATTTATTGATAAAATATAAGTTCCATTGAACCTAAAATAAATGTAATTTTATGTTAACACATGTTATGGAACTATTACGGTGTACGACATATTTGGGAAACAACCACACGTCGTATAACGAGTGATCTTTCAAAGGTTTCTTTCAAAAAATGCTCTTATGGGTTGTCGAAGGCCCTGGTTGCTAGCAAATACACTAGAAACCAAAACCGGACAGTTTGAAGATTCCTGCCAGAAAAACCGGCGGTATTGCCTCCTTCAGCAAGCAGACAGCAGCACCTGTGTTCAATATCACATTCGTTCGATATAATTAATACGATACCAACATGGTGAATATGAAGACGAAACACACTCTCCTCTATGGAAAATTCATTTAACAATGCCTAAAACTTAGATTACGAGAACTAATTACCAATACGTCAAATGTTTCAGAAGTGGAAAATATTTACTGACAAATGATGATGATATTTACTTTTGAAATATTACCAGAAATATAATAATAGTAACACCTCTTGCCACTAGGTTAGTTTTTCGCACTCATTACTTTGCTGTTTGTATAGAGCTGTCCTGTATTTGTCTCTATAGGCTGGTTCACGGAAAAATTATCACTTTTAGAAGCCCTGCTTAAGCTTTACTTGTATATAAGTTATGCGTTGTGTATTCCTATGCCTTGTGAAGAATTATCATATTCATGGGCCTCGTCACTTTATTCATGCGTGGGTCAGGTGAAACTGTGTAATTATGAGAAAAGAAAATAAGTTACAAATCTGGTAATTTCTACACTTCGATGCATAAAAAAAAAACAGAAAGCTAAATAAATAATTTAAGTAATCACAAATGGTTACCTAACACTTTTTATTCGACACGTTAAGTTATGGCACTATTTTCTGTCTATCACTACCAACTTCACTGGGCTCAAGGAACTCAGTGCGCCCGTTAAAATATATGCAGGCAGGGGGAGTGGCTTTTTTTTCTTCTAAGGGTTGATTTCAAAAGTACTCACGTATTGGGAACAGCCTCGTAACCGCGAATGGCGTGTTAGAAGTCCCCGGACGCAAACTCACCGAGCGCCATGAGGAAGTCTCGCACGAAGGGCATGTAGAAGTTGACGTTAAGGGTGAAAGGTCTGGCGGTGATCCCAGACAGCGCCTCGCTGATGGCCACGGCGTCCGTGCAGAAGCCGAGGAAGCCCCCGTAGCTGAGCACGCCGTGAGGGTAGACCGCCAGGATGTAGTTCCTGTCCGGAGGCAGCTCCGCCGTCTTTACCAGCCGGAGAGGGAAGTAGCTGGCGGCCCTCCGCCACAGGCCCAGCTTCCTGGTCCATTCAATCCTGCGAGACACGAGGGCGAGTCCTTCCTGAATGTCCCGGATTTGAAAATTGACACCTTTAGCAACCAACAGTGGCGGATTCAGTTGATTATTGAGCACTTGAGAAACCCTGATTCATTTCCTTTTTAAGCATGGTGTACTACTTCAAAGCCTCATCCGATAATATTTTACTAAACATTTGGTAGAAAATGTCCAATGTAAGGTTTACTAAAAAATACTTAAGAAGCAAATGTTCCAGTGCTACTTGGAGCTTTAAAATGTTTTCAGATATAATAATTACCTGAAACTTTAGTTATTTGACAGTTGTTTACCATTTTATTTTTATGATTTCCATTTAATCTTTTTTATTACATATTTTCCTTTTCTATGCCGTAGTTATTCACCTTAAACTACATATTCTTTGATATTTGTCAAACGCATGTGTTGACTTGTTTTCTACTCTGTGTACTTATTAATGGGGTTTAAAATAATGTTATATCCCTGTGATTGTTGCTAATATTTTGTGTGTTACAGAGGAGTGCTTCTGACGCAGCAAAGATCCTGACGCAGGAGATAGAAGAAAGTCCACTTAATATGTTTAATGTTAAAGTCAAAAGTTCCACGTTGGATACCAACTGTTGCGGATATTCAAGTGAGTGATATTTCCTTATTGGTCCCAGAACTACGTGCTTTGTCATAATGCGGAAGGTAACTATGAACTACCACATAATCCTCGTGCCCAGTATGCCTTGGATTCGAAAATCCAGTGGTACAACGCCTGTTATACACTATTGTCTAGTAATGGTGGGTTCTCAAGTGATTTAAATTTTTATGAAATAAGAAGAATTAAAACTGGGAGGAAGAAATTGTGCTAACCAGTAACAATTTCCATGGGCGATTTAATTTATTTAAATCGTGCAAATGAGACCCAACTACAACTATTGTCTGTTCACGGTAAAGTGAGCACATTTTAAGGCTCTTATAAATTTTTCCTTTCATCCGATTGCCATCTTCCTGCTACTTTTTAAATATAAACATTGCAATGCGAGCAATAAACACACAGAATACATTCACCACACTCAAAATTTAAAGCCTGAGGCTGCAATAAGATATATTTATTAGTGTTTAATGCCCATTGGCAGGGCCTTAAAAAGTGCTCATTTTACCGTGAACAGCCTATAATGGGAAATGTCTGATTAAACGACAAAGTATTGCGACTAATTTCTGCAATGGTAATGAATTTCCATGGACATTCCTTCAATCACCAAAGCACGTCTCAAAAGAATAATTCTTTACGCATACACCTGAGGTAACATTTTAAGCACTAATTGATGTGAAAGACCAAGAAAATTTCGGCTTTTTCTTTGCGAAATATTTTAAGATGATAATTTTATCACAAGTGTACCCAACGATGTTCGACAAGTCAAGTGCTGGACGTTGAAACCGCTACACTCACATTTTTTTTACTTGAAACTTTATTAAACCCTCACATGTTGATAGACGAGACAAATGTGTGGTTAATTTTTCTAATAATTTCACAGTTTCACTTGACCGACGCATTAATAAAGTGACGAGGCCCGTGATAGTGTTAATTTTACATAAAACGGAAGAATACACGACGTGTATACAAGTATATTTCAAGTAGGGCTTTCAAAAATGCTCAATTTACAGTGAAGAACAGCCTATACAGAAGAGTAATGTCCTGAGACACACACCACCACAGCAGTGACGTTTATTCCACAGACCCAAGGCAAGCAATGTTTACCCTGTGTATATTGGAAATCTTTGACCCTGTATAGTTTTCGCCTTAACTTTAAATTTAAACATATTTAATTCTTAGCTTCCCGTTTCCGATTCGAGAAACAGTGTCTTCGCAACTCCCGTGCTGTACACGAATAGTGCTGCTATCTAGAATTTATTTCCACAAACGGGAGCGACTAGCGATGAATCGAACTCGCAAGCTAGTTACCCTGCCGCGTTCCTTCGGCAGGGTAAGCAGTCGTTCTGTTTGCTTCCTCCAGTCCTACATTTCCTTGGAAAGTGGATGAAAGTGTTCGAGAAAAGGGGAGCTTTCTTATAATTTGTGATATGCTTTCTAAATAACATTCAGTTTAATCATTATTACATTAATTTCGCTTATGTTTTTATAACTAGTGTTAGGTATTATAAAACGGCAAATACATGTAGAGGACAAGCAAAGTTGGAAGTTGCGTTTGTTAGTAGAAATTGAAAATGGAACCACAGCCCGGCACTAGCAAATGTTATCTAACACACTCAAATATGTGGGGCTATTGTATTCCTTGCCTTGTTTAAAAAAAAAAAAACTCTCTACACGCCACTGCACCACAGCTTCCTGCAACTACACATTTAGATCAGCCAGTGTTTCGGCAGGTAATTGACCGTAGTGGAAATTTCACCCTATCGTATCCCGGACGTGTGTTCAATAGGGGACGAATGAGACCTGGCAGAAAACAGGAATTGTGTCTACATACTGCCCGAGCTGCATGTGCACAATCACAATTTTGCTGCGACGAGTGGCACGGATGTGTCAAAACACTGCCGTGGATTCACGTCGATCACGCGCCTGCGTAAGTGGGTATTATTAGCGTTGGGATGAGGGAATGGAAATAACGCAGTGGATACTTTCAAAACTGCCACTGTATGTGGTCTTCAATTTATTGTAAATTGATGACACCATTACGTTCTCAGCGATTTGCACGCTGAACACTGCATTTAGTCAATGCTCTCAACTTCCTTCCGTAGTTTATCATCACTAAACATTCCAGCTACGACACAGAAAAAAAAAACTGTTCGGTTTTCGTGATTTACGCTACCCGAAGCAGATAAAGGTCAAAGTTGATATTTCAAATACCAAACAAATACTAAGGAATTGTTTGAAATGCTCTTACGGTTTAGTAAATAAGTCACACAAGACTATTTATTTCGTGACAGTGAATTTCGGGTCTCTTCGAAATAAAAGCCTAGGGTAAACTTGCGTGTTTACCACGAAAGTAAAATATTAACATTTAACACAGTACAAGTTACAGACACATGTTCTGTTAAGCTCTTATTTGCTCCCAGCTGCCTGCCAGCTCACAGGGCACTACAAAATCATTCAATACTGATGGCGGGCAACTGGTTTCAGTCTAAGTCCTAACTGACACACCAGACCCGTCCAGGGTCACTACTTTGGGAGAAGGGGGGGGGGGGCAAGTGATCACAGGCAGTTAAATTCTGACCAGACTCTTGCACGCCTTGCTGCTCCGTTAGCTGGCGTAAAATAAAAAACACTCCTGTTACACCTGCCCTTTGTTAAACCCCTGTCACACTTTCAAATTTTTTTTCCGTCAAATAGGTTTGGTTCAAATAAAGTTGGACAGTTATGACGTCATCGAAACGTCATAAATGCCGCCAATTTTTGTCTGAGAAGGTTAAACGACTTCCAGTTTCCATCAAATTGAACATTGGACTGGTTCGAAAATTTATTTGATGTTTGACGGTCTCCGCCAATCCGAAACGTGCACGACAATACTAGACGTCAAGAAACTTAAAATAACGAGCAATTGCTGGAAATGAAATTATGACTATAAATAATTTCCATAGAAGCTGTGTGGGCATTAATGCAATTTTAAGTGAATATTGCACATAATATTACGAACTCAGGCGCATTATTTTACTGTGCAGGAAACGTATTTAACAAAGAAAATTTTAATTAAATAAAGAAACGAAAAAAAATTACAATATTACTTAAATTTCTTCCTATAATGGAAAGCGTGGAAAACCAAAAGCCATGTCTCACTATGGAAATAATTTCTAAATAATATTTCTAAAAAGATTCTCCCAATTAAAAGAAAATTGACAATGACACGCATTTTCAAACGCATTCAAGTGCATTTGATAAAATTTGTTGGAAGGAAAAATTGTATGGCCGTATTTTGTCCTCAAGTTTTATTGTCGAGTATAGTTGAAGGCTAAAATTGGATAGTGTAACAGGGGATTTAGTTTTACTGACCCGCGTTAACTGGAGCAGAAAAAAATGCGCCGAGTATCGGGGTGTCGCTTGCCGCTGGTGTTTGACTTGTATTCGTGGGACAACCATCAAACTTGGTTTCGGCGGCGAGCAGAGTCGTTCCGAAGTCCGCACCACACGAGCGAAGTGTCCCTTTCGACAAACGAACTTGCATGCGCAGTATCTGTCTGTAATTGTTGAGGTTATATCGCTCACGAACTTGAGGTCGTGCTACAATGAACTAGCGATGCTGCCGTACCGGTTACTCGGTCACCCCATTCGCTGTTACTTCAAACTTTTCTGAAGCCGTGCTTAAGTTATACTTCCACGATACTCCTCAGCTCAGCCTCGTGCAAAATTAGCTTACCTAAGTCTAGGAAATTACACCAAAGGACAAAGCACCGGATTCGCGCGCGCTCGAGTGTAATAATATTTTGCATTATAACTATTTCTTCCTAGGCGCTACCAACACGTGTGTTCTATCACAGTTTTCATTCATATTTATTATAATGAAAAATGAGATGATTTAATGTCAACAGTTGTATAAAACGCTTGTGATAAATAACATATTTAGGAAACGTCATACAAAGGGTGTTTTTTTTTTCTTTAAAGATTTGATTCAAAAAGTGTTGAGAGGACTATGTACTGTTGGTGCGAAACGTTATGAGGGCTGGACCCCCTAGTCCTAGTGTTCACCTCCCACTCCCCTCGACCTCCCCTATGTATGGCCTGTCACTTCTCTCCCTTCGACCGCAAAGTGCACTGTTGAACGACGTACTACGCATCCTGCAAACATTCAACTACCCACTTCAAACAGAAGAGTTTGAAAGGTACATCAACGCTTCTATCACCGACATTTTTATTTTGTGGCATATTTTTCTTTGCGCGCCAGCGTACTGTAGTAGATGTTCTGGTTTTAAGTCCCGCGCGAAGCGTGGATGTGTTAATTTTTTCAGCTACGCGTCTTTAAAAATTGTATTGCCATGAATACGAAATTATTACAACGGTGAGTGGGGATAACAATTTCATAGCGAGTACTAGAAAGGCCAAGAAGCGAGGGAGCGATACGGGCGACACTAACACGCAAGCCTAGCACCTCGTCGCTCCTACTTGCAAGGTGTTCTTCATCGTGGCGCTTTACTGTGAAAATCTTATCTGCAGCATAAGGGTTTTAGTGCACGCGATTAAAGTACCCAGATCTGACTACTTGCATATAATCGTACTTTTCTCTTGCGGCTTAAGGAAACTGCATAGGCAAGCTTTAAAAATGCAATATTTGACAACTTTCACAAATTTTTTTCACCATTAATACACTTAATAATGTAAAAGTGAAACGATACTGACAAACAATAGTTTTTTTTTATACTTTGTCAAAAAGTCGTATTTCCAGAACTTTTATTTGCCGAGACACGCATATACGCGCGAACAAAGATTTCGCATAAAATGTTTCAAAACATAGTCCTATTATGACAGGGCTGTGGAGTCTTTCAAGATGTAACGTACATTAGACACACAGTTTCAGAGTACTCAAAAATAGCCAAAAACTGCTTTTTTTCCCAAAGCGCTGCATGTCAACATGTACTCGTCATATACATACAAAAGTACCCAAGGGCCCTGCATCGAAACTTCCTACAGACTGGCACACACGCAAGTCCTATACAAACACGCGGTGCGACGAGAACACGACGCGCCAGTTGAAAGTCTTGCTCTTAGCGGCGATGGGGGCACTCGATGCGCTTGGCATTGTCGCCCTTATCTCTCCCGCGCTTCTCGAGCGGTTAGACTGCTCGCCTCCCACCAATGCAGACTGGATTCAATCACCGGCTGGGTCACTCCCGGATTTTAGCAAGCGGGAATCATTCCCAGACGATGCCGGCGTTCGGTGGGTTTTCTCGGGGATCTCCAGTTTACCACGCCCTTGCATTCCGGCGCTGCTACATTCTCACCTCGTTTACCCCCTCATCGGCTCTCAAGACCTCTTAGTTAAAAACCACCCAAGTCTCTCAACTCGAGCTCAAACGTGGATAAAAAAACTCCCGGCAGGCGGTAGCCTAAAACATGTTAAAAATATCAATGAACAGTCACCAGAAACAGTTTCCACGTATAGTCTGCTCACGGTAAAGTGAGAACTTTTGAGACCCTAGTTACTTTTTCCTTTCAGCTATATTTAATCCTTTAACGACATTTTTAAATAAATATTTCCATGCAAGTCATAAATACAGTGTGTATATTCCACCGCACTCGAAAGTTAACACTTAAGGCTAAAATAAAATACATTTAGCGACTAATGTTCCAATTGAGAGAGAGAGCTTCCAAAGTGCTCACTTTAACGTGAATAGCCTACAGGAATGTTGTACTCACCTACGTCCCCCACGATATGGCGTGTGCCTGTCGAGCCACATCCAGGCGAGGTACAGCAACGCCAGCCAGTAGTAGCTCGTGAACATAACGTAGGATAGAATCGCCCAGCTCACTAATGGCGAAAATACCAGAAACACCATCCACGAACCACCCGCCAGCCTGTCCAGAGCCTCGTTCGCAGTCCGCCTCATCCTCCAGTCCAAACACTACGACCGCTCCTCAAACAGTACAAAACAATCTCTATTAAAGAAGACAGTATTCATTGCATCTATTTCATGTCATGATTGTTTTATTCATTTTCATATTGGAACCATTTGAAATATCGATTTTCAAGTACACCCAGTGTTATGATGTATCAGTGGCGTGTAGTGAGTTTTTTCCGCAGGGCAAGCAGGATAATAGCCCCAAATATTTGAGTGTTTTATCTAACATTTAGTTAAATGCCATTAAAATATGACACATTACACACTTTACAATATAATAAACGGTTCATGTAAGCCGGGCTGTGGTTCCATTTTCAATATCTGCTAACAAATGAAACTTCCAACTTTGCCTACCCTCCACGTGTATTTACCGTTTTATAATACCTGACATTAGTTATAAAAAGGAAACGAAATGTGAATGTAATAATAATTAAACTGAATATTATTTAGAGAGCATATTGCAAATTATAAGAATACTCCCTTTTTCCCGAACACTTCCAGCCACTTTCCAAGGAAGAATTAGGACTGGAGGACGCAAACAGAATGCCTGCGTACCCTGCCCGTGTTGTTGCTTGCGAGTTCGATTCATCTCTAGTCGCTCCCGTTTGTGAAAATAAATACTAGATAGCAGCACTGTTCGTTTACACGAAAACTCTTTCTCGAATCGGAAACGGCAAACTGAGAATTAAACGTGTTTAAAGTTAAGGCGAGTACTACAAAGGGGTCAAACATTTCTCATATGTATAGGATAAGCATAGCTTACCGTACGTCTAAGGAATAAACGCCACTGATCACGTGGTAAGTTCATCTAAAGGAACAGAACTGACATCTTGTCTGGGCCCAGGTTGAGGGGGTGGCTCGGTTACTGAGCGGTTAGCCTGCTCGCCTCCCGCCAAGGCGAACCGGGCTAAATCCCCAGCGCCGGGACACTTCTGGATTTTCGCAAGTGGTAATCGTGCCGGACGATGCCGCTGGTCGGCGGGTTTTCTCGGGGATCTCCCGTTTCCCCCCACCCTTTCATTCAGGAGCTGCTCCTTACCTCGGTTCACCCGCGTCGGCTCTCGAGACCTCGATGTTAAGAGCCGCCCAAATCTGTTCAATCACTCTTAGGTGAGGGGGTGGGGGGTTATTTTTCATGTGGACGAAACATTCCCATTTCAGTAAGTAAGCCGGAATCTTCATTGCACGAGTTGGGTATGGCTCATAGTTAATTAAGGGCTTTCAAATCAATCTTTTAAAAAAGATTTCCAACATTTAACTCCATGTATTTTAAACGACACACTGATTCGCATGTTTCGTGTCTTAGAGATCGTTTACACGGCGATAGAAATGCGCGATATTTCTATCGCGAGAGCTGCTATCGCATTAATATCGCCGTATAAACTGCATGATTGATACTATCGCGATATAAGGTTGAGCTAGATAGTTGATAGTAACTGTCGCGACAGAACATGCAACTACCGTAGTGTATACCGTGTAGCATCACTATCGTGATAGTGCAGGTCGCCAATTTGTACACTTCACTATGACAGTAACATTGCAGAATTATTTTGATTCTGTTAATATTTGTGGCGTTTCTTACACTTAAGTGGCGGTATGATAGGAAGTATATTATAATGACACGGCAGTATTGACAGCATATTTATTGTAATATAAACCACGCCAACAATATATGTTTATATGTCATTAATATCCTGTCACGATATTTAACTACCCCAACAAATACCAAACTCTTAACATTAGGATATAAATGTAGAGCCTGTCAACGTGTTTACACAGATGTTGTCGGACATGTCACTTTTGAGGTAAACTATAACAGCATTTCTCTCGTTCGTGTGTGTAAACGGGGCCTATCGTGGCAGTGACTGTCGCACAATTTCGTGACAGCTACCATCGTAATGGATACTATCACCGTGTAAACGCGCCCTTAAGGCTTCCTGATACCTGGAGCTATCTTCAGCGTTTGAGGCATAGTAGTGCGGCGGCGACTAGGGCGACACTGTCACGCAAATCAAATGCACCATTGCCCCTACGTGCGAGACTTCCCTGCAACACCAGTTAGTGGCCTTCGGTTTGCTTGATAAAATCGGAAAAACTACAAAAAAAAAAAATAGAAGAAGAAATTTTAAAAGCTCTGTGCCATTAGAGAGGGGGGGGGGAGGAGGAGGAGGAGAAAACAATCCCACCAAGTCATGGCATAACACGGAAAGGAAATGCAATACGTCCATAATCATCCATATCCAAGGGAAAAATAACACTGTATGACAATGTTATTTTATGAAAGTAACAATCGGCATGTATGCTGGGCGAATCGAACATTTCACCGAGATAGGGTTATCCGAGACCGTGGCCGAAATTACACACTCGCTATTTTGTAATTTGTCATTTCGTAAGTTTCAATTCTGACGTTGTCAACAGTTTTTTGTTTAGCACTCGTGGCAACGCAGTTTTACACGTACAATAGAAATTATTTTTTACCTAAACTGAATGCTTAAAACGGAAGTAATGTTTCTAAAACTATCACAGGAATGCTGCGACTATGTTAATAAATACGATAGTGGATTATGCTACAGCAATTTCAAAAATAAATTTTTTGGCGTGAAATATATATCATCAAAGCCCATCACTAACTTGCGGTTTAAAACATTCCTACTATAGTGTATTTTACGAACATCTATTTGCTTTAAAAATGTTTTAATTACTCATTCGCATGTGTGTGTTGCATGCCAAAACCAACGTGGCGCTGATTTTGTAATTTTGTATTTTTTCTAATATCCGCTAGATACAAAATACGAAACACCAAATTGCCAAATAAGTCACCATTGTTGAATACAAAATCGGGTCACGTAATCATTTTTTCAACAAAATCTGCCATTTCGGACACTTCCTTGCCGTAAGCAGGAGAAAAAGTGACCAACCAAAGATGTTAGTCGTGTTTTGGTATTATGATGATTCCTTTATTTCCACCCATATTTGCGTTGACGAAGATGTGAATGCAATATAAAGTTACATTTGTTTCTGTTACACCCATGCGAACTGGTTATGCGTTTTTCTGCAATAGGTGTGATAACATTACATTACTGCATTGTAGGCTATAAGAGAGGTATGAATATAATTATTTCTCAATACGGACTGGACTTTCAGTAGAAATGGCTTTTGGTATCATATTCTGTAAAATATGTTTTACACAATATTTCGTATTCCTCATTCGCTCACGAGATAGCGCTACTAGTGTCCAAAGAGTAGACTCCGAATCGACGTCAAATTTTCAGAATGTAGAGTAGACTCGCCGCGAATTCGTTCTCAATTTCCCCCCCCCCCCAACTACTCTGATGTGGCGTGTAGTGTTTTCGTCGTGCTTCATGTACCTACGAGACTTCAGTCTGTAAACCTAAGCGCACGCTTAATAGTTACGTATAAAAACGCTCGTCTTAACTGCCAAGTGTGGCTGCCCTCAAGAGTAACGCACATATTTTACACTAAATAAAATATTATATAACAAGTCTACCTTATTTGCGTTTTGATACAGGTAAGTATACTACGAGTAATCTTAAGGGCCCTACAGATGATCTGACTGTATCGACCCGATAGAGGATCTGACTGGGTCAGTTGTTGAATCCAGATGATCTGACGAGCTCGTGATGCGGTCAGTTGACTTTGGTTCTCGAATGGGAACGCGCGTGCCATGCCTCCTGTTTTATCCAAGCAACAAAAGGTTGGGATTGTGCTTGCAGCGACATCGCCTATTCCGAGGAAGAAAAGAAATATGTGGGCGAAGAAATGGTTGGTGGAACGGAAGAAATATAGTCCTATGATGTTAATACAAGATCTTGTTTCGGGAGACTTCCGTAATTATTTTAGAATGGGCCACGAAAGTTTCAGTACGTTTTTGGATTTATTGCGTCCACTGATAATGAAACACGATACCGTCATGCGAGAAGCTGCGCCTCCTGAGGAGCGACTGGCTTCAACTTTACGGTATTTGGCAACAGGAAGAGATGATGCAGATCTCAAATACAGCATTGCAATTTCACCCCAATTACTATCGGAAATCATTCCAGAAACTTGTGAGGCTATCCACAAGGTACTGCGGAACTACATACAGGTAAGAAAAAACATGACAGTAAAATACAAATTCTTTACGACTTTTAATATAACACGTCAACAATCAGATATCTATAAATTAGTTTCAAACGTTCACATTTCACACATTCTTGCTTACCATCATATAAGCCAGGTTGTATAAACTTGACTGACAGTTAGTAGTTGGTTACTGTTACATACTTAGGCCCTCAGCAGTTGATAGAGTTTCGTTTCTTGGCGAAATAGCGGTGCTGGTTATTGCTCTGTGTGGAAACTGTGAATTACTGTATGAATGGGCAGAATAGGTATGGGATGTGGCAGATGAACAAAGCGATGGCGAAGGTACAGGATGGTTTTTACTGCGATCGTTGACTGCGTATTCAGCTGACCTGATTTTCCATAAAACGTGACTTCCGAGATCAATTTTTCTGCGATACAACGCTGCATGTCGGTCATTTCCTTCAACTGCAGTCCTACTGTTCGTCCATATGACTCAGCTGGGGTTTCTACTCTGCTAAGTAAACTGTTAGCACTTTCTGTTAAGTCCTCCTGTTTCTTCAGTGTATTTGTAGAACGCCGTTTGCAGGCTGGTGGTCGACGTGATTGTTGTGTTTGTGTTTCAGATTCCCGCAACAGGAAAAAAAAGTGGTTGGAAATAGCACATCAGTTCGAGTCAATGTGGCAGTTTACAAATTGTGTTGGCTGTATGGACCGAAAGCATGCGTTAATGAACCAGCCACCAGGAAGTAGATCGCTATGTTATAACTATAAAGGGACATTCAGCGTTGTTTTGTTAGCAGTCGTCAATGCTAATTATGAATTTATGTATGTCCATTCGGGTGTAAATGGAAGCGTATCTGATAGTGGAGTTCTGAAACACACTAACTTTTACGAAAATTTAATATCTGGGAAATTGAATTAACCACTTCCATCATTGTTGCCTGGTACAGATATATTAGCTCCTCAAGTTTTCTTGGGTGAACATGTTTTGAAATCATTTCCCCAAAAAAATTTGACACACAAGAAGAGGATTTTTAACTATCGGTTATCACGGGCAAGAAGAGTTGTGGAGAACGTATTTGGTATACTGTCATCACGCTTCCATTTATTGCAGAAACCTGTTTTGTTGGACATCGACAAAGTAGGTAAGGTTGTGTTAGCTTGCCGTGTTCTGCGTAATTATTTGAGAAGAAATTCAGAGGCTATATTACAAATAGTTGTGTTGACAACGAAGACATCGAGAATAGATCATTCCGAGAAGGCGATTGGCGGCCGGGAAATGCAGGGATAAATCTTGACCGGAACAATGTAACACAACAATCACAGATGGGACAATGTTCGCATGTTGGTACGGGAGAGTGTGCCTTTACAGGAAAGATGATCAATGTGTTGGGTAGTCTGTGTGCATTAGTTATTGAGAACTTACTTCGTGTTATCTTCATCGTCCCGCTCGTGGTTACAGTGATAACTCTTTCTTGTACCGAGTCTTTTTCTATCAGAAAGGTCAAATATTCTAGCAACGTGTAATCCTCTGCCTGAATCCTTGCTTTTACTTTCTTGCGCCTGAAATAAAGATAATATTTTATATAGTTATAATGGGTTATTTTATAAATAGTATAAAATACTTCAGTATTTTACATAATACTTATTAATGTGTTTTACTTACATCTTTCCTTTCCTTTTGTCTGCAATGCCTTATGTTTATTTTTTTCTAACGGTCAATTGTTGGCTCACCTTCAATAACTTTTAATTTTCAGAGGATTCAAGAGCCTGATTTCTTCATCCTTGTGCTAGACTGTTCGCTGGACATATCTCCAATCATCGAATTACCTATACAACTCCAAACTTCGCAATGGCTGCAAGCTCAGTAGTCACAGCTGCATGTCTGCTCGCTAAAAGATGCTCACCCTGCTTGGCATGACCATCCATTTCCGCCTGATAACTCTACAGACTATATCTGATGTACCGGTCAGGCGGCTCCAGTCAGTGGGTGTTGACCACCGGACTTCACAGCCACACACTACCTGATATTACGCCAGATCTGACCAAATCCACCTGTCTGACCAAATTCGTTCGTCTGTAGGCACCTTAACATAGAATAATGGACATAGAAGACTTTATACAGTAACACAAAAAAAAAGTATAAATTATGTTACTTTTATTGAAAGAGAGTGAAACATTCGAGTTGGTTGCAGTATATTTATAACTGGCGAATTACTTACCAAGAATGCATCCAGTTTCCAAGTAGGGCAATGGGGGGGAAGATAACGGAAATTATACTAAGCCGCTTGTCTTACGCTGAAAGAACAGTCAACAAAACTTTTGTTTGTATAGGGCCAATAATATATTTAATGTAGTTTACCCAGCATAATATTTTGTCGAGTAAACAAAACTTGAAAAGCAACCAATTTAATTTCTTTAGTCTAAAATAATAATCGCTTAAATGGACAAAACCCGTGTGTTGGACCAAAAGTAATTCGAGTAAATGGCGATATTTGGGCGACTCTTAACAGCGAGGTCTTGAGAGCCGATGAGGGTGATTGAGGTGATTACGGAGCAGCGCCGGAATGAAAGGGCGGGGGAAACGGGAGATCCCCGAGAAAACCCGCCGATCAACGGCATCGTCCGGCACGATTTCCATGTGCGAAAAAGTAACTAGACTGCAACAAAATATATATTGTTTGAATCTACTGGTTTTTTTTTTTTTGCGTCTCATTTGATTGCTTTCGTTCGAAAACGTAGCACCAGGAGTTTGTTTGCATTTTCTGTAACAATTAGGATAATAACGTTGTTTGTTAGTTAATTTATTGATTCTTAATGGTGGAATAAACACGCTATTAAAACCAGTTCAACACGAAACTAAAAATTAAAGCTGTTAAACTTGAAATATTTGCGTACGTTGTCCAGTATTCAAAATGTAAGTACATAAAAACATTCCTATCTCGTCAGCAGTTACTTTAGCCGAGGCTATTAGAGCGTACAGAATCCGGGCGCAAGCTATCAAGGTTCGAGTCTAGGTCTGGCTTCAAGCATTTTATATTAACTTGAACTGTTTCGTTCACGCAGTGCCAAACAAGCATATAGTTGCAACTAGTAAATCCTTGTTTGGGGCAACAAATTAAGAGAAAAATAATTTGTTCTCGACAGCAAAGTATTTCCTATTGCCCCTGCGCAAACGATTAATTTGGTCGAGTCAAAAAGAATATTTCGTTTAATTCGACAAAATCTTTTTTTCTCTGTGTACCTGCCACGATGACAACGCTGATTCTTGGTCAATTGAACGTTAAACGCTGCCACTCTGTATGGTCACCATTTTTACATTCGCTGGCTCGATTCGAGGAAGAGCCGATGAAGTTGTTTTTTTTTTTTTTGCGTTGACTAAAAAAGGTAGGGCGGTGACAAGACTTTTTGTCCGTCATTGTAGTAAGGTGAGATAATGTCACTGTGTTCGCGTTTCTTCCCCTTCCCCTTAACACTTTATAAACGCTGTAACATTACCCACAGTATTCTTATAACCATGCTCGTAGTCATCTCGGGACTGTTTAACCACTGTTTTTTTTTTCCACATCTAGTCTTTATACAGGCTGTACACGGTAAAATGAGTACTTTTTGAAGCCCTCTCATTTGGAATAATAGTCAATAAATATATTTATTGTAACCTTAGGCGTTAACTTTTGAGTCCAGTGAAATATGCACACTGTGTTTATTACTTGCATAGCAATATTTATTTTTAAAAGGGGCGGAAATATGAAAAATGGCTGATAAGAATAAAGTAACTAGAGCCTCAAAAATACTCACTTTACCGAGAACTAAGTATAGCAGGATAATTCGCCGCGGTTCGTAATTCACGAAAACACGTCTAACACGCGCGAGTGTTAATTTATTTTACAGTTTTACGTGCAACTTTTCTTAAAAGAACTTTAAATCCACCGTTATGCATGGACTGTTGGCGGTTGATCGATCGTTTTAGTTATCAACACGTGAAAAATTACTGCCCCCTAATCGTGTATATTTTATCGAACATGCTGGTTAGCTTGCATCCAGTAAAGACGGCCCAAGGCGAACCGGCTTCAATCCCCAGCAAGGGGCACCGGATTTTCGCAAGTGGGAATCGTGCCGAGCGATGTCGTTGGTCGGCGGGTTTTCTCGGGGATCTCCAGTTCCCCCCCCCCCGCCCCCTTCGTTCCGACGCTGCTCCATACTCACTTCAATCACCCTCATCGGCTCTCAAGACCTCGCTGTTAAGTGCCGCCCAAATCTCGCCATTCACTCACTAAAGTTGGCAGAGATGAAAGGTAATAAAGAATTTCCATATTTCGAAATCGTACGTAACGTGCTTTCTGTCGACTATGTATACTTCCGCAACTTATAGAAATCTCACATTGACACAGAGTTTAATACTACATTCCATGCTCCTATCATGTTAAAACTCGAAATTAGAATTTCAAGTAAGCTACTTTGACTCTACTTATTGCTTCAAAATATAACAAACAGATGGAAACATATCAGTGGGTATAATTTTCAATATGTAATTTAAATAGATTTCACTACTACTGTACATGATTCGCTACGAACCTCATGTTGGTATGCCAATCAGTGGTAATTTTTAAATACACTAAGTGAGATCAGAAAACTGTTTCGAAAGACATGTCTCAAAAGAGCATAACATACAAGTTACGGTTATATTTATAGTAAACACCGAGAAAGAAATCATCGAACGACAGAGTGACTCCACAGTTGTCACATCGTTAGTCAACACTGTCGAAGTTTTATCCTAATTTTCCATGCACACGTTTTGAAGTTCGCTATGCTTACTTTATATTATTTATAGTAATACCTTTTAATGGCTGCATTCAGAATTTTTCATCGTGTGAGAACGGAGAAGGGGGGGGGGGGGGGGGAGTGATCAACAGTATGATTTCAACTTTTCAATTTAGTTTCATTAACTGAAAATACTTTATTGCCATTTTTAAGTTAAATGCCACTTCGCTACAATACCTATGTCCTTTTATGGATAAGCCTTTTAACCCTGCTCAAAAGGTATAGACTGTTTACGGTAAAATGAGCACTTTTGAAAGTCCTGCTTAAGATCTACTTTTATATACCTTGTGTATTCTTCCGCCTTATGTAAAATTTACATTGCCATAGGCCTCGCCACTTTATCCATGCGTCGGTCAAGTGAAACTTTGAAATTATCGGAAAATTAATTATCGCACTATTCTGCTAATTTTTACACACTTCGACGCATTAAAAAAAAAAATACAGAAAGCGAGAGAAATAATTTAAGTTAGCACAAATGGTTACCTAACAATTCTTGTTCGGCGTTAATATTTGGAACTATCTTCCCCTCCATCGTCACCGACTTTACTGGACACATGCCACTCATTGCGCCCGATAAAATATGCGCAGGTAGGGACCGTGACTTTGTGCTCACTTTATCGTGAACAGCCTTTAGTGATTTTGTTCTAGTAGCATTTCCCTTCTATGCATGTCGGATAATCAGCCCCTCAGTCTAATTTAGGAGGAACTTGAAATGTATCGTAAAGACTGTTTACGATAAAGAGAGCACCTTTGAAATTAACCTCTGAAAAATATTACCTGCATATAATTTAACGGGTACATTGACCGGAGTGGGCCCAGTAAAGTTGTCAACATCGAAGGGAGGTAGTTCCATGTCCTAACGTTGCATTGAGTGACAAGCACCCAGTAAAGTTCGTCGTAGTGTAAAAATTAGAGCAGATTTGTTTAAAACAGTTTCACTTGACCGATGCATGGATAAAGTGATGAGGCCCATGGCAATGCAAATCTTACATAAGGTGGAAGAATATACAACGTGCATGCAAGTATATCTTAAGCAGGGCTTTGAAAAGTGCTCATTTGACCGTGGATAGCCTACATTTTGTTTCTTTAACGTAAAAAATAGAGAAAATCCGGTGCGCATGCGACATAGCGCTTACCGCTGTCGCATGTATTGCTATGTCGCTAGTATCGCATCTATTGCTCCCTCGCTTGTGGACCTGGACCGCGTCAAACATAATAGTAATAGGGGTTACCACCCTGTGTTTTTATTATGAATCAGCACCCTTGTTTTCTTATGAAGGTAGACTATATTACCCACCATATTTTCACAGGTGCTACATCTCCGTTCTACAAAACTCTATTCATCGATTTGTTGCTTAATCGAAAATAATTCTCGATATTTGTGACGAGGATTTGATTTTTCGGGGCGCATATAGCTTCCATAATAATCACTTACGGAGAATATTATATTTTTGCCTTGTATTTCCGACAGGAATCACATCTAATTTTGTCAGTGATTATTAGTTGCACGTTACATATTATGTGTAATCAACAGAAGTTAGTATTTTTAGTTAATATTATTTTTAGTTAGTATTTAACCTATTATCTAGGATTGCCATTTTTACTTTTTTCTACGTTGGCTTTCAAAAACCAACAAACATCAATTTACGTATTTGGTGTTAATTTATGTCCCACGCCCTCTTAAGCGACATCAGATAAGTTCTTTAATTGATTTCAATACCTGTTTCCACATTACTCTCAGAGTAGCGAGAATACGTATACCTCGCGTGACACTGTTGGTGTTTCCTGGAACTTTAGTGTTAGTGTCTTGGAACTTCTGCAAAGCTCGGAGATCGCCGAACCTCGTCCTGTCGGCGCGCGTTCATTATTCCTGAAGTTTTGAAGTTCTCGTAGCGGCAACATTAATGAACTGCCCACGATGCATCACGGGACGCGGAGGGTCCGCAGCGGAGTCCCAAACAATTATGTGGCATTCCTCTCGAAACGAAACGGCTTTTGCGGAATTAATCATTTCTGTGTGTGCGGGGAAGGGGGGGGGGAGGGAGATTGCGGATGGTAGTTGCAGAGTTCTGCGCCCGAGTTCGAGCGTAGCGAAATATCTCTCTAAATTATGCAGTAGCTAGAACCCGCGCACCCGCAAGATATACTGTGTTTGTGCGGGGATTTAACTTGTTTTGAAGTTCCTCCCACTGACGTAACATTTCGCGTGGGACTTGGGTCGTCAATGAACCAGTTTAAGGAAGAGCGTGGAAAATTCAAGTAGGGCAGAAAATTGCAAACTCGTGAATTATTCTCGCGACGTAAACTTATACTGTTCTCAGGATTAATGAAGATACATTTGCGCACAAGAAATAGTTTGAAAATTTCGCACGTTCGATTTATTAAAGCAGGTCTTCTGAAATTACATCAAGATTGTAAATCATGTGACAAGTTAACCTGTGCATGGTGCCAAATTACATTGCAACAGATTTTGTTCTTCAGGTGTGCTACTTCATGAAAACTCCGCAACCACCAAATGTGAATGAAAGGAAAAAAAGTAGGTAGCACGTGCACAAATTGTTCACAGCCATGATTTAATAATATGCAATAATAATAATAAATTACATAAGATGACCGGTTTTTACTTTGGCCTGCCTTTGAAAGCGATGGCGAGTACGATATTGTTCTATTGTGATAAAGACGTGACGTACAGATAAGGTACGTGCTTAATCACGCGAGAACTTATTTCGTTCAGGAAGGCTCGTGTTCGATCCTAGACGGCTGCAATTCGGATTTTTCTTTGAGCAAGCGACTCTTTCTAGTGATATTTCAGGCCATTGCTGGAGCAGTTTGTTAATATAGGCTGCGATTGGTAACGGCACTTTACTCACGCGTTGGTCAAAGTGTAACTATAATTCTATTACGAAAGTTAATATTTTACAAATTGGTTTATTTTTAATCTTAGTCCGCATTTACACGGTAATAGTAACTACCACGATAGTAGCTAACACGATAGTAGCTAACACGCAAGTGTGTGAAAGTAATAGCCTCGATACGCCCTGTTTACACACACGATCGAGACCTGCTGTGATGGTTAACCTCAAAAGGGACATGTCCGACCACATTTTTATATCCTTTTGTCAAGAGGTTGGTATTTGTTGGGGTAGTTAAATATTGTGACAGGGTATTGATATCATGTAAACATATACAGTTCCCGTGGTTTATTAAACGACCATAAATATGCTGTCAATACTGTCGTGTCATACCTATATGATTATATACGTCCTGTCATACCGCCACACAGTGTTAGAACAGCGACACATATTAACAGAATCCAAATTATTTTGCAATGTTACTGTCAAAGTGAATAAGTGTACTAATTTTTTACCCGCACTATCACGATAGTGATGCTACACGGTTTACACTACGATAGTTGCAGGTTCTGTCACGACAGTTACTATCAACTATCCAGCTCGATAGTGCTATCGCGACCTTGCAAACAGTGACAATCGTGCTGTTTACACGGCGATAATAATGCGAGAGTAGCTCTCGCGATAGGAACTATCGCGCATTTATATCGCCGTGTGAACGCGACCGTACATAAGGCGGGAGAATACACAGCGTGCATACAAGTAGATCTCAAACAAGGCTTTCAAAAGTGCTCATTTTACTGTGAATAGCCGATAGCAAGTTTGAGTACACTCCACATTCGCCATCAACGACCAGGAGACATCGCGTATTCCAGCAGGCGTCCGCGATCTTACTTTCGCTAAAGGCGATGCAACAAGATACCAGGTTCCGTGAAATCTTCGGCAAGGTCCGCCATAGCGGCCGGTATACGGGCCGTCATGGCATTTCCCGCCTCGCACGGCTAGATTTCGTACCATGTCCCATACCAGGGTTCGTACCTGGCCAATCACGTCGCAGTTGCAGAGCCCGCTGCTTAAAACGAGTTTATGAAGAAAATGAAAAGGACTCCGCCATCTTGATTATACATCCGTGAAGGCTCTTTCAAATCGATTTAAAATACGACAACGACGAATAATATTAGTGATGACAACTTTCAATTACTGTTTAAAGCCGCTCTAAATACTTAAAACGTGAACTACTCCATGAAAATATTAATTCGAACTATTTATATTATATCCCGCAAATAAACACCCAACCCTGTGTGTGAACTGGTTGTGCACGCCCTGCCCTCATAGCTCAGGGGTAGGGTGGCCGACTTGTAGACGGAGGGTCGCGGGTTCGCGCCCCGGTGCCTCCGACGTGGCGGATGCTCAGCTCTATTGTCGCACTGGGAATTCGTCAACAAGTCGGTCTCACTAGAGCTTCGTTAACATCAGAAATGTCACAAGAACGTCAAATGAAGGTTAAAAAAAGGTCGCGGCACGGCGTCCATTACTATAGTGTATCTTTTGGGTGCGAGTTCAAAACTCCATCGGATCCAAATTTTTTTATCAATAGATTTTACTTGCGGATATTATCTCGGCACGTAAAGAAAAAAACTATTTTGTAACCGGTTAGTAATTTTTGCTAAAAATTAAGAATAATTCACACTTACTCTAGTGACTTCACATTATTTTCAAGAAAATTAATGAAACTATACTAGTACGCAATCAATTTATGTAAAAGGCGAACGGTAACATAGCCATACTGAGATGTTCTAGCTAGTTTTTTTCATAGGCCTACGCAAGTTACTAACTGGCAGCAGTTCTACGAATGGGGTTCATATCACACTGTGTATCCACCGAGGGTGTCAAATGCTAGTACGCGAACTGCTGTCGTGTAATATGAATCTTCCATGGCGGCTCATATAGCGGCTGGTATACCTGCTCGTGCACCAGGGCTTGTAGAAGCTCGTACGAGAACCAAGTGTGGCTGCAGGTATCGCGTAATACCGGCTTCAGGCCCGAACGCGCCAACTGTCAATAACCGAGGCGTGTGAAATATCATTTCTTCAGAACAGACACGAGAATCCACAAGTCGTAAAAAAAAAAAAAAAAAAAAAAAAAAAAAAAAAAAAAAAAAAAATTTATATATATATATACACACACGCACGCACCAACTCTGTTTAGAAATTGGCCTGTTATTATTGGCGGATTCCAAATACCGCACTGGGCTGCACTCGGTGCGCAACGGCCGAGGTCCACGAGTTCCAGTTACCGGAAACCGTAGTGGGCGCAGTCGATTTTTCGTGTCACGACTGATAGTTGCGCTGGAAGTGAGCACCGAGTTTAGTTTTTCCAGCACTGTCTCTGGAGCTGGCGACCTGTGATTATGTAAACAAGATAATTATTGCAGTGTTCGAAAGTCTACAATATCTAACAGTTCGGCAGCTGAATAATACGTAATTACGTAATAATTAATATGAAACAAACATGCTGTTGGTATATTGACGATATCGTTTGTTATTACAGCGGCTATGAGGTTAATTCCACCCAGTGACTCGTGCATACATTTGCCGACATGTAAAAAAAAAAAAAAAGAGAAATTGGATAAGATTTATCTGCGGAATATCGTAAATCTAATTTTAAATCCTTTCGTTGACATAAAGTTCGAGCGATTTCTCCTGAAAAGCACATGTCGTAAATATTTTGCACTTTTTACCGTTTCGTGTTCCAGTTGTAGGTGCAGAAGTAATATACACTCTTTTCAGGCAAATCACGTGACACGCGAATTTATGTCAGTTTTCAGGCGCCACCGAGTGCAGTCAATTGGAAAACGCCACGTGTCATTGGCAATGTTCCAGGTCGCTGCTCGGATAAAGAACATTTACTCGTTTCATCACCTCAGTTGCCACACTGCTGCCTAGGCTGCAGCAGTTTCCGTACAAGAAACAATTAATCCTGTATCATTACCTGTCACAAATTTGAGATTTTAATACACCGAAAACTATTTCAAATTAATTTGATTATGGATACATTAACGTCGAAAGTAATCTTGATTGGTATCTGTATATTCTGTGTTTGCCGAGTCTTCGTTTCGCGAGTATCGATATATGCAAAATTACAAAAGAAATTTACATAAAAGAATACGCGTATTTGGTCATGTCACCGCAACTTCGCTGCAAAAACAAAATGATTTTTTTTTTTTCAATCCGCAATGAAAGATTTTAACTTCAATATAATTGTATGGAAATTTTACCATCATTACTATACAAAATTAGTAACTTGGCGTGCATCCGACTGTCTTTACCAAATATGGGAAAGCTGCCATGGTTGTATGAAAATCGAAATTTACTACACCTGTTTTATAAATATGCATATACACAATTCAGTCGAAACCTCAGTTTCGGAAACCTAACTTTCCAACCTAAGGTTTTAGTGAAGTGTGTATAAAGTCATAAGAAAATTGTGTTTCATGTGTTGTTTTATATCGGAAAGAAAAACAATCCGTTTCGTTATAGTGATACGAGAAGGAAATACATTTGACAGAAAATCATAAATATGACAAAAAGTTATTCAAAGTTGCACACTTTGCTAGATAAAAAAAATTGTATTTCGTAACTATTTTTAAAAAATACGAAATATTTATTGTGTAATAGTTATTTTCATACTTACAGTAAAATTGTATAATCACACTGCATTCACACACAATATTTCTAACCAACTAAACATATCATTTTACACTGCAACGCATCCTAGTTGTACATTTCGTAGAACATTTAGAGACGAAACCGACGTATCGTTTATACCGAGCACGGAACCTAGGATTCGACGCGAAACTTAAATTAGAAACCTCTGTTTCGAGATACGGCGGAACCTCACATTTGGTGGCGGTCGTACCTTAAACAAGCAGTGCTTTCCGAAACTCTGCTTTCAGGTGTCTGCACAAACGCAGAGTTTGTCGTCGACTTGGACGGTGGTGGGCAGTCCTAGGACCGACATGGAGGGTGCTAGGCAGTCCTAGGACCGACATGGAGGGTGCTAGGCAGTCCTAGGACCGACATGGAGGGTGCTAGGCAGTCCTAGGACCGACATGGAGGGTGCTAGGCAGTCCTAGGACCGACATGGAGGGTGCTAGGTAGTCCTAGGATCGACATGGAGGGTGCTAGGCAGTCCTAGGATCGACTTGTGTCAACTTGCGCACGATTTATTGCAACGCTTGACTCGCATTTTAGAAGTCGTTGGTTAGATTCACTTCTGTTGCACTTATGGTAGGCAATGTGGTTTTTCAATGCCAGATCCAGTCTGCGTATCCTTCACTGTACATTCCATTCAATCTGTAGCTGTTGACCACTAATTGAACTTTTTAACTTCGCTATGAATTTCGCCATGTGTTTCCTTACTCAGCGATCTGCAATGCAACTCAACCTGTAGTTTATAAAGGCTTTAATGATTGTTCAGATACGCGATTTTCTTTTTTGATATTTATTTATATGCGGTGACAAATGTACAGCGGTAACAAATTTTAGTTTACAATCCACACCAAGAACGTTTATTAAAAAATGTTATGCTAAATTTCGAAATTTGTTATTTATCAGAGGCCCCTTTGAGGATGCGAGTTCCAACTGACAGTTTTTCTAAATGGTCACTAACCTTTCTTAATATAGTATTTAATATGTTATGAATAATACTAAACACAAATTTGCCATAATCCCAATTCTCCAGTATACTTGTTTTTAACACGATACGTAAAATAAAACTAGTTATTTCATACTTTAGACATACATTTCTACTTTATATATATTCGCAATAAATAACTCGCTGCATGAATTTAATTCCAATGACACGTTCTGGAATGTGATACTATGTGACATGCATTTTGTGTATATGTTTATAATTTAAGTGTCTCGCGAAAATGACATGTCTGTGTGAAAGCATGATCTACAATGGCAGTCGCCAATTTGTAGTCGTAGGTCGTAAGTGGAGTTGCAGAGTGGTTCGCAGGGTCGTATATATCCAGTCCTGCGACTACGAATGCCACGATTAACCAATCAGCATCGACGAAACCGTGTACATAAGGGACGACGATAACTAAACACACACAAACATGCGTGTTGGTTTACGAACATACATTAAAATACAAAGGAAAAACCTTGCGTTGTTCGCGTCTCAAATCGATTTTCTTGCGTGGGGTAGTAACAGATTTATGCGCAACAAAATTTGTATATTGTGTGAAATAATTTATATATTTATAAAATGACCAAATAAAAAACAGCCTGTACGCAATACACTGTATTGTCAAACTCTACTGATAGGAGCGCTGCTGTAGCTTGATGCAAGCACCTTATAGAGCAGTTTTTTTGTCTTCCTCTTCGAGGTCTAAAGCCCCTGTCACACTGTCAATCTACTTTCAATAAGTTTGGTCAAATAAAGTTGGACAGTTATGACGTCATCGAAACGTCATAAATGCCACCATATTTGTCTGAAAAAGTTTGAAGGCTTCAGTTTCCATCAAACATTTGAAAATCGGAGCTGTTCTGAAATGTGTTTGATGTTCTCAGCCACTCAGAAACGTGTACGACAAAAATGGACGCCAAGAGACTTAAAATAACGAAGAATTGCTGGAAACTAAGTAAGTTATGAAAATAATTAATTTATGCTGAAGCCGTAGGGGAATGCATGCTATTTTAACTGAATATTGCACATAATTACGATCTCGGAGGCCTTTATTTCATTGTGCAGGAAACATATCTAATAAATAAAATTTAAATTTAGTAAAGAAACAAAAATAAATTACAATATTGCTTACATTTCTTCCTGTAATGGGCTGCATTGGAAAACAAACGCAATATCTCAGTATGAAAATAATTTCTAAATAATATTTCTAATTAGATTCTCCCAATAAAAAATTTGACGATGTGACACATTTTCAAACATATTCAAGATTATTTTATAAAATTTTGCTGGAAAGAAAAATTTGATGGCCGTATTTTGTCCTCAAATTTTATTGTAAAATATAGTCGAAGGCAAAAATTTGACAGTGTGGCAGGGGCTTTTAACGCAATGTATTATATAAAAATGTTTGTGTTTATTCACCGAAAATCCTCACCAACAAATCGAATGCATGAAATAGAAATACTTCAATGCATAATCTGTAATGTATAAAGGGGGAATTTTCGCAGGTGAACTGGTAACAAGCTAATCGCAAGCCTATACAATAAAAGTTTCCATTCACAAGCTGGCGCAAAAAAAAAATAAAACCAGCCATGCCTACCTGTATTGACCCTTGCATCAATTACAATAGTTATTTAATCAGGGAGCGTTTACACGGCGATAGAAATGTGCGATAGTATCTATCGCGAGAGCTACTCTCGCATTACTGTCGCCATGTAAACGGCACGATTGTGACTGTCGTGATATCAGCTCGACAGTTGATAGTAACTGTCGCGACAAAACGCGCAACTATCGTAGTGTAAACCGTGTAGCATCGCTATCGTGATAGCGCTGGTCACACATGCGTACGCGTGTTCAAGTTGATAGTGACTTTGCAGAATTATTTCGATTCTGTTAACATCTGTCGCGGCTGTTACACTATGTAGCGGTATAACACGACAGTATTGGCAGACTATGCACTGTCGTATAATAAACCACGGGAACACTGTATGTTTACAGGTCATTAATACCCTGTCACGATATTCAACTACCCCAAAATCCTGACAAAACGATTTAATTACATGTAGGGCCTATCAAAGTATTTACACAAGTGTTGTCGGACATGTTCCTTTTGCGGTTAATTACCACAGCACGTCTCGATCGTGTGTGTAAACAGGGCCTATCGTGGCAGTGACGGTCATGTACTTTCGTGGCAGCTACTATTACTGTGTAAAAGCGCCCTTACGCACAGGTTTTGTGTTTGCAAATCAGAGGCAACTATAAGTTTCCTACGAATTTGGGACCATCTCATGCAACACACTCTTTGGTGGTTCGTACAAGATGTTTACACGAACGAGACATCGTAAATAGCTTTTCGTACACTGCACTGCGAATACAGCTGCGATTTCCACGACTGTCGCGAACTATTAGTTCACTGTAGGCTAGACGGATAAACAAATGACCATCGTCAGATTTCCGGTTTAAATACTGAATTATTAGTTATCAAACTGTCAACTGGAACGCGGCCTCCATCGGTCAGCGGAGACATGGATTCGAAACGTAGAAAAACACGTGACTATAACGACGAAAATACGCACGTTACAACTTGGCCTATATTCTCACCTGTGAGTGGGGAATTGTTCTGAAGAACCAGCTGACTGAAGTTTCCTACGCAGCTGCAAAGACGCACTCACTTCTGCGGCCGGAGGACACGCTGCGCCCGCGGGTCGAGATGAACTGTCTTTCCGGCCGCGACGGGCGGGCGATAAGAAAGGGATCAAAGGTCGAGGGAGGGTTTTTAGACAACACCATTTAACTAGGAGACGCCACCATGCATTAGGCCGGACACTGAACGATAAGCCACGATAAGACATAGGCACCACACGCTTGTCCATTCGATCGTTGCGGCAGCACAACCAAAGGCTGTCCACGATAAAGTGAGCACTTTTGAAGTCATCCCTAGAAAAAAAAGTCACTGCTCCCACCTGCATATATTTTAATAACGTGAACCCTGTGTGACATTCGCCCAGTAAAGTTGGTAACTATGGATGGGAAGTCGTTCCGTATCTTAACGTCGAATAAAAAGTGTTAGGTAACCATATCTGTTAATTAATTTATTTTATGCACCGAAGTGTCGAAGTGTAAAAATGAGCAGATTTGTAAAATATTTACTTTTCTAATACTTTCACCTAACCGACGCATAAATAAAGTGATGAAGCCTATGACAATGCTAATCTTACGTAACGCGGTAGAATACACAACGTGCAAACAAGTAGATCTTAAACAGTGCTTTCAGAAGTGCTCAGTTTACCATGAACAGCCTGTATACAGTATACTCTACACTCCATACGTGCATGATGACGTTCCTGCAGTTGCTTAGGAAACAGTCTAATGCGTAGATGAAGAGATTTGGCCGGCTTTTAACAGCGAGGTCTTGAGAGTCGACGAGGGTGGTTATGGAGCTACGCCGCCGGAATGAAGGGGCGGGGGAAACGGGAGATCCCCGAGAAAACCCGCCGACCAACGGCATCGTCCGGCACGATTCCCACATGCGAAAATCCGGGAGTGATCCGGCCGGGGGTTGAACTCGGTTTCGCCTTGGTGGGAGGCGAGCGGGCTAACCGCTAAGCCAGCGCGGCCCCAGTCTAGAGCGCAGGAAAGTTCCCAGCTATGTATATTAGCGATGCTAAACATCCCCATATTTTCAGCCTGGTAGGTAGAACTATTTCTATACACTGTACAGGTCAAACACATCCGTTGCAGTTTAGGAAGTTTAGCAGACATTTCTTTACAATTTGTGCGCCTGCGCCGAAACCCGCGAAAATCTAAACTGACCGCAGCGGAATGTGCAACGATTGAGTGATTTATAGTTAAAAATTACCTTGGGATCGAGGCCGTACAGCCAGAAAACGAATTAATCCGAAAACAAACAACACACGGTAAACAATCACAACATAAAAATCTTACAAAAACAATTGCAAATTCAGGACCGAAAGACGATAGAAACTCGCAAACGTTTCAGAAGTCCAAGGTACACGACGAACTGAACTTAGCATTGCTTACAAAGTTTTTTTTTTAATAGGAATAAATCAATAAGGCAGCGAAATACTCGAAATCGAAAATCCAAAAATAAAACCATGACGACCCACGAACATTCTAGACGGCAAAATCACAAAATGATGTCGCACCCCCGACGTCTAGGACTAAAAATACGAAACATCACCGACGGTGGCAACTGAAGTAGTATTCAGGGTTGAAATGGCAGTGGTTTCCCGCACAGCCAGAACGTAATCAAATTCTAACAAATACCTATTTAAGCACACAGAGAATGCTTCACAGCACACAAACGAATTCCAGGCTAATACAGCACTGGAACTGCACAATCTTCAACAAACTCGACGAAATCCTCAAAACCTAGAAATATCCAAAATCGAAAAGATCAATTTAACTCGCACAAATACAGATGCCGCTATCCCGACGCGAAACTCCAAAATTCAAAACCGTCTCCGACAGCGACTACGGAAGAACTGCTTGCGAAGTTATATTGTTTCATTTACTCTGATTGTCCAAACACACCATGGCCTTGGATACTTGCCCGTGTAGCCAGAAATTCAAACGTCTCGAGATATAGCAAATTAGTAGTGACCGGAAGTCCGAAATCCACAAAACCTAAAGTCCAAGAAATCTCGCGGACATTTTAATGTTCAAAACACACACACGAAGGCGCTGTGCCTACGATGCCAGACCCGAAAATCTAGTCCGCTTTCGACGGAGACTACAGACTAACGACTAGCTACGAAGGAACTTCGTGTACAACAGGTCTGCCGTATCATTTGGCGATTCACTTGACGCCAATTCTCATGGCCTTGGGTAACCCGTACAGCCATAGGAAATCCTATTCAAGTTCGTAAGAATAACGTTAAGAGTTAGTAACGCGGACATATTTTCTGTAAATTCGTTGTTAGCGCGTTTACGTGTATCTCAGCAAATAAATGCGCTGGGAATACGACTTTTGCTAGAAAAGATAACCATCATATAAGTTCGTACAGTTTTGTTTTTGCAATATTAAGTCTATTATAAAGCCCCAGTCACACTGTGAAATTTTTCCAACAAAATGCTTGCTATAAGTTTGGTCAAATAAAGTTGGACAGTTATGACGTCATCGAAACGTCATAAACACCGCCAATTTTACCTGAGAAAGTTGTATAGCGTCAGTTTCCATCAAACATTTGATTGAAAATAGGACGGGTTCTGAAATTTATTTTGATGTTTGACGGCCTCAGCCAATCACAAACGTGCACGACAAAAATGGACTGCAAAAAACTTTAAAATATCGAACAATTGTTGGAAACGAAGTAAGTTATAGATATATTTAATTAATGTCGAAGCTGTCTGGGCATGAATGATATTTTAAGTGAATATTGCACATAACAACACGGACTCAGGATCATTAATTTCACTGTGCAGGAAACGTATATTATATAAAAAAAAATTTATTTAGTAAATAAACGAAAATCTACTACAATATTGCTTACATGAAATATTGCTCACTATGAAAATAATTTTTAAATAATATTTCAAATTTGATTCCCCCAATTTTAAAAACTTTACTGTGTGGCGCATTTTCAAGCACATTCAAGATTGTTTGATAAAATTTGTTGGAAGGAAAAATTTGATGGCCGTGTTTTGTCCACAAATTTTATTGTCAAATATAATTGAAGGCAAAAATTTTATAGTGCGATAGGGGCTTAAGAGAAAAAATTGCGAAAATGGTCCAAAATTGCATTTTTAGAGCTTTCCTGCGCTGTTTCCTTAATAGTCAGGAGAAAAATAAAACGGTACAGTCGTGGTTTATCCATGGGCTTTCATCGCGTGTAATAAAATCCCACGGTTACACACCTCATTTGCACAGCTGAAGCCGTGGTGGTTGAGCGGTTAGCCTGTTCGTCTTTCACCGAGGCGAACCGGGTTCAATCCCTGGCCGGGTCACCCCCAGACGTGGGAATCGTGCCGGACGATGCCGCTGGTCGACGGGTTTTCTCGGGGACCTCCCGTTTCCCCCCGCCCTTGCATTCCGGCGCTGCTCCATTCTCACATCAATGACTCTCATCGGCTCTCAAGACCTCGCTGTTAAGTCCCTACCAAATCTCTTCACTCACTCATTTGCACAGGAAAGCGTAACAGCGAAGCATTGCGCGCAGGTTCAGCGGCCTTGCGCGTAGAGGCGACGGGACGCTGGTCGCGCGTGTTGTTGTCGCCCGTATCGCTGTGCCGCAAAAGAGAAGAAGAAAAAAAACTCGGAGCTGTGTACTCTTAAGGTGATATCTTTCCCGCTAATGAACAATGTGGACACGATAACTTTTAGGACGTTCGCACTTTATAAACGTCAAGGAACTATTGCAATCTTCTACCACTTAGCCTACTGAGAGCCATCATGATGCAAAACCTTTAGGCGCCACAGCATGTCGATAACGATGAATCGATCATCTTGTTCTCAATCGATACAAAGTCTCTTCACAGATGTTGTGTACCCTCTGTTCCCGACAGCACCAACAGATGCTGTCTCAAAGACCGTCCCTAGTTCTCGAGCACTTGCTATGTTAACGATATAGCACATTCACGGTGACTTTAAACTTTTCTGAAGCCTTGCTAAGGTACTACTTTCAGGCCATTCCTCCGCCTCGTGCAAGCAAAACTTTTAATCTTGTCTCGATAATTACTCCGAAGGGTAAACGCACCGCATTTGTGCGCACTCAGTTTAGTATTATTTGGATGACAACGATTTCATATTAGGCATTACCAACACACATCGTTTCTCCTTGTTCTTATTCATATCGATTGCAAATGCAATATTATCTATCTATATAAAGTCGCCCGACCGCATGTGTCTGTGTATTCAGCTAAAGCTTCTAAACTACTTGATGGATTTTGATGCGGTTTTCAATATCATTTGGAGAATTTCTTGAGGAAGGTTTGGGTATGTAATACGTTAATATTTAATGTTGTGAAGTTGAGAAATGTCGAAATTTTATAATAAAGTAGGAAAAGCCGATTTTCGGGCGCTTTCATGGCTTACGCTGACTAAACCACAAGAGATACACCAAATTAATGTACTACTGAATTGTATATCTCAAAATGGTCTACAAAAATCATCGATAGCATTTGTTTATCTTTTAAGGATGGCCCACAGTAACCATAGGGATTCACTTACGAAGACTTTTTGAACAACGAAGTATTAATCTTATGTTAGTTACATTAAGCATTTAGTATATATACTTGCTGTAAACCTAAACAACTCCATATTTTTAAATCTCACCCGAGCGAGGCCGGGGCGAGTCGCTAATAAAATATAAGTAAAATTCGGTTTACCCAAAGATAAATTAATTTTATGTTAATGGCAATATAAAACGCTTGTGATACATTACATATTGTGTAAAACCATGCACGTCGTATATCGGGCGATTTTTCAAAGGTTTCATTCAAAAAGCGTGAGATACTGCGAACAGACTATAGTTACGGATAACAACGACTTATGTATACTGTAGCGTGACTTTGGATAAGTAAATTGTATTATAATAGCTTACAGTTAGACGGTAAATCCATTGATCGCTAGGAATTGAAGTACAGCGGAGTAAACCAGGCTCCTCGATTGAACGGAGGGGAATCTGCCAATCTTACGAGGGTTTGATGGAACTCGCCCCTGTGCTCCGGAAGTAGAAGTCGAAGCAACTAATAATTAATTTCCCGCGGTGAGAGCCCACATTCACACGTCGTTGACGCAAGTAAATCCAGTTTCAATAGGTGACCTTCGAACAGATCATGATTAACTCCGTGTTACATCTGGCCAGTGTACTGGGGTATGATGCAGAGTTCGTTGGACAATTTTATAATAATGGGCAAAATGAGTGTTTGCCCCGTGGGATGACCACAAATTTGTCGCCATTGCTATACGAGGGCAGCCACATCCTTCCCAAACAACGACCATAATCGATCAGCAGAGATAGGTATTTTGAAAGCAGTATTATATGCACTAGTACATGCATACATACGTACATACATACGTACATACATACATACAATTTTGGCCCAACGTAATATGCCAACCAAACATTTTTACTCGAAAATTTTAATGAGATACCTTAGAAAAACATATATAAACACCTCAATATATGAAATAATTGTCAGAACATATCGCAAGAGCCATTTTTGAAAACTTTAGAATGGTTGACTAGATGTTGGCAACAAGTTGGTAGACATACTATTGGTAATGTATATGTATTTTTGTGTTGGCAAACATTATAGAACCAACATTTTATGTCACAGTTAGGGTATAGATAATTTTAATTTAAAAAAAAATGTTTCCTGCCTTTTATGAAATATAATGTTTTTCACGATAACGACCATTTTTCTTTGAAATATGTGTAGTTGGTTTTATGTTGGGACAATGTCCTAAACCAAACAGTTGGTGATTGGTAATATTTTTTATTTGGGCAAACGTTGTGTATCTAACATATATACAAAAATGCTATTGTATTTGTGGAATTAAAATAAAATTATTTTGTTAAATCTTTGCTTATATTATTTAATATATAAATGTTTTTGTTTCAAATTGAATTCGATGACCGAGCTTGGCTAAACGTTGGCGACATGTTGGTAGATATACAGTTGGTAATTTGTATTAATTTTTATGTTGGGACAACATTGTACAACCAACACTTTCATGTCGAAGTTAGGGAATAGCTATTTTTAATGAACAAAATGCCTGTTTCCTGTATTGTATGAGATGCAAATGTTGTTCACTACACTGAACATTAGTTACATTTAGTTGTTTTTATGTTGGAACAATGTTGGGAACCAAATGGTTGGTGTTTGGTCCTTTCTCGTTAGTTGGGCCAACTTTGTGTAACTAACATAATTTCAACAATGCTCCATAGCAAGTTTGGGGATGAGAAAATTAGCATAATTTTCCATGTTTGCCTAGACATTTGGTTTTTTAAATATATAAACTAATTGTATATAAAATACATTTCGATGGTCTCGGTTGAATGATTGTTGGCAACTAGTTGGTAGAAATACTCTACAGTTGGTAAAAGTTATTAATTTTTATTTTGGGCTAAGATTCAAAATGCAGAATTTCCTACGACAAGCCGAACCAATGTCTCCGTAAACAACTTTGAACAGCAATGAAGATATTGTAACGGAATTTCCAACACACCTACTTGGCTTTGCGTGAAAATGTGACGACATCGGCGTCCAAACAACGCTGAATTGGACGCTCCATATCGAAGACGTATAAACTAATGAGGACTGTGCAAAGCACGTGGGATATGGTGTCTCTTCCGTGGTTGTTTGGCGGCGTGGCTGCCAGGGCGTTGCCGATCAGTCACCTTAGGTGCGGATACCGGAGGGGAGGGGCAGCTGTCGTCGTGCCGTGCCGGCGTCCAAACAACACTGAATTGGACGCTCCATATTGAAGACGTATAAACTAATGAGGACTGTGCTAAGCACGTGGGGTATGGTGTCTCTTCCGTGGTTGTTTGGCGGCGTGGCTGCCAGGGCGTTGCCGACCAGTCACCTTGGGTGCGGATACCGGAGGGGAGGGGCAATTGTCGTCGTGTCGTGCCGTGCCGTGTGGTCGGAAGTGTGTGTGGTTCAACTGCATGTGGTGCCAGTGTCAAGGCTATTCGCGACAAAGTTAGCACTTTTGAAATGGACATTTGAAAATCACTGCTCCTACCTGCGTATATTTTAACGGCCGCACTGAGTGACATTCGCCCAGTAAAGTTGGTAACGATGGAGGGACAGTAGTTCCATATCTCAACGTCTGATAACTAGTGTAAGGCAACCTTTTGTGATAATTTAAATAATTTCTTTTCTGCTTTTTTTTATGCATCGAAGTGTAAAAATTAGCAGATTAGTAAAATATTTACGTTCCTAATAATTTCACAGCTTTACTTTACCGACGTATGAATAAAGTGACGAGGCCCATGGAAATGTTACTTTTACATAAAGCAGAATAATTCACAACGTGCATACAAGTATATCGTAAGCAGGGCTTTCAAAAGTGCTCATTTTACAGGGAACAGCCTATACGTGTAATTGATACGACAATAGGGAATAAATGATTATTTTTACACTGTGTAGCAGCGTGACGTTCTTGTTCGAAGATATTGGAAAACTCGCTCGATAAGGCATGTCAACAGAGGTGTCAAAGAAAGAAGTCACGGGAAACTGACGAGGACGCAAGGCTCTGATCACTTGCCTCATCGGAGAAGTCCCTGCGCCGACTTTCTCAGGGAACCAGATTGTCATGAAACACTTGTGTGCAGAGAAAAAGCCAATGCTTGCTGTGTTACATCGTACACGAACTCAAGGAGCCTGAAAAAAAGGGAAACGTGTGGCATACAGTCGCTGGTCACAGACGCGAATCTAGACAAATCCGTGTATTCTGGACGATTCTTCCCCCCCCCCCCTCCTGAAGAAGCTTCGATTCACCTTCCAGGTTATGTAAATTCTAAAAAAAGACCTATTTTTTAGGTTAGTGGAATTCCCCATGCACTGCATAAAGAACCTCTCCTAGTTTCTCTGAAGCAGTCATCACGAACGCTCTATGCATGGACATCTTCAACATTTGTTTTGATATCACATTTCACACGAAGCAAAGCAAGTGTATTGAAAAATTTAGTTACAATATCTTCATGATTGTTAACGTTACTAACGAAAAATTGGGTTATGTCAGAGCGGGACTTCCTTTACAAGCAGTTACTAGTAGGAGGTTTTGTTTTTTTCAATGATTGGTACCTTTAGATCTGACTTGACTGTGTACCAACTATCAGTGTATTAAACTATAATTGTTGGCTCAGCGATTAGGCGTTAAAGCCGTTTATCTCACCAATTCGATTCCATGCTCTATGTGGGTGTGAATTTTAGAAGGAAGTGACTTACTTATAGGGAGTGTGCTTGACACTACAGTGATTATTATTATTATTATTTGGCTTTGAACTGTTAAAAAAAAGAGACTGTGATTTCATGGGAAATTTCTGATAAAACATTATCCAGGCTCTGTATAAAACGGGATGTCAGTCAGTCTCGGCGAACTCTTCGCGAATTCATGATGCTTCTCCGTAATTTTGATAGTTATTTTTTCTGAACTTCCATTTGAAAAAAAAAAAAAAAAAGAAGACAGGTTACAATATAAGTTTTAAATTTCCGTTAAATGGGAATTTCACTGTATCTAAATATATATATATATATATATATATATATATATATATATATGCAAATATCGAAATATTTATTTTGGAGCGAGATTTGAACACGAAGCAAACGTTTTTGGAGTCCAGCTGCTTGTTGTTCGGCTATAACTTCCTTGTAACAAATTAAGGCACGATGATGTCATTTCTGTAAATATGACAAATGTAATTTTTTTTTTAAATTTTAATAGGCTGTTCAAGGTAAAATGAGAACTTTTGAAAGTCCTGCTTAAGATCTACTTGTATGCACGTTGTATATTCTTCCGCCTTATATAAAATTAACATTGCTATGGGCCTCATCACTTTATTCATGTGTCGTACAAGTGAAACAGTAAAATTATTTTTAAGATTTTTTTTTTTTACAAAACTGCGTATTTTTACACTTGGATGCATTAAAAAACAGAAAGCTAATAAGTAATTTTTGTTTATCACAAATTGTTGTCCAACGCTTTTAATTCGAGGTTTAAGATATGGAGGTACTTTCCTCCATTGTTACCAACCTTACTGGGCGCATGCCAATTAATGAGCCCGCTAAAATATATGCCGGCAGGGACAGTGATTTTTTTCTAAAGTTGACTTCAAAAGTGCTCTCTTTATCGCGAAGAGCGTTTACTAATGTTTGAGGGTTTTAACTGTTCAAAATGCGCGAAGCTACTTTTCGATGACTGAAAGAATATCACTTAGTGGGGTAGATGTTTTAACTGCAAGATACAATTATTTTCTGGTTAAAAGTGGCGAAGAAGGATTTTTGGTTACCCGATATTGTTGGTTCCCAAAATCGAAATTATAGGAGATAAGGAAACCTTAGACGTTCCAAATTTCCTTAAACATTTTGAAAAATATACGGAAATCTTCGACACTGAGTGACGGGAACGCCTATATAATAGCCAAGGAAGCCTTTGGAGGGTCAGTGAGGAAATCATACGTTTGTCAGGGAAGATTAACGTAGCTAATAAGTTCACCCGAGCGACAGGAGACCGTTAAGTAGTTCATTAGTATTCTCTCAGATCACTACACCCATGCCGGATCCATGCGGGCACCTATGAAACGAGACTAGTCACTTATTACAGTACTAACAAAATTTCTCAATTTTTTTTTCCCCGAGACCATCTGGGGAAAAACTACGAGGTTCTTTCGAGAAAGAGAACTGCAAAATACAATGAACAATAAAACACTTCAGAATGCAAATGTTTGATTTGAAGAGGATTAGTCCGGATACGTGAATACAGGATGGTTAAAGTGGAACCTAGTATGTAACACCTGTGCATGGTCAACTTATTAAAGCGCAGATCTTCTAGTGGAGTGTACTTCATACAGCACAGTTGAAAACATCAGATAACTCAACGTCAGTAAAATCGTAACTTGTATATCTAAGATGCGCTCTGTAATGTACAACCAATCGAAAAATAAATTATTTTCTAAAAGGTGTGAATAAAAAAGGATTCATTGAAGTATCTATAAATGAAAGCCAATAGTAATGAAACGTAGCGTCATGTTTATTAAATAAAAAATTTTTTTACAACAGTCCCTGGATTTTTATTTTCTATCACAGTTTAGAAATGGTTCAAGTAGCTGGTGGGAGCGGTGTAGTGTTTGTTCGACGCGTCAGCAGGTGAGTAGGGTCGGGCAGATCACGTCATTTTGGCGACCTCCGCGTCGACCTCAGTCCAGAACTTGGTGTAGTTCTCCCTGAAGTCGTGAGGCTCCATCCTGAGGGCATTGTCGATCACCAAGTGAGATAGGGTGCCGTCTTCTACTGGAGTCCATGCCACGTTTTCGCCGGTGTCTGGCCGCCTGCAGGCACGCCAACACAACAGCCTCAAGTCTGGTACCCGCACTCCACTAAGGTAAGGACATATGTATGTATGGAACTATGCATATATTTATATATGTACGTAACTATGCATGTATTTATGTATGTATATGTGTAGGTGTAGGTGTATATGTTTGTACACATGTATGTATATATGCATGTAATAATGTATGTATTGGAACTATGCATATATTTATATATGTACGTAACTATGCATGTATTTATGTATGTATATGTGTAGGTGTATGTGTATATGTATGTACGCATGTATGTATCTGTGCATGTAATAATGTATGTATGTACGCACGCATCTATGTATGTATACAGTGCAGCACTCAACTACACTCTAAAAAATGTTTTTGTACTTTTCAAAGAACAATCCTTGGAAACCCAGTTGCCAAGAAAATCCTTTTTAAAACTGCATACAGTTTCCTTGTAAAATCTGCAAAACATATATTTGTAATGATACAAATTATACCCTTGTATTACAACTTACTGTATTGAAAATTGTACATAAAATTATTTTTTCATTCTAGATAACAAATGTGATGAATTAATAAAAAATAATATCTTTAAAAAAATATTTCCAAATATAATTGATGAAAAAAAAAAACATTACACTTGGCTACTATGGAGACTAGAATCTACACCCATTAAATTATTAGCCTCCACCTTTAACCCTTAGACCAACTTGACCAACCTAGAAAATGTTAAGGAAATTAGATGATTAAGAAGAATATATTTACTGGTACTGTATTTCATTTTAATTGTTCCCAGTAGCTAGGAAACGTTAACAGTTAATATTACGTAATATTGTCATTTTTTTTTTGTTTTATTATGCATATTTTATTCTTTAAGCGTTTTACGTTATTCAAACTCGCAATACATTTATTTTTGCACGCAACTGCACTTTACGTTGGCCATAGTTTTTACACAAACAGCTATATACTGTTTTACGTTTTTTGGTTGAGTGGCCGCCATTTTGCTGAAGCTCTTCAAAATGGGTCAGTATAGTACAAACATTTATTGAGTTCTACTACAAACACGGTCTTTGTAGTTTTACAAACGAGTGTTTATACGAGAGAAATATTTGTGCTGTTACAAGCATTTGTAAAATTACAAACAATTTCTCTGTAAAATTATAAAATATTTTTACAGTATACAGTCAAATACAATAGAGACTAATACCGGACAACTGTACACGAACAGCACGGGCGAGCGTGCGAACAGCAGCAGCAGCGAACCTAGCGGCTTGAGGTGGCAAACACCCTCTCTATGCAAGCCATGTAAACAGCACTATTTCCGTCAAATACAATAGAGACTAATACCAGACAACTGCACACGAACAACACGGGCGAGCGTGCGAACAGCAGCAGCAGCGAACCTAGCGGCTTGAGGTGGCAAACACCCTCTCTATGCAAGCCATGTAAACAGCACTACTTCCGTCAAATACAATAGAGACTAATACCGGACAACTGTACACGAATAACCCGGGCGAGCGTGCGAACAGCAGCAGCAGCGAACCTAGCGGCTTGAGGTGGCAAACACCCTCTCTATGCAAGCCATGTAAAAAGCACTACTTCCGTCAAATACAATAGAAACTAATACCGGACAACTGTACACGAACAACACGGGCGAGCGTGCGAACAGCAGCAGCAGCAGCAGCAGCAGCGAATCTAGCGGCTTGAGGTGGCAAACACCCTCTCTATGCCATGCCATGTAAACAGCACTACTTCCGTCAAATACAATAGAGACTAATACCAGACAACTGCACACGAACAACACGGGCGAGCGTGCGAACAGCAGCAGCAGCGAACCTAGCGGCTTGAGGTGGCAAACACCCTCTCTATGCAAGCCATGTAAACAGCACTACTTCCGTCAAATACAATAGACACTAATACCGGACAACTGTACACGAACAACACGGGCGAGCGTGCGAACAGCAGCAGCAGCGAACCTAGCGGCTTGAGGTGGCAAACACCCTCTCTATGCAAGCCATGTAAACAGCACTACTTCCGTCAAATACAATAGAGACTAATACCGGACAACTGTACACGAACAACACGGGCGAGCGTGCGAACAGCAGCAGCAGCGAACCTAGCGGCTTGAGGTGGCAAACACCCTCTCTATGCAAGCCATGTAAACAGCACTACTTCCGTCAAATACAATAGAGACTAATACCAGACAACTGTACACGAACAACACGGGCGAGCGTGCGAACAGCAGCAGCAGCAGCGAACCTAGCGGCTTGAGGTGGCAAACACCCTCTCTATGCAAGCCATGTAAACAGCACTACTTCCGTCAAATACAAAAGAGACTAATACCAGACAACTGTACACGAACAACACGGGCGAGCGTGCGAACAGCAGCAGCAGCGAACCTAGCGGCTTGAGGTGGCAAACACCCTCTCTATGCAAGCCATGTAAACAGCACTACTTCCGTCAAATACAATAGAGACTAATACCGGACAACTGTACACGAACAACACGGCGAGCGTATGAACAGCAGCAGCAGCGAACCTAGCGGCTTGAGGTGGCAAACACCCGCGAATTTTGAATCTGTGTATACGCACAGTGGACAGAACGAGTGCATTTGAGCGCGAGATGCAGTATTCCAACGAAATAATATTTTCTTTTTATTTTATATTGCTGTACAGGTGTCTTAATGCGTGTCCAGTAGTTTATATTTAAAAAAAAGGCTGTAGTTAATGCCGAAAATCACGAATAACAAGTGAACTCTGCAATCTTGTAAAATGTATGTTGTAATGTTTGCGACGCATCTGAAGATCTGAAACGCGCCGTGATTAAACATAATTTGTTTTTCATTTTTGTACATTTGTGTATGCTACAGAAATATATAAAAAATATATGCTTGTTTTTCCTCGCTAGGACTAAACTACAACACACATCAGTTTTTGACATACTTTTTATGTGACATTTATAGCGAATTAATACTATTGTGTTGGTAATTTTTGTATACGAATTATTTTCTAAAAACAACGTTGGCGATATTCCTCATTACAAAAATAAAAAGTGATGAAACCAATTTTTTTTTGCTTCAGCAAGTATTAGTATTATCTCAAGCTAAATTACGATTTAATACGTATCTCCAGCGTACGAGTGTCAAACATTTAAAATGATAAACCAATTGTTTTGCTTCAGCAAGTATTAGTATTATCTCAAGCTAAATTACGATTTAATACGCATCTCCAGCGTACGAGTGTCAAACATTTAAAATGAACAAGTAGTTTTAGTTCCCACGCAGTAAAACATTTTCGGAAATTTGCTTCTTGAAAGCTGCTGTTGAGCTGATTATGTGTTTGTGATCCACACTACTTTGTAGTCCCAAACAGCAAGGGAAAATTAATCCTAAAAATTTATCACTGCCCTTGTTTTAAATCAAGGACATATTAATACCATATATTTTTGTTTTACTGTCCAGTGTTGGATCTAGGGATCTTTTTTTTAGGTCGTAAATCCCGTGTGATTGTGGGGGGAAGGGAGGGGAAGGAGCAAAATTGGCATCTGCCCATGCACCCTTTTTTATTTCTAATTGTAAAGTAAGTTATTCTATAAGCTGTTCACGGTAAAATGAGCACTTTTTAAGGCACTGCTAAAATTTTCCTTTCAATTAATTTCCACCTTTCCACCACTTTTAATGTAAACATTGCAATGTGACTAATAAACACAGTGTAAACATTTCATCACACTCAAAAGTCAATGTTTGAGACTGCAATAAAATATATTTATTAGGGGTTAATGCCTTTTGGGAGGGCCTTAAAAAGTGCTCACTTTACAGTGAGCAGCCTATATTAAAGTGTTACTACCAGAAGATGAATGTCAAGCTTCGGACACTTGTGTATGATGTGTTGTATATGCTGGAAATAACAAATAGAAATATTACAAAGATATTTGTTAGTGGAAAAGCAAATCCGATAACGGAATATATTTTGCAGAACTAATAGAGTAACTAAAACAATTATAGACGGGGCAGATGCCACCCGCCATTGTAGTTAAATGGTCGTGAACCACTAGAATCATCAAAACTAAATCAAACATAAGCAATTCCTATTCTAAAACTCATGACGGTAAATGTAAGCAAATGTTTCGCCACCTCAAGCCGACAGAGCGCAGGGCAATCACTTTTCGCACAGAAATTGCTAGCTGTCCGGTATTAGTCTCTATAGTATTTGGTACAGCGCACAAGCTGTTGATGCCTGCAGGCTCGCCAACATCACGGTTCAAAGTATGGTACCAGCAGCACGCCATTCAAGTAAGGACATGTGTACGATGTGTTGCGGGCACAAGTGAGAGGAGAGCTGTCCACGTGGTCGAGGTAACGGCGGAGGCAAAGTAGTTCCGCGTCTTAACGTTGAATTATAAGTGACAGGTAAACGTTTGAAAATATTGAGATTAATTCATTTTACTTACTGTCATTGTAGGCATTATAAAACTGCCATCTGCCATCTGCCATCTGCTGACGCATGATTAGAGTGAACAGGCCCATGACAACGTTAGTTTTAACACGTGTAAGAATACATCTGTGTGTATATAAGTATATACTTAGCAGGTCTTTGAAATGCACTCAGTTTACTGTTAACAGTCTATGGTGTGGTGTCACTGTAGATTACTCCTACCGCATCCCGTGCTAGTGCGTGATGAGCTATAAGAGGTGTACAAAATGAAAACATCAAGCATTAAGCTTTAAGCAGGGGAACTTAGAACATTTTCCAGCGCGTTGGCTCAAATCGAAGTATATACAATAGAGTTGTTACTTCTCACGTTCTACTGCTCAATTTCTCAGTTGTGTATCGGATGTTCATGGCAAACGCACTGTAAAATAAATTGTGTAATTTTATACTAAATGTATGTGGCAGCAGTATCTCCACTGTCATCGGTGTAATTTTACATCTTATGTCGAGGTTTTTTTTACTCTACTTCCAAATAAATTGATCCTACAAATTAGTAAAATAACATGTATTTCGTACAACTAACTTTACATAGAATGGTGTAAAATTACTACTATTATGTAGCACAAAATAAACAGCAACATTCGTGTATTTTCTCTCCACGGCATGTAAATTTACACTGGCATCACAATTTTAATTTCACCACTAGGTATATGTATCTTCTCGCTGACAAAAAAGTGAAATCACAGATTCACTACAATTTGTGCCGGGATGTCCATCACAAGTGTTCTAAGTGTGGAAAAAGTGCTCAGAAATGTCTCTTTTTAGATAAATTTGAACGCCTGCGGAGGAGTGAGCAACTATTTGCATGAGTGTCGTGTGTAGCGGGTGGCGAGTGTACAGGCGCTCCTTGTGGAAGCGGGCCCTGAGAAATCATTGGCTGTCCGGATTTCGCGTCACACAGAATATATTGGCAATAAAGAGGGCGTTGTTTAAAAAATAAGGCGCTCCCCGTATATGGTGCGCTGAGGTACAAGTCTCTTGGAAGGGGGAGCGCGAGAGTGGGGGTTCGCTCTACACACACACACACACACACATACATATGTATATACATATATATATATATATGGGGGTGGGCAATCCCGCGACTTGAGGACCAGCGAAAGCGAGGTGCATCTGCAAGTGCGATGGGACCATGGCAGCTTGGGTGAGGCGACTATCCGCAACTCATCGTGTCCCCAGGTGGTGGATAGCAGATCCCCAGGCTCTGGGGTGGCTGGAAATATTCAAATACCAGTCCGCGAACCAACTGGCTGGTGTGATAGCGCCGTCGTCGTGGACGACGGGAACCTGGGCAGCTCAGTACGAGATGGCGAAGCGCATCTGCTGGAGGTGGCCCAACGATCGAGACAAGGAGGGGGATCTCAAGGTGCTGAAAAATGAGAAGTGTAGCAATCCTCACTAATGGATTCTGCGGGCTGCCGACTGCGAATGCGTGATGAATGGATTGGAATTCATCGGACCTTGGAAGCACCACCGATGTAGCCTTCACTCCTGGGCCGACGGATTCGCCACCGCTGCTGATAGGCCCCGGATGTCTCGCGTTTCTCAGACCGACGGACTATTTTGGTGGATGGGGAGGGGGTGGCTCCCCCGATTGCTGACCCCTGCCTTCGCCCATGGAGAGCGGAGAACCTGGTGTCGGTGTGGAAGAGGGAAGATGGAGTCGGTGCCATGGCTGAGCTGTCCGGTTTTCCGAAACACTCGACGAGAAGCAGGTATTGCCCTGCATCCAATTGCTGCTGTCAGTGCTGCAGTGATGGTTTGCCTGCACGGCAGTATTGATAGTAGCTCAACTTCAAGGGCGCCTGCGCCCACACGATGACTGGCATCGGCGCGGGGTCTGTTCTGTCCACCGCAATACACACCAGCTGCGATATCATTTCTTTTCAACCTGCAGCAAACCAACAGAAGTCCTTCTTCCCAAACTAACAAATGCCCTACTTTATCCAGTCCTAATCCAGTTAAATGGAATTATTTTTATTCTCCGCGACTGTCGCATAGATTTTCCACGGCCCTCTCCGCTTTGCCTGGTTTGCTATTCTCTTCCATCTAGACCCTTCTTCTTTCAGGGTGTGCGCATGGATACAATTGCGGTCAAGGCACTATAACCCTGCTTAGCCACGATGCATGCTCCCATTATAATAATCAAACCCGACCTAAGACGCGAAGGGCTTGCCCTGAGACGCATCCCATTCTCCAACCGACTTAGCTACTAACAAGCATGCCAGAGGGCACACAGAACTGTGAAGGTGCTCACGCTGGCGTAGCGGGATTCGGAGGCTCACCAAAAATAAATAAAAATTTCCTCTGGGAAAATTCCCCAGCCGGTGCGCTGGTGCTCTTGTGTGAGAGGTGTCCGCCCAGAGTATCTACGAGATGAGGAGGCTGCAAACGACGAGCTAAGTACTATAAATGTATCTTCGGACTTAGAAAATATTCACGATGTTGGGACTTTGAATATTTCTGCGATGAGACTACGAGGGGGGGGGGGAGGGTTTTTGGTCAGCCGAGATCGGGACTTAGGCTTTTTTTTCGAAGAGAGATGGTTCGGACTAAGTATTTTTTCGCCATTAGGAGTGGATGATAGACTTTTCCTGGGAGGTGTGCTTAATGATTTTGACAATGGAGGAAGGCGCCATGGGACTTAGTGTTTTTCCCGTGTGCTTCTGAGAATAAGAATTTGGTTTTGGCTATGTCCTATGTGGGACTTTCGTTGGTTTTGTGCGATGAGAAAGAGTAAAAACTTAGTAAATTTTGAGCTCGCATATGAGCTTTGTTTATTTGTGTAGTCCCTGATGTCGTGCGTATGAGGAGCAGCCATGTTGGAGTTTAGCCCTAGCTAAAGGCTATTAATTTGAGTAAAGATTATTGTGGAGATCCTAATGTGTGTTTCCCCGTGTGCCTCCCGAAGTTATGCGTGTGATGAGGATTAGCTGTATGACCAGCATTGCACTTTGTGATACATTCTCGCCGTGGCTTTTAAGAAGGAATTTGGGCAGAATAATTGGAAAGGTTGGAAGTATAATTCTTTGTGGTGAGACATTGTAAATGAAAGAACTGGAACTTTCGGGGAGGGAGAGTGAATGGCTGATGGATGGTGTGTGTGGAGAGTAGTTAATGCTGAAGTTGGCAGCCTTCACGAAAGTTTTGGTGGGGACAGAATCCCCAGCTTTCTTTGGTGCTGGGTGGAGTAGTTTGGGTCAAAGTGGGCAGCCTTCATGAAAGTGTCGGTGGGGACAATATCCTCGGCCTGCTTTGCTGGTGTGGTGTGTGTATTGGTACGGGTTCACGCGGAAAAGCCGCCACGCAAGTGTATGGTGGGGAGTGTATCCCCAGCCTGAGGAATCATGTGAAGGTAATTGTGGAGAGTGTTGTGGATTATTTGGTGGGAAATTTCATGGGTTTGTTACTGAGTATTTTTAAGGGTGAAACGATTGTAAGAAGTACAAAAATAACAGACCAGTATCTCAACGGGACCTTTTTCCAATTTGTTTAATAGGAGTTGGTTTTATTTGAAACTTGTTGTCACCCTGCGTGGTGAAGTATGCAAGTGTAAGAGTGAATTTATTTAAAGGAAAAGATTTCAAGTGTATCCCTCTGGGTAACAGTCATGTGGACTTGTAGGAATACCCGAGTTTAAAGGGTTTAAAGTGTTGTTTTTAAAAGTTAGTAAATGTGGAGAGAGATTTGTAAAGGGGCCGTTAATTGGTGCTTGTGGTTACCCTTAATGAAGGTATACTGGGTGAACTCCTGACAGAGGGAGTGTGCGGTAAAAGTAAATGGCTTTGGAGTCTTTACAAGTGTGTAGGCATTGCGAAATATCTTTTGGTGTCAGCACACTTTAGGTGCTCATGTTTTTAGCTATTTATGTAATCTTGGGTGTTTAAAAATAGTTTTAAGCTGTATTCAAGAGGGTTTAAAAATCTAGGTTTTTAAAACCCACAGTTTTAAGTCTGGTCGATGGTATTTTAAGTGGAGTTTTGCTGTCTTAAGGTGTTTGTAGGACTTTCTAAAGCTTTTGTTAAAAGCAAGGCCCAAGGTATTGGAAGGGCAAATTTTAAGTAGTTTTAAAATGTGTTTGTATAGGGAAAGTATGATATTGGAAAATACAGGTGGAGAACAACATTATACTATATTTGGAGTTCAAATAAATGTTAATTAACAGTAATCCTAAGGTTTGTAGGGCATCAGTAGTTTTCTCCTCTCCAGAAAAAGTGTGTAAACAAGGTCAACAGGTATATAATCAACAAATACGCTATCTTTACTGACAAGTTTCAGTTAGCCCTTCCTGTCCTGATTCCTTTGACTTTAGGTAGATAGGCAGGTTAGGTAGTTTGAGTTGTGGCCCAAGATCTGCGGCGACTGGACCACGAATTGTAATCACACCATTTCTGTACATTTCCCACTGTTTTACTAAGCGATTTCACCGTCAGTATGTGTTCTTCTACAACTCACATGTTAATTTTTATACTCTGTATGTGTATTTTTATAAATTCAAGTTATTTCACTTAGTTTTGTAACTTGGTAGTTTAACAGATAGTGTTCATTCAACTACCATGTAACTGTAAAAATACATAACTTAAAGATTTAACACAGCGAGTGGGTGCATTTTACACATAATTAGAAACGTTTAAATTAACTCCAACATAGTGTTTATTGAGCCATACATTCGCGTATTTTCACCAAAGACATGTAGTACTTTCTGGGTTATTAAGAACATTTGTGTAAAATTACACATACTATAGTAGTTGTTTCAAATTACACATACAAAATGTAGGATTACCAAAAAAAAATTTTATGTGTAAATTTACACTTAATTTTTACAGTGCGGAGCACTTTTGTAAGCACTACCTAAAATCTACTTGTGTACACATCGTGTATTCTTCCACCATATGTAAAATTAACATTGCATGGGCCTCGTCACCTATTCGTGCGTTGGTCAAGTGAAAGAGCGAAATTATTATAAAAGTGAATAGTTAACAAATTTTCTCAATGTAACATTTGTATGCACAAAAAAAAATGGTAGACAGCAAGTGTTACGATTTCAGTATTCACAAACTTTTACCCATCATTTTCTTTTTAATTTTACGTTAAGTACCCACATCACCCAGCATATTGAAATATTTATTTATTTATTTATTCATGATTCAAATTTAGTAGGATTTATTGAAAAATCCTGCAATACAAGCTTAGCCAATTACCTTACCTGTCCTTACGGACATTATAAATGAACTATTAATGCATATTTATCCAAGAATCAACTTAATACAAAATTTTAAATGTAATTCATTCTCGACTTTCAATCACAACCAGGAAACGCCTATCAACAATCAGGTAAATGCTGTTTACAATAAAATGAGCACGTTAGAAATGGACCTTAGAAAAAAAGTCACTGTCCCTGCATGCATATATTTTAATGTGCACACTGAGCGACATACGCCCTGTAAAGTTGGTAACTATGAATGGAAAGTAGTTCCATATCTTGACGTCAAACAAAAACTGTTAGGTAACCATTTTTGATTACTTAAAAATTATTTCTTTCACTTTATGTCTTTTTTTAATGAATCGAAGTGTAAAATTGAGCAGACTTGTGAAGTATTTACTTTCCTAATAATTTCACAGTTTAATTTGACCGACGCATGAATAAAGTGACGAGGCCCATAGGAATGTTAATTTTACATAAGGCGGAAAATACACAACGTGTATACGAGTAGATTTTAAGTAGGACTTTCAAAAATTCTCATTTCACCGTGAACATTCTAGACAAAAATTTGCACAGAACCACGGCATGTAATACTTTTTATAATGATGCATTTTCAGTAATGACTCTGACTCATGTGCTATGACATTAGAACGAAAAAATTTCTCTATAAGAGTGGCACAGCGTCTTAAGACGTGGAACTACTTTCCCTCCATCGTTACCAACTTTACTGGACAGTTGCCAGCCAGTGCACCCGTTAAAATGTACGCGTGTATGGGCAGCGGCATTTTTCAAAGGTTGACTCCGAAAGCGCTCAATTAACCCCGGGGAAACAGTTAGCAGACAACTAACTTTTTTTCTCGCTGAAAGTACGTACCCTGTACGAGCAAAGTTGGTCCACATCTTCAGGAAGCGAGAGTGAATGGCCTCGTCCGCAGAGCTGTAGTTGTATGAGAGAGGGCAATCTTTGTATATCAGCAGGACATCGTCGAAATGGGCGGTACCTGCGCACGCACATACACACACACACATACACACACATCGTACGCACAAAACAACACATCTGCCATATTTGTAGCAAACGCATTGATGTGTTTTAAAACTTGTAGGCCTGCGTGAACATCGCGACTTACTATAACAGCTGCCTACGCCGTTAAAAAATTCCCTTAATTTTACTGAAAAGTAATGGTAAACATTTATCCAGATATGTGCGTAAACTCGCTGTGAAATTACGGACACATTGATTAAAAAAAAAAACGGACTCTTCGCAAATTTCACGATAACTCTCCGTTAATTTACTAGATAATGAAAACGTCTTTAATTTTCGTAGTGTGGGTGCTACCGTGTACAAAAATTATATTAAAACAAATTAAAATATTTTATTCTTGAGCAAGATTTGAACCCGACTCAAAGAAGTTACAAGTGTACGACTCTATCCACTCATATACAACTCTTACCTAGTGTTTGTGATATAACTTTTCTATTTCTAATAGAGTACATAAGCAACTTTTCTTCTAATTTATATTAAAGTTAAGAGGATTGCTAGTGTTGCTAAATGTTACAGACGTCTGTAACTTATAGGCTCGGAAAACGAACTATTTACTCGTTGGCTGGAACGAGTAGTTATCACTACTCCGAAATCCCACAACGCCGAAGACTACGACGCCGAAAAGCAGGAATGCATTCATCGTTGTGGTACGGCTGAAGTTTTAATTGATGGAACCAGGGACGGTTCTGTAAGTCTGTCCTTGTGGCACTCCTGCAGAGGAATTTTCCGACATCGCTGTATTTCGGCGTTGTAGTGTACAGTATTTTCCTTCCTTTCAGCATCGTGGTTTTTCGGCGTGATTGCACGTTCGGAGTTGAGGTATTTCGGAGTTGTGGTGCGGAACCGGCTGGGAACCATGGCAAGGGTGGCACTTGGATGAAAGCGATACCGTCACGACTATCCTTCAAGTTAAGTACTTACTGAAAGACGCTCGCGTTGTTTCCAGGCAAGTGTTGGACCAGATCGTGAAAGTAATGCGCGGGTGCGCGTTCTTGAATTCTAACGCGTCACAGAAACAATTTGCGAAATTCGCACGCCTCCACTTGTTGTACTGGATGTTTCGAAACAACGCGGGCAATGCTTACCATGTCACGCGGGATGGCAAACCGGTCGGTTTTTCAAAAGGGGACCCACGTTCGGAAATGCGTAGTTTTTGGGCCGTATGGGGTGTCGAAGTTTCACAACACTTCGGGTATGCCGTTGAGTGTTCGTTCCACATTGCGCCACGAAACCATCACAAAGGCAACAAGAGCCTCCTCACATCGCGCGGTAAATTACAAGAAGGGGTTTCGAATTGTCGACTCTCTACTTGATTACTGACCTACCACGTCGACGGTGTGGAGATTGACGTACATGTTATCGTGTGCACATTAGTTCGGAGGTTGCGTGGAGTCGTGTGATAATGGTCCTCCACTGATAGCTTAGGAGTCATAATACCTCAGATAAAACAGTTGAGAGGTGTCAGATCTGGTGACCGCGGTGGCCATGGAGCAGCCCCCCCCCCCCCAGAAACCAAACAACGCTTTCCGAACATAACTCCCCTCTTGAAAAAGCATTGGTTTGCCGTTCCGCAAAACATACTAAGCGTTATCGATGGTGTTTCACAATCATCCGGTGCATGTCAAAATTAAATTAAAAATATTTTGAGTCTATTTAATGTTTTCGCAATCTAATATCAACAAAACAACGCCACACAATAAACGGGAAAAATGAGGTCCCGACCCCTCTCTAAAAGCGTTTAACTTCTCACTAATACAGAGTATTGTTCATTAACTTCTTTTCCCATAGAATTTCTATTAATGCATAACATCTTAAACATTTATTCTATTAGGAAGCTTTTTACGGCGTTTATGCTGGTTTTCCCCTCTCCCTCTTCTTAGCTATACGTAAACAATAAGTACACTTAGTGACGTAGTCATGGCCGAAATTGCCACGACGCATGTCTTTTTTGTATGAATTCCTCTCCTTGTAAGACATATGGGACTCAGCCTTGAGACGCGCTTAGCTCCCGTTCCTACATTGAAGGTACACTTGATACTTATATTAGGGTAGGTTAGGAGAGTGGAGAATGGAGAGATTTGGGAGGTTCTTGACATAGAGGTATTGAGAGCCGATGCGGGTGAAGCGAGGTGAGCGTGGAGCAGTGCCGGAACGCAAGGGCGGTAGGAAAACGGGCCATCCCCGAGAAAACACACCGACCACGATTACCACGTGCGAGAAACCGGGACTCAAACCTGGCTCGCATAGGCACGCGGGTAGGCCGACCACTATACCACCGCAGCCTCGGTAAGTAAGGGATTGCTCCCAGGCATAGACTAAAGATAGGTAGACCGCTTATTCGTCTTCTGCGCATGTACCCAACATTGACCTACTCCAATCCTACACAACTGTCAAAGTCACATGGTGAACAATGATGAACGTGTTCATTCACATTTTAAATTTTTAAATAACAATCACTATTATACTAATAAAATACTTCTATCAGTTTGAATGTAATAAAAAACAATGCAATTTGATTAGAGGAAGTATAAAAACATCTCAATAGCACTTGTTTACATACAGTGTTCTAACCTCAAACCCAATCCACGTCATTTTTGCTAGACGTGTTGTCAGAAAAGCAGTTCAATGTTGGGACGCGGAGATTGGTTGTGCGCAGCCAGCGAGATCGGTCTACCTCGTCTTTAGTCTATGGTCCCAGGAGGGAAGTACGAGCGATGAGATGCGTGTCTGGGTGTCAGGAACTCACCTGAGACGAGCTCGCAGTCCTGTACGGAGCAGGTTAAGGAGTCCTGCGTGAAGTAGGTGAAGTAGTAGGCCCACAGTTGTCTGGGAATATGCTTCGCCGTGTACTTGGCGCACGCAGTCACACGCCGCGTCCAGTCCGCGTCGCTCGAACACTGTGGCACAGTCCAGAAACTTCAGGAAAGAACGCGTCCGACTACCCACAAGTAGATATAAAACGCCGATTCTGGTCCAGTCTTACTCAGTAAAACAGTCTTCCTGTAAAGTCAAAAATACGTTAAAACAAAAAAAGACATGTTGGTGTTGACTGAAAATCAGCGAAATTTATACTTCCTCTCATTCGCACGCACATAATATAATCTGAAATGTATATTGATAAACAGTCCTGCGTCTTTATATACAGAGTGAGTCCTTTAAAATGAGCCCCGTGGGACATGTGTGTAACGGAGCTAGGGAATGAGGAAATACAGACCAGTGTGACAACAAAATACCTAGAGTAGGTGCTGGAAGTGGCCGCACCATTGACATCGAGGCAGGTGTGCAGACGACACCAAAAGTTGTGAAAGGCACGGGCGAGGACATGTTGAGGGATGGTATCCCACGGGCCTCTTTTAAAGGACTCGCCCTGTACATGCAAGAGTAAAAATCAAATTTTATTTTAGAGTACTATTTTTTTTATATTAAATTAGAAAAGTACGTGGATTGAAATATATGGAAATTATGAAAGACTTGAAAACTGGTGTATGGCACGTTCCGTCGTGAATCTGGCAAGATGGAATCTGCTATATCTGGCACGTTCACATCCCAAAAACATACACTCATTGGCTTAAAATTAGCAGCGCCCAGAATGAAGTATCCACAAGAATCTAAAAACTTTACATAGCTGTACCATGGGTAATATTTCAACTAATATAAGTGGTTTTGGTCACCAGTTTGTACTATCAGTAAAGTAGTATATGGGTAGGTCCAGGACAATCCATTTTTTGCCCTAAAATCAACGATTTTTCCTCGAATTTCATGCTTTATAACTCCAAAGTGTTACAAAATAAAAATTGCACACAAAATCCTGCACGAATTAGTGAACATTATATTTCGCACAAAAATTAAGCAAAATCAGTGCTTATGCAGCAAAATCACCCAAATTTAGACCACCAAAAAAATGCAATCTAAATCAAAGCAAATTTAATAAAAGCAAATTTAAGTAAAGCAAATTTAAGTTAAAAAACAAAAATTAAATATGAAAAAAAAAGATAGTTGATAGACTCAAATTAATAGAATTTATGCATTTTAAGAGAATTCTATATAATGAATATATTTTCCATTCTTCAGTTCTTTTAAACATTTATACATTATAAAACTTGTTTCTTGTTCCATAGCGATCAGGTAATGCAATTCTATACTTGCCATCTAGAATACAATTAATTTTTTTTTTTACCAAACTTAGATTCATAAATTTTAAATTCTGTAGTAGCATACCATTGATTAATTTCGAGATCTTGTAGTTTAGTCAATTCATATGAATAGTTTAACTTCTTGATAAGTGATTCCATTTTGTTTTATTTACAAAGAAAAAATTTATTACGATAAAAAATAATATTCAATTATTTTTAATAATATTATTATTTTAAAAACTAATAATTTTTTTAGCTTAACAAATTTCTTTCCTTATAAATAAAATGGAATCAATGCTCTAAATGGAAAATAATACCATATGTAAGCAATGTAAGAAATGTGGTGAAGTATTAAACAATGAACGTTTTCCATCACAAAAATAATCATATTAACACATGTAAAAATGTTTTATAGAATATGTTAGAAATCAATATGAATTAAGTAAAGAGAAAGCATTATGTGAATGTGGAAAATATGTTTCTAAAATATATCTCAAAAAGCATAAAAAAACTAAATTACGCATTGCAAATGAGAATTGACATAGTGATTATTCAATTAAGACGTGTATAGTATGTAAAAAGAATAAACCTATCGATTAATTTTATCCTCATAAAGCGACTATAGACAAACACACATCAAAATGTAAAAAATGTTTTAGTGAGAAAATACTGTGCGAATGAGGAAAATAGGTTTGTAGTGCATATCTCAAAGAGCATCAAAATACTACATCACACAATGCAATAGTAGATATTTAAAATGAAATTCAACATGAAAATTATCCAAGAAAGATATGTACAGTATGTAATTTGAATAAACCTATAAAATTATTTGCTCATCATAATACTACTAAGGACAAACATATGACAATATTGAAAACATGATTAAATGGAAAATGTTATCATAGAAGGTAAATATAAAATAAATACTATCAATAATTTAAACTTTTACAATTTCACTCCTTTATTTATATTGTTTTGATATTTCTACATCATCTTTACATTTTTTGAAAACTTTAATAATTTTTTCTTTATTAATAAATCAATAAAAAATGCCAGCAAACAATCTAACAGTTGAGTTGAGCAGGAGGAGAGTGCGAGAGCTAAAAATTTCAGCTAAAGAATTTAAAATTAGATATTGGCACAATTTGAGGAAAGCTGATTTAATTAGAGCTATTATGTCATTTATTAGAAATGAAGAAAGAAAAAGGAACTTTAGAAATTTACCATTTTTACATTTCAATGTTAAACTATATTCACAAGATATAACTGATTTAAAATAAATATTTCCATTCTCTAGACAGATATTTGTAATGCAAAAAAAAAAAATTAATCAGCCATAATTTAATCGATGATTTCAACATTTGGAAAACAAATTCACCATTCGTATAAATAATTTACAAGGCGATTCTATAAAAATTGAAGGCTGTTCGAAATGCTGTTCACGAAACAATGTAAAATATAAGAAAAACGAGCAATTTTAAACGTGGAGACCAAATGAGAATATATGCAAATAATCAGAATTTTCACCATATAATTTCGGCTCCAAAAAGAAATAATGTAAATGCAGAAAATCTGTTTGATCAAATTGAAATAATAATAAGATCAAAGGAAAATGTAGACATAAATGAAACAACTTTTGACATCGATGTTTCCAAAGTATCCAGTGGTAATGGTGCGAGAGGCAAAAAAAAGTCAAATTAACTAAAGATATTAAAGCAAGACAATGTATTAATAAAATTAACAATGATGAAAATTTATGTGGTTCTAGTGCAATAATTACAGCTTTAACATACGAAACTTATATCATATTGGATAGAGAATTGACGAATAATGAGCTTATTTATATTATAAAAGGAAAAAAAAACCAAGGAGAGTCAGCTCGTGAACTTTGTGTAAGAATGGGTAAAAGTTGTGAAATCAGTTTCAGTTTGGAAGATATTATGGATAGAGAAAATGTTCTGAATATTCAAATTAAAGTTGTTTCAGCGGCACATTTCAATTCAATTATTCATTCTGATTTAAAAAAAAACCAACAACTATTTATTTGCATTTACACGATGAACATTACGATGTAATTAATAGTATGAAAGCATTTTTAGGTAGTCTTTATTATCGTAAAAAATGTGACAAACTGTACAATAATAAAGATAAACATGAGCGTGAGAAAAATAATAAAAATATATGTAATTTGTGTAAAAAAAAACACAACACGAAAAAGTTTTGGAAGGTAAAGATAGTATTAGAATATATTGCCAAATATGTAATATGTATAGTTTTGGCCAGGGATGTTTCACAAATCTTGATACTGTGTGAAAGACAGTCTATAAGTGAAAACCGTATAACAAAATATGTTTAAGAAATAAAATACACGAATGTGGCTATGGAAAATGTTGGAATTGCAAGGAATTTGTGGAAACTGATGAACATAAATGTTATATGCAAAAGAGGCAGCAAAAAGGTAGTTTTTGTACAACAGCTTTTACTTGTAACGGACATAACAACAAAAAGATAAGGATCGTTCTTACACAGAAAAATACTACTTCTTTTTTTACTATGAAGCCACGCAAGATACTGGATTTCATACACTAAACTTTATATCTGTTCAAGATTTTAATGGAAACGAAATCCATTTTACCACAAATGATGAGTTTTGCGAACGGGCAATATCTAAAGAAAATAGAGGATTTCAAAAGGCTACGATTCATATTTTATTTCACAATATTGTGTTGGAAATAGTATAAAACCTCGTACAATGTATCAAAGTTAAAAAATTATGAAACTTACAATATCGATTCTAAATATCAAAATTATAAACTTTATTCAAGGAAGTCTTCCAACATTTCCCAAAACATTTGGTTTACAAGAACTTATAAAAGGACATTTTCCACACTTTTTAAATATACCAGAAAATCAAAATTATGTAGGAAAAATACCATCCACGAAATATTATGGGGTCAACACAATGAAACAAGAACAACGAAAAGATTTTCTAAATTGGCATGCTGAATAAGTAAAAGCAAATTATATTTTTGATTTCAAAAAATAACTTGCCGAATATTGTGATTCTGATGTTGATATTTCAAGACGAAGGTGCCTTAAATTTAGATAAACATTTCTAGAAATATCAAATATAGATCTATTTTGTTATATAAAAATAGCGGATGTTTGTATAGCTGTATATAAGTCAAAATTTATTATTGAAAATGTTATTGGTGTAGTTAAAAATGATAAAAATAAATAAATGTTTAGTAAAGAATCGATTTCGTGGATGAATACATTTACAAATGTTCGACATGCATTAAATGGTGGAGAAGTAACTATCTGTGGTGCAAAAGTTGATGGTTATGACGAAAAAAATAAAACAATATATCAATATCATGGCTTCTTTTGGCATGGTTGCCCTGATTGTTAGTCTCCTGATACAATAAATAATTGTAACAATGGAAATATGGATGACTTATTTGATAAAACAAACATTCGAACAAAATTTTAAGACAAAATGGTTACAAAGTAAGGGAAATGTGGGATTGCAAATGATGGGCCCGGGGGGGGACAATATTTTATAAAATTAATTTAGAAAAAAACTAAAAATGTAACAGAACCTTTACAACCAAGAAATGCATTTTTTGGTTGTAGAACAAATGCTTCAAAATTAAAAGTTTCAGGAAAAAAGTTACGATGTATAGATATATGTAGGTTATATCCAACAGTGATGTTTCAAGATTATTATCCTGTTGGACATCATATCAAAATATTTAATCCAAAAAATTACGATGAAAATTAGTTTGGATTGATCAAATGTAAAGTTTTACCGCAGCGAAATTCATATCATCCAGTACTTCCTATTATACAACAAAAATTATGATTTACTTTATGTTAAAAATGTGTTGTAGAAAAAAGAAGGAGAATGTAACCTTACTGATGGAGGAAGAGCAATAAATGGAACTTGGACTACATTAGAACAAAATAAAGCTATCGAAAAAGGCTACAAAATACGTAAAATTCATGAAGTTTGGGAAGACGATTATAAATCAAAAGAAGAATATGTGTGTTATTAAAAAGAACAATATATCGACTTAAACATTTAAAAAATTGAACAAAATCCTGGAAAATGTGCTGTTGCCAAAAAAAAAATTTAATTTTCTTTGGGGAAAATTAGGACAGAGGCAAAATTTTACACAAACAGGATATATTTCTGATCCAGATCGTTGGTACAAATTGTTATTAGACAAGAGGATATAAATAAATAATGTTGTTTATATCAATTACAAAATAATTGAAGTTTCATATAAATACAACGAAAATTATGTAGAAGATAGCACTGCAACAAATATATTTATAGCAGCTGTCACTACTTCCAATGCTAGATTAAGATTAAATGAAATGCTTGATAGATTAGGTGATAAACTAGCATACTACACAGACAGTGTAGTTTACACTGATGATGGAAAAAATGCTGTAAAAACAGGTCGTATGCTTGGTGAATGGATAAACGAATTTTGCAAAAATAATTATGGTATTGAATGGATAAGTACTGGCCCAGACAGCTATTATTATGAAACATTATAAGGAAAGCAAGTTACAAAAATTAAAGGATTCACTCTAAATCACGAAAATGCTTTACAAATGAACATGACATCGATGAGTGAATTAGTACAAAAAATAAGAAAAAATTGATTATAAAAAAAATATTACTACAAGAGATAAGAAAACAAAAAAATTGGTGACTAAGTTTATGGCAAAATAATTTAATTTTAACTATGACAAATGTACGATTTTGAATGAAAAAGACGATATAATAGATACATTACCATGATGACATTAAACAAATATTTTACATATCATTATATTATATATTATTATATTTCTATATTATATTTTAAAAAATTTTTGTTTCTAAAACAATATCGACATTGGCAGCCTCAAAATTATTCAGTTTACCATTTTCATTCCTAATTTCCAAAACAATGTCATTAAACCGCTCATTATTTATTTTATAAAAAATTGATTATGAGGGCTCAATCAATATAATCTCCAAAAACCAAATATAGTTTTTGGTGAAAAACTAACAATTATATCCATTTCTAAGTGATTAGATTGATAGTATTTTATCAACATTCCATATGCCAAATTACAATGAGCATTTGTTGCTTTTAATGGGTTAAAATTAGGTAATTAAGTACCTACAACAATCAGATATTCTATAATAAAATTTAATATCAAATTTAGATTTAATCGATATTATATTTTTCACACTGCCTGATGTTAGTTCAGTGTTATTTGTTGAAAATGGTTCAATTGAATTTAAAAATTCTTTCAAAGAGTAAATATTGTATTGCCCTGTAGGTATAATTATAAATTTATTGATTTCAATCAATATTATAGTATTATTGGTTGTATTGGATGTCACAAATTATGTACAAAAAATAATCAATGCTATACATTTATCTTTATGAATGATATCACAATGAAGTTTTTCCTTTAGAATGGAACTATAATTTGTTGACTTAAATACTTTATTATCCATTTAATAAGAAAAATTGTTATAAATGAAAAATGTCGATTGGAGTGTTGGTGTTTTAATTCCTGAAGAAAATGCTAGAAATCAAAAGAATGGCGAACTTTTGCCTGACAATATGAAAACCACTATCGTCGGGCCTAGCAAGTGTGAGAAAACTAATTTGATTATAAATTTAATTTATAAGAATGGTTGGTTAAATTTCATTAAACTGTATGTTCGCTCAAAAAGTTTATATCAATTAAAATATATTAAGTTACAAAATTACATTGATGTGATATCCAAAATGTTTAATGAATATATGGCTAATTTTTAAAATATAATTGACGAAATGATTCCACTAGACCAATGTGAAAATAATTCTCTAGTTATTTTCTATGATGCCGTTTTAGAGAAGTTATAAGTGAGGACTTTACTATGGGAAGGCATAAAATTGTTGATGTATTTTATTTGGCGCAGACTTATTCAAAAGTACCTAAACAATTAGTAAGGGATTATACAAAGTTATTGTGTATGTGTAGACAAGATGACACAAATTTAAAACACATACATAAAGATTTTATCAGTGGAGATATGACATATGAGGAATTTATAGTGATTTGTTCAAAATGTTGGGCGAAGACTACGGTTTTATCACTTTAGATATGAGTAGAAAAATAAAAGATGGGAAGTATTGTAGTAAAATCAAAGACTTTTATAAAATAACTTCATCTGAATAATAAGTGTAACTGAAAGTTGCACTTATTGTGCGAGAATTATTTTATTTGCTTCGGCAAATATGCTGCGATCTATTCGCGATAGAATAAAGATTTCCTACTTTACTGATATCTAGTGGCGAGAGAAGAAAGCCGACTGCGTGCGGAGAGAAGATGAAACACATGACCTCTCTCTTTGACCTTGATGTAGCGAGCTGCTCTCTAGTTGCAAAAAATCGAACAGTTGGCAAGAATGACTCAACTCGGCGACACTGGGACGAGCTCGGCGCAACAGTTGTGACACTTAGTGAGTGACTCGCGAACCTTTCAACTAGCTGCAGCTCTTCCATGAAGTTTTATAATCACCGCCTCATTTGTCTTATCAACATGTCTCAGTTGGCAGGAGTATTACAGATGGACGTCATTTCAAAATAAAAGGTAATGGTCTAATCAGCAAGAAATTTCCTCATTTGCAAAATATGATAGAGTCGGCTTTTAGATATGCAAATGGTTTACTGTGTTTCTTTAGTAATGAAACTTCCAGAGAATATAATGAATTTACAAACAAACAAATCGACTAAAGTTGGTAAAAATAGCATGTCATTGTTTTGTATTAAGCGTGAACCATATAACAAAATTAAAAAAAAAAGAGAGATATTGTTAATGATTAATTTGGAAATTTGGGTTTGATATCCAATTTTTATAAAATTAGTAATAAAAAGTTTAATCATATGAATATTTGGGGTAGCACCAAAATGGTGTGATTAACAAAGATATTACTATATTTGTTAATGAATCTGATTTATATCAATTTTTCATTTCCTTATTTTAAAAGAATATATATAAAAGTACTTACTACTACTCGCCAATTTCGCTCGCACATAATTTCACATATAAAAATGGAGTAAATTTTATACATAAATAATAACAAACTTAATTACAATGGTAAACAAGTTTTTATGTTTATTAATGATGATAATAATCTTTGGTTTAAAGTCAAAGATGTTCCAAAAATATTATAATACAAAGATACTCGTAACGCAATTAAATATCATATTAAAGAAAAACATAGTCAATTATATAGAAATATGTGGATGTTTGATTCATCACACCCATTTAATATGCAACTACATGCAATATCTATCAATGAACCTGGATTATATTCGCTAATTTTAACTAAAAAAAATGAAACCGGTTGAATAATTTCAAGAATGGGCAACTGAAGAAATTCTTTTATCAATTAGAAAACATGGCGAATATAAGATTCAAAAAGAAACAATGCATTTATACAAAGGCCAAATAGAGCACATAAAAATTAACGAAATTAAAGTTAATAATTTAAAAGATATAAATATAATTCAAGGCGAACATGTGGAAAATTTAAGAGAGACAGTTTATATGACTTTCGAGGTAATAGCTCGCAGAAATGAGGAAATCACAGAAATCAGAGAAATCATGTTCTACAACAAACACAAAATCAAAATTTAAATCCAACTTTAGTTCTTTTAATATTATTGTGAATATGATTACTTTGTCATTAGAACTCAGAGAAAAAATGTTCAAAGACAATTGGATAGAATTGAAGTTAGACATCCAAATTGTGAACAATTGTTGAGAATTGATTATATTCTAAATTCTATCAATTTATATCAAAGAATGAAAGAAACATTGAATGGTAACATTAAGTGTTTTCGTAACTGTTTTAAAATTGCCAGAAATAACTATACTCAACACCAATTGATTAATGATATTAATAGTTTTCCGTCGAATTGAGTAAGAAGCGAATTTTATTTCAATATTATTATATTTTATAGAATTATTATTCAAGTTTACAAACTACATATATTTTATTAATCCAAGTGTTGTGCGAATTATCAAATCCTAATCATTTTACATAAATTTTATCACCTTTGGATTCTAAAACTTTTTCAACCAAATATTCATCAGGATAGTTAGTTTTCATAATTTCGTATTCATAAAAACTACCTTTCATTTTTCTCTCAGTTGGTATCTTTTAGCTTGTAAGTGGGTACATCATAATTTGGGACCTCAAAAATATTAAAAATTCTGTTGTCCAAATAGATGCATAACTGATTTTTAAAAAATTATTTAAGTTTACTCACCTGGACAATATCTCCAACTTTATATTTTGGTTTAGTAAACACATTCGCAAAATCTTGTCTTAAATTTTTTTCATTTTTCTTATTGTCTTCAATAAGGTTTCATACCAATAGTACTATGTTTGGTATTGTTGTATTCTTTAACTAAATCATCTAAAATATTTAGCCATTTATAATTGCCATTCAAAGCAAATTTCTTCCACATTTCGTTCTTCATTGTACGATTATATCTTTCTACAATACTGTCTTTAAGTTCACTGATATGATTGATGTTTTATTTTTGCATAAGTTCTCTAGATATTTTATTACAAAATTCTAAGCCATTGTCACTTTGTATATAACGTGGTGTTCTTTTCTACAATATGCATTCTAAAGCATTTGCTACATTCTTGGCTATTTTATCTTTAATTGGTATAGCAAATGCATGTTTTAAAAAAACACCGATAATTCTTATAATATATTTGTATCCATCATTTATATGTGATATTCCTTCCAAATTACCAGTATTTATCACAACAAGATCGATTTGCCATAAATCATCAATACATGCGAAATTACTTTTCTTCTTGGTAAATGTTTTCGTGCTGGTTTATATAATTTATTTATTGTGGCTTCTTTTATATTCGGCAATTTTTTTAAATGTTGATTTATAAGAATTGTGTATTGAACATTTAGTTTGCTGAACTAACCTTCCATTTTAAGTATTTTAATTTTTTATATTATTATTTTTAGTAACTTTCTTACACTTCAAGCACCAAGTATGCTCCATTTAATAGTAAAAAATTATTTAATTTTTATATTTCACTAATATTCATATTGTCATCATTCCATCATCATAACTAACTATTTTATTTTTTCTAATTTTAAAAGATAGAATATCGCCTATGTTAACACCAAAAGGTTGACTATAATCCATTTTTTTAGAATCATAAATTACAGTCACAGTATCATTAGGTAAATTGAGATTAACAGTAATTATTTTATAAACAGTACAATCCATCAAAAAGGCAACGAAAATTTGATTATTATCTAAGTGAAAAATATTATTGTTTTTATTCCATTTTGCAGGTAAAAAAGTATATGAAATTGGCTTCATTATATTTTTCAACTTTTGAGTTAACAAGGGAATCACAATAATTCAAAACTGATTGGTTTAAATTTGGTAATTTATCAGCTATTTATTTATCAAAAAAAAATTTATTGACTTCATCTTTTCGATCTATAGGAAAAGCCATATTATTAAATCTACGATTATGAAAAGAATCATAATCTTTTGTATAAACAAAAAAATGACTAATCTGATCTTGTAAAGCAGAAACAATAATAGTGTATTTAGAATCTACATATGTTTTTAATTCATTAGCATTAGTGCCAGAGTTTTTATTAAAAAATTTGATTAATGTTTCCCCAAATATATCCATCATTTAATAACAAAGAATTATATCATGAAACTCAAAACCTCTCGAAAAAAGGTGTAATACAATTTAACATAAATATTCACAGATAACAGAATTAAAATTCTAAATTCTATTATCATTGTAATAAACACTTCTCTCTTTGAAGTTATTAGTTAAATTAGTGGGAATATTACCTCTAAATGAATTAAAATAGTAAACATATAATTTTCTTAACAATAACCAACCCAGTGAGTACCAGAAGTGGCTGAAATGTCAAAATTAACCACAGCACATTCATTTTTGTGCATTTTTTTTGGTAATCCATCAATCATATAAACATTTTTGAAATGTTTAATATTCCATATTTTTACATATTTTTCATATTAGATAATGGAGCCAATTTTTTTGTGGTCTCCCCTTCTTTTTAGCAACTAAACCATTTCCTGATTTATTTTCCATTGTTAAATTATGTATGTTGTTCTTCTAGGTCTTTTTTAATTTTTTCTAGTTTGTTCAACAGAATTGTAAATTGCACTAACTCCTCTAGCTAAATCTCCAAGTGCAGCTTAAACTAGAATTTAAAATGGCAAAAAAAAAAAAAAAAAAAAAACTCCATGATGTAAACCACTTCCAGATTTTTCGTTTAGTATTTTTTTTTATTGTTGGTATTGACAAAGTTAATTTGAAATCTTAGCATTCATTTTATTTTTTATTTTTTCTCTCAAGATGATCTTTTATTAAAAATTTATATATACCCATACCTCTTAATTGAGCAATGGGTATATCGAATGTAATATTTGTTAACTTCATTTATAAGTAAAAAATATAAGTAATTAATACATTTTTATACCCCATCATAACTTTATTTTGTACACATAAGCAACAGCTGCAGAAGCAATTTTTTTCACCGATTGAAGTATCTTTATCTGACATAATTCCTTTTGCTTATTTTTGTAAAATTTTGTCAGTTTAATGTCTAGATTATAAATCTTTAAGGTCTCTGTAAGCAATGTCATGTTGTTTGCAGGCTTCATGTAATTTATTTATTCCTGTATCTCCTTTTTATAACCTTTCATCTCATATTGTAAATGGACCACAAAAATTATAATCTGGCAAATGCATGTCAGGTAAATATAAATTATTTAATGCCCAAATTATTATACCTTTTCCATGATGTTCAGAATTCCAAAATGAATGTGGAATTACATTTTAAACTCCTATAAGATAAGGAATTCCTTTTGGATTATTAACAACAAAATCAGAAAATTTATTGTTTAACATATTCATTATGTTTACTTTTTCACTTTAATAATGTTTATTTCCAGCATTTTCTTCACAATAAATAACTATTAATCTATCAACCAATTTTCTAACATCATCCATTCAGACATATTCTTTTGGCAAATTGTTGTATTTGTTTTATACCTTATCCAAATCTAGGAGTTCTTGGAGAAATATTTTTTTTTTGTTTGTTTGGTGCTGTTCTTGAAGGCAATTCTTTTATATAGTTAACATAAATTAGTTTAATTAAATTTTTGTATTTCCAACTTCTATTCGAGTTTTTCTATTATATTCTTGGAATGCGGCATTTGTATCTAAAAAAATTTTCGTGTAGTTTTCATAGTCGTGAAATTATCCTCAACATCTACTTCTTTTTTTGTAAGCAAATTAGAAAGTCCTTTTGTTAATTCATATTCTTAATTTTTAACAGATAATTTATCGTCGTCCATCTTTACTTGTGTATTACCTATGTTACATTTTTGTCCTTCTGCACGTAATCCATATTGAGTATCAATAACATTTATTCTTTTTAAATTTCTTTTCCGGGATTTATAGTAGAATCAGACGTTGCACGTTGTAAATTTTTCAATGGCACAATTCACATTTGCTCTTCGCTCTTCCAAATTAGGAGAATTTTGTTCTGAAAATAATCCTCTTTCAAAAGATGTTTCTTCTGGTGTTGGTGGATGATCTAAATTTTTTTGTTTGCAACAGGAACTAGTGTTGTTATTAAATTTTTATTTTCTTCGCTTACTTGTTCTACTTTTTACCAATATTTCGTAATTCGTGAATTAATGGTAGACCTTTCTTCTTATTTTTTTTCACTATCTGCTTCATGATTCTTTTTATAGTTTTCGTATTTCTCAATGAGTAATTTAATTCGCGAAACATCCTTTGATGAAAGTTTCATATATATATATAAAACTTATAAATGAGTTGTAAACGTATTGAGAATTTTCAAAGACAAACTTTTGCTCCATCTGATCAAACTAGGGGGAATTTAAATGTTTACAATAACAGGATTGAATTTGATATTCCTATAGGCGATAGCTTTTCTTTTCCAAGTTACGCTAATATTTATGAACAATATCGCTTACTAAAAAGAGATAAATTTGGAGATGAGGAAAAATATGCGAAATGGGATAATATTGATGCTTGTGCTAACTTTTTTCCTTTCCAGTTTTCTAGAGTGTAAATTAAAAAAAAAAACATGGACATATTATTGAAGCTATTGATAATCCAGGAATAACATCAACAGTTACGAATAATATGTTAAGGTGACCAAGTGAACAAAATTATTTAGAATTTACTGGTGTTGATAATAAATATCGAGTAAAATCTGTTCATAGTGATGAAACAAATAAAATAACCCATCCACTGAGATATGTTTGGATTTATTCGTGATAACAATTAAATTTATTGGAAAGGTGGTTATAAAATTACTTTTATTCGAAATTCTTCTGATAACAATTGTTTGTATGTTTATGAAACTAAGGACGCCGATGGTGCAGTTCAGGAAAGTTATGCTGGTCAACAACAGGTAAAATTGTTATTTAAAAATGAGAAATTATGTGGCATTTTGTTGAATATGAACCGAACACATCAATTGTAATTAAAGAAAAAATATATACAAACACCCAAACATACGTATTAGTTTTAATTTTTGGCGATTTTTAGAAAAAAGAAGTTCCTGCTAGAACATCTCTTTTTATTTTGATTTAAGAGATCAGTTTGATAATTTACAATTTCATATGCCTGATATTGTAATTGTAGGTTTTAAAACTAATAGAATAAAATCGTGTTGAACACCATGTACATAGTAGGTTTGATCACTGTAATGTAAGAAATATTTATGTTAAGAATGGAAGAAATGAGATCTTTCCTAAAGAAAATTGGAATCTTAAATATTGATAATGGCCTTTGCGATAAAATGTTGCTTGCTTATAATGATTTTAGAAATTCAAAATAAAAACTTGATACTTTATATAGAAATGATGAACTTTATTATAAACCAACTGTAAGGTGATATCAATTATTTTTCATTTTGGGGGCGAAGACCATTATTTGTTATTGATTTTCTATATAGAAAAACCACTATTGTTAAAGATAAAGCAAACATAAAAATTAGTGTACATTTTAACAAAGCTGTTGAAGCAGGAACAATTTGTAATTTTCTTCTAACTAGTCAAAGAAATCTAACTTAAGATTATTTGTAAGAAAATATTACTGAAGATATATAAATTTTTAAAATTAATAAATGGAGGATGTAAACGATTGTATGGAAACAATAAAATGTTTCCATAATTTGATAGAAAATTTTGGACGTTTAGTTACGTTGTTTAATCGAATAAAAATAATTTTGCTAAACCCCAAAAAAAAAAAAATGGCTTGGCTTGGTTTACCATTGAGTTTGACTAACATTTTAAAAGAAGGTTCTAAATCAGATTGTTCAGCGTATACTGTAAATATGAAGTCTCCCGAACTCCAAAATATGGTTTTCAAATTCTATCGAAATCTACAAAAATTACAGTTAATGATTTCAGATAGCGTTGCGATGATGATGAACATAGAGAAGTTTTTAAAAAATTAGTAGGGCTTCGAATATAATCTATAAAGAATAACAACATAATATTTAATTTAATTTTAGCATAATTTTCACAACTTTAACTTAAATTTTCTTGCATTTTTGCTTGATTTAACTTGAATTTTTTTGGGGTCTAAATTTGGGTGATTTTGCTGTGTAAGCGCCTGATTTTGCTTGATTTTTGTGCGATATATAATGTTCACAAACTCGTGCAGGATTTTGTGTGTAATTTTTATTTTGTAACAATGGATTGCCCTGGACCTACCCATATACTACTCACTAAATATCCTGATGAAATCAAATGCAGCAAGGAGAAACTGTGTCAAATATAATCAGTGTGCACGTGGAGTGAATGCCAGTGAGTAACTAAAATGCCTCCTCAGCAACGCATTCTACAAGGCGGCAGGGGTGTATTGGCTATAGCGCTCGCCTCCTACCAGGGCGGACTACGGCAGATCTCCAGCAGGGTCACCCTCGGATCTTCTGACGTAGGAATACTGCCGTGTAATGGTGTTGGTCAGCGGGTTTTCTCGGGAGTCTCCCGCCCGTTCCCCCCCCCCTCGCCTCACTCTCTTCGGATTTTAAGACCTTGCTGTTAAAGGTAACATTCTCCCGCCATATAGGTTTTATGGTTTTTATTGTTTGTCTATATTTTTAAAAGGAATTCCCGAAAGTAACACTATTCTCAACCAACTATTGGCCTTACACAGACATGACGACAGAATAAAATTCCTAATCTTCACTATGCTAGTTTTGATTGGAAATCATAAAAATTTATACTTCCTACGCGAAATTAATACAAATTAATATTAATTTAAGAGCACTTTTTAAGTATGTTATAAAAGCACGTGGCGCGAGAAATATTCTATCAACGTTTCTAGCGGTCTTCCCAGCTGAAGTCCTTCATAATTTTTTAATGAATATTAACTTGTTCTAGTAAGGAGATCGTGGAGATATTTTACAATTCAATTGGATTTATAACTGCTCCTTCCTTCATTTCACCAACTTACTAGGAAAGATGAGGTTTTAATGTTTAACCTTCACTTTCATCTGTAAGTAGTACGCACATTGCCTGGTATTCGAAGCTGGAATCGTCATATTGGTCAATATTCAGATGTAATTTTTACAGATAAAGGATATTCACGGTAAAATGAGCACTTTTGTAAGCCCTGCTTAAGGTCTACTTGTATGCCCGTTGTGTATTCTTCCGCCTTATGTAAAATTAACATTACCATGGACCTCTTCACTTTATTCATGCGTTGGTCAAGTGAAATTGTGAAATTATTAGATAAGTTAACATTTTATAAATCTGCTAAATTTTACACCCTGAGGAATTAAAGATAACAGAAAGCGAGAAAAAAATAATTTAAATTATCACAAATGGTTACCTAACACTTTTTATTCGACGTTAACATATGGAACTAATTTCTATCCGTCGTTAACAACTTTACTGGGCGCATGTCACTCAATGCGCCTGTTAAAATATATGCAGGCCGAAGCAGTGACTTTTTCAAAGGTTGAATTCAAAAGTGCTCACTCTATCGTGAACAGCCTTCACTTATCTCTATTAATTATCACTATCAGCTATAGCGAAATACTAATGACAAAATAATGCGCAGAAGTCCAAAACGTGTCGGGTAAGTCGGGAGATTCCATTGCCACTGCACAAAGGGGGTGGGTTGTTCTGTTCATTAATGACAGCGGCAGAGAGTGGTTGGGCGAGAGCTGCTCCGAACATGCATATCACCTGTCAAAATAAAAAAACGCAAGTCGCGCGACGCGGTATTTATCAGCATGGTAGGGGAGAGCGATGTTATCAGTTTTGCATGTATAGCGCCGGTAGTGTCACGTGGTTTCCCTTCCTCCAGCGGCACTTGCACAGGAGATCCCTCCCCTACTATGACTCCCCTACTATGCCTCACCTACTCTGCCTACCCTACTCCGCCTACCCTACTCTGCCTCCCCTAATATGCCTCCCTAACATGCCTCCCCTAGTATGCCTCCCCTACTCTGCCTATCCTACTCTGTCTATCCTAATATTCCTCCCCTACTATGCCTACCCTACTCTGCCTCCCCTACTTGCCAGCCCTACTCTGCCTCTTCAACTATGCCTCCCCTACTCTGCTTCTACTCTACCTCCTCTACTCTGCCCCCCTACTCTGCCTCCCCTACTCTGCTTCCCTTACTCTGTCTTCCCTACGATCCCTCCCACAAAGCGTCGTCAAGATTTTTTTCTCATTTAAATTAGCTACACTTACCTCTAGGTATTGCTGAGTCGAGCGGTCGTCAAGCGGCTGGTTTTTGAAGTAAAACTCCTTGATTCTGGCAGCCACATGCTTGGAGGCAGGCGAACCCTTCTGCAGATTCATGTCCTCTGGCACGAAGGACTCCCAGTTCGATTCCACCTGTGACCACTCGTCTGGGTTCGGGACTGTGGTACAACAAAACCCAGAGATTTCGTTCATGAAACATGATCACTAAATTTGCCACCTTCTCACATTGGTGAGACCTTTAGTAGTGTGTAATGGCGACTCCATGGGCGTAAACTTTACATCGATCTACTCGTGTGGTCAGCTGATGTACTGAGTACTTTCGAAAGCCTTGCTTAAGATATACATGTAGGCACATTGTGTATCCTTCCGCAATATATAAAAATAACAGGTGCGTACAGTGAAGTTTTTCAAGGGTTGATTTCAAAAGTGCTCACTTTACTTTGAACAGCCTTTAGTAATCTTTAAACTATTCAAACCCAGTGTACACAATTGTGTACTTAACGCGCAAATTAGGTTAATTTTGGGCAGCGCTCCACAGTGTAAGACTCAGTGCCGAAATGATCTTGTCAGAAGCTAACTGATTTCTCAACCATGTTACTATTATAGATTATGAATGGTTCTCATTTATACAGGCGAGCGCAACATGCAAAGTTTGTTGGTTGTTATAATGAAATAAGTGATTTTTCAGCTCAAAGTACAGCATGCATCATAAACTTTCTTACTTTCAACTTATTACACAACAATTTAAATAGTATTAGAAATAGTTGAAGTATTAAATGACAATTGAAAGAAATTCTTTGCACCTTTATAAACATTTTAATAACCTTCCCCACTAAGGGAATATCCAATGTTATTTACTTAATCCAGAGCTGTACAATATTCGTAATTATTTATAATTAAATAATTAAAAACGGTTTAGAATGCCATTTGTAAAATTGTAGCACAAACAAATACCACGTTGTTTGGAATGTTTAATTAATTTATGCGTTTTACACTTGTCGCACACGTAATATTTTTATGTATGTAAATCTCTGTAATTTCCATATTATTTTTTATTTTTTATTTCAATTGCAGGATTTTTAAAATTAGATCTTAGGATGACAATAAGAAATGTTTAAATGTGTTAAGTTAGTTTAGCTAGCTTTCTATTTTTGTGTTTGTATATTATATATAATCTTTATTTTCCGGTTTCTATATTGTAACTGTTCCAGGGATTTTTGATGTTTTTATCGCCATTTCGAGACCATGACATAGCCAACAGCGGATAGGTCGAGGTGGCCCGATTACACGCCTGCACGTGCAACCCGACTTGACTCCGCTAGACTACTTCCTATGGGGCCACGTGAAGGGCGAGATTCACGAGAGACCCCAGTTGAATCAGAAGAAGACGTACTGGTGCGTATTATGGCTGCGGCGTATCTTGGACGTTCAGGCACTGGTGATCGTGTGTACCAGAAGATGGTACGTAGGTACCGTGTTTGTGTAAGACTTAGATGGTCGTCACATCGAGCAAGTGGACCCAGCAGAAAAACAACGAACACTGTGTTGCAGACGTGGGAGAGGCCAACATGTGAAGTGGTGGTGTTTTGTTTGTCGCGGGGAAACGGTACGTTTCCGCACATAAGTTCCCATGTAAAACGTGACCTCCTTGGTCCCCACTACAAGCTCTTACATTGTGTAATGGGAATTCAGACACAACCTGTATATGTTTTAATTAATGCCCATACGTGTGGCCATAATAAGTGACACATATGTGCATTTCCATTAAAACCACTCATCTGCATATACGTCTCGTCAGTGACTGCCTGCTTACACACGTTTCATCACAACATTCACAGCATATACATTCTATTCGCCAAAGCGAGTTTCCGTTTCATTTCACCAGTCAAAGGCTGTCCACGGTAAAGTGAACAATTTTGAAATCAACCTTAGAAAAAAAAAGAATACTCACAGCTCATAGAAACATATGTGCTACAGCACAAACTGTGCCGAGTCCATGGAAGAAACAACATTAACAAATGCCATACAAAAATAGAAACAATGTGGCACAAAACCGAGAATAAAAATATGATATATATATATAACTTTCTCGTTTAATTAAAAACATATAACAGACCCAGAGGAACACTTCATTGCTAATACATAACAATTCATGACTTGTGCATGTGCTAAAGTTCTACTTCCAGCATATCCCTCCGCCTCATGCAAACCAAGCTAAAGCAAGTCTAGAAAATTACACCAAAGGACAACGCACAGTATTCTTACGCATTCAGTTGTAATAATATTTTGCATTATAACTATTTATTACTAGGCAGTTTTCTCGCTGTTTTTGTTCACATCTATTATAAATAAAATATTATAATTTATAAATAAAATATACAGAAAACTTCAATTTAATGAGAAATGGGATACTTTTTTGTTAACAGGGGTATAAAAAGTTTGTTATAAATAACAAGGAACCGTAAATAGACTACATTGTTATCACGTGATCACTCTTCTGTAGCAAACAAAGAAACTTTTCATATGAGATGACTGAACGGAAATTCTGACATTAATGCCCTTCAAATGGTATGGTCCATCTTATTATTTGTCCCTGATAAACGTTCTGTTTAACAAGTAATAATTACCTACGCTAAATGGCAAGTACTTCTTTTTGACCCCTGAACGTGGAGTTTGAACCTTTCATTCTAGTTTTAAAATGTATTGTTTCGACTGAAGCAGGACTCGTCCCAAAAGTAATCATACAGCGATGCATTGCCGATGTTTAATATTTTTGGGTCCTGCGTCACACACAAAACATAAACGTAGTAAAGCCAATAAGATGTGGACGACTTGATGTTGCTGCCTGGACCCGTGGTGCCAGTGAATCCAAGTGCTTATTGTCTGTGGTAGTAAGGCAAATGAACGAGAAAGAACAACACATTTTTAACATTGGCCTCAACGATATAGTCTACTCGCGGTTCCTTCACACTTTTTAAAATCAAACTTTGATAGATCATCCCACATTTGGTTATTTCCTAAATATGGCCAAGTATCACAAGGTTTTTATACTTGTGTTAAAATAAAAGTATCTTATTTTTCGTTAAATTCGTAGGATTATCTGCGTTCTGGGGCTGGAAGCGGAGCCGGCCGGCCGTCATGTTGGAATTTTCCTTTGTTCCCTCAGAACTACTCTTTTCCCCCTCAAAATCGACTGAACTCCCCTAAAGATACAAATTTTTCCTTAAAAATTTCCTTTTTCCCTTTTAAAAATCCCTAAAATATTTGTGTTTTTCCTGGAGAAGCCCCTGGGGACACGTGACTCCGATACAGGAGAGCAGTAACCTTTCACCCAAAATATTCTTTTAAAAAACCCAAAACAATTCTAAAAATCCAAAAAAAATCCCAAAATCTATGAAAAATATACTAAATGATTTTTAATACAATTTAAATTAAAATTTATTTTATAAAACTTCAATTTCTGGAGGTCACCCCGCACCAATTACCCATTCCACCATCGTGGTAGGTGCAGCCATCCACCATATTGATATTGGCAGGTGCAGCCAGCAGCCATATAAGTAGGCTGTCTCACTTTATTTCGACTGCCATATTGGTAAGCGTCCCCCATCTTGTTAGGTGCAGCCCTCCATGTTTCTTATTGTAATTTGTTTCAGATTTTGTCTCTCACCTTTCTTCGACTACCATATTAGATTTAATATGTTTTCATCACCTGTGTACCCCCAGGTGTCAGCCATATTTGTTTATGCGTTTAACGTATAGGTTACACTGTCGAACCCCACCAATGGTTTTCATTGGTGGCTAATTAGTATCTTTGTTCCATCCCCTCCATATTGGTTTATATTTTTCAACACATAGGTTGTATTGATTAGGCTGCCTGCTATCGGCCTGTACCGAATAGTGACCCTACAAAGTATATAAACTGTAGTATATTTTTATTTGTTTTTTCTTAAATGCAGGCATTTCTATTAAAAATAATTTATATATAAAGCAGAAGGGTTTTCTGTAAAATAAATCAAATGCAACATATATAATAAATATATTTTATTTACAAAATTTTACATACAATCATTTATTAGCGATGATTTCTTCGAAGCAAGAGGACGGATCATATTATTTCGTAAGAGGTCTGTATGCACTTGTTCTCAGCTGCAGATGATTTACTGAATTGAGTGTCCAGCCTGAAACCTTCATCATCATTTCTTCTTCCTCGCAACATACCTTTCGTATATTATCATCTACACTTTTTTCGATGTCATATACATTATAAACAGGTACATTAGAAGTCTTGAATGCCCTCTTGTTGCTACCTACGTCCAACGTTCTGGTTTTGTACAATTGTATTCTAGCCACATATTATATTTTAGAGGACCAGGTTTTTCAATCTCTTCTGAAAGTTAGTTTATTAAATATTGTTCCATACTTGACAGGAACGAGCAAACATCTTTCGACAAAACTGTCAGATTCAGAGCAATGTAATCTTTCAGCAAGCCCCTGAATGCAGATTGATTCAGAAGAAATCCATTGGCATTAGGTTCGCCTAAAACATGGACAGGTTGTCGGGCATGAGGTTTACATTGCTTGTCTTGGTTGTTATACGACTCATAACATTGTTTTCTCTGGTGGTTAATGTATTTCAAGTCGCACATTGTCTGGAATGTCTTTTACTCCACAACATATGAACTGACGACCACAATTGTGACAGCTAATAGTCAAATAAGGCTATTTTGTCTTCGTGCATTTATCACTCTTCTCGTGCCTATGCGCATTGCTACTTTTAGAATATATCTCACCACAACAGCAACACGATCGAGCCAATATCGACAGCGAATTAACCGTACCATCCACATGCACATCCACACTTACCGAGTGTAGCATCATTCCATCATCACTTACTATCAAGGTAGCGATGACATGTTTACGTCATCATTGTACACAACAATACTTGTAAGTATATCACAGATATGTGGCGACAACAATACGTAGTTTTGTTTTGCTGTTGGAGGAACAAGTCCTTTACATACTTTCGAATGTTGGTCTATTTTGTTAGTACGAGCAAACAGACGAAGGCACTTCTTACACTTATGTGCCATTAGGAGCAGTTTCGTCTTACATTGATGCAATATGTGTAATCTGTCATTGCTGCTATTCGCAAAGGCTTCATCACAGTACATGCATTGAAGTCTTGACACTGTTGGCTTGGGTCGCGATACCGATGGAGATACTATTGACGGCATACCCGAAGAGGTCGATGGCATTGTCGACATCATGCCTGAAGTCGTCGATGGCTGTACTGCTGAAGGTGACACACCCGAACAAGTCGATGGCATTGCGGTAGCTACCATTAGCTCTGGAGTAACCAAATACATCGCAGATGAAGAATAAGACTTAGATGCAAAGATGCAGAAGCTAGCCGAGATTATAAATCTTTCACAGGAGCTGCTGTCATACTAAGCATCGCAGTTGACAACCCTACTGCTTATAATATACCATAAGCAAGCCCTGCGAAATCATATTGATGATGAACCAATCGTACTGCACCATTAATACTTTGTGCAAACACCGACCAGCCAATCACCCAGTTGTCACATGATTGCAGCTGGTCACTCGTGTGCAATCACTGAGACATCACATGCGCGAGTCAGTCTCTGACTTCTTCCAGACAGACTCCTCACAAGACATACCCGCACACTCACACACACCTACACAACACCCACCTATCCACACCCACCCAAATACCACTATGCATGTGCACACACCTATAGACATCTTCATAATAATGCACCACACACCAACACACATGTACACACACCTACACACAACCACCAAAACACTCAAACACCCAAACATGGCTACACATACCTAAACACATACACCCACTCAAATGGTCCGAAATATTCCAATTTGCTGACTGTCTCCAAAATCACTCCACCTCCACCTCCACCATCAGCACCACCATCACCAACACCACCTCCACCTCGACCTCCACCACCACCTCCTCTGCCTCTGCCTCCACCTCCTCTGCCTCTGCCTCCACCTCCACATCCACATCCACTTCCATCCAGATCCAAATCCACATCCACATCCCCTCCACATCCACCTCCACATCCACCTCTCTCTCCACATCCACATCTCTCTCCACATCCACATCTCTCTCCACATCCACATCTCTCTCCACATCCACATCTCTCTCCACATCCACATCTCTCTCCACATCCACATCCACCTCCACCTCCATATCCATCTCTACCTCAACATCCACATCCACCTACACTTCCACATCTGCATCCACTTCCACCTCCTCCAGAAAACTGTAGTGGAATTATCAAGCAAGATGTTAATTTCCTCATACGCATTCATGCTAAACATGAAGATATTTTCAACGAAGCGAGACATGGAAGCCTATTTCTGGGTACAGTGAGTTGCATCATCACTGGACCATCAAACTGCAGGAAAACATGCATCCTACTTAGCATGCAGGAAGAAGATAATGGCTTCTGTTTCGAGAATGTGCACGTTTATTCGAAAGCTCTCCAGTAACTGTAATGCCCGCGACTAGCACGACTACTGCAGACCATAGAAGGCATGGTTTTTCCCATGTATCGATAAAGAAGTCGGCCTACCTCCAAGCAAAGCACTGTCAAACTCGATATTTTTCATCGATGACATTGTCTGCGAGAAACGAAGTTGCAACCAAGAATACTTTAACATGGGACGACATGCAAACATAGACTGCATGTACCTCGGCTAGACTTATTCGCGCATTCCCAAACAGATGCTCCACGATAATGCTAATGTGTTGGTGCTGTTTCGCATTCACGACACTTATTTACGCCACGTTTACGACGATCCTTTCAATACGGACATGGCGCTGTCAGATTTCAAAGATATGTGTGCCTTGTACTGGAAAGAGAAATACGGAATTTTGGCGATCATTAAGGACTGGCTCCTATTTAATGGGATGTACAGATTTCGTTTCGATCAGTTCATCGCTGGCCATCGAGAATGAGTTACAGCATTTCCAAATTCGGGCAAAGTAACCGCAAGCTGCAGCCTCACAAAGACGGCGATGAAGGTTGTCTCATACAAGGAAACAATGGAACTTGTGAGATGCTGGTAGAAAAATAATTTGAAAAGTCGGCGAACCCGAACGATTCGGGGATGCTGCTACTAAACATTTCGTCCCCGAAACTGGTAATTTCATCATCTCGGGACTGTGCAGTATGTTGGCCAAGCAAAACTCATTCTTTTGGAAATAACTGTCCGAGTTCAAAGAGAAGATTGAGCGTGTGAAGATAGAGATCGTCGGCGATATGGTGGCCATGGATGGGCATGTGACGATTGTTCAAAGGCAAATTATCGACAGATTGAATGCGGCATCTGCACAAAATAAAGATAATCTGAAAATCCTGGAAGTATATATGACACACATATTTACTACCTCAATGTTCCACCAGGTCACGAAAACTGACATAAAAAATTACAGCAGGGACATATTGGATGTTTGAAGCAAACGCCTGAGCAAGATTGAATATATTTTCGTGAAGACTCATGACTAAAGCTATGAAAGAGAGCAACAGTAAAACCTTTTATTCAGTATCATGTCGGATATTGCCAGCGAACTACATCGGGCGATTCAGTTTGTCCGCTCAAAGTATTTGCTCGCCAAGAGAGCCAAAATCTAATTCGACCTTATAAATGAAGAATTTTTATGCCCATTACTCATTGTCTTGATGAACTCAGGGAGAGCTATGGAGAACCAACAGCCATGAAAACACAATGAAGTACAGTCAGATCAGGACGATGGGTCGGATGCGGATTTGCTACACAAGAAAAATGTGCAGAATAAATTCCTGAAAACTAATGCTCTGGCTCGTCGGTACCTATGATCGTACACATATCGTAACAATGATACGACATATGGTGTATACAGGCATTATGATAAATGGTTCCTCGATGTCGATGAAATAGAGTTTCTACTGGGTGGGACATCCGAGTTGGCGATTACAAGACACATAGAACTCTCTGGCTATATGAACTTCTATTTCGCAAGGAACCCTGTAAATTTACAGAATCTGACCTGCTGGAATACAAAACTTTATTCGAACTCATGTATGTGCTTTACCAAGATAATGATCCCAAGACTGATGTTTAAAAGTTTGAAGATCACGTAAAATCGACATTCTTGCAGATATATTCAGCAGCCTAGCACTGAAAAGCGGCGAAGGTCTGAAGAAGGTAGACGATGACAAGAACACCGACTATGTATTCTGGGACAACCTGAACGATCTGGTGGGTAGACTGCAGCTACTGGTTGCTTCGAAAAAGGTTGGAAACCCCTTCCACGCAAACGATATTATATCCATCGTCGAAAAACTTAAGGAGGGAGGTTACACATAGTGAATAGATTGGGAATCACCTATGAACTATACGTAGCCATCAGGCGTAATTACCACCGTCGCAAGGTCGTGATATGTGGGATGAACAACCTGTTTCAAGTCGACCTCGACGAGATGATACCATATGCTCAGGTCAACAAGGGCTACAAAACGATGTTAGAAGTCATCGATGCATATAGCAAATTCGCCTGGATCAGATGTGTCAAGTTGAAGAATATGTGTGATGTTAACCGAAGCCATAGCAGATGTATTCCGCAAATGATGCTCCCGACTAATCTACAATACCGACCAGGGCAAGGAATTCTATAATAAAAAGTTCAAGCCCCTGATTAAGAAACATAACATTGATCATTATTCTACATACAGCAATCTCAAAGCATATATTGTTGATAGGTTCAGCAAGAATCTGAAGGGAAAAATGTGGAGGCATTTCGCTGCAAATGGTAGCTATATGTGGGTGACACTACTGCCGGACTCGTACTCGAGTATAATCCTACCGCTCATTCTACCACTCACATGAAGACCAAATATGTGAAAAACGACTCCCTGGTTTGGGCCATGTATACTAGTCCGAATAGGAGGGGCCGATGCAAGCCTAAAGCCAAAGTTGGAGACATGGAATACATTTCCCAACAGAAAGGCATCTTCGAGAAAGGGTTCTGGTGAATTGGAGTCCCGGACTATTTTGTGTGCGATGTATACACAACTATGCCCTGAGGACCTATTTTCTCGAGGATCTGAATAATGTTCAAATCCATGGTTGTTTCTAAGCAGAGGAGATCCAGCCCACAAAGTTTCCAGATTTGTATTTGGTCGAGAAGGTGCTTAAACTACGTAACAGAAGGGCGTACATCAAAAGGCGGGGTTTCCCTGCCTGCTAAAATTCCTGCATCGCTGAGGTGAACATCGAGCAGTGAACATAGAAGAAGGTTAATAAACCTGTATATTTTATTTAAAAACCTGTTATTTAAAAAACCTCCCTGCTTTATATAAAAATTACTTTTAATAAAACATAGTTGAAATAAAAATACTTATGTTGACAAATAAAACTATTAAAAATACATAACAGTTTACATACTTTCCAGCAATGGTCAATGTCACCATTCAGTAAAGGCTAATCGATACTACCTATATGTTGAAAAATATATATCAATAAGGAGGGGAAGGAATGAATGTGACTAGTTTTCCAATGAAAAACATTGGCAGAGGTCGACAGTGCAACCTATATTTTAAACACATAAACAAATATGGCTACCACCTGGTGGTACACAGTTGATGAAAACATATGAAATCTAATATGTTAGTCGAACAAATATGAGAGACAAAATCTTAAACAAAATGACAATAAAAAATGGAGGATTGCACCTAGCAAGATGGTGGACAACTACCAAGATGGCAGTCGAATGGAGGTGACAGACAGCCTACCTTCATGTCTGCCGGCCACACCTACCAATATGGTGGATGGATGCACCTACCGTGATGGCGTAATGGGTAATTGATACGGGGTGAACTCCAAAAATTTAGTTTTTGTTAAATAAATTTCAAAATAAATTTTCAATACATTTTAACAGAAAAAACATTTGTTGATTTATTTTTTATAAATATTTGGGAATTTATTGGATTTTTAGAATTCTTTTTGTTAAAGGTCATGGGTCCTGCTCTCCTGATTGGGGCCACTGATCCCTGACTCGGAGTCACTGATCCCCCTCGCTGGAGTCACTAGTCCCCAGAGGCTTCTTTGGGGAAAATTGGAATTTTTAGGGATTTTTAAAAGGAAAAGAGGTACATTTTTAGGTAAAAAGTACATTTTAGGGGAATTCGGTCGATTTGAGAGGAAAAAAGGAAAATTTGGAGGGAAAAAAGGAAATTCCAACATGGCGGCCGGCCAGCTCCGGCTCCGGTGCCAGACGCTGTTGCCCCAGAATGCAGATATTCCTACTACTCACGTAATTTGTCCCCATTAGTCATAATGCTGCAGAGGTTTAAAGTGAAGCCATAGTTGTCCATAAGGGAATCTCATTAATCACCTATCGTGAGAAGCGCCGCCTCCAGCGAGTTCATTCCAATTATCTGCGGCACCTTGTTGAAATTCCCCTGCTCTAGTATTGTGGCTGGTCTGTCGGGGAGAAATACTTCCTCGAAAGAGTCCCCGACTCTGACTGGGTACTCAAGCGTTGGCAGGTATTTGATAGTCTGGACATTGATGGATTTCTGGGAAGAAACAAGTCGAACATAAATAAGTTAATGGGTAGGCAGAAACAAGCAAGGTGAAATATGTTTTGCCTGCAGACACCATTGATGTTAGCGTGGAAGTGGTTTCTATGGTGTTACTTAAACTGGAGATGGTCACCCAAAAGAAACAAGAGTGCTTAAGAAACGACGAGGTATTTTTCGTTTAACTTCCAGCATGGAAAAGTTGATCGATTTTTGCAACTCAATGGCTAGTGTGAAACCTACCTACAATTTATATCTGCACTTGCAGCTTATTTCGAGTTCCTTAAAAGCATCGGTGCAAAATGAACTGCTTTTGGTATAGCGATGGAAGCAAAGAAGTTTTTGAATATTGTCGAAAACGTACCCCCAGGATTTCTGAAATAACTTTTAGTCACCCAGCACAGTGAGTTACCTAATTTGTGTTGTAGAAGGAGGAAACTAGGATTGCCGAGTTTTTAAAAAAATATATATATATATATATATATATATATATATATATATATATATATATATATAGTATTATACACATAAGCATCATGTGTGGTGTCTGAGATGTGAAGAACAACTCAGAGTAGGCTGTTGTTTGAGAAACCATGATATTCTACCACACCAGCTTGTGAAAGTGACACGATATCTGCTAAATGCATTGGTATAATACAATGTTATTATTTCCGTCGAGGTCTTTATGAGCCTCGTAACTTACAGGCGAGAAATCGATACATGCCCTGCAGTTCGAAAATCAGAACACAAATCTGGTGCAGAAACACTTCTTGTGTAACTTAGCGTCTCGTTTTAGACTCTGTACTCTCATGAACATACACGGTTTCCTTGAAGTGCTATCCCCACTCCTGCTGCCAGTCTAAGACATTTCTGTAGCTGCCACAACACACTGCGTCGACCTGGTACTGGCAGTGGATATTCACCCAAGCTGTCTTCAAGCATGCGGAGTTTCAAACAAGTCCAACTTCAAGTGATCGTTCAATAGAAATAAACCATCTGGTGGGATCAGTTATCCCATACCATAAAAATGTCCAATTAATTCGATAGTTGTACCATGGCATACACGTTGTCATATTGTTACAAGATATCTGAAAGACGTGTTCGAGTTCGTGGGCGATGGAGGTCTTAAAAAATTGCGCACCACCCGTGGCGCGGTCGGTTGGTGTGCCGCTGGTCTGCGGTGAGGGAGGCTCTGGGTTCGAATCCCGGGTGAAGCATGGGTGTCAGTTTAACTTAGGTCATACGGTAGTTTGTAAGCTGCCCCCCCCCCCTGATAAGCCTTCAGACATAACACTGGGTGATGTTAACAAGCCCTTTCCAATTCCAATTTTTAAAAATTCATTGAACTAAATGTGATTATAATTTATTCAGACAGCTATTATTTCCAGCATTAATCGATCTCCACTACTGCTCTTTATGCTTCTCAGTGAGCGCCAGATTCAATGTCTATCCCAAATCAAATTATAGTTCTTCTCAATGTCTCTGTTTCGTTATAGTCAATTAACTCACACTCTTCACTAACACAGTTTCAGTCTGTCTGTTGCCGTCACTTGAAATATCTTTCACTCACGCATCCAGTCCAATAGTCTAGCCTGCCAGCCGTACTCTTCACTGCACTGATGCTCGAAGTCACAGATTTCTCTCTCGCTCGTCACTTCTGGCACTCCTCGATGCTCTTCTGGCTCGTCGTCTATCGCTTAGTGCCACAAAATCGCCCAGATTCCCGACTCTCATAAAACTCTTGGTTTAGAGGCCCGACGTGCTTTTATGGTATCAGCAGTCAAGATTTGGAATATTTCCCGCACTCCGAGTCATGCTGAGAGACGCAAGAACTATCAAAACCAGAACATCCTCTAGATAAAAGCAGACAGTTTAATCTGCAGAAGGTCAGGAGCGTGCGAGTTGCAAAAGGCCTTATCACGGTTTAATGCGCAACTATGTGTGGCAGCACACCTTTATAACTCAGAACCCTGGTAGGATTATGGCTCTTTTGTCATTCAAACTTTCCTTTGTCCCTCGCCGTCTGCTATCATAGCACTAATCTGACCTCTTCCGCCCGCGTGGTACAAAGCATCGAGAGCCTAACAATATTTTTAATTATTTTCCACTGTAACTAAGGACAATGTCTTGAGAGCTCATTTGCCCAATGCCAAAGGGAGTGTTAGAGCATAGGTGCCAACTACTATCGCAATCTACGAAATCCAGTTTTATGGTGGTAATGATACAAGTAACAAGATGATTGCCAGAGTTTCATTCTTTTAATCACAATGGTAGTAAGCATATTCAGATGGTTTCCTGATCAGGGGGTCTTTTGTACAACTCACCGCCTGAAATTTCTAGAGTCACGTGTGTTACCTTTGTCGAATAAGAGGACTTGGCTCTGCCCCGACATCTCGGAAGTTGGAGACCTTCCTTTATGTATTAAAGGCCACCAGTAAGTGCAGATCGAAGAAATAGTTACCGAGTAGGCAGAGTAACTCTGGTTGTCCATATTGAATATTGAATGTTGTAGAAATGGAGGTGGTTTGTCAGTAGGGGTTCAACCATCACCTAGATTATTTGTAATTATCAAAATGTTTTTACGTTTTAACTTGAAATAAGTTGCAACTTATTCATAGTTGTGTCTATATATAATTTATGTGACTGTTTAATAATTGAAGTAAGTTTGAAGTTTTTAGACAACTGTTTGTTATATATATATCACATATGCTGTTAGATTAGTACTATTTTTGTGCCCCCTTACTGTCTCTTGGTAAAAGAAGAAGGCTGCACTTGGCAGCGAAATTGCAACATACGAACATATGAGTGACTGCCATAAGGCGAGCTACGTGTAATTAAAAATATCGGAATAACGTAGTTCAACAAATTATTAAGTTTCACATGACAGTTTATCCAATAATATAAATAGCATGTCTCCGTATTTATCTCTGTTCTTTTGAAATGTTTTCGTTTTATGATACCATCCTTCTACATCTATTCTATAATTAGATTGAGAGTATTATGTGCACTGTTTTAGAATTGCATATTTACTGTAAAACATCATTTTAGATAATTATATCAGAAAAAAATTTCTGGTAGTTGGGTATTTTATGATAATACTATAAATAACTTACAAAAAATACTTATATTTTAACATAATGATACTACTACAGCCTATTTTTACACGCAGTAAAAAAATTACCACACGAACTCCGCAAGACCATTGCCACGTGAAATTATATTGCTGGATCTAACTTATTCCAATATATTTCCTACTACTTTTCGAAATTTCCCATAGAAGCGAGTATTGTTTTCCTTTCGATTTTGATCTTTAAAGAAAATGATATTACTCTCATTAAAATTTGTATTTTTTGCGAGATTTATAATAAAACCTTATATTTAAAAACAGTAATACTCCATATACGTCTATTCTGATTTAAAATAATTTCAGTACCAAATGCTTGACTTTAAAATTATTAATGTGTTTAAACTTTATGTACTTACCTTATTTCCAGAAGACCTGTTTTAATCATTAATGTTATGAATTTGTTACTTACACGTATTTGCCATTAACTGACTTTGCATATTTATTTATTTTTTGTATACTAAATGTAATTCTTTATTTCATAAATAATACAAAAAAGAATAATACCTTAAAAATTTATCTAAAGTAATGAATTTTTCAGCAGGGATACGATTTGTTAGTGTGTTTTATTTTAGGTGTGTTGACCAAGTGATTCTCATTTAAAAAACATCAGCTAATATGTTAAGGGTGACTTTAACATAATTATTCAATAAACATGCCAGGCTTATACTAGTACAACTCCTTTGAGCTTGTGCCAATTGCATAGAGTTTAATTTTCATAAACGACGAAAAGTATGCTTACCAAGTGTTTCTCATCCTTTATGGCATACCATTGATCCATGACTTTATCAATAATATCCTGTGCTGGTACAGTTCGTAAAAATTCAACCAGTTCGTGAGGGTCGCTGGTCTTTTTGCCCAAAGACTCGCCCAGCAGGAAAGCGTTCTGGGTGTTCGGTTCTACGAACGCCCAACTGCTGCATGCACTGCCACTCATCATTATGGCTTTGCTGAACAGGCCTGCACAATCACACAAACGTTACCATTGCAATACGCCAATGGTATGTCTGCACTGCATTACTTCGTGAGCAAGTAAATTAATGAAGCACACTAGCTACGTAGGCCATAATAAAACATTGAGGTTTGGTGACCATAATGTTCCACGGAGATTTGTTAAAAGCATGTGGCTAGAATCGAGTGTTTACAAAAATTCGTGAACAGCAAATGCATTGCTTACTGTCTCCATCACAAAGCTCTCGAAAAAAAAGAGTTATGTGTACACTTATGAACGAATTCAGATACCACTAATTATGGCATTTACTTAGCAATCAATCAGAGCTTCCATATTCTGGCTGATACCACAAACATTAAAGCTGTATGTGACGGGTGTTTGAGATTTTCCTTTGACTGGTCCAGGAAATTCAGCATGCTGTGCTTTGATGCTATAATCCATTCATGGTAAAATTCCAACTTTTCTGAAGCTTATTTAACCCATTCAGACCCAGTGTACACAATTTGTGTACATTACGCAAGTACGGGTAATTTTTTGGTCTGTACTACGCACTGCGAAGTTCAATGACCAAAGATTTTACCTGTGGGTAAATGATTCGCAAACTCTCTTACTGTCCTAGGTCGGTATTGGTTCATATTACTGCATCTGAGCATATAGCCTACCGCTTATTGGTTCATATAACTGCATCTGAACATATAGCCTACCGCTTATTGGTTCATATAATTGCATCTGAACATATAGCCTACCGCTTATTGGCTGTGAACGAAACAAGCGTTGTGTAGACTTAAGTACAGCCCGGATCACAAAATTTTTTGTTTGCAACACCTGAAGTTGTAAATTAAAGTGGGTCTGAAAGGATTAAGTTATATTTTCTGGCTGTTCATCCATCTCATCTAAACAAAGCTTAACTAAATCTAGAAAATTACACCACAGGCACAACGCCCTGCATTCGGTGCTCTCGGTGCAGTAATATTTCTCATGAGAACTATTCTTTCTGTGCAATACCGAAGTGCCTATTTTCGCCCTGATTTTATTCATATTAATTACAATTGTAACAATATCATTTATAGTATAGAACTTCATACACGGGCTAATATATCAAAGGTTTTATTAAAAAATTTTCAAGATACTGCGAGTAGATTATATACTCAAAACTCCTTTCGGTTGGTTATTAAAAGGTTCACTAAATCAGCCTTACCTTTTGCCATTGGTGACGTGATGAGGTGCTGAACGCTGGCACTCCCAGCGCTCTCTCCGAATATGGTGACGTCGTTCGGGTTGCCGCCGAAGCTGGCGATGTTTCTTTGCACCCAGCGCAAGGCAGCAACCTGGTCTTTCAGTCCCGCATTTGGAGTTACGTCGGTGCCATTCACACTCAGGAAACCTGGAGGACACGCAAGCAAATGACATCTCCAGTTTGGTCATTCGCTATTTTCACACCTGCACTAGGAGATACGTCCGTGCCATTCTGGATACGGAAACCTGCAGGACACATCGGCAGATGCTATCTCCAGTTTGGTCATTCAGTATTTTCACTCCCGCATTAGCAGATATGTTCGTAAACCATCGAGGCTCAGGAAACAGCGATATCTCCTGTTAGCTATTTTTTTTCCTATTTTCACGCCTGCATTAGGAAATATGTCCGTACCATTCCGGATCAGGAAATCCGCAGAGCACATCGGCAGATGCTATCTCCAGTTACTCTTTTCCCTCCCGCATTAGGAGGAAAGTCCATACCATTCAGGATCAGGAATTCTGCAGAAGACATCAGTTGATGCTATTTCTAGTTTGGCCCTTTACTCTTTTAATTTGTGCGATAGGACACGTGTCTGTAACATTCTGACTCGGGAAACCTGCATAACACACCAGCAGACACAATCCTCATTAGAATACGGGACGCTAAAGATGCAGTCATGCCTTTTAGTCAACCAGAGATAGGTACAGTAGGTAGAGCCTAAAATTTTCAAGAGTCAAAAATTATTTTTTAAATCCTTATTACGTTACTTACTTTTTATTGCGGGATTAATAGTATTCTGCAAAAAGTATGTAAATTTGGGTAAAATAGTTTAATGAAAACTAATGATGCTTATAATACGAACTAAAAGAATTTTAAATTTGCATAATTGTATGTACACATTAAAAAATATAACAAAAATTAATACATTTTGCTACCGCTGAAGATAATTTTCCAGGTCGTTATAATGTCGTGAGAGTATTTTCTGTGTAATTTTGTATGCTGTTCGCTCGCATTTAACAGATGTAATGAAATTTTAAATCAAAATAGTTAAAAGTTAAACCATTATTTCACGTAAACCAAGTGTCCAATTTAAAAAATTTGCTATCACGCCACACTCATCTTGTGTCAGAATTAAGTTTATAGGGATAAATATTTTTAATTGATCGTCTCATATTTATGTTAGAATTCCGATGAATGTTGTTTTTGCAATGGTTGCATATTTTTTATAAATTTATCACTGATATCATTCCATAATGCCATAAAATATTCTTAATAATATTTCCCTTTTGAACGACTTATATCACAAAAATACAATGGCGATTCGATAAATATTTTAACAAGACATTTCGCGTGGTTAATACAGACAGCAATGAATCCGTCAGCTACTGAAGGGTGCATGTTGAATGAGCCATTTAGTGAATAATGATCGAGTAGGCCCCAAAGCTTCTCGATTGGATTCAAGTCTGGGGAATCAGGGGATCACGGAAATTGAATCTTTGGTCGTGCTTCCCCGAAGACTCCTGACAATTCTGGCCATACGACATATCGCATTCCCTGCTAGAAGATCCTATCCGCCTTAGGGTGAGTGCAGAGATTTGGGCGGCTCTTAACAGCGAGGTCTTGAAAGCCGATGAGGGTGATTGAAGTGAATATGAAGCGGCGCCGGAATGAAGGGGCGGGGGAAATGCGAGATCCCTGAGTACACGTGCCGACCAGCGGCATGGTCCGGCACGATTCCCACTAGTGAAAATCCGATGACCCGACCGGGGATTGAACCTGGTTTGCCTTGATGGGAGGCGAGCATGTTAATCGCTCAGCCACCATGGCCCCTATCCACCTTACAGAAGACTACTAACAAGCATGGGTGTGTATGAATTCCAAGGATGAACAGATAATCAAATCTGCTGAGAGTGTTTTCCAAAGGAACCAGTAGACCTAAACAATGCCAAGTAAACATTCCACAATCCTAACTGATCTAGGGATGACAGCAAAATTCATGGATATATATATATATATGAAATTCAGGAAAGGACAGATAATTAAATCAATTGAGAGTGCTTTCCAGAGGAATCAGTGGACCCAAGAAATACCGAAAAAAAAAATCCTTTGGACATACCGATGCTTCCACTAATTTGTGTTGTTCTAACGATAGTCGCTGTCTGTTGATTTCCAAAGGTTTTTTGTCTGATACCTCAAAGTATGCTCAGTAGAGTATAAAATCTGGGCGGGTGAAACGGGAGATCCGCGAGACGACCCGCTGACCAGCAGCATCGTCCGGCATGATTCTCACGAGTGAAAATCCGGGAGCAATACTGCCGGGAAACCAACCTGGTCCGCCTTTGTGGGAGGCGAATAGTCTGTCCACTACACCACCGCCCCCCTTACAACAGTCCACGAACAGTTCACAAACTGTATTGTCTCAGAAATACTGTTCCCATGGCCCAAAGGTGATAATAATCCCCTTTTCTGTGTCTGATATATCATGTGCTTTTCATACGGGAGTGATGGTTGTTGTATTTGCAGAGTACGGACATGTCACCAAGCCTCCTTGAGACAACTGTCTAATCCATTGGCTATGAGCTGCCGACATCAACTATAGCGGATGGTAATAATAATGATTTTTTAGTAAGACCTTGAATGAAACAGTTCCTAGCACGTGGTGCCACTATCAGAACATTTTGGCACTGCATCACCATATGTCATTTGCAGATAACCATCATTTTCAGATCAGGCGAAATATTAAAAATGATTTCAGACTTTCGGAATAATGTCTTTTCTTGTATACTAAAAGTGATATAGTAAGACACTTCTTCTTAGAATTGCTGGTGTATGCTATGCATGCCTTGATCTTCCAATAAGAAATAGTAGTGTGATTTTGAACGGAGACTGTGTTTATTGAGTTGACTCATCCCCAGTACTTTCCCATGTAAACAGGAATCAATGCAGAAAACATGATACTGATGCCACTAAAGCAGCGTCTCTGTATTTGTTTACGTGTTAATAATTAAACATGCGCAGTATATGAAAATATTGCGACACTGACATTGCATCACTAGCGTGGAGATAGCACTGCCATTGTCCAGCTGTAATTACACTGTATATGCCCCAAGGCACATCCGCCACTGTCGGAGACCATATGTTAAAATGTACTCACCCAAAGCAGAGAGTCTATAGTTGGCTGATACCATGACCACCCCTTGCTTCGCGAAGTCGTCTAAATTGTAGAACTCGAGTGAAGCTGAGCCCATGAAGAACGCACCTCCATGGATCCAGAAAATAACACTTAGATTGTCGCCCATGCCCTGCAAGTAAAAAGTTGTTGCCCAATTTTCCCCGACAAGAAAAAAATGGATGGCAGAATAATTTACATGGTCAAATGCTTCTTTTAAATTGGAGAATTCGCTTTTTTCCCCCCTCTCAAATTAAGTATTCGCGACTATTTAGATAAATACCTCATAAATGGAATCTAAATGTTTGTGTGCTTCTCCAGTGCCAGTATTTGAAAATCTTTAAGTACTGAAAAATACCCTGTACAAAATTTCCGGTAAACTTTGCGTTGGAAGTTTTTAAATTATACATTGTATGGAAATTTTACCACTTACCAAACTAAAAACGTTGGAACGTTTAGTATCACTGCTATAGAAAGTTGGGAACTTCCCTACGCATTTGACTGTTTCTTGAGCAAATGTAGGAACGCTGCCATATATTTCGAAGAACTTTACTATATGTGCTTTCCACTATACGTATACACTAATGTGGTAAATTTGCAAATAATTCCTTACAGTTTACTAAATATTTATATTTGTCATTGCTGTGATATCCCAGAAAATATGAACTATTTCGTTTATATGATGAAGTATACAGAGAACAGATCGAAAGAAAAGTAAGTGACATTTATTTGCCTATAAGAGCTAAAAAAAAAAAAAAAATGGCAAGTTATATTTAACTGCCAATAAGAGGATATTTTCCTTAAGAAATTAAACGTAAGTTTACTACTACAATATTTAAATTTTCTAATTTTAGCAGATCCATAATGCCTACTTCGCCTTCACAGCTAGGCTGTGAAAACGGTTACTCGCATAGATCCATTATTTGGAATTTCTGTTCTTGTTTGCCTACTATTATATGTACTAAGGTTAAAAATGTTTCTTCTATTGCAATTTCTCTTCGTTTTTTTTGCATCAGTCATTTCAAAGATTTTAGAAACTTTATTTCTGAGATTTGCATTTTCTTTCGTGAGAACGTTCACCAACAGAAATGATCGCTATTGTCTGTTTCACTTGCGTGCTTTCTCGTCTCTCTCTTTCCATCTTTCTCAGCTCTGGACCTACAGCGCTTACAGTTACCGAGAAATCTATCAAGTGTAATTCAGGTCGTTTTAAATCAGAATTTTTCCGTGCATGGCATCGAAGCTATACATTCCTTTAATGCGTAACCCATCAGCAAAATAGTTGTTCGCTTCAATAGTTGTTTCCGTGTAAAGAGACGCCTTTCCCTCATTATTTTTAATTTGTAACATGATATCTAGAATTAATGCTTGATTTCTGACAGTTTTCAACAACTGAGTTGTTGTTTGTATACAGAATGATCATGAACTACAGGAACAAACGCTATGCCGAATGACATGTCCGTAGGACTTATGTCCTACAGTAATTCTTAAGGAAAGTAGATGCCCTTGAAAATCGATATTTCAAATAGTTTTAATCCAAAAAAAAAATCTGCTTGAGATGAATGAAGAATTCGGAGAACACTATTGCCTTGAATCGAGATATGAATCAGCGAACAGTTGAAGGGCATATCATCCCTATTCATTGAGAAAATAGGGGTTGCCATTTTATCATCCGACAAATGGTTTTAAGCCTTGAGTAATTTATCGATTTTAATGACGCCATAGTCATGCGTATAGTAACGTACAAAAAAAAAGTTGCCTCGGTTAAACTCTCTCAGGCGGTTGGCTGTCACGAAAACGGGCAAAATTTGTAATGGTGCAATTGGCTGCCAGGAAAGTACATATGTAATCTAGCGACGGGCGATAGGCTGCAAGGAAAGTACATATGTAATCTAGCGACGGGCGATAGGCTGCCAGGAAAGTACATATGTAATCTAGCGACGGGCGATAGGTTGCCAGGAAAGTACATATGTAATCTAGCGACGGGCGATAGGCTGCCAGGGAAGTACATATGTAATCTAGCGACGGGCGATATTATTCGCAGCAGAATGTTCACAAATAGCGGAAGTAGTCAGTTCACAGTTACTTCCAACTTTTCTGAGGCAATAGATTTCTACCTTCAGCCTATCCGTCCGCCTCGCGCAAACAAAGCCTTAATGTGTCAGGGAAATTACACCAGAGGGACAACGCACCGCCTTCGGCGCACTCAGTGTAATCATATTTTGCGTAGGAACTATTTGTTGCTAGGTATTACCAATACGCATATTTTCTCACTATTTTCATTCATATTAATTATAGATAAAAAATTGTATTTTTTAGATATAATATAACTAAAAGTTCAATTTATCTATTTTTAAAAAAAAGGGGGGGGGGGTTGTTCACGATAAAGTGAGCACTTTTGAAATCAACGTTTGAAAAATGTCACTGCCCTTGTACGCACGTATTTTAAACGGGCACACAGAGTGCCAAACCCTCAGTGAAGTTGGCTACGACGAAGATAAAGTAGTTCCATGTTTTAACGCTCAATTAAAAGTGTCTGGAAAACATCCGAGAATAATGAAATTATTTGTTTTCCTTTATGTATTTTTAGTGCATTTTACTATACGAATTGGCAAAATGGTAAAATATATACTTTTATAATAATTTCACAATTTTACTTGACCGACGAATGAATAGAGTTACCTGGCCCATGACAATGTTAATTTTACATATGGCGAAAGAATACGTAATGTACGTACAAGTAGATCTTTGACAGGACTTTTAAAAGTGCTCACTTTACCTTGAACAGCCTTTAGGTACTTTTAAGGTTACAATAAGTATAAATCGCTGTTATACATGTAATATTTAGGAAACAATCAAGTACGTTATATGTGTATGTGGTGATTTTTGAAAGGGTTGATTCAAAAAGTAAGAAAAAAACCGTGAATATATCAATTAGTTTTAAATTTTGAATAGCAATTTACCCGCAAATTTTATGAATATTAAAATTTTTTTATTTATTTTTAATTTTTAAATTCATTGTTAGTTACAATAACTTATTTTATTATATATCATAATTTATTATTAATACTATAACTAAAATTAATTAATTTATTTATTTAAACTTTTAAATAGTAATTTATCAGCAAATTTTCAGGATATTAAAATTTTTACGTAACTTTTTGTAGAAATGTGGCCCGCGTGCGACGTCTCTTTGTTTGTAAGCCATATCGTAAAATGTGTCTGAAACACGCCTAAAATCATGTAAATGCTGTTCACGATAAAGTGAGCAATTTTGAAAGAAAGAAAAAAAAAGAAAAAAAAACAATAACAATATAATGAAGTCATTGCCCATGCCTACATATATTTTTTAACGGGTTCATTGAGTGCCATGCGCCCATTTAAGTTGGTAACGATGGAGGGAAAGTAGTTACATATCTTAGTGTCGAATAAAAAGTGTTAGGTAACTAATTGCGATAAATTAAATTATTTCTTTCCCTTTATGCTTTTTTTTTAAATACATCGAAGTGTAAAAATGTACAGATTTGTAAAATATCTCCTTTTCTAATAATTTCACTCTTTCGTTTGGCCGACGCATAAATAAAGAGATGAGGCTCATGGCAATGTTAATTTTACGTAAGGCGGAAGAATACACAACATGCATGCAAGCAGATCTTAAGCAGGGCTTTCAAAAGCCTATCCTTTCTCTTGGTCGGTCACTCACAAGGCAGCCTTGTTGGTAATTATGTTGAGTCGTATGTCATTTTATGTTCTCTATCTCATTTTTCCATTACGAATCTTCGCACAGAGTATCTACCTGGAATCCAGGATGATTATCTGTTGTGAAGCCTGTGTGCCACGATGACATATTTTACGTATACAAGCTCGGACGAAAACTTCCATGAGACCTGCTACCCGAGCCGGCGTACAAACAGTTATGGAGGTAATTTGAAACAACCTATCGAACGATACTCGTTGCCGCACAAGTAAATACGAGTGCATATTTCATGATCTTACTTCTGCAACTGCTGTTTAGAAACAGCCTTCATTCGTGACTTCGTCATTATGCGTTCATACACAGATCATCTTATTGTTATAACTGGAAAATTTTCTTGTTAAATAAACACGAGTGTTTTCCACAATTTTCACACGATGCTGTTCTAAAATAAGTAAACATCTTTGTCGTTTATTTACTATTTATCCATGTTTGATAGACTTGCCCTCTTTCTCAAAACAAAATAAACAAAATGACTCTACAGCTCTCTCCCTGGTCGGCTAAAATCTCAGTCTTGTAGGAAAACTTACATCGAAAATTGCGTACGACCAATTATGAAAATGTCCATGAAAACGGCCAGTAAAAGGCCAAATATTCTATAGACCCATCCATGCAAGCGGTCATATGAGATTACATGGAATCGTACAAGCAATCTTCCATCGTGACATACAGGCTTTTTTTCTTAAAATATTTCACATGTACAGTATGTCAGTGTGCGTAAGGGTACGCTACTATATTTATGAACGCTTTGGATGTGGGTATAGGCTGTTCAAGGTTAATGGAGCACTTTTGAAAGTCCTGGTTTGGATCTGCTTTTCTTCTCAACTTGTATCATTCCGCTATATGTAAGATTAATATTGCTGCGAACCGTCTCACTTTATTCGTGCGCCATCCAAGTAAAAACAATAAAATGTTTTTTTTTTTTTGGAAGTAAGTGTGTTAATGACACGCGAATTTTTGCTCTTATGTGTATAAACAAATACTGGTTTGAACAGGCGTAAGTTTAGTTATTGCATTCCCAATACAAGGCCAAGTATTATAACTATTTATGTTATTTCGCTGCCAACCTAATTGGGTACTGTAGCTTACATGCACTTACGGCCAGCGATATATATATATATATTTTTTTTTTTTCAGATGTTGATTTCAATAGCGCTTGCTTTACCGTGGACAACCTTTAACCCTTTCAGTCACAGCGTTATCTATCTGGAACGTTGCATATGAAGTTGGCTTGAATGGCGTGCACTGTACACAGATAATTATACCGTCCAATGAGAAAGGTTGCTTGCGTGTGGGAGACATAATTCGCTGCTTAGGCTATGTTCCGTAGCCTCGTAAACCACTGCTGCCAGTAACATGAAGCACATATAGATTTATTTTGGTCTCTATGCAAGACAAACCGTCGTCTAAGGCAGGGGTTCTCAACCTGGGGAGGCGCAGGAGAATTTGAGGGGAGGCGTGGCGTGTTATGGAGTGAAACATGCATAAACTTACTAAACATACAAATTCTTGTGAAAAATGACAAATAATGAACACTAAATATACAAAAAAATAGTGAAAGGCAAAACGTGCCAGCCCTCACATTGAGGTTATGTTCCAACAATTGTATTTGTTCACTAATATGTTTAATAAAACCTTATAAAACAAATTTTGTTATTTCTAGCCTAAACGACAAAGTTCTTTTTTTTGTATTTCAATATAATATTATGGGATGGGGAGGCGTGACCTCAAACAAGAGTCCTGGAAGGGGGGGGGGGTGCCCTAAAAGGTCGAGAACCCGCGTTCTAAGACGTCAGTACAGTTCCAGACAAAATATTTGTTCGTTGCACCGACTAAAGGTATGTATTTGTTTTCGACTGGAAGGGTTGATATATGTTGAACTCTTACCTGAGGTGTGACGATGTTCAAGTAAAGGCAATCCTCCGACCCTCCTTCCAGCTGAATGCACATGTTGAAGGTAGAGTCTGCAGGGCGGACATCCTCCCACTTCTCTGGAAGTTCTGGCGCCTGCGGCAAACCACAAGCATTCATTAGAGACCTGCAAAATTCGCGTTATTTTATGGCTTCATGATGAACGTCACCATCCTATATATATATATATATATATATATATATATATATATATATATATATATATATATATATATATATATATATAATAAGAAAACTCCCGTTTTCATGATACCATCATCCACTTTCCAAGGGAAAATGTAGGACTGGAGGACGCAAACAGAATGACTGCTCACCCTGCTGAAGGAACGCGCTGGCGTGTTGTTTCTTGCGAGTTCGATTCATCGCTAGGCGCTCCCGTTTGTGGAAACAATTAATAGATAGCAGCACTATGCGTGCACAGTACCAGAGTTACGAAAACTCTGTTTCTCGAATCGGAAATGGGAAACTGAGAATTAAATGTGTTTAAAGTTAAGGTGAAAACTATAAAGGGTCAAATATTTCAAATATGTATAGGATAAGCATTGCTTATCTTGAGTCTATCGAACAAACGCCACTGAGCCTGGCCCAATCGCGTCCAACCAAGTCGAAAAGGGAAATAACACCTGACTTCATATAATGACTGACATAAATATAAATATTTATATTTATATTTATGTTTGGGTAATTTGTTTATTGGCTTTCGCTGAAGTCAGGTGTTCTTTTCCCCTTCGACAGAGTTTTCGTAACTCCGGTACTGTACACGCATAGCGCTGCTATCTATTAATTGTTTCCACAAACGGGAGCGCCTAGCGATGAATCGAACTCGCGAGAAACAACACGCCAGCGCGTTCCTTCAGCAGGGTGAGCAGTCATTCTGTTTGCGTCCTCCAGTCCTACATTTTCCCTTGGAAAAGGGATGATTATGTTCATGAAAACGGGAGTTTTCTTATAATTTTTATTTGCTCTCTAAATAATATTCAGTTTAATCATTATTGCATTAGTTTCGTTTCCGTTTTTATAACCAATGTTAGGTATTATAAAATGGTAAATACGCGTGGAGGTTAAGCAAAGATGGAAGCTGCGTTTGTTGGTAGAAATTGGAAATGGAACCACAGCCCGGCACTAGCAAATGTTATCTAAAACACTAAAATATGTGGGGCTCTTATGTTACTTACCCTGTAAAAATACTTCACTTCACGCGACTGGCCAGGCTGTTGTTAATTGTTTCTTATTGGTTCAAGTAGATCCGGGACGTGTCAGGAAAACGGCAGCCCAGTAACGAAACCAATAGAAATGTATAACGTTTTCAAGTCTCTTCTGTCGTCGAGTAAAAACGCGAATTCTGCAGGTCTCTGGCAATCGTTCAACCCCTACCCGCCGGCTTCTAGTTCCGAGAATGGCGGGGCAAGTCTGAAACTTTCTGCGGCAGTGTAGTTCATTTACGGTTACTTCAAAAATTGTTTTGCCCTGCTAAACTTCTATCTCCACGATATTCCTTCGCTCGTCCATACAAAACTTAACCGAGTCTACAAACTTACACCAGAGGGACTACAACACGCCGTATTCGTGCGCACTCAGTGTTTACAACATTTTCTACGAAAACTATTTATTACTAGGTATTATAAATACATCTGTTTTCTCCGTGTTTTATTCGTATTAATAGTTAATGCAATTCTAAAATTTAAATATGGAAAATAAGTAAAATATCAATTTATCGCAAAATAAGGTACTTCAACCTTAACACGAGTAAAATACGCTTGTGGTATATAACATATATTTAGGAAACATAAATGGTCGAATATTTCAAAGGTTTCTTTCAAAAAGTGTGAATAAATCGTGAACAGGCTATGATATTTTGTTTGGAGCAAGGTTCTAATATTAAAATAAAATATTTTCTACTGAAATATTGCTGTTTTTGATTATGTACAGATTTATAGAAATACACACGGTGTATCTAAATAGGACCCAAAACTTTGGCTGCAGTTTAATCTAAGAAAAAGAAGAAGCTGAAAACATATATACGATAGCTTGTAAAATTAGTTGTGTCATGCGGGTTAGTAATCCATCACAAGTATACTACAGTGTCATGGAGATTAATTTAAAATAAGTGTAGTGTGAGTTACTATTTCCATGAAACAATCTGATGACAACGACAGTCCGATGTTGTGGTGTTTGCAGGTATTTGTTCCGTTACAAGTTATCCATACACTCAATGTTCCATCTTAATAATCTTTCTCCAATATTTGTTATAAACTAGTTGCTGTAGTATTACATTTATTAATTTACTTGGTTCACGAGAGTTTGGAAAAGGCCGGCGCCTCTACACATGTCGTGGTTGTTACATATGGGGGTTTACCCAAGCTATGTGGGGAAACGTAACTCTGATGGGCAACACAATATTATTCCACTTCGTCGAGTAAGTAAAACCATTTACTGTACATCCTGTTACATTAGAAATTACAAAACACTTTGCATTTTACGCAAATACCTTAAACTGCACCCGGGGGAGCGTGTCACGTTAAGTTACTCTTTACCTGCACGTATATATACATTATATAATTAAGCAAGCCACGCATCGAACTAATAGTCACCTTGCTAACTAATAGTCACCTTGTTAACTAATAGTCACCTTGCTAACTGCCCGAACGGCTTTACTTTTCGTGTTGCTGAAGGCTGATTGCTAATACGGCTACGGTGGACGAAACCCCATCTGCTGGTCCATGTTGCCCCGTCGACGGCTAGATGTAGACTGACCCGAGCTCGACTCCTCGGCTTCCTTGTATACTCGGTGGTTTACAAATTACTCCGCATGTTTGCAAACTGCTCCTGCGGCTCGTGTCCTGATTGTCACGGCGTGACCTCGCTCGCCTTGGAGGTGTGCTGGTACGTTCATACAAGTGCCACAGCAAGGGCTTACCCACAACGTAGTGTTTGAGGTTGGACTTCATAGATGTGTACTGCCCTTATGAATCACTTTATACTATATTTATTTTCTAATTTTTCGTGTATAACATGCAGCTGAAGATTGTCGGCCTAATATTTATATACAACCTGTATATTAAAAAGAATGAAACAAACAGTCAGCGATTAGATACACATGCTTACTTCAAATTGAAGCTGTGACCAACCATTGCATATTACAAACTCAGGACGGCGATATCCTTGTGACTGAAAAGTGGAGGGCGTTCGCCCCCCTCGTCACAAGCTCCCCCTTTTTTTTTATCATACTCAGTGCCTACGCTTTGATCAAAAGTACTACGAAAATGTGATGTATACAAAAAAGTCATCATTAATTTTTACTTACAAACAGGTACCTATTTTTATGCAATATCATTCGCAAAAAATGTTTTAACAAATTAGCTTAACATTTTTTTTGCGTGAATACAGGTCGAAATAAAATTTTTCCACTTTTCTATACTGCGAGTAATGAAAACCAAGTCACGTGCCAATTTTCAATAATTCGAAGAAAAAAAAAATGCTATTAGCTTTATAGAGGTATATGAGTAATTTATTGTAGTGTTTTTTTTTAACGAAGCTTTTATTTAAATGTACTAAAAAGGTAAAAACAATTTAGACATCGGCACAGATTGCTGCCTTGGAAGGATTTCCTCCATATTACTTAAATAAGACCGCAGCGCGTTGACAGTTATTTTGTTACTGTAGATTATATTTTTCACACTGTTTTGTACAAAAGTGATACCGGGTAAAACACCCATAATTTAAACTCTTGAATATAGCTGTCATCTTCAGCCGTTACAAATCAAGAACATTTGAAGTAGTTGAAGTAAAGAAAGTCCAATTTCTTTTCCCGCCACGGCAAGGTGACAGTTTTCGATATTTTTTTTTTTCCCCCTTTTGATAAATCTTTTATAAAAATCTTGTTATTAAAACCGCACCACACAGCATTTCTAATACTGTGACTGCTAAATCTCAATCCAAGGTCTGCGCCGAGATTTAACCAAATTAACAGTCAAGACAAAATTACGCAGTTCGACATTTAGTTTTGGATTTCTTCAGCAATCAATATTAACACCCCATGCTTTTATTTTCGGAAGTATATCTCAATACTTCAAATGCTTTTATTTCAGCCTGTGACGGGTGGGACCACGTCGGCTCACGCCCTCGTACAATTATGTGATGGGCGGGACCACGTCACCACACGCCCTCGAATTACTACTTACAACTAATAATAAAGTAATTAATCAGTGGCGAGCGGGACCACGTCACAACATGCCCATTCGAATAAAAACGGTGCATGGATACCTGGTATTTTGTGCGGCACAAGGCCGACAGGTCCGAACATTTAAACACACTGGTTTTGATGTTAAACACCTGTAATATGGCTTAAAATTATTAAAATACTAACCCGTGAGTTGTTGTTCTCGCCATGTTCACGTTACCTTTAAAACACTTTCGAAGTCCTGTGGTAACAGGGAAAACGTGTTTTAATGTACGTGCATTTGATCCACGTACAGAAGCGACTAGCCATGGCAGACAACTGTGTAGCGGGCAGCGGTTTTGGCGGTTCGCCGATGGAGAGTATTACCTTCGGTTGCAGGCGCTGAGAACTGCCCCGCACCTGTGCGCGCGCAGGCTCAAACTGTGGCGTCTGGTTACGCCAGTTCCGGCAACTTGGTCGACATGCCGGAAGCGCGATGGCGTATCTCAATGCTATTGGTGGTTTATTTTTCAATTATGTAGACCCCCTAAGGGAAATAAGTGTCCGTTGCGTTGGTTCGCCTTATTAGGCAACATCAACCGCCATTGGTCATGAATATCACGCCCCCTCCCCCCTAGGGACAATTGAAAATGCCTCGAAATTCTTGGAATAGTATTGTTATATTTTGAAGAAAATTTGAATAACTACTGTGACTGCTAGCGCTAATTGGCGGAAATGTGTATATAATCCCAGTGCATGCTTCGTTCAGGCTCAGTCAGCGACCTCGAGGGGGCATACTCCTACCACATAAGTAGTGTTTTCTTGATTTGATACTCAAAATGTAGGCTCCTCAAGCCAATAGGACCTTTACATCACTTTGACGTTAGGCGATGGCCATGGTGGCCGGGAATTTTAAATTCTTTTAGAAAAGGTAGCGAAATGTTGGTTTCTTATCCGAAATTCGTCAGTGACTTAGTCACAACAAAATACGAATTTGTGGTTGTAAACATTTGCGACCAAGTTGATCTTAAACTTTAAAAACCAATTCAAGCCTTATTGAGACGGCAATGTTGTAACCAATGCACGTTAGGTGCGGCTGTGGCAGTCGATACTAGGGACCTTGTCGTCTTTAAATATTTGTACAAAAATTACGAAGTTGGGAAGGGTAAATACTAGCATTTACTCGCGGAAGTAAAGGCTGGGGATAGTTCAGCAGTTGCTCCTATCCACGTGGGTAATATGTGTGTTACCGTATTGGGTTTTCCTGTGTACGAATAAAATTAATTCTTCAAAGTCCAGAGTAGAATGTCGGCACGACAGAATTTCATCCGCCATTTTGTGATGATTGTATTTTTGGGGTCACTGGCCCAGTTTATATTGTGATTGCCTTCTGTATTTACCAAATGGCCAGTTATTTGCGTGTAAACATAGCTTATATTTTCAGTATGAAAAATTAAAATATTAGTTGTGTGATAGAAAATTTATGTACCTGTAAACTATTTGCATTTCACTCAATTTTTATGGTAACGTGGAGTTTTATATTTATGTATATATTGAGATATAGGGGTAAGGAATTTCATGTTAACTTTTCCTCATGTAATATTGAAACCAAATGAAAATAATTGAAAGAAAACTAAACAAGAGTAAAAGAGAACTATCATACTTCCTTGTTTCGTTTGTAAGTTGTTTACCACTAATAATCTCACCCTTACATTGCACAGAAAAAGAAATGGTTCTTTGCTTGGCCTTTTTCCATTCTGTGTTCTGTGGATCTTGCTAGGTATTCATGCAAATCCGGCCTTGCCACGCCCTTGGCTTAGAACGTAGCACGGTCAGAAGCCGATATCAAAATTATTTTTACCAATTTTTATATTTTAATTAAATCTTCATTATAAACATTTTTCTACCGTACTTTATTTCAGGCTTTTTAGTCTCTGAAAATCGCCTCCATATATTACATCCGCCAACACTTCCAAAATTTGATTGCCAAGGAACAACCGAAGTGTGTTTGATTGGTGTAACTATTAATAAACTAGGGGCCCAGCCCGTGACCTTTTTTTTTAGTATTGTTACGTGCCTAGAATAGTTACCATGTTACAAATTTTGGTTATCACGCAAAGACTGAAAAAAAAAATCATATTTATATATATGTATATATATGTAGGTGATAATGAAGTGATGTGAAATTAACTCAACATTTAAGCGACTTCTGCCCCATTTGATATTTCTCTACCCACTTGGCCACTGTGGCCCCACTTGATATAGTTATATCCACTGAGCCACTGCGGCCCCATTTGATATATATATCTGTCCACTTGGACACTGTGGCCACACTTGATATAGTTCTATCCACTGAGCCATTGCGGCCCCACTTGGAATTGCTCTATCCACTTGGTCACTGTGGCCCCACTTGAAATCGCTCTATCCACTGAGCCACTGTGGCCCCACTTGGAATTGCTCTATCCACTTGGTCACTGCGGCCCCACTTGAAATCGCTCTATCCACTGAGCCACTGTGGCCCCACTTGGAAATTAACTCAACATTGAAGCAAGACATTTAAAGTAAACAAAAATGATATTCCATTATCTTCATATATCTATGCAACATTTTCTATGCAGTATTACAAAACTTTTCATGAGGGGAAGGTAACTAAAAAATTAGTTTTCAGGGTGAAGATTGCGTAATCTGATCTTGCTGAAATTCGAACTTGACCTGTATTTTACCCTTAGGAATCTCTCTTCAAAATTTGAAGAATTTCTGTTGAGTTTCAAGAGACTTAGGGGCATTAAAGAAGGACAGACAGAGACCGTCTCCTTATTATATGTAAGTCGCATTTCGAATATAGTGCAGTCTCACGCATGCAGCTTATATTTGTGTTATCTCAATATTAAGTGACTTTTTTAAAAGTTATTTTAAGGCTCTTATAGTGTGGCTTTGATAGATACTGTTTCTTTTGGAGCATACATTGCAATAGGTGTTAATGATAAATCACCTAAAAGTTTTGACAACCTAGTGTAGAATATATACACGCATGGAGAATCTTGTTAGAAGTCAAAAGCAATGTTTTTTTAAATCGAATTGTTAACTCCCTTAATGTGTACAATGAAACTAATAATTAACCGAAGCCATTGATAAAAATATGCTGAATTCACAGAAGAGAACATATATCTACATTTGTTGCTGTAGCTGATCATTCAAAAGGAAATAAAAACAAATCTTTCAAAGGGCTTGAAAGTTTGCATACTTAAATATGGAATATCTGGTGTAACCCTGTTTTGTTACATGATATAAAGAGTACAGTGGTAATATAATAATAATTTAAGTTATTAAAATACACTCATAAAGACAATAAAGACGCGTAATTTCAAGAAAATAATATTCATTAGGACACCTCATAAGAAATCTCACCTTGAAGCGCAGTTTTCCGATTGGTGGCTTCGCATAAGGCACGCTCGCGAAAGTGGCGATCTTCACTCCTGTGTCGGTGACAGATACTACTCCTTCCAGCATCCCTTGCTCGACCTGGACCAACTTCTTAGTCTTTTCATCACCATAAACCTGAGAATCACATAAATAGAGATAAAGGAAACTCTCGAAAGTTTTTTGAGCCAACATATCTTCTATAACACTCTAACTAGTTTCATATTTCATGATTGGATGAGAAAGGTTTTGACTAGGTTAAGTTGTTTGCAGGCCAATCATGAATGTTCTGCCTTATTGTATCAGAATCTTCATTGGTCCAGTAAAATGGGGTAGTGTATTCATTCATGAATGACAGATGGTACGGGAAAAAAAAGCTGTCGGAGATGTGCACAGTATGTTGAATCCTAGCAAACAGTCAACATTGCCCGTGATAAACCATCATCTCTACACAAAGATTATCCTCGAGCCATGGGTATTTCAAGTGACACGCTGTGACCCTGCACAAGCAACTTATTCCCACAATCCAATTGGAAAGTAATTTTACTTAAGAGCCACAAACAGATTGCAGTTATTTTCATTATTCAGTTACATGAAAATGAGCAGGGTTGCTCTTTAAAACATTTCAAATGAGTATAAACTATCGCGCAGCCAACAATAACGTGTCATGAAAAAACAATTAAAACATTTTAAGATATTCTTAATAATTACTGAAAGAATAAGAAATACTTCAAGCATTAGTAAATATTAACCTCATGATAGCACCATAATACAAAATGCCTAAAGCTCATACCATTCACGAATTGATCTGAAAATAGGAAACAATGGCCAAGTACAATACAGAGTAAAAATAGTCTGTTTAGGGAATCAGGTTATTACAAATTCAAGGTGTGCTCATTCCTCGTAAACTATACTTAGTCCCGATAATCAAAAACGCTAACATCATGTGGTTACCAAACCCAATGCCAGACCACAGTTCAATTACCCCTTCCAAGATAAATGACGGGCCCAATAATGTTGACATAAGGTCATTATAGGCTGTTCATAGTAAAGTGAGTGTTTTTGAGGCCCTTGTTACTTTTTTCCTTTCAGCCATTCTTTAACCTTTTGCAGCCTCTTTGAATTAATACTGCCATGTAAGTAATATAAAACAGTTTGTATATTCCACCGCAACCGAAATTTAACATCTAAGGCTGAAATAAAAAAATTATTTAGTGACTATTATTCCAAACAAGAGGACGTTAAAAAGTTCTCACTTTATTGTGAATAGCCTATGCATATTAGTACAGTAAGAAAAAGATTAGAAATATCAAATGCATATAAATATACAGATTGTAGATTACGTATCCCAAATGAATTTAATTACTCACTGAATGAATTGTGACGGGAGACTAGACTGTTTTACGTCAGCGGGCAGGTAAATTGAACACCATCCAGGCCGCTGACGTAATAAAAGCACACATTAAAAGTTCAATTAAAACTGACTTTGAAAATGATGAATTCCAAAGGAGGCGACTAAACGCTCTAACCAAAGCTCCAATGACAATAAAAATAGCAAGACCACAAGCATTTAAAAATCAATGAGACAATGCTCCGAACGATCAGATATGGCAGTAGAATGTATACAACTAACCTGCCTCTTCAAGGGCTGCAAAATCAGGAAATACCAAACACTCAAAGGGAACTAACAACAGTCCAGCATTACGTTAATCAAACGGGAATTTCCAATGGCAGCCCGGGAATGAATTTAGAATAAACACACGCTACTGTTAGCCTAACCAAAGACCTATGCCTCACCAAACACCGCTCCATTTAAAAGCAATGCAATGACAATAATCGTAATCATAGCCACTGCCGTGACTCGCCGTTCATTTGCTCGTAGGTTGGAACAAATTTTCTTCCATATCTAGGGCGTAAAACACCCCAGACAAATTCCGAAGTCACAATAGCATGTTAAGAATCGTCGAAAGCAGCGATGAATGACCCAGCTAGCAGGCGGTTTAGCAGGAAGGCGATCTCACGAGGAGCGATGGTAACGAGCGACAAGCTCGTAGAACAACTGTGCATAAGCTCAAAAGGCTTGCCTCAGGTCAGAAGAGGGAAAGGAGGGAGGGTTTAGGGGGGAAAGCGAAGGAGGAGAAACCGAATGTGCTCGAGCGTTGACCTCCGTACCGATGCGCACAGCCAGCGAGAAGTACATAGACGGCAACAGCGTCGCAACGTCAAAAATCTAGCACACATGTTTCAAGTGATTGCATGCGTTGGAAAATTTAAAATGCTGCCAAATTTTGAGACTCCGTGTATGGCTATACAGGAATCAAGGATATTAATTATCACAGAAGAGTATGATCACATCTACGAAGTCATAGATGCAGGAATAATTTACACTTTAGAACTTCCAATATACCAGTCGTGCTCCCAAAATTTGGTTATGTCTTCATCTACTGGTATACCCAAACACATTTTACATCGTCTCGAATTCAAATAAATTATACCACAGGTGTGTAAATAACACTTTAATACTGTAAGACATTTACGAACAACTATAAAATTAAGAGTACACAGTCCTTTTGTAAACATAACTGAGAAGGTAAAATTATTTATTTATTTGAAAATGACATATTTTCTGATGACTACGGTTCGTCTGTACGCCCAGATGACTAATGTAAATATTCATTATTGGAATTTTGCTGAAAAATTTAAGGAGTTCGATATCTTGTGGATAAAAGTTCAGAGCATAGTCCTTTAGGAAACGATTGCGTTGTCTCAGGTTCACACCCATTCCCCACACTAGTCGCATGACAATATTTCGCCCAATCTGTTAAAGATAGTTACGTGAGGCAACTTTCACGAGGCTGGGGGAGAACATCCACGTTAACCATCATGTATAGATATCCGTCTATAGATACATCATTTTTGCTAAATTACTTAATGCAAGTAGGGGCACGAGGAGATTGTTTGGCCCCGTCAGATTCTATATCTGGCAATCGATACATCGAGGGTGGACTCGTGCTGGCAGTGATAGGAAGTTCACATGCTGGAGGAGATCTTAAGTGGAATCACCATCCCAATGATAGGTCGTTGTAGAGAGAGAGAGAGAGAGAGACAACACAACCCTGGTACTGTCTTTGACAAGCAACAGAGGCGTGGATAGTGCCCTGGTTAGATCACTGGTGTTTCTGAATACAATGGTCTCAATAATGTGGGAGGACACCTAAAGCTCCCGACTGTGCCATATTGGGGATTGGCTGTCTGATCAACTGGCATGTCAGCTAGATGCGTCTGCACTGATCGAGCATTAAGGAGACATAGTTTCAACCCCTGCTAGCACGAGTCCAGTTTCAGTTAATCGGTCGCCAGATATAATATCTAATGGTGTCTACCTATGAACGCATGCTTCTATTTAAGTTTCCATTGTACTTCTGGGTTGTACACAAGAGTGTCCATTACTATGGAAACAATTTTTTTCCCCATACTGTATTCCTGGTTTTGAATCCGAATAAGCTGAGTCATTAGCCCAGTGACCACCTAACGGTCGGGTGATGGTGCCATGTTTTGGCCAAATGCAATAAAGCAGATACTACCCTGCAACTGGGATTCCAGGCGGCACGAGGTAGCGGCCTATGTAATTGTCATCTGCCTACACCCAAGGGGTGGTGGCTGCCGGAATATCACTCGAGAAGACGAGATTCACCTTACTTGAAAGATTATATATATATATATATATATGACACTGCATTTAACCTTTCTAAAGTAACATAAAAATTGCCACTGTTGGATACTAGGGCATGGCACTACCCCGACAATTCTAGTATGCAGACGACTTCCTCCCAACTTCTGGAAGTCCATGACTCTTCCACACACCAAACTTGGTCATGCGATACAATCTAAAGATTATCGATACCCAGCTAGCTGACGCTATGTTTCGTCATGCTATTCCTAACTGTAATAAAATATAATTACTACGAACATTACTCTTAGAGCTAATCCCCTCACTTTCATGAAGTTTTATTTACCTTGATGGTCTTTGAGAAGACAGCACTTCACATAGTGTTGGACTGCTGTGCATTTAAGGTTGTTGGGAGCCAACATTTTCATTTCAATACAAAGAAATTCGAAGGTCGTGTAAAAGGACTGTTCTCTAAATACCACAACGGTTACAGGACGTTCAGTAAAACTACAAGACGACAGGTTTATCCCACCAGAGATTCTCTCTGGTGACCCGTAACTTGAATCCCGGAAATTTCACGAATAATTTCAGGACGAGCTAGACTTCATCTACGTGTACATTCAAGATTCTTTTTTAATTGGATCAGAGTTATTTTAGACATGACCTGAACTACATTGAGTCAATAAAGATCGTGCAATAAAACCAGAACCGAATTCAGTGCTCACTTGTCTGTATTAGAAGTGGAGCAACAGCCAATGAAGAACAAAAATAATCGCAAATATACATAGAAAAGCAGGTGTATAACACACAGGTTTCACGAATAGGTGCCAAGATCAGTCCGACATCTTGGATTGCATCACACGGTAGCCATCTTGGATTATGACACCAGTGCCATCATGGAAGATGTCACGCCCATATGATGTCACTCCCATATGACTTCACCACCCTTAAAAGATTTGGAGTTTAGCCTGATACGAAATTTATACTTGGCATTTTCAGATTTCTCCCAATACATTGACCTCTTAGTGACTGCTGGAAATCCGCGTGTTGGAGTAGTAGTGAGAGAAACTATTCGCCACACAGTGAGCGACGATAAAGCTTTGGCACTGTCGAGGACAAGCTCTAGTATAGCTCCGACCTGACGATGCGTATTTATGTTATCTTACGGAACTTTTTACGATGCAAAATGCCTCTGTAGAGGCATCACTTTGTAGGTTAGCTATATTTTCAACTGACGTATTAGCTAGAGACACACTTCTTTGATAGAGTGTCTGCGAACCTGTGAATCCTTCATATATGTAGTCCGCGCCAGATTTCAGTACCAAGAGGAACAAATGCCAAAAGCAGGAAACTCAGTGGGTATCAGAAACGCATTAGTCCTTTCTGATCAAACATAACCTCTTTTATTCATAATTGTCACTTCATATTGCGTTGGGAGATTTTAGCCATCGCTTGACATCGAGGTGTGGGTCGAGTGATGTGAAGCTGGAGCAGTAATGGAGTGCAAGGTCGAGGGAAACTGGAATACCCCGAAAAAACCCTATGACCAATGGTAACGTTCGTCACATTTCCTACAAGATAAAATCCGCATGACCCCACCAGGCTATCGAACCCGGTTCGCATTAGTGGAAAGTGAATAGCGTATTATCACTACTACACTATGGAGACCGCGTCATTAGTATACATCTGGCGTAGCATGAACCACTTTTCATATTATTAAGATATTTGTCTGAAATGTTAGATTTATGATATTTTTAATTTACATATAAAAATTAAATTATTTAGGCGCAGAAAAGTCAGGGTCGAATGAATATAATGTTAAATGTGTAGAAATTTATTTGTAAATTTAATTTGTTACTTTATTTTGATGGGGTACCTTATGACTTAAAAGTTTAATTTTTTAATTAAAACTTTTTTTATTTTTTTATTTCAGTGTTGAATTTTGATTTTTAACTTTGTGTTGTAGATATGCATATTTCGAAACATGCCGTATAAATTACTTTAATTTAAATTGTTATATATAATTCTTAAGTTGTTAATTAAAAAATTTAAAATTCTAGTAACATAGAAAAACTTTTTACTTATTCCATAAATGGTATATGCTGAACCATATCTATACTTCTCACGTCCTGTATTTCGATTTTGACACTGCCAACAGATATGGCGATTAAGTGAAAAAGCATGGCATAATATTTCGTAGGTGTGGAAATGAACCTATGAAAATAAAACCCATTTTCGTATCTCCAATTTCAAACATATTTCTTGGGAACATCGAGAGATATTATTACAGCACCTAAACTTCATACGTGTTTGCCTACAGTACAATTAACTTAGAAAAACTTAGATAAACGATCATTTGGAACGCTGATATGAATTATGGATTGTATCATTGTCATCGCTGTAAATTATTTATTAAAGTACTTGTAAGTGATAATTATAACTTCACATATTTTGAGTCTGAAAGTGATTTCCTCCCTCTTGAAACTTGTGTAAATATTTTATTCCATACACAGATGGAACTAGGCTAAGGCAAGTCAGATTATTGAAAGTAACAAATTTATTGTTATATCTGTAGAATGCTCCAATGAGTCACACAAAGAGAAATATGATATAAATTCTAAAAAATATATCAATTTTAAATAATACATCATTGAACTTCATGTGCATTTATTTTTGGCCGGCAAAGTTATTGTAAAATATTAATTGCTGTGTAAAAAGTATATTTGGTTGCTTTAAAATTTGTGACGAGAATATAGTACAGACATAGATATTTGACACATTTACCATCAACCATCACACTTCCAGTGTGACTGTATCCATGATTGGATTTCAGAATAAAACTTCTCTACTTAATAAAATATAAAGTGTATTATGATGCTCACGTGTAACATTAATAGCCAAGATAGTAAACAGTTATTTTCAATTGTTTTCTTTACGATGACAATTTATACATTTTTGCTCATATAATTTTTTCCATGTGTCCGAAAGATTACACTATCGCAATAATATTACCAAAATCTATATGTTTGTTATAAATTACAACATAGCAAACTCAACAATTGTGTTTTTAAGATTTTTCTACGATTACCATGTTTTCAATTTTAAAAATCGTTATGCTAGTTATTTTATGCTAATTTAGTCCTATTTGTATTTATAAAATTATAGTAAATTCTTACAGCGGATTAACACTTATTCTGAGCATCTAAAAAAATGTATAAATTCCAGAGATAATACTATACAAAGATAGACAGTTCTTTTTAATACGGTTCAAAACTACAACCGAGTGACGTGTCCCGTTTTTAAAATCAGTGTTTCAGTTGTCAGTGAGGGAATTTATTACCGTAGTTAATTAGTCTACAAGAGAAATATATTCATTTTAATTTTCATTTCCTTGGTTGCCAATAAGCATACTCCGTAATCGAAGTCACTAACGTGGTTTCAAAAAATTGCGAGATTCCTGGTTAGACTCCAGTGAAAACGATATATGTGCGTGTATTTCTTCACTGTAACTCTGAAATGAGTTACACTGGGTGCCTTCCGAGATGACGCCAGGCAAGGAACCGAAGTATTTGAAAAGCTATTAAAAACCCATTGGCCGTGCAAAGGGCAAACGAGAAAGCCTGGTCAAATTACGAATGTAATTTGGTCACAAAATTGCCACCAAACTATATATATATATATATATTGTAGGTTGAGTCTGACCTGACTGATACATAGGCAGATGATAACCACCGCGAACTCCATAGTCCATGAATGACGTTGCATTTACACGAGTCAGCGGTGCAAGTCACACACACATATATATATATGGTTTCCGAGCGCAATTAATGAAGTCATGGTCAGTGGTCGACAATGCCATTTTTTTCCTCTCCACAATGCATTCAAAAGTCGTGTGATTTGCGTGATGAACATGCCTGATACACTTCCATTTATCATTCCATTGATGTCGGCGTAGCGGATAGTAATAGCAGCGGTTAGCATGCTGGGGAAACTAACAGGAGTCATTTTCCGGTTGCATTAAACGCCCAGGGCCGTGGCAGCAGGGATAGATAGGTGTAATTGCAAGAAATGCACATAACATATAATTAGCGTTAAAAACAGGGCATTGGAATTAAACTATAAAAAAAACCCCTGCTTACTTTTTCATGGGTGTGTAAACATCAGTAGTTGGAGTACAGGATGTTCACAACAAAGTAACAACTTTTGAATAAACCTTTGCAAAAAAAAATCACTAGGAAAATATGCGCATTCGTTTACCAGTAACATTTTTCAAAATTGGTTTTTGGATGTGGCGTATATTCGTACTATGGAGGGCAATCGCAAATAGATACAGAATCATTGAGGCGAGGTGGGAATGGAGCAGCGCCAGTCTGAAGGGTAGGGAACGGGAGAACCCCGAGAAAATCCGCCGACCAGAGGCATTTTCAGGCACAAACCCCACTTGCGAAAATCCCGGGGGCGACCTCGCCGGGAATCGATCCCGGTTCTCCTAGGTGGGAGGCTCTCCCTGGGTTACTTGCTAGCAATTTCTTCAAAGTAAAATATTTCTGTACTTGTTGCAAACTATTCCTCGGGAATCAGCTGCCAAATAACATCTTGTATCTCTATAGCAGAAATATATTTGAAACACATTATTTTAGAAAACGTACTAATTTTTTTTTTTTGTGTAGCTCAATGTTTATGATGAACTTGAAGCCTACACCAATTGCTTGTTAATTCGTTTAACTTTTCGTCCCTGGCGTCGCCCAACATGAGATTTTCGGTCTGACACGTACTTACGAATTCATTTCAATACTTAAACGATAGAACATATACAAATAATTAGTTTGGTCTTAGCCTCTGGCAAGAACCAACAATATAAGTTTCATGTGCCAGCAGCATTCAGTGGTATTTACTAGGAAGTGAACGCCGTCTGTATTGGTGCTGCCTTCTGGCCTTGTACAGGACCGACTGTGATTTTACACATTTGCAACATGCCATGCGTGAACGAGTATAATCGGGATAATATGCTAAAGGGTTGAATTCAACATTTCTTTTACACATTCCACGTGAGAAACGGACAGACCAGGGCTGGGAGGTGGGAAACCTCACCGAAGCACTTACTAACAGAGGTCCCTTAAACCTGCATGGAAAAAAACAAACATATAATTAACAGGAAATGTTAAAAGAGTCAGCAAGAGACAAATTAAGAGGAATCGGATTAGAGATAAGCAAAGAAGGAAACGAAAGTGACGAGTAATAAATGTTAAATCCGATTCACTTTTAAATTCTAATCTAATGTCCTATTTCCAGAAATCCTGGATAACTGACAAAAAACACACTTTTTTATTTTCAACAATACGCCGGGGGTGTTTCATAATCTCAAACCTCCTGGCCGCTTACTCCCACCCCCTCGTTTACCTTTTACCCCCAAAAATAAAAACAAATGTCGGGATTCACCGCTGTTTCCATTGGGGACCCCTGTCCCTCCAGACCACTTTAGGGCTCTGTAAAAAATCCCCCTAGTTCATTTGCAGTGTTACAAAAATATGTGTATATTAGGCTACTAAAGAGAGATTTTGCTACTGCAAACAAATAAGCCTCAAAAAATGTTTTTCTTTGTTATCTATGCACGTGTTATTTTACAGTGTGGGATTTCGGAGGGCCCTGACATCACAGCTGTAATTCATCGTAGTGGGTACAGCCGATTACATTGGGCACTATTAATTTGTGTAATAGGGTCTATGTAGCAATATTTATATTCATGATAATGTATATTGGTATTGTTACTGATAAAATGTCGTGTAATCAAGCCAGATATCGTGCTCAAGAATGAAAAAACACTCTATAAAACTAAGTTAATTTTTGCTATTAAAATAGATTGATAAAGGAGGAAGTGATTCGTATTAACGTAGCCATTATGACTGCTCAAAAATATTATATGTATATAAGTTAATGTAAATATTTGAATAGTTTGCAATTTAAAATTTGGTGTGAAAAGTAACTTTCAGAAAGTAGTACTTAAGGGAACTGATAAGTCAGGTTTAAGTTATCGGTCCTTACATGCCCAAGAATATCGTCGTGGGTGTACGAAAAAAAAAAAAAAAAAAACATAACCGTTGAATATCTAAAACATTTGTTCAGTTTTAAAAAATTATTTGTATAATTAAGGATAATTTCCTGTATTCTTGTTACGTATCCATCGCTAAATTTTTTACATTTAAATTTTTAATCATTCCTTGAACTTTATTAAGAAAGTGTCTTTCGACTCCCCTAGCTACATTTATTACGATTTGTTTTATTTTCCTTTGCAGACGTTTGGCAGAAGAAAAACTGGGGGCAACGTGCTTTGACATGATGAAAAATATCCAAAAAGGTATTTGTAAGGGTAGTTACGTGAACGTAAGACAGGAACAACAGTATTGTTTCTAGTGAATACCTCCTGAATCACGTGGTAGAGGCATTGGGAAAACTGAAGTCTATACTGAGATAAAGTTTTCGCTTAATTATTCGCAGTTTATTTGCCGCAACCAAATTAATCGTTTTGTTCAGGGGCAATTAAATATGTTGTCGTCGAAAGTAAACCATTTTATTGTTCTTGCTTGGATGCCCCAAACTGTAAAATTTGTTTGACCCTATGTGCAGTAAACAATTTCGGCTAATAAAAACAGATTAACGCACTGAAGTCAGGAGATGTTTATGAGAAAACCAGAACAAGTTGGAAGCGAGTTACTTATATCCAACCCCTGCAGAATCTCCGGTCCTATTGGTCTCTGCGTTCCCACTCAGTACCGTTCTAGGCGCTTTACAGCGTTCGTTATCGACTGGCCGTCGTTCACCGAGTTGGTTTTGTCCCTTTCAGATGCCTTTACCTGTGTGAGATGTTTCACAATCGCACCTGTCCTTTTGCGGAGATGTGGCAAAAGTAATTTTGCAGCCAGAGAAGTCATGGTCACTGGGCAGAAGAGTTCTTGCGAGATCTTGTCAAACAGAGGCAGCACACGGACTGCATGGAATGATAGTCTTCTTTTTCAAAATGGCAAAGATATCTGCGAAATATTTACGCTCGAGCTACACTAGGGTGTAGTCTTCAAAGTGTTGAAGCCCGACTGAGAGATGAACTTTGTTCACTCGCGTCTCAGCTTCAGAGACAACTAATTACAAGGGGTGGGGGGGGGGGGGAGGTTTTTCAAAGAATAAGTTTCAAATACTGGACGACGTGAGTAAATACACATTCCCAAGTTTTACAGCTTTACTTTTAATGTCCCGTTGGACGTGTTTTATTCGGATTCTGCGCCATTATCGAGCGTCAATAAATGCACTATCGAACCTCGTTCCTATCCTAACTGTCAAAAATATTACAAACCATTTCCCAAGCTGTATTTTCGAACGAAGGCGACAAGGATTACTGGCCAAGCAAATATATAAAGTGGATTCAACTAAATATTTTGTTTATTCGAGCTTGTATTTGATATATGAACGTAATGAGTTTTGTTGCTTTTCAAGTATTGTTTGCACAACAAAATATTTTGTAGGATATATATATATATAAATAAATTAATAAATATTTATTTGGCACTACACAAACAATTATTTTGTTGGTCGGAACAAATCTTCCTCTCGGTGACCGGTGGCGGATAAGCAGTGTCAACAATTTCAGTGAATCAGCGGCAAATGTTATGATCTTGTATTGTTAACATACACTCTAAATTCGAATCAGTGAAAAAAAACACTGATTCGTAGTGAAATTAGACTATTCGAATAAGTGAAAATGGTTCCACTTAGAATCAGTGGGAATACCGCTAATTGTTTCAGCGAAAAACTTCGCTGATTGAATTAGTAACGTGAAACAATTTCACTGAATGACTAAGTGGCGGCTGACTGTAGTGGCTAATTAAATATTGATTTTATCGAATGTGGCCAAGTAATTGCGTGAAATAAACATATTTATTACAGTTAACTATTTATATTGCGCAATTTACGGTAATTTAAACGAGAGAATAAAATCCCGCAGGTGACCGCGATTGAACCTACGCACCCTTTCCAACTCGTCTTTATTCCACTACCATACCATCTGCGCCAACAAGCCAAGATAAAAAGTAAGAGGAAAATATGCGTTGTATCGCGAAGATTTAAATTGCACGCCCTTACTTGTCGTTTCTAGTTTCATTTGTATCATTAGGATTGTTAGAACGAATAGTATATATGAGTGCACTCACTTCACGGCATTATATGCAGTTTAAACCCTCGAGCAGAACGCTGTGACGTTCACATGGAAACGAAATGAAAAATGTAAAAAACGGAATGAAGGCTTAATGTTCACGTTACCTTGTAAAGTGGTGTTTTGTAAGATGAAACACATTTTATAAAATGCTTTGTATTGGTTTTATTAGTTTATTCGTTGATACGTCACTTGATACACGTTGTTTAACGGCCATTTTTACACGCTGATTAACTCATCCATCAGTCAAAAAAAAAACCACTGAAAAACAGTGGAAAAAATGACCGATGAATCAGTGGAAAATGTCACTGAATCAATAAGTGAAGGAAATCTGGCATTTTTTTTTTCACTTTATTCATCAGTCACATTTACAGAAGTGACTTGAATCAGTCAGTTACTGTTGACTGATTGAAACAGTAAACTTCTCACTGATTCAGTTTTAGAGTGTACGGATACGCATGCTGCAGTGACTGAAAACGGAGCAGCTCCCTGCACCAATATAAAATTGTTATTTCCGCCGACTTCGGGTATAGGATTTGTGGGCTATGGTGCGGTTTTATCATACTGCCAATCTGTGGTCCGAAAGAGCAGATTTAGCATTAAAAGAGTTCTAAGTAACTAAATTATAACATTTAGTAGAGAAAAAAATATAAAAGCCATTAAAAACTGCAATAGTTAGAAGTTTTGTAAAGCACATTCACAAGTGTACTACTGTGGCGCTTGCTCTGCAATGACTTTTGCAACTTATAAAACACAAGAATATGCACAAGGTAACTCACTGAGGCTAATACTCTCTATGTTACTCTACTCGGGGGGGGGGGGGATAACTCAAGATAGTACAATGACACAAGACAATCACAAAAACAACTAATTATTTTATTACTTTTTCTCATACAATAGATGTTCTGAAATATCTTAACGAACAATACAGAATAATTACTAGACTCTTCCTGATTTTATTACGTTATCAAATATTAGGGCTCTTAAACAGGGGACCTCTAGTGTTCGCTGCGTGTGGGTTTGTTTCCGGATCTGTCCTGCATCCAGAACCAAAATATCTCCTTGCCACAGATTATCAGCTTCACCCATGCCGGAGCTCCACAGCCTCGTGACGTCGTGTGGTCGTGGTGATTGGCTGATCAGGTCGCGTCTCGCCAAAACGTCAAGCATCTGCTGGTATAAACGATGATTACCGTACCGCCTCCCTAAAACGCACAAACACGACGAGTTCTAGAAGACTCTAATCGGGAACAACACTCCTCACTACTCTGTATCCCGGAAGGTCACGTGTGTTCACCAGCTTCATACGATGCAGTTACTCACACTAATTCACGTAGTTTATATGAAGCAAGTAAATTCGTTTTTGCACTTAGGGAAGCAGAGTGGCGCAGATTTACATGTAATCAGTTTTCTGTTTGTTGTAACAATATCTGCAGAAACGTAACATGGGAAATAGAAAATAATATTTACTTTTCGCAATAATGAATTCATCAAAAATAGCAATAGTGGATAGCGTAAAGTAGTCAATACACTTACTTTTTTATCGCCGCAATAATCAAATAAAACACAAATAGTTTCTGGCATATGTACTTGGATACTGATGTCATTTCGAAGTAATAAATAATTTAAAAACAAATTTTTGATGATTTTTCTCTACTAAACTTAATGTACGTGATATTTGGATCAGTTTTACATAAAAATTGACGGTTTTTCATACGTAAATTATCAATACGATAAAAGCATACCATACCCAAATTGCGAGTCTGCACAAAGCTTTAAGTGCCATCGTAACATAAAAATTATTCTCTGCGCCAATTTAGCATAATTCACGTGGGACAGACGACAAACGACTTAAAATACTTTCGACAGCACGAGAAAGTCAAAATGTCCTTACATCGCTTGACTGTAGATGATGAATTTTCAAATAACGAGCGTGAATATGGCAAGTTATATGATTTTATTTATAGACATAGTTGTGGTTCGTTCTCGAATCCCAAACCAGGAAATAAACCCACTTAAAACGTTTATTATTTTTAAAATCAGTTGGAAAGCATATAAATTAATCAGAAATATTATTTATGAAATTCAATTTCGTTAGTAAATCAATGAAAATAAATCTCGTATTTACGAAAACTTCCATACGCTGGTATTAAATCCGCGAAATTTGGAAAATATTCGTTACAAAAAATAAAACTTTGTGTTTTTAATTTTACCGCCATGCGTGGATAACTGTTTGACAGTGTTTTCGGAAATTTTCGGATTTTTCAATTTATTGTTCGTGTCCACTGACTTGTTGGCAGTTTTGCCTTAGAGCTATCTATAAAACCTAACTGTGCATCCGAATTATGCAGTGTACCTAAGGTTCATTTAAATATTTTATTTTTATTATATTTTATTTATATTATATTATAATTTATAACTAACCCTTCTTCTTCCTGCGAGAACATTCAACGAAAAATTTTAATTCAGAAGAAAAATGAGGATTTAAAGGTCAAAGAGAAGAAAGGCCACAGACAATATGACACCACAAATTGGTCCATCTAGATTAATATAATCAACAAGTCTCCTTCATGGATTTAGAAATAACTGAATGTTTAAATCTCGCGTTTGACCGGCTGCCGAGCCCTGTGAGGTAGCTTGCATTGTGTTCACGTCTGCCAGATTTTACGTAACTGGCGTGGTAAGCCGGAAATAAATTCACACTGCCCAACAGTTTCTTGGAACTAACTTAAGTCACTATTTGTTTTTAACTCGCTGTAAGGAATATTTGTAGAGACCTGAAGAATTCGCGAGTTCAATGACCTGCAGGCTAGATGCTACAGTCTAATGTATAAATATGCCAATATTAACTGCACATTGGTTGTCTGCTGTCACAGTGGAAATGCGATAATTGGGCCAGCGTTCTCCAGGAGGTGTCAAAACACCGTGTGGACCAATGGCTAAAGTTATACAAACACACGTGTTTTGAAATCTAGCCTGTCCCAAAATGAATCGGCGAATTATTCAGGTCTCTAAATATTGGCCATAAGTATATCAATATCCAGAATATGCACCAAAAAGATGTTATTGATTTGTTGGTATTCGGAAAGGGAGAAAACATTCCTTTTAAGTTCAGTAATAACTAATTAGATATTTTAGATTGTGACTGCTATGTTTGATACTAAGAAAGTGTTCAAAGTGCTATATATATTATTATAAATAGTGGCATAAAATGTGAAAAAGCGCTAATACTATCCAAAATAATAATGAAGAAGGAGAGATCTGAGCGTCTCTTAACATCGAGGTCTTGAGAGCGGACGGTGGGTGATTGAGGAGAGTGTGGAGCAGCGCTGGAATTAAAGGGCGGGGGAAACGGGAGATCCCCGAGAAAAACCCGCCGACCAACGGCATCGTCCGGCACGATTCCCACATGCGAGAATCCAGAGTGACCCGATCGGGGATTGGACTCGGATCTCCTTGGTGGGAGGCGAGCAGGCTAACCGCTCAGACACCGTGGTCTCCCAAAATAATAATGCTTTCCCCTTCTCTGTATAGGAAATAAACAAGAAATTCTGTACAATAGCCTGTTTTAAATAGGTGTTGTCCTTCAATCTTGGATTTTTTAAATAAAATATTCGTAATCATACTTTATGACCAGGCATTAAAAATAGAAGTTTTACATGACTTAGAGGAATACTTAACAGAACTTTTTAATTTTGTTCGGTTTCAGGTAGGCTACATGACCCATGTGGGACAGAGAGTATTTAAAAACGAGGGAACCTTTTATTACAGTTACACGCGTGAAGCTAATGAAGTGAGAGAAATTTGGATTTGAAAATAACTGCTAATATGTAGCAAGTGCCTTAACAAGTTTCTATTTTAAATATCGAATATTGAAATTAAGTTATAGAAGAAAATGCGTAAATTCAAGATGGCTGGGACACCTCCCCCTTAATCCAATGTATGCCTTTAAGAACCGAAACTACGACCTGCTAAATGCGAGATATGGTTTACGTAAGTACGATCAAACCAGCTCCGCAAAAACTCAATAGCTCAGGAGAGGATGGCGAGGTCATAGCAATTTCCTCATTCAAATTTCTGGAAAGAGTCCTGCATTGTTACCGCGATTAATTTATTTTTATAGTATACGTAACTATAGGCTGTTCACGGTAAAAATGAGCACTTATGAAAGCCCTGCTAAAGATCTAGTCTACTTGTATGCCCGTTATGTATTCGTCCGCTTTATGTAAAATTGACATTGGCATGGGTCTCATCACTTTATTAGTGCGTAGGTCAGGCGAGACTGTGAAATTTTCAGGTGATTAAATATTATACAAATCTGCTCATTTTCACACTTCGATACATAAAAAAAAAAAAAAAAAAAAAAAAGTTGTCTCAAATGGTTACCTAACAATTTTAATTCAGTGTTATATCCTATATGGAACTATTTTCCATACATCGTTACCAACTTTACTGGGCAAATTTCACTCAGTGCACTCATTAAAATATATGCAGGTAGGGGCTGTGGCCTCTCTTTAAGGTTCATTTCAAAAGAACTCACTTTATCGTGAACAGCCTTTAATTTACTTATTACTATGAAGTATTGAAGTGGAACTAATACCTCATTAATATACTTCATTTCATTTCATAGCTTATTATATTGGTATACAAATATACACATCGGTTGAATTAACTTTCTACTATTTTTATTTTGTTTAGAAAATTGAAAAATTTCTACACCTACACCATCCAGTAATGAGGTGGACCAAACACTTATAACTTATTGTTATTTTTAATACGGAACTGTAGAAAGTTACTTTATACTGCCTTGTACAAAGTTGACATATTTTAAATTTATAATACAATATGTAATGTGTGCGAAAGCCACATTGCGTAAATAATATGATTCTGTTACATTTAATTTCATGCGGCTTGCGTTTAAATTATTACTTGAAATGAGGATAGTACTTAATATGTCACGAAAACATTATGGATCTATAATTATCTAATTAATAACGTTTGTAATTACAGTACATCATTTGATGAGTACAGTGAATGTGGTTTGTGTGTAATTTTAATACAGCCAAATTAAATACGAGATCGTGGTAATTAATTAAAGTTCCTAAAAGGCAGAAGTAATCAATTTGAATTAGGCTGTCAGTAATTCCATGCCGAAAAAATTTAATCGTGCGCCACTCAGCGAAAAAAATTTTAATTCACGTTGTAACAACAATAAACCTCGGGAAAAAGTTACGAGAATGCGAAGTAAAAAAAAATCCAAAAACATACGAATGTCCAGGGAATGTGTACAGCAATGAAATAAATGTCCGTGTGTCTGCGAAGGTACAACTCTATACTCAGTTTAGTGACGTGGTCCTCGGTGGTGTAGCGGTTAGACTACTCGCCTCTCACCCAGGCGAACCGGGTTCTATTCCCGGCAGGGCCGCTCCCGGATCTTCGTATGTGGGAATCGTGGTGGACGATGCCGCTGGTTGGCGGGTTTCCTCAGGGGTATCCCATCTCCCCCTCGTCAGCTCTGAAGACGTCAATGTTGAGAACCGCCCAAATCTCTTCACTCGCTCAGTTTAGTGACGTCAATGAAATACTTGACACTGAACGTCAATCGATAAGCTGCTGGTTGAAAAATCAGCCAAATTATAACGGAAAATGAAATTATATTGCTTAATTTTTCTGGTCTATCTTTAACGGGATAACTATAAAAGCATTTTCCATCTTCTTCATAGGATTAAAACATTCAACACTCGGCAAAATTACATAGAAAAGTTTTCTCTTGCTACCAGCTAGATTCGATATATGTATATCTGTATGTCTCTGTGAAGAACTGAACATTTCATTGGCTGTTAACTATTACTTTGGTTCTTTCTATTGGTCACTTGCCACAGATGAATTATCAAGTTTACCTATAAATGGTTGTTAAAAGGCCCGCCATGCTCAAAGGCGTGAGATTTATCATTCACAATTATTCATCTTATTCCGTTTTGCATTGTCGAGAGGTGGTTTACAACCCTACGTTTCTTGAGGGATTCATAATATTTGTTTTTATATTTTATGCCCATTGCTCACCACACTTACGAAACAATTTATTATAGGATGTTCACGACAAACTGAGCGCTTTCGAAGGATATCTACTGAAGATTTACTTAATACTTAATACACGTTGCGTATTCTTCCCTCATACGTAAAGTTATCATTGACACGGGCATGCTCAACTTATCCATGCGTCAGTCAAGTGAAACTGTCAAATTGCTAGAAAAGAAAATATTTTATAAATTTGCTACTTATCGCAGTTGACAAGTTTTAAAAAACAGAAAGTAAAACTGATTTCTACCGATTGGCGAGTCAAGCTAATGAACTAGCAGTGGAGTCGAGATATTTGGGCGCCTTCTTAGTGTCGAGGTCTTGAGGCCCGATTAACGAACTACGAATAAATTACTTTATGATAGTTGGATTCTTGACATTCTATAAGAATCACATACAAATAAGAAAGTGAAAGCCAGTCGCCATACTGACCGTTTTATCTGGCACTGCTTAACAGCGGACCTGTTTTTCACCGAATGCCAACGATTTTCAGAATTAGGTGTGTGGTCGATTACATTACTCATGCGAAGTCAGGCTGTGAGATTGTTAGGCTCGTAAATTCGACTGATACGCAGAGACTTGTAAAATTCGCGTGATTTTTCGGTGACAGGTTAGATTCTACTGTCTTATAAACAAATGCGCGCAGTCCGTCCAACCAATGTCAACTATCTGCTTGGTCTCCTTGAAAGCGATTGGCCACTCTCATCGCTGAACTAATATTATTGGCTCAGGAGTTCCCCGATGTGTGCCAGACATATTTCCGACCAGTGACTGAAGTCGGTCAAACGTACAATAACGTGCAGTTCAGGCTGTCCTTGAATAATAACGCAAATCTTGCACATCCCTACTAACAAGTTAATTCTTCGCCTCATGCGCAGGAAACAGAGATCAAGCAAAAAAAAAAAAAAATCGGCTTACATGCGTTTAGACGCTACACTTAAAAAACTATTTTTTTCCTATTTTACTGTTAATCACTCTACGAGCATGTCATTAAAATTTAGGAAGTTAGCGGGTGATAACATGTACAAAGTCTGATTAAAATTCATACCATACATATAGGTTATAAAAATGTTGATCAATAACATTAAATAGGAATTTTTATACTGGTATAGTCTGTTCCCAGTAAAGTGAAGCACTTTCGAGGCCCTAGTTACTTTTTCCTTTCAGCCATTTTTTTTATCCTGTAAACACCTTCTTTAACGTAAATATTACCATTTAAATAATAAACACAGTGTTTATAATCCCCCAAAGCCGGAAGTGGATGTACAAGGCTACAATGAAATATATTTATTGATTGTTATTACAAATGAGAGGGCTTTCGAAAGTGCTCACTTTACCATGTAAAGCATATTTAAGTGTTTGTGTCATAATATGTGAACAGAAAGCAATGCGTGTGTGTAAATACAGCCATTGCTGATTTCAAACTAAAATACTGAGGAGGGGCTCAAGTTGCTCGCGTTCCGGGCCTCAAAGCTGTTGTTAGCGGCGAGGTCGCTGCTCATCGTGAATGGCTGACCATCACACCGTGCTAATTATTTCCCGTGCAACGGGGCGGCAACAGGTGCGGATGTGGGTTTGCAAGGTTGGAACTCGCCTGCAAACACTGGCCATACTTCTGAACTACAGCGTACTTCTGAACCGCAAGGTTGCTTCTTTCAGCCCCACATAAGCTACGAGTTCATGCATCGTTTACATAAATACACCAGTGAACAAATTTTTACATGCCAGAAACTTGGGTTGCGGCTACAGTTCTACATTTGTTCACATTGCTATATCCTCCATCCTGGGAGTGACATTGAATGTCACCTGGAATCGCCATATTATAACCTGCCATCTTGTTTTGACCCACCATCTTGTTTCCAGCCACCATCTTGTTTCAAGCCGCCATATTGTTTCAAGACGCCATCTTGTTTCAAGCCGCCATCTTGTTTACAGTCACTAGCTTGTTTTCAGCCGCCATTTTGTTAGCCACCATATTGTTTCGCTCCACTCTTTTGTTTTCAGCCACCACCATGTTTCCAGTTAAAAATTTCTGGAAATTCATTCAAATATAGTAAACTTTTTTCCCCCCAAAATTTCCCCAAAGCCCACAAGTATTTTCAGAATTTTTTTAATCGAAAACCTTAGAAGTTTCCCAGTAATTATTTTTTTTGCATCTTCAGTTTATCGAAACATCCAACATCTGTGTATTCATCAAAAATATTAAGATAATTTAAGCACAGTTCCTGAAAAACCACTACGGAATATTCGGTGTTACCTCAATTCCATATTCTTAAATATTATACAAATTCCTCAGGAACTGGTGAGAACGTTTTTCATAAATGTTCCAATAGTAAAAGACTCTAAATAATATATATATATATATTTATATTTATATTTAAATCACCTAGGTATTCACATGCCATATCATGTACCAAATGATTCATCCTTGCAGGATGAATCTAACTAAAATATTACCGATATCGATTTATTTAGTATGAAAATATTGTAAGGTTTTTTTTTCTTTTCAATTTCGTTAAATTCATGTACACTGTTTAGAATTTAGGACACCTATATAAAAACTCATATCAATGCATACTGCTTAAATATTCCAATAAAGATTATAATATTACTAGAGACAGGTGTATTTCGCGAAAATATTTATGGCCATGCTAGACTTCAATATCCTATGTTTACAACCACAACTTCCTTTGGTTATTGGCCGCATGACTGCGTGAGAAGACATGTTCCTATTTGACTAGGCCAATCGTAATAAAGTACTCAGATACCGAACGTCCATGATTCGCAGACAGATACTTGATGCACGGAGCATTAAAACACATCCAACCACGAAAGTGCATATGAACAAAAGTATTTTGTAGTACAACTTGTCTTGAAATTTTATCGCAAAAAAAAAAAACACCTGTCCCTAGATATTACATATGCCGGAATTCTATTTGTATGTTGTAACTTTGTAAAATTGTTAATTGTTATGTCCTATTATGTGACATACGAATATTTTCAACCATCACATGCATTTTAATTATATCACTGTACGCTTTTAAATATCCAAAATCAAACGTTTATTAACATAAAAGTTTTGTTACCTCTACTAACTTGTGAAGTATAATGCATATATTCGCCACCTCGTCTGTTACGATATCTTATCTAATAATGCCAGCTTGTATATCGTCTTTAAATCGTTGGAGCTCTGTCGTTATTGCCAATTCGACTTACAAAAAGACTATATGTTATAATGCTGTATGCTCCATGATGCTGTAACTACTGTTAACTAACATGAAGTGGGTCACACTCAGAGAAAAAGTGAAGTATAGCACTCAAAGCACTTACGGAAGTCTGCCAAACACCTAGCATATTGTGATATTTTCTTTGCGCTATTTCACATCACATTCGCTGACTAACGGAACAATATTTTCGATGATCATCAGAGACACTGGTGAACAATATTCACTCCGAAGGCTACTGAATGTAATATGTCTTCTGGATTATCATCGTATCGTGACTCTCAACATGCAAGTTCTGATCGTACTTTGAATGAAAACATAAACTGAGAGAGGTATCTGCGAAAACTTTGATGATTTGAATACAACATTTTTTGTTGTTGGCTGTTCAGTACAAAAATTTTTGCAGAGTTAATTTGTACAAAATAATTTTTAGTTGCTGCGTTTATTTTCTCGATGTAGCATTTCCTATCATGTTTCGAAAATGTTATCCTGAACTCTTTTTAAAACTGGGTTCATCTAGGTCTACTTTAATTCAGGCGCAGCCATTATACAACTACAGTAGTATCGTTTCCGTATGAATCGAATGACCATAACCAACACTGCGAGACTACAGTAAAGACGTCTATAGGCCATTCAACGTAAAGTGAGCACTTTTGAAAGCCCTTTCATTTGGAATAATAGTCAATAAATATGTTTTGTTTTAGTCCTAGGCATTTATTTCTGTATGTGCTGGAATATACACACTGTGTTTATTACTTCTATGGCGATATTTATTTTAAAAAGTTGGTTAAACGACAAAAAATGGCTGAAAGAAAAAAATGTAACTAGGACTTCAAAAGTGCTCACTTTACATTGAACAGCCTTTATTAGTAAGTAACCGAGAATTAAATCATCTATTAACATTTTTACATTAATCGTTTAATCACCTAGCCTTACGTATTTAGTCAGGTAAAACTTTTTCGTGCATTTTGACGTATATCAAATGTTCTGCAAATTTTAGCAGTAGCAGGAACTAACAATAAAAGTCAAATATTAAAGTTGGCTAAACGAAAACTGCCGATATTCAGAATTAACTAACAATGCGACTCATTTTTACTCCTCCCTTAGACTTCACGCTACAAAATATTTAGGATTGTTGTGTGACAAACGAGGAAAACTCCAGTTGGTTTATGATGGATAGTTTATGACGTGATTGTACGATATATAGGTTTATACAAATACTTATTAATACTTCATTGTACGAGTAAAAATTAGATACCAGCTTTGCGTTCATAGTTTATTCTTCCACGATGCACGTGTAAGTTTTTTTTTATATTGGTGTGCATGATCGCACTCTAAATACAAATCACTGATTCGCAGTGAAATTCGGCTACTCTAATCAGTGAAAATGGCTCTACTTAGAATCACTGAAAAACCACTGATCGTTTCAGTAAAAAATTTCACTGATTGAATCAGTGACGTGAAACATTTTCACTGATTGAATAAGTGACGGCCGACTGCAGTGGCGAATTAAATATTGCTGTTATTGAATGTAGGAAAATAATGACGTGAAATAAACATATTTACGATAGTTCACTATTTATATTGCGCAATTTAATGTAATTTTAAAAAGTAAAATAAGACTTCGCACATCACCGAGAGTGAACTCGCGCACCTTTTGACTCTAACCCGTTACCTTGCCACCTGAGCTGCCACGCCCAGTTGAACTTGTGAGATGAAAATATATGTCATACAGTTTCGCTGCGAAACTGTGTAGTTTGAAGTGTATGGATTGAGGGGTATCGTTAGGAATTGCTAAAACATACAGTATGCATAAGAATACTCTCTTCGCCACATTAAGTACAGTTTAAACCCTTCAAACAGAGCGCTGCTGTGGCGATTTCGTGAAATCGAAATGAAAGACGTTCAAACGGGATGAAAGGTTGTGTGTTCATATTACCTCGTGAAATGGCGTTTCGAAAGACGAAACACGTTTCAGAAAGTATTTTGTGTTAGTTTTATTCGTCGTTAGTACACGTCATTTAAACGATACTCGGCGGCCATTTTTACTTGCAGTTTCTCTGGTACAGCAGTCGAGAATAGAAATGCAGAGGAAGTAGATGAGATGTTTCAATGATCCATCAGTCAAAAATAAACCATCAAGTAAGACTGACGAATCAGTGGGAAAAGTCACTGGATCAATCAGTGAAGGAAATGTGGCATTCTTTCACTGGTTTATCAGTTAAATTCGCCGAAGCGACTGATGTATCAATCAGGTACTTTTGACTGATTGAAACAGGGAAATTCTCACTGATTCAGATTTCGAGTGAGGTAAATAAATGCATTATCATGACGACGAGGTCCATCAGACTAGCGCGGAAACTGGTTTCACACATCCTTCTGAAGGCCAAGTGTTACTTTCGCAATCTTGATTAAATTCGCTATTGGACAGTGTGCACACATTCTACACAATCGCAGACAGCGTGGTACAGCACTTTTTCTTCCCGTTCTCTCGGTGCCGAACTACGGTTCTTCAGGAATGCTTCCCTTGTCCTCTTTGACATGGCAGGTCCTGAAGCGAGACAAGGAACCTGTCGATTCCCCCCCCCCCCCCAAAAGTCGTAGGAACGTAATCCAGCGTTGCTTGGTTAGTTCTATCACTCGACAGTCCTTTTTTCTCTCGGTGGCATGAAAAGAGAATGCCGTTAGTGAACAACTAGTAAAAAAGTTATCGAAATAGATCACTCTCGATTTTTTTTTGCCTAGCCTACTTACTTACCCCATTATTTTGTTCTCACGATGTTTAACACCAGTGCAAGTAAAACAAAAATTCTTCACTTCATTGATACTTGCAGGTTTGTAATTAAAACATAACAATAATTTACTTAAATATGTAATTTTCACAAACCATATTTTTTTACGTAATGTTAAACGATATGGGCTATTCACGGTAAAGTGAGCACTGCTGTAAGTCCTCTCATTTGGAATAATAGTCAATAAATTAATTTTATTGTGACATCAGCTGTTAACATTCGAGTCTGGTGAAATCTATGCACTCTACTTATTACCTACATGGCATAATCTATTTTTAAAAGTGGCGGAAGGATATAAAATGGCTGATAGAAAGAAAGTCACTAGGGCCCAAAAGTGCTCACTTTACCGTGAACAGCCTATAGTAGTTCTAAAATCTTAATCCTAATACAACTCTTTGCTTTCCAATCTATTTTTTTCCTCAGGCAGTAATTCTCGCTTCAACGCGTGCATCTGTTAGGCATGTACTAAGCCATAGCTCGGCTGATCGCTACGATAAAACAATGAAAGATTCTTTGCTTTTATTTCTAAGTACTTTATACTTACGTGTCTATTAATACATTTCGCGATAAAATGTTGCTGACCAGGTCTATAATTGATCAAGATAGCTCAAAATTGGCATCAGTGATTTGTTCTGAACTAACCAACCACCTAGATAATATGTAATGAGACAAAATCCTCGAATTAAAGAATTTAATTGTTTTAATTGTTATAAAATTAAACATGGTGTCTAGAGAATTTCAAGAAACGTTAATGTCATTTTACATATTTTATTGTACACACATAATGTTTTATTTTCAATTTTAGCAGTTTTCTTGTCTATTACCAGTCTGAGTAGTGCATTGCACCAAAACTTCCACAGAAAAGGCAAAGAAAGGATATGCTAAAGCGATATTTATGTGTAACCAATAAACTTCAAGGCATTGCGAAAATAATGAAAAGTATAGATCTAATACTAAAAATCCCTCAGACAAATCACGTTTTGTTTATCGATGCTACAAAATTTAAGAAACTTAAGTGTGCTCGAAGCTACGAAGTCAGACCATGTAAATACGTTTCACTGTGTGTATGAAAATGATTAAATTACTGGTCGGTAAGAAATAATTTTAACCCATAAACTCAAGCGATAATTTTTCATTTCAAGTGTTGCAAAATACGAAATTATCGCGTGAAAAGTACTTACGAATTTCTGATTAACAACTGACACGTTAGAACGTTGTAAGACGTACGTGGCAAAGAAAGGGCAGTTACTATAATGTAAAATATGGATCATTTGTATGTAGAAAAGACGTTGGGCGCCTTCTATAGGTAAACAAATTAACTTGATACAGCTGGAACTCTCATAGAGTGCACACCCTAGCTACGCAATATCAATCATAGACTAAAGGTGAGGTAGACCGATCTCGCTGGCTGCGCACAACCAATCTCGGTGTCCCAACATTGAACTGCTTTTCTGCCAACACGTCTAGTGAAAATGGCGTGGAGTGGGTTTGAGGTTAGAACACTGTATGTAAACAAGTGCTATTGAGTTGTTTTTATACTTCCTCTAACCAGGTTGTAATGGTTTTTGTGTAAATTCAAACTGGTAAATGTATTTTATTAATATAATAATGCTTGCCATTTAAACATTAAGATGTAAACAAACACGTTTATCACTGTTGACCATGTGACTCTGACAGTTGTGTAGGATTGGGGTAGGTCAATGTTGGGTACATGCGCAGAAGACGAATAAGCGGTCTACCTCATCTTTAGTCTATGGTATCAATATCCCAAATCAAGTCTGACTCAGCGTGCTTGATAGAAACCAGGTCTTTACACCTTTTTGTTCGTGAACACATAGAATAAACTGAAAATAATGCCGTGGAAAATCATTAACAATGACCGAAAGACTGACGAGATACTCCGGCCCGCCCCCGTTGAGGCTGGAACCTCGGTGACACACACTATCTTACCCAGGTTAGCGTTGCGATGAGGGTGAAGTGAGGTGAGCATGGAGCAGCACCGGGATGAAGGGGCGGGGGAAACGGGAGATCCCCGAGAAAACCCGCCGACCAGTGCCATCGTCCGGCACCCCGCTGGGAATCTAACCCGGTTCGCCTTGGTGGGAAGAAAGCTGTGTAACCATCGCTCCATCGTGGCCCTCGAAGTCTCGGAGTCCTTCGGAATTAATCATTATTTTGCTTGTGGCTGTTCCACACACGTCATTAAACTGAAGGAGGTAACACTTTTCAAAACTGCAATCTTTTAACGACTATATAAGCATTTTACTCAGTCATTTTGTGAAAAAGTTAGGTGTTTCCCAGAAAAATTAAATAAATATTGACTGCAATGCAGATGGATATGTACTTATAGTCAATTCGCGGTTTCTTCGCACTTTTTGAATAAAACCGTAAAAAAATCACCCCATGGATGACGTGTTTAGTTGTTTCCTAAATAACGCCACACATCGTATGCTTTTATACTTATCTTAAGGTGAAAACACCTTTTTTTTTTTGTTAAACTGAACATTTGCTTATACTTCATCTATAAATTATAGCAGGGCTATTTAATTTATAATTTATATGAGTATAAACAGGCATAAAGTAGGCGTGTTGGTAATGCCTAGTAAGAAATATATCTTATGCAAAATTATTATTAGACTGAGTGTAATTTTCTAGACTCCATTATGCTTTGTTTGCATGGTGAGGAGGAATATCTTGAAAGTAAAACTCTTGCGGGTCTCCAGAAAGTTAGAAGTAACCGTGGATGGACTATACATACAGTATTAATATTTTTTATTTTTTTTCCCCCAAAAATGCTCTATACATATTTCTTTATTTGGTATAGGCTGTTCACGATAAAGTGAGCACTTTTAAAAGCCCTCGAATTTTAAATACTAGTTAATAAATATATTTTGTTTTACCCTTCGACATTAACTTCAGAAAGTGCGGTGGAATATACACACTGTTGTTATTACTTACATGTCAATATTTATTTTAAAAAGGGTTAAAGTATAAAAAAATTGCTGAGAGGAAAAAGTAACTAGGGCCTCAAAAGTGCTCACTTTACGGTGAAAGTTCTATACTTGGTTTATCCTGTCATTTCCGTGGCCGCCGGGCAAGAGGTAGAACGACGGTCGCCAGAGTTGGCTGTGCTTGACGAACACCCTGCGTCGCCAAAAACGGGAACCACACACAACTTAGAAAATCACAACTTAGAACAGTCATAAATTTGAATTCTTGAAGAAATACACACAAGTTAGAAAATTAATGACTTAGAACTGTCATAACTAAGAAATTCATAACTTAGAAATGTCATAACTTAGAAAATCACAACTTAGAACAGTGGTAACTTAGAAAGTCATAACTTAGAACTATCATGATTTAAAAACGCACAATTTACAACTATCATTACTTAGAAACACACAACTTAGAACCACATAACTTAGAAACGTCGTACGTTAGGGGATCATAACATAGAACGATCGCAACTTAGAAACATACAACTTAGAACCATCATAACTTAGAAACACACAACTTAGAACCACATAACTTAGAAACGTCGTACGTTAGGGGATCACAACATAGAACGATCGCAACTTAGAAACATACAACTTAGAACCATCATAACTTAGAAACACACAACTTAGAACCACATAACTTAGAAACGTCGTACGTTAGGGGATCATAACATAGAACGATCGGAACTTAGAAACATACAACTTAGAACCATCATAACTTAGAAACACACAACTTAGAAACACACAACTTTGAACCACATAAATTAGAAACGTCGTAACTTAGAAAACGTAGTGTGTTCTTCCGCCTTATGTAAAATTAACATTACCACGGACCTCGTCACTTTATCCATGCGTCGGTCAAGTGAAAGTGGGAAATTTTTCAGAAAAGTAAATACTGTACAAATCTGCTCATTTTTACACTTGGATGCATGAAAAATTTGTAAAACGGTAGAAATAATTTAAGCTATCACAAATGATCATCTAACACTTTTTGTTCGGCGGTAATATATGGAACTACTTTCCCCTCCATCGTTACCAACTTTACTGGACACATGCCATTCTCATTGCGCCCGTTAAAATATATTCAGGAAGGGGCAGTGACTTTTTAATAAGCTTGATTTCAAAAGTACTTATTTTATGGCGAACAGCCTTTGACAATAATCAACGACGGAATCGTTAAATCGTACACAACCAAGCCATTTCGGAGTTAATTAAGAAGCAAGTTAATTCAAGACACCTGCAGGAGTATTTCGAACTTTGTGAGAACTGTCGTGGTGCTAGGAAACAGCTCTTGTTATGCAAGTTAGCAGCGAGTCTCAATCCCGTAATAAGTGCTCATTTTCGCGGATTCTCCTCATCCCTTCGTCGTGACCGAAGCGATTTCAGTCGCAGAAGTTCTCTCACAAACTGAAACTACACAAGAAGAGCTGGTACGAAATCCTAATCGGATGTGACGCACACACAACAAAAGCTCCCGGCTTGGAACTTGACTTTCAGATCTAGGTTTCCATTCGACACGAAACTGCAATTCCACTGCTTTGCATATCCAAAAAGACTTGACTTTCAGAAACCCAAGTTTCGCTTTACGGAATGTTGCGTATTGCACAGAGTGGGCCAAAGAGCAAAGTAGGAACCTAGCTAACATCTCACAGATAATTACAGAAAATTATGCCGGACGTAATTTTTAGATTTCAACATTTTCGTTATGCAATAATATTTAACAATTCAGATTTGATTAAAAACGCAAACTTTTTAAATCAGTTTTGCCAACGCAGAAATCTATATTACTTGACATCAACTAACGAGTAATAATATTCATTTCAAACATCATATTTCCTCTTAGTTTTCAGTCGTCACTAAGGAGCAATGATGCATGTGTGTCTGAATATCTAGCTGGATATAATATAATATTCGTCTACATATTCTGAACAAAATAGTTTTTCCGTGATTAAGTTACGAATTACAAGCATGCTTCCAAAGATTTCTTTCATTTGCTATACATGCTATTTAATTCTTTTAAATTTTTATATAAAACCGTGAATATTATCTGACATTAATGCAATTACAAACAATAAATAAGTAATATTATAATACTGCATGACATGAGAAATAACATAAAGGCATTATATGAGCCGCATTAAAACATATAGGTTACAGTGATTTATCTGTATTATAAATTAATACGGCCAACCTTTTATAACTTAAACATTTATATCGGTATTCAAGTGGAATCTACCCATTTTTTAAAAATAAGCTTAAGAACATAACAAAGAAACCAAAACTAAAGCCAAAAAATCCAAGAAAATTAATACCCAGTAATCTTAAAGTTTCATTTCCATTAAATATTATAAATGATATATTAACAATTATAAAGAGGAAAGCATTTTAAGTCTTACATATATAAATGTTCTTTTTAATTTCGAAACTACAGGAAAATTTTTTCAGAAGATTTGCTCGACAATCGCTTCATTAATGGAAAAATTAATTTGGAGGAACATTATTCCAATACTTTACTATAAGCAATATAAGATCCATGATAGAAAGAAGAAACTTTGTTACAAAAATATATTTAAAAACGAATACAACAAAAGACAAAGTGCTGGTTATTTACAAATCTGCCATTAACGTAGAAATAATTATATTGCATCATAATGAGTAACCAACAGTAAACAATGATGATGGTCTATCTACACATCTGCAAAATATTGCCCTTGTTTGTGTATACGTCTTTTCCTTTAAGATATTGAGTTTGTCAGTGTTGTCCTGGTGTTGTCTGTTGCATACAGCTGTTGTAGCTATGGTGCTCGTCTATGTTGTCCTCATTGTGTCCTTTAGTAGACCAGATCCCTCTTGTCTGTAGCTGATATAGCGAGCTTAAGAGATTTTGAGTTTGTCTGTGTTGTCCTTGTGTTGTCTGTTGCATACAGCTGTTGTAGCTATGGTGCTCGTCTATGTTGTCTTCATTGTGTCCTTTAGTAGACCAGATCCCTCTTGTCTGTGGCTGATATAGCGAGCTTAAGAGATATTGAGTTTGTCTGTGTTGTCCTTGTGTTGTCTGTTGCATACAGCTGTTGTATCTATGGTGCTCGTCTATGTTGTCTTCATTGTGTCCTTTAGTAGACCAGATCCCTCTTGTCTGTGGCTGATATAGCGAGCTTAAGAGATATTGAGTTTGTCTGTGTTGTCTTTGTGTTGTCTGTTGCATACAGCTGTTGTAGCTATGGTGCTCGTCTATGTTGTCTTCATTGTGTTCTTTAGTAGACCAGATCCCTCTTGTCTGTGGCTGATATAGCGAGCTTAAGAGATATTTTTTTTTAACGCCTAGTTTCGCATTTGAAAAAAGCGCAAATTTGTAGAAATTTAAATCGTAATGGTGTAATTGGATTACATAGGAAATTACCTGACTTCCATTATTACCTATGTTGACTACAAAAGAGGAGTAAAAAAATACAGCAAAGAAAAATGAAAATACTACAAATAGCAAAATACGCTTTTTGGCAAATTTACGTGCTTTTTCGTTTGGTTTTTGCGTTTCAGCATATGGATACGTGGGATTTAATTCATTTTTGTATACTTGTTCATTTTTCAAAATTGTATTTTGTTAACGACTCAGTTACTTGTTGGTCCCTTGCGTGGTTAATACCGTTTGTAAATATTTCTCCCTTTCTTAGGTTAATTTACTTCTTCGTATTACTGTCAAACGAGATCATTTATACGTGTACTCTATTCTGAAAGGACAGATCTGTGGAATATCTTATAGTTAACTTGGAATAGCAAAACTCGCAGTCATCTAGGAATTCCAGCTCCAGTACGTGTCTTTTCTTTCCTCCCGTTGCATCACGCGCGCTTAGTAAATTATTCAGGCTACTCGACGGTGTTCTACGAGGTCACAAATTGATAACGGTGTCATTCAAACGTACGATGCGATCATGACCCTTAAAAAAACCTCACCGTAAGCAATCTCATTTAGTTATTTGACGTGACCCAGTTGAAAGACTACAGTCATGTCTTCTGCAGAATCGACCTCTAGGGGTAAACCTCGATCACTGGGGTGCGCAAGTGGACCGAAGACAAGATACCGCGGCCACAGAGGAGCCGGGAGTACAGAAGCGAAGCGAACACGCGTGTGGCCAAGTTCCACACCAGGCGACTCTATAGAAGCGAAATATCTCGGCGTTTCCTTTGGTGTGGGCGTACCCATGCGCTGATTGGCTGTGCGGGACTTTGGAACGGACCTTGTGTCTGATTGGCTACTGCACACTGCAAAAGATTCCTTAATTGGTAGAGATAATGGAAAATCACGAAAATTATTTGAGCCAACATATCTTCGTTAACTCCAGATAATTCCACTTTTTTATGACTGGAGGGACAAGGTTTTGACTCGTCTTAGTTGTTTACATACAAATCACGAACGTTCTGCCTTATAGTATCACAATCCTCATTAATCAAGTGAAATGGAGCAGTAGCTTCATACACACTAAAAATTTCTGTACTTTTACAAGAAAAATCCTTGTACACCCAGTCGCCAAGAAAATCTTTTCTAAAACTACAAACAATTTTCCTGTATAGTCGGCAAAACATGTATTTGAAATATTACAAACGATAGACTTGTGTTACAACTTTATTACTAGGCAGCAACTTTAACCACAAAAGCAAAATGACTTATGGCCTTAGGACTTATTTTTTTTTTTAGTAAATATACCTACAAGTACTTACAAAATATTAAGGAAAATACTTTATTAAGAAGAATACATTAATTTCATTTTAAGAGTTCTGTGCAACTAGGAAACATTAACAGTTAATGAGTAACACTGTCAGGTTTTATTGGAATTGTAATTTTACTATAATTATTGGAGTTGTTTTAAGTTTTTTACTTTATTAAAACTTGTAGTACATTTCTAATACACACATACATGTATTTTTGAACGCAAAAACAGTTTACTTCATCCATAGTTTTTAATACGCACATCTAAGTGTATACGGTTTTACGTTGTCGAGTGTCCGCCATTCTGCTGAAGCTCGGGGACACTGGTCAGTATAGCACAAACATTTATCGAGGTATATTGAAAACATGACCCTTCATGCTTTACAAAAGAAACCTTTGTGCAGTTACAAGCATTTGTAAAATTACAAACAATTTCTCAGTAATATATATATACAAATATTATTGACAGTGTAGATGCATGGCCGCCAGTAAGGCAAGAAAATTATCGGACACGTGTACAGTACGCTGACAGGCGGCAGCACTCTGGTTCAAGTCAGCGCTCCCCTCCTACAAAAGCAAACGTATAAATGAAGTTCCGGTCCTCTTTCAATTACTACTGACAAAGAGCATGTTTCCACACACTCTGTTTCCTGCAGCATTTATTTCGATGCACGAATGATTTTGAATTCTATTCTATTCTATTGGGTTTTTACGGTCTGTCCCGGTTTTTTGCCAATCTCTTCTTAGTTATAGGTTAACTATAGGTGTACTTAGGGAGTTAGCCATTGCCCCAATCGCTGGCCGTGGCTGGCCAGTCCCTGTTTTGGCCGCGGTGCATGTCTCCTTGCATGACTTTATTTCCCTTGTAGGCGTAAGGGATTCGGCCTGAGACGTAACTAGCCCCCGATCCTACCACGGGCGTACATTTGACACTTAGAATAAGGGTAGGTTAGGGGAAAAAATCACTACATTGAATCTTAACGAACACTCAAATTTTCCTCCGATAAACCATTATCTCTGCCTGCTGGCTAAGCTGCCAGCTGGCAAGTATAATCTGTTCACGGTAAAGTGGGCACTTCAGAGGCCATAGCCACATCAACTTTTCAGCTATTGCTTATCCTTTAACCCTCTTATGAAACAAATACTACAATATAAGTAATCAACACACAGTGTATATTACACCGCACTCAGAAGTAAACGTCTAAGGCTAAAATTTAATATATTTATTGACTATCATTCCAAACGAGGGGCTTTCAAAAGTGCTCACTTTACCGTGAATGGCCTATAACTTACCTAACGCTGATTGGCTAACGGCGTTCCAACATGTTTCCAGCCAGTGACGCCATTTTGCTAGCCAGTGTGCTACTGGAGTTTGCGGTACTAGTATGCTGCGGCCCTGGGTGCGGGCCTTGTGTCTGATTGGCCGTTCAGTTATGTTCAGCTGAGTAGAGAGATTTGAGCGGCTCTTAACAACGAGTTCCTGAGAGCCGACGAGGTTGAAATGAGGTGAGAATGGAGCAGCGTCGGAATGCGAGGGTGGAGGGAAAAGGGAGATGCCCGAGGAAACCCCGCCGGCTAGCGGCATCGTCCGGGCACGATTCCCAATTGCGAAAATCTGAAGCCACCCGGCAGGGGATTGAACTCGGTTCGCCTTGGTGGGAGGCGAGCAGGCTAACCGGTAAACCACCGTGGCCCCTGATTGGCTGTTGCATTCTGCTGAATTTTACCTATTGGTTTTGCTGCCGCCTTGTGGGTTAGTCCTCAAGCGATGTGGTAAGAGAATGACTTTCCCCATTTTTGTTGACCAGCGAAGCCATATTTATAGCTAGAACTAAGGCCACATGTTATTCGCGAAAATATTTCGCGACTAGTTATACACCAACACACGTTATTTCCGAACCAATGTCGCGATCGATCAACATAAATTTTTATTTTTCCATTGGTCGCCCTCTGCATGAGAAACCATTTCTGTTATTAACGGGACCAATTCGAATTCTACAACTTTGGCAGTGAACAAAAGTGATTCGCGTACTAAGAGTATCATCGAGAAAGGTAAACAACAATACAGCAAACTATCAGTCGGTTGGAAGGGGGAGGGGGTGGCTATTTTTGGGAGGTGAATAGTTTAATCTTACGCTAACCATTTTTTTTTACAGTGGGTGTACTGTTCACAGTTCACTTTAGTTTAAGATGCACATAATAAGAATAGGTACAATAAAATAGTCGTAAGCAATAATTTATATACATATGCAATTTTCATATATTAATATTAAGTACTTGTTAGAAATTAATGCTCTCTGAATGGATACAATATTTAGTTGTGAAAATACGTTGACCAACAAACTCATACATTTTAAATGAAAATTCCCAATCCTGGTTGGTCGTCACACTATTAATAATTAACATTACCTTATATAGAAATTTATATGCTACTAAAAACAAGACTCTGAATTTCATTGTTTTGCTGTTTTTCTGGATTTCATCGGTATCTAAGGAAAAAATTACAACTACTCGATGTCAGAATAAAACTATTGTTTTTAACAATTCCTTTAATGAACACTATCAATTGTAAAACCTCTTACATATTTCGCAAGACATGAATCGGTACACAGTCAACGCGCGACTCCATTGACCGACGGCCAGCCAATAATAAACGTTGCAGAGTTCATTCAGCGTGTCCGGCGTAGCCAGGACCAATAGGACGAAGGTAAGTATGAATACAGAGACCAACACAAGTGATATTTCTGTAGCGGAGAAAATAGAATGCTCATTTCAACCTTGTTTTCAGTGGGAGTAAATTTGTGTGGTCCTCGACGGGTTAAATGTTCTGTTGCTAAGTCTAGCCGGACGAGCCAGCAAAATGGCCCCCTTCACTAGTCAAGAATATGGCGCAGCAACGTTCGCCAATCAGTACTGGAGTCTAATTGGCCAGACGGCAGCCCTGTGACTTTCTTGTGGGTGCAATTATTTTTTTGACAACAAGTGTAATTTTTCTAGAGACCCCACTGTAACTTTTTCCTTACTGAGAAGTTCCACAGTGACAAATAAGACACAAGTCCCTTTCCAAGTCCCTGTGGGGAGCCGCGGTGTTGTAGTGGTCAGATTACTCGCCTCACACCACCGGGTTCGATTGCTGGCAGGGTCGCTCCCGGATTTTCACACGTGAGAATCATGCCGTACGATGCCGCTGATAGACGGATTTTCTCGGGGACCTCCGGCTCTCTAGACCTCGATGTTAAGAGCCGCCCAAATTTCTCCACTCTCCCAGACTCTTACACAGTGAACATTTTCTGTACCTGAAACTAGCATACTATTGTAGCATTACAGTCTATATAGTTACAAGATTACATCTTGGCAATGTGTGGTGTTGCTCCACGAACGACATTAAATTGCACTCGTGTTGAAATCTGTGTTGCGACGAAGTTTTAGTAAACGTAATATGCTGTAAGCATTTTTTTATAGCTATTCCTATCTCATAACTCAACACAAGCTATCCCTATAAAACTAGTCGCCAAAACGGTTTTGTAACAGTAAACGTAAAAAAAAATAACAAATTTTACAACACTGTGTCTGTAATAGTATGTAATATTGCATTTTAACAATCAAACACTATAGATTTCATGTTTATTATATGCATGTATGTATGCAACTAAAGACTGCTTGTGGTTAGTTTCAACTTTCCTAGAGCCCTGATTAAGTTCTCGGTTCCAGCTGCCCCTACGTATCCTTCCGCTGAAGTAAACATTACGTACTTAATTTGAGAAAAAACCAAGAAGGAAAATAATGCGTCGTATTTGTGTTCTAGACGGGTAGTTAACAAATAAACGTTATTAGATGGCAACGTTGATGTACGATTTCAACAATTTTACTGAGCATGTAAACGTGTGGGTAAGTTTTTTACTTTACAAATTACCTCCAAAAACTGAATTTTACAATATGTTATGCAATCGTACTCCTCACTAGCCGTTTCGAAAGCAGCTAATTATGATAGAAGTATAGTAATCATTTCAACAGACATAAATCCAAAATAATTAAACTTTAATATCAAAAGAAAGATAAAATTCTTCTGATACACTGTTTAGTAAGGAAACAACTGAATATGTTACATGTGGGGTAATTGTTCTAATGTTTGATTCAAAAAGTGTGAACATGCCGTGAACAGAATCGCTATAATCACATGTTTTCCATACAACAATAAGCTTTAAATACTATTTCACTTGTAGTATACAAATTTTGAAAACTAGTTGTCAAAGGATTGGTCACAAAACGAGCAGATATTTCCCCGTCAAACTGACTTCATGCCAAAAACTATTTCAAAGATTTTCATTTTTTCCGAGGGTCGATGATAGCCAGTTGGCTGTTAGTGGCCTGAAAAGTGTCGTATTTGATTGGTTCAATAGATTTTTTTATGATATAGAAGAATGTCGTAAGCTTAATAGCTGCAGAAATCTCTTACTAACTCACTCATACTTGCAGACATCTGATTTTTTCTGAAAAGTTTCACGTGTAGGCTAGACTTCAATATCGCACATGCATACAAGCAGACTTCTTCTAATTATTGACCGCGTGTATTCGTGAGACGTCTAGTTATCACTAGTCAGAGCCAATCATATTTAGTTTCTTCGATACTCGACAACTGTGGTTGGCGGTCAGGCATCTAAAGCACGTTGAAGATTTTAAAAAAATATCCAATCACGAAAGAGGATCTGAGCTAAGGTATTTTAAAATTCCACTAGATAGGAAAATTATACGCGACAATCAGGTGTTATTACTCATAGTTCACACACTTGACAATTATCCGTTATTTCATTGGTTGTTGCTTTTCGTACGATGTCACTTTACGGCTGAACAGTGGCATTTCAAACAATTCGTTGGACAAAAGATTAAGTCGGATGGACCTATAAAAACACGTGCAGTTAAGTATGGTATTAAATAATAAAGCGAATTTCATTTTAAATACACTTATTGTCAAAAAATTGTTGCACCAGCGAGGAAGTGTCGAATTTCAATACGGCATAAGGAAGGTAAGAGTCACTAAGAACAATAAATATTTACAAATTAAGACTGGCATGAGTAATATTTATTGCGCTAAACATACGCCTCTCAGAATGACGCGACGCCACCATGTTTGCGAACACATTCACCAAACATCGCGGCATGGAGTTGTGCAGAGGTCCTTAATGGTGTCCTGTGATAATCCATCCCAAGCAGCTTGAATATTCACCCGCATATCCTGCAGATTTTGTAATATAGGCGGAGTCGCGATAGAGTGGCCAATAATAGCATCCCACCCATTTTCAATTGGAGGTAGGTCTGGCGATGCAGCTGGCGGTAACAGTGTACCAACGGCTCCAAGACTAAGCCCTCAATACGTCACCACCAAGACAAAAACGGGACTCTGCACTGAACATTATCTGCTGCCATTATAGTCTGTGGCGACATTGACGTGGTGTTATGGACAGGTTTTACTGCCCGAAGGCCGGCATTCCCTCCATCCTCCCGCGCTGTCATTTACGGGTCATTCGCTGTGCTTTATGCCTTTACACGGTATTCTACCGGTTTTCTCAGTAAAACCTGCCCTCCTCGCCAATCTGAGATACTCCGACTTCATATCATTGAAGCCTTTACCGGAGTACCCCATCATGGGTCATCGGAAATTTGCTCTCCTTGACACTTGTCGAAGTCCTCCAGTATTTCACCAATCTTAGAGGCAAACTTTTCCCAGATCTTATGGAGAGATTTGTCAATCATGGCATTGTCTGGTCTTAAGTGAATGCCCTTTATCTTTGTAATTCCATGTAGCCTATGTTTAATGTCTGCGGTCTTCAGACATTCTGTGATCACGTGCTGGACTGTGTCATCTACTCCACAGACGTTGCAATGCAGAGATTGCACAAGCTGCAGAATGTGTAACGTCGCTTTGAAGTCGCCATTATGGGTAGTCGTCATGAAGGTCTGCGTGCACGTAGTTCCCTGTGTCAAACCGCCGTCTGCCATCAGTACTGGCCCTCACAGGATGCTGCAGGCCGAGCATCGCTGCTCGCTGAATGTCCGCAATCGTGGCGGTCGGGCCACTACACGCAAGTCGCAGAATCCATCGGTTCTCCCTCAATGTGGTTCTTGGGGGTCTCCCAGATCCTGCATGTCATGTTACCTGCCTTCCTCTATCCACAGCATGCCACGGGTAATTTACGCATGACCAGTACGGCGCGCTATGCAGCTAAGTGACTATAAGCTGAATGTATACTTACGTACATCTGTTCTGAGCATAATCTCAACTATGAATGAGAGTTACACCACTCTTGCACAAATGTCATTATCTGATAAGATAATTACATAGATAAGATGCAAGACAAAGATAGCAATCGTAGCAGAAAGATAAGGTAAGCTCACAAGAGATAAGAACCCAAGGTTAAAACCTCTTATCTACAGTGTTATTTCGTATGGATAAAATTATACACGCTGCACAGCACGGTAGATCTAGTGTGCTATACGTGCTGCAGTAGGTTTAGGTCATTTCGTAGCAAAATGAGAACCACTGAACCGATTTCGGTCAAAAAAACTATATTGCCATTTATGCATTATACAGTCAGCTTATATCTAAGTGTTATCTAACTTTTCTCCAGGGAATACTACACGTTGAAGGGATGTTTTACCGACACAACATCACAAGTCATAATGAAAAGTATGCACACCTGGACGATGTTACATGGTCCGGCAGGTGCAGCGATAAGGATCGCCCTTGCTCTCGTCACTTGCGCGGCAGAGCGTGAAACGTGAATAATCTAAATGCCTTATTTCGGCAAAACTACGGACAACGTTTTATTCCTGTAAGTGACTTTCTTGTGGGTGCAATTATTTTTTTGACAACGAGTGTAATTTTTTTTAGGGCCCACAGTAACTTTTATTTTCACTTACAAGTTTCACAGTAAGACATCATGTTTCTGTACGTCTCGGCTGCTGGGGATTAAGTTACCCGTGTGCTGAACGTTTCCTATTGGTTTCGGGTGTAGAAGAATGAAGGGATGTCAGGAGGTAAATGCGAATTTAATATTTAAATGTACGACATCCAGCTTATTCGTGATTTATAACGTAAAAAGCTGGAGTGTGTTATTATTTCTTTTTCTGTCCTATAACGAAGCGAACGGAACCTAGAGCAGTCTCGACGTAAGGAGACACTCAAGTTTAAACGGAGGCAGTAAGATTGAAAGATGCGAAAAGGGGAATGGAAAGGGGGCAGGTTGCTGTTAGCGATTGCCTGAGAGCAATAACGAGAAAGTTCGCGCCAAGAGAGAGAGAGAAACGGTAGAAGTAGGGTAATGAGGAAAAATGGAGATGGGATATTAGGCGGCGCGAACAGAGTGGCGATACGGGCGAGACAAATGCTCCAATGGGAACGAGCGCTTGCCGCCATTAGAGCACTCAAGACGAGCGTCTTGTGTATAATTCCGTCTGCAAAGGGAGCTTCTGTACAATCGGTTCAGCTAAATCACACAATGGGATGTAAACACAGACATTGCGGATTCGTTTATTTAATAGTCTGCCTTAACCCGTTCAGTCCCAAATTAATTTCCGAGTTCAATTGTTGCACTCGTTTAAATGTTTTGATGAGCACTGCACTTCTGCCGGACGCGCTTCCAGCGACCAGTGAACAACATACTGCATGTTCATTGAAGTCAGCATTAAAAATTAATAGATAAGAGGCGCCGCAATTTCAGAAAATCAAAATACTAGGGAGGAAGACACTCCAAACACCGGCCGCTGCTTCTTTGTTGTGTACAGTGCCGACCATGAATATACTTTAGGTGCAACGTGCCCTCCATTATATACACGGTGACTGAAATTGTTAATATTTCCAGACCCGTAGTAACCCGTACAGTTATTGCAACATCGACAGCGGACACGCGGCAAATGATTGTAACTCATGACCGGTACTGTACATGACAAGCCATCAGTGTCCCTGTATTTTGAGGGTTCTCCTTTTGGCAATTATGATGTGTGTAGTTGACATGAATGGTTATTACCAATATATCGTCGAGACCGCAGTAAGTTGTCCAAGGTGCAATAATAATGCTGGACACGTGTGCAGCGAGTATAAAAACCTTACGTATTGGCAAAATTGTAACTTAGAAATCAGCCCATGAACGAAGGGGTTAAACCCGTTTAGTCCCTTTTGTCAATTATCGAGGACATGCTGCAAATTAATGATACGGTATCTGGGGTCGGCACTGTACACAACAACACGATCATCGGCCAGTGATTTGAGTGTGTTCTTTACGAAGAATCTGATTTGTTAATGATGCTCCACCTCTCATTTGTGAATGGTTAATACTGACACTGATAACCAAGCAGCTCATTGTTCCCTAGTTGCGAGAAAACACTCTTCACGTATCTAAGAACGACGCACGTGAAAAAAAATAAATCAATGGGTTGCAACACTTGTGTTTGGAAATGAATTCAGGACCGAGCGTGTTGATCAAAGTTATGCGTTTTCGATAAGAGAAAACTTTTTACGTTAATACGTCTTTCAATTTGCGACCATAATGGGAGGCAATCCAGAAAATCCGATAATAACAAAATCGGGGGATACAGTTTGGCATTGCAGCTCCGAATCTATCGTCTACATTCAAAATTCAATTACAACACACGATTGCCAAAGCATCAAAGAATACGTTACGCTGAGTGAGGACTGCAAAGCATCAGGCGTGTTGGAAAGGGGTTGGTTGAGGAGGAGGGGGGGGGGGGAGGCCTCAATTTTGAGTTCGTTTCGCAGCGTTTCATAACTTCCGCTTAGTATAACTTTTGACTACGCAAACTACGACGCTCGTTTAAGATTTAATCGACAGCTCTCGTCAAGCTCAATCGATTGCGTGCATAAAACATTTGTGTAGCGCGAATATGGTGAAATTGAATGCGTTTAATGTAAAAAGTTAAGAAAACAACACAATTCCGGCCTATACTCGTCAGAAAGCCAAGTCGAAATACAAAAATCGTACCTATACGGTTGGAAAGAGCATCTCAAAAGCAATCCAGTGATGCCCATGAAACTGCATATGATCGAATGAAGCGGTGCCGGGAACGTACAATAAACACCAACGCGTGAGCTCGTCTACGTAGACGTATTCACGCAAAACAAACGGCCGTGTCCCCAACACAGCCAAACCCCATTTTTTTATGCGTGATCTGCTTCGGTTGACAGAGCTCTTATTTCGTTATCACAGCCAACGAGATGTGGGCTTTGTACCCAGCTTTAGAAATATGAAACAAAAAATCCGTAACGTAGAACAGTAAGCACGGTTTACGAATCACTTAACCATATGGAATGCCATTGAGCACTGAGCCCTTAAGTGTACATAACCGGTCAAAAATACTCTTCCTTTACTTTACGTCCATAATAGAGCACAGTAGGTCAGCAAGGGTTAACCCTTTCGATTGCATATTACACTATTATAATCCATTCACGGTTACTTTGCAATTTTCCGAACATTTGCTCAAGTTCTACTTCCAGATTATCCCTCCGCCTCGTACAAACTAAGCTTAAATAAGTCTATAAAATTACACTAAATTACAACGCACCGAATTCGTGCGCACTCTGTCGTAATAATATCTTCATGAGAACTACTGCTTACTAGGCGTTACCAACACTCATGTTTTGTCACTATTTTCATACATATTTATTAAAAATGAAAAATTATAATTTGGAAATGAAATATTGGCCAAACTTTAATTTAACAAAAAAAAGCCATATTTGGTTAACAGAGGTATAATACGCTTGTGATTCATAGCGTATTTAGAAAGTAACTAAATACGGCATACATGGGGTGATTTTTTGGAAGGTTTGATTAAAAAAGTGTGAAAAAAACCGCTAATAGACTATAGCAGACATGTCGTACAGAAAGAGAATTCATCGTCTGTGGTTGTTTATAAGGCTGTTCGATATCATAGAAATTAAATATCGATGTTTTTCCAAACAGTTGCTCGGTATTTTTGATACATCTATAATATCGAAATTATCGATAGTATAAAAATTATATATAATACAAAAATTGTCGAAAATAATGAAACTTCGATAATACTGAACACTTCGGTAATATTGAAAACTGCGATGATACCGAAAATTTCGATAATAACGAAATACCGACATGCCTATATTTTTCAGAATTACTTATTGATCGATAAGTTATTTTTCATATCGATAATTATCGCTATATCAAAATATCAAACAGTTCTAGTCGTTTGGTTGATTGCGTACCAGAATATATGAGAGTACAGAAGTGGAATACTCTCTTTGCCGGGAACTCCAGTTGCTCACGCCAGAAATATTTTGTGACTATGGCCTCTACAGCATGTAGTATATCATTAAACTGTGTTTCATTTTTAAGCGTACTACGCCTGGAGAACCAGGCTGTGCCATCATGCATGTAGGACAAGTTGCGTAGGAAGTAGGCGCGCGACGTTGTGTATGTGATAATTTAGTCTCCCGCTCACACGCACTATGTTACTTGTCCTACACGCATGACCGCACAGCCTTGTTGTCCAGGCGTTATACATAGCAGCTTTGAATACAATTAAATAATATAAAAATATGCTTCCGGATATGAGTGTATACAGATTTTGTGTTACTACCGGTCCAAAGAAACTTTGTCTGGAGTTTGGACAGTGAGTTTGCCAACATTCTGTGCAGTAAAGTTCAAATGAGAAAATAATTGTCGACCAACTATGATGAAAAGAACGTAGTGGTCCACTGTTTTGTTTTGGGTTCTGAAGACTTTAATATTACCAATTTGTTTAAAATAATAATAATAATATATTTGTTTGTGTGTGTTCGTGTTGCTTTTGGTTTAGTTGTTGGGCCCATTAGAAATTTCAAGATAAATGCCCTTTTCAACGAGTATGCCTCGTAAAATCAAACAATAACCCATAAAGACACATATTTCGAAAAACACTTGAAATATGACACGATACACTCCAACACTACTCAAATAAAAGAATAAATCGAAAGTAAAAATGCTCTTAATTGGATATCTGGTCAGAAAAAAATAAACTTTGCTGTAATGTATATTAAATAAATCAACTGATAGTGTGCCTTAATAAAGGGAATGAATTTCTGAAGAATATTACATGGATAAATTTCCTTACAAATTCTTATTAAAGGAATAAAAAAATAAAAAAAATAAAATGTCTTCATTCGCTCTATCAATATCAATAAAATTATTAATAATCCATCTGAAATAGTAAAAGGAAACTAATCTATTTTTAAAAAATGAACTAAACTAGGTCGGAGAACTTGAGAGTCTCAACAAACGGCCTCTGGTAAAATTAGACCATCTTTTATGAGGTCCAACTTAACCTAATTCAAATGGTAATCTTGGCCGTAAAGGAAATGAGGTGTTATCGACCTCAGGAAATCTGGAGGCGGGCTTACGTCTCGACTACCTCACTGTAACTGGACCCGGTCGCGTAGTTCAGGATGACATAAGTCATGGCGCTTATGGCACGCCATGTCCTTCGGCATGCGTAGGCAGCTTTCACACTAACATCCCCTATAGTGAGCGCCTGTTTGGGACTTCTTGCCTGATTCCACCCCCTCCCTGTCCCGACTTTCGACAACATTTTGGTCCGCCAGACTAAATGAAGCTACATGCCGACCTTGACGCCCTCGGAAACTGGAGCTTTCTCCAGACTCTTCTACGCTTTACAATGGTCGGAGCAGATAAGACGCGAAACCACGTCTTACGCATGATAAATCGTCGTTTTCGCATCACGGGAAAGGGCCATGGATCTTGCCGTCGCGAGAGATAAAACAAGGCCTAAATTAACCTCCACGGAGAAAAAACTAATATATTGTGCTAAGCAAAATTAAATGCAAAACACGTCGCCTTGGCAACCAAATCAATAAACATACAATAAACATCTAGCTAAACCCTAGAGAAGGAAGGGTGACATAGCCTCGACTTAACCAAAACGAAATTTAGCTAACGAAAAATTTAAATTTAAATTCAAGTTACAGGTTACGTTCCAATAATATTACATTTTATTTACATATAAATTCGTGAAAAGAAATCGTACACCTACTGAACTGTAATTTTATTATGCTAAATGGGAGGCGGTGTAAGGGAGAACTATATCTAACACTCACGGCTGAAGGGAGGGAAGGAAACCACATGACACTGCTGGAGCTATACATGCCAAACTCATAACAATGCACCAATGGGGGCAGGATTTTAATTTATTTTAGATACTCTAATAGCGCTGTAGTCCACACATTTTGTCTGTCTCGCCAAATATACTTCAAACAAAGTTGAACCAGCAAGAGTCTCTTCTATAATAACACCAACACTAAGTTTTATAGAAACAAAATTCGCAGCCACCTCAGCCTTATATATTTCTGTTGTATAATAACCATATTCGTGCAAAGTTAGGCGAGGTTAGGTTAGGTATGGTTATGTTAGGATAGGTTAGGTTAGGTTAGGTTCAGTTATGTTAGAACAGGTGAGCAACACTAACAAAGGCCAAACAACTTAACCAATCATTCAAGTCAAAAGGACCTGTAGTTAAGGTTTGGCATTTGAACATCTAATGGAAAGAAACAAAAACAACACTTCAGTGGCGACAGTTCAGTAGCGACAATGGCCCAGAGGTGTTGAACTAGAGCTGCTCCGCGTGTGCGTTGTAAGAGTTTGTCCTGTATAGAAAGCAGTTGGGTTGTTCAGTTCAGTAGCGACAATGGCCCAGAGTGGTTGAACTAGAGCTGCTCCGCGTGTGCGTTGTTTTGAGTTTGTCCTGTATAGAAAGCAGTTGGGTTGTTCAGTTCAGTAGCGACAATGGCCCAGAGTGGTTGAACTAGAGCTGCTCCGCGTGTGCGTTGTTTTGAGTTTGTCCTGTATAGAAAGGAGTTGGGTTGTTCAGTTCAGTAGCGACAATGGCCCAGAGTGGTTGAAATAGAGCTGCTCAGCGTGTGCGTTGTTTTGAGTTTGTCCTGTACAGAAAGGAGTTGGGTTTGTTCAGTTCAGTAGCGACAATGGCACACAGTGGTTGAACTAGAGCTGCTCCGCGTGTGCGTTGTAAGAGTTTGTCCTGTGTAGAAAGGAGTTGGGTTGTTCAGTTCAGTAGCGACAATGGCCCAGAGTGGTTGAACTAGAGCTGCTCCGCGTGTGCGTTGTTTTGAGTTTGTCCTGTATAGAAAGCAGTTGGGTTGTTCAGTTCAGTAGCGACAATGGCACACAGTGGTTGAATTAGAGCTGCTCCGCGTGTGCGTTGTAAGAGTTTGTCCTGTATAGAAAGGAGTTGGGTTGTTCAGTTCAGTAGCGACAATGGCCCAGAGTGGTTGAACTAGAGCTGCTCCGCGTGTGCGTTGTTTTGAGTTTGTCCTGTTTAGAAAGGAGTTGGGTTGTTCAGTTCAGTAGCGACAATGGCACACAGTGGTTGAACTAGAGCTGCTCCGCGTGTGCGTTGTTTTGAGTTTGTCCTGTGTAGAAAGGAGTTGGGTTGTTCAGTTCAGTAGCGACAATGGCCCAGAGTGGTTGAACTAGAGCTGCTCCGCGTGTGCGTTGTTTTGAGTTTGTCCTGTATAGAAAGCAGTTGGGTTGTTCAGTTCAGTAGCGACAATGGCACACAGTGGTTGAATTAGAGCTGCTCCGCGTGTGCGTTGTAAGAGTTTGTCCTGTATAGAAAGGAGTTGGGTTGTTCAGTTCAGTAGCGACAATGGCCCAGAGTGGTTGAACTAGAGCTGCTCCGCGTGTGCGTTGTTTTGAGTTTGTCCTGTTTAGAAAGGAGTTGGGTTGTTCAGTTCAGTAGCGACAATGGCACACAGTGGTTGAACTAGAGCTGCTCCGCTTGTGCGTTGTAAGAGTTTGTCCTGTATAGAAAGGAGTTGGGTTGTTCAGTTCAGTAGCGACAATGGCCCAGAGTGGTTGAACTAGAGCTGCTCCGCGTGTGCGTTGTTTTGAGTTTGTCCTGTATAGAAAGGAGTTGGGTTGTTCAGTTCAGTAGCGACAATGGCACACAGTGGTTGAACTAGAGCTGCTCCGCGTGTGCGTTGTTTTGAGTTTGTCCTGTATAGAAAGCAGTTGGGTTGTTCAGTTCAGTAGCGACAATGGCCCAGAGTGGTTGAACTAGAGCTGCTCCGCGTGTGCGTTGTTTTGAGTTTGTCCTGTACAGAAAGGAGTTGGGTTTGTTCAGTTCAGTAGCGACAATGGCACACAGTGGTTGTACTAGAGCTGCTCCGCGTGTGCGTTGTTTTGAGTTTGTCCTGTATAGAAAGGAGTTGGGTTGTTCAGTTCAGTAGCGACAATGGCACACAGTGGTTGAACTAGAGCTGCTCCGCGTGTGCGTTGTTTTGAGTTTGTCCTGTACAGAAAGGAGTTGGGTTTGTTCAGTTCAGTAGCGACAATGGCACACAGTGGTTGTACTAGAGCTGCTCCGCGTGTGCGTTGTTTTGAGTTTGTCCTGTATAGAAAGCAGTTGGGTTGTTCAGTTCAGTAGCGACAATGGCCCAGAGTGGTTGAACTAGAGCTGCTCTACGTGTGCATTGTTTTGAGTTTGTCCTGTATAGAAAGGAGTTGGGTTGTTCAGTTCAGTAGCGACAATGGCCCAGAGTGGTTGAACTAGAGCTGCTCCGCGTGTGCATTGTTTTGAGTTTGTCCTGTATAGAAAGGAGTTGGGTTTGTTCAGTTCAGTAGCGACAATGGCACACAGTGGTTGTACTAGAGCTGCTCCGCGTGTGCGTTGTTTTGAGTTTGTCCTGTATAGAAAGGAGTTGGGTTGTTCAGTTCAGTAGCGACAATGGCCCAGAGTGGTTTGTACTAGAGCTTCTCCGCGTGTGCGTTGTAAGAGTTTAGCCTGTATAGCGCCAGCAGTGTTACTTGATTTCCCTCCCTCCAGCGGCGAGTGTTCGTGCAGCGCAATGGACTCTCCCGACTCGCCCGGTGCGTCTTGGACGCCTGCAAATTATTTTCTGATTTGTATTCCACTTTAAAGACTGTTCACGATGATGTGAGCACCTCTGAAAAATGTCACTGGCTGGGCCTGCCTATATTTGAAAGGGCGCACTAAGAGGCCTGCAGCCAGTGAGATTGGCAACGACGGATTTAATGTAGTTACATGCTTTAAAGTTATATTAAAAGTATCAGGTAAACATTTGTGAGTACTAAAAATATATTCATTTTTAATATTTTTTATATTTTTTAAAGGCAAACTAATTTAATAAAAAATAATTTTGTAAACTATTTACTTTTCTAATTATTTCCCAGTATTACTCTACCGAATCATGAATAAAGTGATGAGGCCCATGACAATATTAATTTTGCATCTGAGGTGTAAGCAAACACTACGTGTCTATAAGCAGATCTTAAGCCAGGGATTTCAGATTGCTCAGTTTATCGCTAACAGCTTATAGTATCTTCAGAATCGGGTATTTAGAGGGGAAACAGTCATTAATACAATGAGGATCGGAGAAGGAAGCATCGAAGGCCATACGTCGCAGGAATTATTGAGGAAATATTACTAATGAAGATGACTTTTTTCTCACCAACGATGCCCATTATAAAAAGTAGTCAAGTCATGAATGTGCACGAGTTCAAGAACTCCCACTCTCAAACTTACAGTGAATATAAGATAGGCCTACAGCATGGGCTATACACGGTAAATATGTATGTGTTACTACAAATATAAGATAGGCCTACAGTATGGGCTATACACGGTAAATACGTATGTGTTTCTACAAATATAAGATAGCCTACAGCATGGACTATACACGGTAAAAATATATGTGTTTCTACAAATATAAGATAGGCCTACAGCATGGGCTATGTAATGTATGTGTTTCTATAAATAACTCCTGGAAAATTAGTTTCCAAGACACTTTTCGCAACACAGGTGAATTACGGCAAATTATACGAAACGTTTGCGTGGAACGCGTTCATTTAATATTAAATATAAACAAATAATATATTGTAGGTTTCAAGTTTGTTATCAATTTGGAGCTACATATATATTATTTTCGTAAGACAATGTGTTAAAAAAGGGTACAATATATCAGATGTAGACAACAATGAAGATCCTTGGCAACATCTATCCCGTGTCTTCAAGGTAAAATGATACGTACGTTTTAATTTGACTTGAAAGGATGCGCGGAGGCAAAATCGTGTAAATTACTGGCGGCATACACAGCCGCACTTGGAAGAGAAGAACATAATCTTGTCGGAATACGTAATGAAAACAAAATACCACAAAATATAAAACATTTAAATGCTCTACGCCATTTCCCATGGATGCACATATGCCGTTTATTTCGAGATACAGTTATTCACTGCGTGGAAGGAATTACGTGTGTCTTGTGCATCTATTAGGATTTTTTTGTTGTTTGTAAAATTAGGTATTTCTGACAAAACTGATAAGAACATCTGTGATACCATGCTCTTAACTTTACTTAAAGGTTCTACACAAAGGGATCAAGGGAACATGACGAGTTATTACGGAAAACACCTGAATCTAGGATAAGTAAACAAAGGGTTTGTAGCAGTAAATGAGAACACAGCTCCCGTATCTTTTTTACGATTTCCGTCAGACATTCGTCTAGTCGAGGCGGGTGTACTGTCTCAACTTTCAATTAAATTACTCCGAACCTGGTTACCAGGTTTCGGAGTAACTCGCCATACAGAAGTGGCGTGTCTGACCTCTTGCGCCCTCGGCCCTTTACCTACTTCCATTGAAACCCTCACCTGCCCATCGTCGTTCAAGTGAATACTTTCTTGTCGAAGAACCCCCCATTTCTTCGATAGCTTCCCGTTCAGGCATCTCGAGGAGCACTCGTTCTGCGAATTGTACGGAATCGTAAAAGTACTTGGGTTTCCTTCTGAGGCGCCTCCACCGATAGCCATTCCGAAGTTTCCTTTCTTCGGAAATTCAATTCAGACCAGAGCCGATTCCTTTAACTGTACTACTGTATGAAAAACAGTTTTCAAACTCCTCAGCATGTGACGAAAGCTTTTTTGTCGATAAATAGTATGTGAAGGTTTTTACACGTAAGCTGAAAATATAAAATAAGTATGGTTAATATATTTATTGGGAAATGTTATTGTCGATCTAACTATTGCCTAAACAAATGTTAGGGAAGCTACCTTGGGCCGGAGACTTTACAGCAACATAAAAGTATAGTTCCCCACCTGTCAGAGTTCGTGGGGCATTTACGATATAATGTTTTACTTCCAAAAACTTCTGGATCATAAATAATTTACTGTTCCAGCACGTTACGTATTGCTGGACGAGTCTCAACTATGGACCACCTGCCTCCCTTTGGATCTTTCTTAGTTTGTCCGCAGCTACATTGCTTTGGCTAATAATACAATTGCACTATTAACAGATAAATTAGTAAAGCGAATTGAGGAAAACGAACTGGTATTTAATGGAAATGCCCCTTGGCAACCTAAGCAACACCGGGAATGAACAATAATTGTAACCTTAGCCTTCACACGCTCTTACATGAAATGCCTACCAATATAAGAAGACAGACAGAGTAGCCCATCACGACACTCTGTTTTGGCAATGCACTAGATCCAGTGTAGATATGGAGAGTATTTTCAATACCTGTTATCAGCAACAGGTATTGGGCGAGAACAGTCGACACCTGTTCCAAGTTTCTGGAGATACCTGTTGCCATCCCTGTCTGTTACTGAAGCAGGAACAATCACACGTATTCGCTTTATACTCGACACTCGTACGATATCATTTCGTCGTACCTGTTCATATCGTCTCAATACTGCATCCCAGTAGTATTTACGGACGGAGAATATTACATATAAGAAAATTATTTCTAACTTTATTTTCAACTTATTTAACAACCACATTCGCAGTGCCCATTTTGCATGTGAATTTTTTTTTACAATTTTTTGCCAACGAAAAAAAAAATGTTCAAAGGTTTGTTTGAATTTGTAAAAAAATTCCATGCTGTGTGACAGTAACCGCTGGGAAATTTGCTATTGTCACTGTCCTACCAGGAGAACATGAGATGCGAGGAGGTATACATCCCATACCTAACCTCCTTGTGTGCCATGTTTCCCGACTTTAAAATAGTTTTTTCAGAATCCAACTACCAGGAGCGTATGCACTACATAGAGGTAGCGAAAAAGATCAGGCCAGTACATTGCTAATGATAACAGGTATTCCAGAACAAGGTGATATAGTGGAACAACGCGGCCTATCACATTGCTTACCCATAACAGGTATTCTCAATAACAGGTATCATCAACAGGTACCAGCATCAGGTATCGGCTTGGAACAGGAACTGGTAAGGATGTTCCTGAGAAATACTGGTTTAGCTCATCTCTAATTTCAGTGTATGTCCAGCACATGGGAGGTCCGACTTTTAACCGCTGCTGTGATAGCGGTATTGTCTGTTGTTAAAGCAGGCGCCTTATCTACCAACCCCCCCAAGAAGATAACACGTTCGAAACGTGATAGCCAGGTTTATAGCTGTGTGTCCTCCCGTAATGACTGAAGTGTCAAGAGAAGCAGGCGTAAATTCGCCGTTGACTACGAAATGGGATGTCACAGTCAAATAACTGTCATGCCTATTCAACGTCCAGCAGTCAATAGAAAGCTCGACCTGCTTGGCTTTTGCCAAATCACTAGTCACTTGTGCCGTGATATCTTCATAAAGTTTGGGCGTGAATATCTGGAACCGGTTGGTAAAATACTCTAACCTTTGTTCATACATTATGAACGTTGTAAATGTAACCAGTATTCCTCAACATATACATTACTCACACAGAAGTTGTGCATTGTATATACGTATCTCCGACAGAGTGCGGCAACATGGAAGTTCGTACCTGGGATCTAGATCGTGTATAAACATTTTTAAACATTTCCCCTCTACGAAATAGTGTTCGACTTATGTCCAACATGTAGATATTATAGATGACTATTTTTTTTTCTTTTTTAGATTCTAAAATTTATGCAAAATGACATGTCAGAGCTAAAATTTTAAGGTTTGTTTTTTTATGCACAGATAAAATGAACCAAACTATTTGCATAAAATTTAACAAGGGCACCTGATAGGCCTTGTCTTAATTCATTTTAAAACATTCTTAGCAGAAGTTATTTTGCAAAACTTCAGGAGCAGCCAAGAATTTCATTATTTTCAGCATTTTTTTTTTAATTGCGAAAAACCTTTCTTCTTAAGATGTTATAGATGCCTTTAAGTAGCTCGTGGTATCTTCTCCTAGAGTAAATGATCTTATTTCTATATGTAAGTCAGTTTTCATTATTCTTACATTTCTAAAAGAGTAAAATTGTGATTTTGACACATACTTATGCTAAAACTATGGGCTTCTAAATTGTTTTTCTAATGTTTGAAGGTTAACAATATGCTGTAGACAAAAAAAAATATTCAGGGAATACATCCGAGGATTCCAGATAACGTCACGAGGTATATACCAGCACGACGAATCTCAGCTGCGACCTTCAATGTTGAGTTGAGGGCTTTGGGCGGCTCTTAACACGAGGTCTTGAGAGCCGACGAGGGGTGAAATGAGGTGAGAACGGAGCAGCACCGGAATGCATGAGGGGGGAAACGGGAGTTCTCCGAGAAAATCCGCCGACCAGCGGCATCGTCCAGCACGATTCCCACTTGCGGGCAAGCTGTAATTCAAAACATGTAGCGTTTATATATCTTTAGTCATCGATCCACACGGTTCTTGACACCTCCTGGAGAACGGTGTCCAATTGTCGCCTACCACTGTGACAGCAAGACTGTGTACATAAGACTGTAGAGTCTAGTCTGCAGGTCATTGAACCCGCTAATTTTCCACGTATCTACCAATCGCTAAGCCATCCCCCCCCCCTCCCTCAGCTACATTAAAGATCGGCCTTCAAAATAAATTAGGAAGGAGTGTAACTGATCTGAAGATGGAACGGGAACGACGTATAACTGAGTGATAGGAAGAGCACGCGAACCAGGAGAGAAGGCGAGAAACCAAGGAAGAGGGGGATACGGGGAAGAGAAAGACCAACGGCGGAACTTTGGCCTTGATTGAAACTTTCTGCTGGAATGATCGGAATGGGTTTGTGGAGAATGGATGATGAGGGGGAGGGAGGGCGAGAAGGAGTCAGTCGGCTCACACGCCATTGGTCGCGAATAAAGGCGGCTTTATCAGACCCCCCTCCCCCCCCCCTTCCCACAGGGATAGTCGGAGTTCAGCGAGAACACGGGACAACAATCTCACCCTCCAACGTCCACAGAACAAGTTCCTGACTGCCGGGGCCGCTGGACCCAGCATCCCAAAGGATTCGGTCGGCCATACACGTTTATTGGCGCTCTTCGTCCACGTGCAGTGGCACTCAGACTCAGGCCAAAACACCGATGTTGTAGATGGTCTATGGGTGCTCGTGGGTTCCTATCTTTACGTGCTAGCTAAGGTTGGGACACACAGTACTCAAAGCCACAGAATGCTTAAGAATACACAGGAAAAAAAGTCTAGCGTTGTGACGACAGTATTAAGGCCACGTTCCTCCATTTCTACAGCTTTTGCGAGAATAAATTTTTTGTACCCAAACGGGAGCCGGTATTATAGAATCCTCTTACAATTTTGTTACAAGTTATTTTTAATATGCAATCTAATTTTTTCAACACAAAAAGTTGCATAATTTGAACTAATTATTAAATAAACAAAATTTTCGTTAATTAATAAATTGGATAAAAGTATACACTTTTTTTGAGTGTGTATGTACGGGTAAGAATAAGCAAATTTGTAAAATATTTTAATTTTCTAATAATTTCTCAGTATCGCTTGACCGACACGTGAATAAAGAGACGAAGCCCGTGGCAATGTTAATTTGACATAAGAAGGAATAATACGCAACGTGCCTATAAGCAAATCGTAAGCAGGGCTTTCCGAACTGCTCATTTTACCGTGAACAGCCTATATAGGCTATTCGCGTTAAAATGAACACTTTTGAAAGTCCTGCTTAAGATATATTTTTATGGCCGTTGTGTATTCTTGAGCCTTATGTAAGATTAATATCGGCATGGGCTTCTTCACTTTATTCCCGCGTTGATCAAGTGAAACTTCGAAATTATTAGTAAATTCAATATTTAACAAATCTGCTCATCTTTACACTTCGATGCATTATAAAAATTACAACACGCGAAAGAAATAATTAAAGTTATCATAAATGGTTGCCTAACAATTTTTATTCGACGTTAAGATATGGAACTAATTCCCAGCCATCGTTACCAACTTTACTGGGCGCATGTCACTCAGTCAGTAGGATAATTAAAATATATGCACGTAGGGGCAGTGATTTTTCTCTAAGGTCGATTATTAAAGTGCTCACTTTATCGTGAAGAAAAAATACAAATTGGTCGTGTGGAAACTGTCATGGCTATAAAAGCGTCTGCTAAACTACTGTAACGACAATGCAAGGTTATCATAGTCATTACTATATAGATCAAACGAAAGTTATGTTTGTGGCAAGTCTACTTTGCAGTGGTCTATGTTTAAACAAATTTTTCTTTGTGGCAATAAATCATAAATGACGCAGCAAAGGAAGCGTTTTTACAGTCTGCCCCTGGTAGGCGGGATTCTCCGGGATATGCTGCCCCCCCCCAACCCCCTCCTCTTAATACATTCATGGGCTGTTCCATTCTTACCTCGTTTCACGCCCATAAGCGCCCGCAATCTCTCAGCTCAACTCCATGCGCGCGCGCAAGCAAAATGTTGGAAAGCCCGTTTGCCAATCAGCGCCTCGGTAACCCACTCGCCAGTCGACGGCACAGCCAATAGGGAACCTTTCGCAGCACGCAATAGGCAATCGGGCGCAAGGTACGTTCCCGGAGTCTCGCGAAGCCAATCAGAGATCGGGTGCGGCCACATCAAAGCAACTGCCATGACATTTGCGCCTCTGTTCACTTGTATACTCTGTGCTCGCGGTCAAGGGGAAAACGAATGCGACCATAGTCTATTCGCGGTTTCTTCACACTTTTCGAACTCAAACCTTTGAAAAATCACCCCATGTTTGGTTGTTTCTTGAATATGTCGTGTAACGTCAGTGTTTTATATTTTTGTTAACATATAAGTACGTAATTTTTTGTTATATTTATCTTTCCCTTGTATTTTATTTATAAATTATCGTTTTTCATTTATTATTAATTAATATAAAACAGGGGGGAAATACGTGTGTTGGTAATGACTATAGGCTGTTCACGGTCAAATGAGCACTTTTGAAAGCCCTGCTTAAGATCTACTTGAACACACGTTGTTTATTCTTCCACCTTATGCAAAATTTTACATTCCCATGGACCTCATCACTTTCATGCGCCGGCCAAATGAAACTGTGGAATTATTAATAAAGTAAATACTTTACAAATCTACTCATTGTCACACTTCGATGCATGAAAAAAAATAAACAGAAAACGAAAGAAATAATTATAACTTATCACAAATGGTTACCTAACACTTTTTATTCGACGTTAAGATATGGAAACATTTCCATCCATCTTTACCAACATCACACAGTGCACCTATTAAAATATAGGCATGCAGGAGCAGTGAAATTTTTATTAGGTTCATTTCTAAAGTGCTCACTTTATCGTGAACAGCCTTTAATATGAAGTAGTTCTTATACAAAATATTATTTCACTAAGTGCGCACGAATTTGGTGCATTGGCCCTCTGATGTAATTTTCTAATCAGGTAAGCTTTGTTTGCAGGAGACAGAGGAATATCCTCGAAGCAGAACTTTAGCAGGGCTTCAGAAAAGTGCGAAGTAACCGTGAATAGACTATATGTCGCATCTGTATGTTCTGGCGTTCTGTGATGCCGGAATCACATGGCCCCGACCAACACAGCACGACATGACCAAAAACGCAACCACGACACATTTCAATGTGACTACTTGAATTTTGTAGCACGGCCGACACCACGCTCTCGGAATTTAACCGAAATATTTAGAAGGCGAGGCCACGTTAGTTTCAAAGACGGCAAACAAGATGGAAATTTTTAAATACATAATGGTGACCAATTGGTATCGCTAATGCATACAAAGATAAAACTATTATTTTTAAGAGTTAGTTACATTAGTTTCCAATTTATTTTCCTTTAAAGCTGCGTATTTACCATTGTGGGGAAATGTTCCAATACAATTTCATTTTGCAATGTTGTACATTCTGTGCGTCGTGTCGCACGACACGGCGAAGAATAGAAATAATTTCTCATCCAGAATTGCTGGTCGCACAACGGAATCGGTCGGGCCTACGGCGGTCCATCTCGCATCTCATTGGCTATTTTGGCCCGTCGTGTCGTGCGCGTCGGCGCTATGCAATTACGGCATTACACGCCAGTGTTCCGCGGCGTATTCACGTCGCCGCCGAGTGCAGTCGCGAGGCCCCCCCGACCGGCACGCGAATATGCCACCCGCTAATTGCCCAGCGTTCCGTTTCGCCCGCCGCAGCGCCACCGTCGCATGTTTGCATTTCAAAGCCGGAGGTTCGCGTGGGCGGGGGCGCCCGCATTAGCATCGCAAAAATGCAGACCAATTAATATTTAAACGCACAGCCGAACATGGGTGTTTGGAATCGGAGATAGGGAAGTAGGGTTGGTTTTATCCCCCCCGCTCTCGTTCCAAATTGAAACTAGGCAATCACGACTTCCATGTAAACATTTCACGCCAAGCAAATATTTCCCTCCAATTGCATTACACGAAGAGGGCAGCAGGAAAAAAAAAAAAAAAAGGTAAAGAGTTGTTGGAATGAACTAGAACGAACACGTGATGTAATGCGCGCATGCGTGCTTCGTTTTACGGTCGTGTTATTTTGGAGAGTTCGCTCTGTTCAGTGCGACGAACATTTTACATGGAAAAAAAAATAAAAAAATTAGCTGCATAAAAGGACAAGCCATTTTTTAGTAGACTATGAATTCGTAAATGTACACGAAGGAAACTTGCAGTGGAACAATGCACACGGGAAAAAAAAGTAACAATACACGGAGATGCTTGAAGTTGTAAAAGGAGACCTATTATATTATTATACATTATAAATATAATTTATTATTGTTTTCTTAATTAATATATTTTGCTTTTTTATTATTTTTTTATTATTTTTATTACTTATTTATTTTAATATATTTTATTATGTTTTCATCATTTATATATATTTTAATTATATATTCTGATTATAATACAATATATATTATATATATTCTATTCACGGTTATCATCCCACTTTTTAAATCAAACCTTCGAAAATTGACACCATGCACACAGTATGTTTGGTTGGTTCTTAAATAAGTTTTGTATCGTTTTATTTATATCTTTTTGTTAAAGTTAAGGTTTGGCCTCGCGCGAATTGCTGGTTTCTATTTTATTACAGTTGTTTACGGACAGATGTTTTGGAAGTAGAACTATACCTCTCTACCAATATACGTTGCACTGTAGAACAAATACCAATCCCGAACTTTTGTCGAGTAGCCAATTTATGACGTAGTCGGTGCAGCGTCATTTTTAAATTATGAACATATTCTTGCAGATTCACAAATACCAGATAATGCGTGGATACAATTTAACTACATTTGACGAAGGTATTTGTAAAATGTAAACATTGCCTTAGAAACCAATATTTAATTATTTCACTGAAAAGCATGTTATAGTATCTATATAAATGGAAAATTCAACCTGGCCGATGATACCGAGCCTTTGCGATATTATTTGGGTAGTTAAGGCATCTACTTACATTTCATTTATTAATTATGAGGACATAGATGTGTTTTAATGTCTAAAAAATAGTTATTATTAAAAATATTATTAAACTGAGTTTTGATGCGTTGTTTGTAAAGTGTGCGTTTCTTACACCGAGATAAAGATTTAGTTTGAGATTCCAAACGAGTTTTCTCGACAAGAATTGGTTTACTCTGTACAACGTCGTGTTCACTCAATTAATCGGCTCTTGCCCCGAACATGTAAACGAAGAAACCGCTTAAAAAATAATTTGTTGAGCCGAACACGTATTTGGTTATTCCAGTATCATCCACATATTTTAGTCCAAATAACTATTTTCCAACTACGGTTTGGCTATCTCAAACGTTATAAATGCAATAGTGGAGTTAATTTTATATTTCGTTTGGACTGAATAAGCGTTTGGTTAAAACATTCTGATATGCCTATTATTGCAGAATTTGTGGAGACAACAAAATCAACTTGATCCAGTACCGGCATTTATTTTTTTGACTGTAGGGCGATTATGTCATTTGATTGCCTTCGTTCGAAAATACAGTTCGAGAGTTTGTTTACAATTTTCGTGACAATTAGAATAGTAAAGGCTGTTCATGATAAAGTGAGAACTTTTGAAATCAACTAAAGGAAAAAGTCACTACTCCTGCCTGCATATATTTTAACGGGTGCACTGAGTGGCATGCGACCAGTAGAGTTGGCAACGATGTATGGTAAATAGTTCCAAATCTTAACATCAAATATAGAGTGTTAGGTAGCCATTTGTGCAAACTAAAATTATTTATTTTCCTCTCAGTTTTTTTAATGCGCATATTTACAAGAATGATCAGATTTATGACATATTGCTTTTCTAATAATTCCACAGTTTCACTTGACCGACAAACGAATAGATTGATGAGGCCCATGGCAATGTTAGCTTTACATAAGACGGAGAAATACAGAACGTGCGTACAAGTAGATCTTAAGAAGGCCTTTCAAAAGTGCTCATTTTATCGTCAACAACCTATATCAGTGTTTGCCAGGGCATTTATTAATCCTTAATAATGGTATAAATAATTTCAATGAAACAAGTTCAACAGGAAATAAAAATTGAAATTGTAAAACTAGAAAGCATTATCTATACACATGTCATAGATTTAAAATTTATCATATATTTATGAACATTCCTATCCCGTTAATAGTCATAGTAGCAGAGGTTTATAAGGCGTAGCGTTGTGTTCATAAATTTCGGGTACGAACTTGGTCGTGATTTCACTACATTTATGTTAGCCGAAACAGTTAAAAATACATAGAGCCATACAAATTTTATGTTGCTCCAATCAAATCATACAATTTGCGGCAAACAAAATATCAACAACAAAATAGTATGGTTTGAGTGAAAAAAAATTTAATTACCCTATACAAACAATTAGTGTGCTTGCGTCAAACAAACTTTATTTTATTCAACAGATTTTTTTTCTACGTGATGACGCATGAAACCGCACATTTAGCAGGTGTATACTCATCGCTAGTGATAGCAGAATTACACGAAACGAAAACATTCTCGACCTAGATGCGTTATCTTATAAATGGGGACACTTGATTTTCAAGCATTGATTTCCTGACTAGAATAATTTTAGCTCAGTTCCTTCTCCGTGATGGCATTTTTTTTTTTTGTAATTGCTACGTGTCATAGGCACCCACCTGCTAATGAGAGACGTTGTGTATAAGCTGTTCACGGTAAAGTGAGCACTTTTTAAGGCCCTCACAAAATGCATTAACCCGTAATAAATATATTTTATTGCAGTCTTGGACGTTAACTAGTGAGTGTGATGAAATGTATACACTGTGTTTATTAGTCATATTGCACTGTTTACATTAAAAAGTGGTGGAAAGGTGTAAATTAATTGAAAGAGAAAATCTAGCAGGGCTCACTTTACCGTGAACGGCCTATATCAAAGTAAACTAATTCAGATTTAGCCATAGCATTTTGAGCGTGTGGTACAGATTTGCTAATATTTGAGACAAGCTGTATGTTCGCGAATGCATGGTAATTAGTTATGTTGGTAAACTTTCGCTCCCTAAAGCTTCTCAAACAAATAAACGGGTATTGTCATTACAATGACATGACAAAAGTCTTACGTAAGCAGTACGTTAAGGTAATAGTCGGCGGCGTAACCGTATCCTTACGTTTCGGAAGTGCGCAGATCGTTCTCAGTTGTGCTCTGATATCGTGTGAGCGTGTGTGTGTGTGTGTGTGTGTGCTGATCATGGCATTGTATTGCAGCCTTTCATCTACATGCCGTGCCTCCATGACGATGGGATATTCCAGCACGACAGTGCACTGTGTCCTCGGACACAAGGTATCCAGAATTACACTCTAAATCGGAATCAGTGAGAATTTTACTGTTTCAATAAGTCAAACGTGTCTGTGTGATTCAACAGTCGCTTCAGTGAATTTGACTTATGAATCAGTGAACAAATGTCCGATTTCCTTCACTTATAGATTCAGAGACATTTGCTATTGATTCATCAGTCATTTTTTTCGCTGTTTACTCAGTGGTTTATTTTTTACTGATGGATCAGTTAAACAGCGTGTAAAATGGCCGTCAAACAAAGTTTAAAAATGGCCGTTAAACAACGTCTACCAAGGGAAATAGCAACGAATAAACTAATAAAATCAATACAAAATACTTTCTAAAACGTGTTTCGTCTTTCAAAACGCCGTTTTATGAGGTAACGTGAACACACAACCTTTTATTCCGTTTTTACATCATTCATTTCATTTTCATGTAGTCGTCACAGCGCTCTGTTGGAAGGTCTAAACTGCATATAATGTGATCAAGAGAGTGCACTCATATATACTATTCATTTTAACAATCCTAACGGTACCAATTAAACCAAAAACGAAAAGAAGTAAGAGCATACAATTTAAAGCCTCTCAATTTCGCGGAAAAACTATAAGACATATATTTTCCTAAAATTATTTCAACTTGGTATGGTAGCGTATATAATATATATATATATATATATATATATATATATATATATATGTGTGTGTGTGTGTGTGTGTAGGAAAAAGGTATATATAACTTTTTCCTTCATTTCACTTTGTTGTGACATTTGATGTTGACGAAGTTGTAATGAAACCGACCTGCTGACAAGTTCCCAGTCCGAAAAGCGAGCTTAAAATCTGCCGCGTCGGAGGCACCTGGGCGCGAACCCGCGATCTTGCGACTACAAGTCGGCCGCCCTACTCCTGAGCTGTGAGACTAGGGATATTTTAATGAAAGATGTAGAGTGTATTGTACAGGGCTTTTTAACGTCGCCCGGTTTTTTATGCTTGGAATCTTAGCAGCGAACGGCTTACAGGCTAACTTATAACATCACTTATATTAACACCCATCCGACTGCACCGAGGGCTTATAGATGGTGACGTAACGGCCTAGAGTCGAAGGGTGTATGTGTTCAGTGACCCCCACCCCCTCCCCCCTTCCTCCACTGAAATTGTTTTACTTTTTTTAATTACGGTCAGTTGCGCAATACAAATAGTTAACTATCGTAAATATGTTCATTTCACGTAATTATTTGCCTATATTCAATAAAAACATTTATTCTCCACTGTAGTCGGCCGTCATTTATTCAATCAGTGAAATAATTTCAGGTCACTAATTTAATCAGTGAAATTTTTTTCACCGAAACAGTCAGTGGCTTTCCACGGATTCTAAGTGGAGCCATTTTCACTGATTCGAGTAGTTAAATTTCCCTGCGAATAAGCGGTTTCTCACCGATTAGAATTTAGAGTGTAGTTCCAGGAGCGTTCTGGAGAGTTTCCGTGGCTGCTGCGGCCACCTCGTTCGCCCGATGTGAACCCCATCGAGCTTTCGTGGCACGATGTTGTGAGGTCCATCCGCACCCAATATCCTGCACCACCAAACAGCAGGTAGCTGTGGGTAGCTATCCAGACGTGCAGAAGTCAACATCTCTCCACAGGTGTTTCGTACACTTGTGGAATCAATGCCACGAGTTGCTACTCTTCGCCGAGCTAGACGAGGGCTTGCGTGATACTATAGGATGTTCACGGTAAAATGAGCACTTTTGAAGGTCCCACTTAAGATCTACTTGTTTAAACGTTGTGTATTCTTCTGCCTTACGTGACATTAACATTGCCACGGGTCTCGTCACTCTATTCATGCGTCGGCCAAGTAGTTGAGCCAACCGTTAGCGCTCCACACCAGGGAACAAGAAAAGCAGCCGAGTGCTTTCCAACAAAAGGATAACCCCAGCTGCTGCGCCCCCCCCCCTACCCCAACATAAGCACCAAGGTGCCCCAGAGGAGGACGTGAAACGAAGTATCTCCACTCCCACGTGCAATCCTTCAGTGTAGAAATAAATAATCATGCCCAAAATAATTATTAAATATCTAACTCCACTCTCTTACCTTGTTCTCGATTCAAGTACACTGTTGTGGGTTTCTTTTAATATCCATCAAAAAACAACAATACACTAGAGCTCTCTTCAAAGTTAAGACATGAATGTGCACTTACAGAAAGGTAGAAGGTTTTAGTTAAATTTTTTTTTTTTTTTAACCATTAAAAAACTTATCTGGTTTGGGTTTTTATTTCACCCTCTTTTTTTCTTACCGCACACACAATGAGAAGAGATTATATATATATAATATTTAAACAAACCAATAATTGAATTGGTGTTATGAGTATTACAGTTGTTTCAAAATAGCTACAGTTAAGAGACCCCCCCCCCCTTTTTTTTTTTTTTTTTTTTCAATTTAATTTTTTTTTTTTTTTTTTTTTTTTTTTTTTACCATTTTAGCTAGAGCTTCCTCGCTTTCTCCTTTATTTTATTTTAGGACCAACCAACTTAAGACTTGTAAATAGAAAATTCTTATGGTTGTCCACGCCATTTCATGCCAAGACATATAGCAAGATAAGTATTAAATTTTTAAGATGTTTTCGAGGATATTTGAGTCCAGAATAAAACATCGCGCAGCAAGTTGAAGGCAGCCACTGCCGTGTCGCCATGCAGTAATCAAAAGTCACATTCAATAATAAGATATTTCTGACCAAGGGATGAAAAGGCGGTGGCTGAGGAGTCGACACACCACTGTCTCTTAAATCACAGCGTGCGCCGCGCTGTCCCATCACTTGAACAGCACAAGGCTGAGATCACATCACCAAGATGGCTAGGTCGTGTGGCCGGGGAACCGCACTGGACAAAATTACAAGAGAAACACAGTAAATGAGCACCGATAATGCAACAAACAATTGCCGCGACCACTTACCAAAAGGTAAGTACAAATCACTCACCTAGGCGGTTAGGTATGGCACTCGACGCCATTAAAAAAAAGCTGAAAGTCAGGTGGTAAATTTTCAAAACCAACTACATCGTGTGGAAGTAATAATCGTAGAAGTCAGGGTCAGCACATTCCTTCACTCACGGCAGTGACTGTACGATGTCCCAAGCTAGCGAAATGACCAGTCGATAATTATCGAAAAGCCATATCGCAGAGTCGAATACAATATAAAATTACACATTGCATTTAAACACAATTAACGTAACGACAAAACAAATAAAATGTTTGGCATTAAATAAATTCCAGTAAAGGTAGCAAACAAGTGTAACACATTACAGGCAGGAAAAACAAAAGTTTGATACAAATATTTTACGTTATTACGATACTAGTGCTGCCACCTATCCTAGCGGCGGATAGGCAAAATCATAGAGACACAAAATAAAGTTATCAATAGAATAACAACGTGTTACGATACTGAAAGTTTTTTTTTTTTTGCACTTTTTGTGGCAAATGGACATGAACTATATTATCCAGTGTGGCTCAGAATTAACACAAACTGTAGAGTAACATTAAGAAAAGACAGTAAAATACCTCGTACACAATTAATAAAGCGGTAAAATTAGTAATTTGAACAAATTGCTCAAATGAACTTAACGGCAGTATTCGTTATATGTTACAGGTGCTGCCCTATGAAGTGAGAAGCAGCAGATAAATAAATGCATGATATAGTATATTATGACTTTACTACTTGGCAAACAAGAGTGAAATGAAAACAATATTTTTTCGTCAGCTATAAAGGTTATAAATGCCAATAACCTTAGTAAACAATTTTTTTTGGTTTGCACAGTCAAATAAAAAAAAATACATTAATTTTTACATTAACACAAATGTGGTGTTCCGACTGGAAACAAGGATAGATGATAAAGAAAGAAGAAAATAAAACGGGCTTTGCAAAAACATGTATTACTAGAAAAGCAATAGGAAAAAAAAAATTAGATTAGGAGAGATCATGCCGTAGCATGGCTCATGGTGAAGTGAAGTGAAGAGATTTGGGTGGCTCTTAACAGCGAGGTCTTGAGAGCCGATGATGTTGATTGAAGTGAATATGGAGCGGTGCCGTAATGAAGGGGGGACGGGAGATCCCCGAGAAAACCCACCGACTAACGGCATCATCCGGCACGATTCCCACTTGCAAAAATTCGGTGACCCGGCCGGGGATTGAGCCCGGTTCGCCTTGGTGGGAGGCGAGCGTGCTAATCGATCGGCCACCGCGGCCCCTGTCAGCCAAGTTTTAACTGTGATATTATACTAATCTGCTCGTGTTCGCACTCCGATGCATTAAAAATGACACCGAATGCGAGAGAAATAATTTAAGTAATCACATATGGTTACTTAAGTTTTATTCGACGTTAAGATATGGAACTATTTTCTATCCATCGTTACCAACTTTGCTGTACAAATGTCACTCAGTGCGCCCATTAAATTGCTCATTTTATAGTGAACAGACTTTAGACCTGTATCCTATAACTTTTGGGATGTCTGTATATTATAATTCCGGATGAAACTTTACGAAATGTCCTACAATTTTCACATTAACATGCACCTTTTAATTCTTTAGTCTCTGTGTGACGCTATGCAATTCTGCAGATGTAATTTTGTAATTTTTTTTTAGGAATTTAATGGAAACAAGTAAGGGGTCGTCATTTTATTCATTAGTGTGGTTTCATGAACGCACATTAAACAGGCGTAAAATATGTTTAATGCATTATCTTGATCATGTAGAGTTTATGTATAATGCATTAATGTCAATAAAGTTTGTTTGTCTGAAATCGGCTAACTGGTTCTCATTTCACTGTGGAGAGAGTATAGCACGCGTTCGGGTAGCTCTGGTAAGAAATATAATTGTGGTTTTTTCAGTCATAGCAATTTAATATTAAAAGTACGTGTCGAGGTCAGCGAATAACTTCCGGTGCCATTAAACACATTACTGGAGTCGGTTTCGTGTCAAGAACAATTTACTCAACAAAAACTGCAAGGTTATTTTGAGCACGCCATGATGCCCGAGGAAGTTTCGAAGCGGCTGGGAGAGTTCGAGCACCAGGTGTGCCAACAGCTGAGGGAGCTACAGGATCGCTTCGCTTCTGTTGTGCAGGAACGACCTAAATCCACAAACAGTGAAGATATCCCCGGGATGCAAGAAGAAGTCGCCACCTTCCCTGTCGACTTCCAGAAGCAACTTGATATCGTACGCAAAGAACTGCAAGCCGTCCCCGGCAGTGTTTCTGCGGCAGGAGGAACGAATTGACGAGCTCGATCAGTACAGTAGACGGAACTGTCTTCTTTTCCATGCCGTTGCCGGGAAAAACCAGGTGGAAATATGACCGATGCGGTTCTCGAAACAATGAAAGAAACTCCGGATATCAACATCGAACAGAGTGCCATCGACCGCGCACACAGGATAGGCGAGCCAATCAGATCTGCTGCCCAGGCCGTCAAAGAAGGCTGGAGACCGATCACAGTGAAATTCTTTGAGTTGCCAGTTTCGTCCCGTGGTATTCCATGCTAAAAGAGCCCTGAAGAACACGCCCTTCGTCACTGCCGAATCACTGATGGCGGATGGTCCACGCAGCTGTTGGACACAAGATGACAGAATTGTTGTTCTGCACACGAACCGCCGTTTTCACTTATCATCTATGCCGAAACTCGTTAACATTCAGTAAATTCATCTACCGGTGCTAGCCCTGTGATAGACTTCCATTATGTTTAATTATGTGCGTAAGCTTGTGTTTATGTGTGTGCGTATGTGTGTGATCTCAAGTCTTTGTATGTATATCACTACAGTTTCCCTGCATCTTCGTTATATGGAATACAGTGGTAAGTCTTCCTCGCATAGTTATATTAATTTTGTTAATTTTTCGAATCCATGATCAACAATAGTAAAAGCAAGTTGGTAACACTGAGCTCCACTACAAAGTTTTTTCGAGAATTGTGCTCTCTACCCGCGACCCGCCCTTTCACACTGATCGTCTAGACCCCCCCCCCCCCCCATTTCCAAACCCTTCCCCTCCCCCAATCAATCCAGTACGGCTCGCCAGTCACACTTCCCCGCAGCAAAGGGTACTCCCTCCGGACCCCCCCCCCCCCAGCCCCACACGCTAACAGTCGCATTAGTAACGGCCAGCTTGTTGCATCTTGTGGCCCATAAACCACCAGTGCTATACTCTCTCAGAGGCTAGCTCGCAATCCTAGAGCTTTCCACTCGGCACATGACAACAGCCAATCTCTACTCGGCCATATTGGCGAGTTTAGAGCAATTTTTAGTCCTCTACATTTTCATGTAATATTAGTGTCGGAAACATGGCTTAAGGCGAGTCTCGCATCTTCGCTTGTTGACTTGCCGGGTTATAATTTATACAGAGTTGATCGACAAGGTAAACAAGGCCGGGGCATGGCAGTTTATGTGCACAATGATACTACAGTTAAAACTATCTGCAGCTCTCCTAGTACTTACTGCGCAAAACCTGAGTATTTATTTCATGAATTAAACATTTCTACACAAAAAATTACTCATTGCCGTTGTTTACAAACTTCCAAAGATATGGTCCATGGATGACTTAGAAAACGACCTATTTGCGATGCTTCCTAGTTGTGATAATGTATTGATTATGGGTGATCTTAACACCGACCTCTTAAGAGTCGGAGGGACTCAGTTGGCCTTATACGTCACCAATGTTAACTTGCGCCACAAATTACAATAGAACTATACATTTTTTTCGAGGCGGCATTTGTTCTGCATAAAAAAGAAAAACGAAATCATTGTTACCGTTACTTAGAAACAGCACATTTTCTTTATGAAAAACGACATTTTACTGTTACAATATTTCACAAACCCGAATTTTGCACATACATATTGTTTTCCTATATAAACTGGTATGTTTGGCTAAAAAGTAAAAAAAAAAAAAAAAAATATTGCATACTTCCTCAGATAATTATACAGCATATCAAATACTACCTCTGCTGTATAAATATATGAATACTTTTGAAATAAATCGAAAAAACTTTCGTAAATGATTTTATTCCAGAAATGAATTCGCAGATAGACCTGTTTTGCACTGGGGCATTTGGCAGGTAGAAAGATTGAAGGATGGTTAACGACCTCCTCGGACTATCCACTCTCTCATCGGAGCATCTGCACTCTCCCCAGCTTGTCTGTTAGAAGCAGCAGATCGGCCCGAACATTCTGCCTACCTAAGCGTGAGTTGATTTGCAAGAACTTTCGGAAAGTATTATCTTGATCACGCATATTGCTCTTTAGCGATATAAAAATTGGGTAGGTGCTGTATGAAAGGCAATGGAAAACGTTTGCGACCTAGTGCAAAACCAAAAAAAGAAAAGGAAAATGAATCAATTACCAGAACACAGCTCTAAAAAATGGTAACCTACCTCGGAGGCAAAGGGTGTCGGGTCGATTCCTGACAGGGAAATTTTTTGTAGTTGGAATATTTCCTTCCCTGGGTGTTGTATTGTCCTTTTACCGTCATACGGCGGGAGGCACTGGCAAACGACAGCAGACTCTCCTTGCCGATAATATGTCCATTCCAAGGTGGCAGCTTGTTATTAATCTGCCTTTCGTGCGCTTTGGAGATAGAATCGGTTGTGTATCCAGTCACCACTGCACCCCCAATCTTGCTCAACACAGGTAACTTGGTACATTTTAGCCGCGACACAGAAACAATGAATTAAAGTATTATGTGACTACCAGAATTAATACTATATTACTATATTATAGGGCATTGAAGAAAGCAATACTAAAATTACAAAATAACATCAGAACTAGTTTCTACCGCCATCGTAATGTGAGTTGGCTAGCCGGCCAGTGGCTTTGAACTGGTCAACAGTGGCAATATTTTTCTCAGCTACCACCTTGGGATGGATACTGTTTAGTTGTCCTTGATACTGTTTAGTTGCCCTTGATACTGTTTAGTTGCCCTTGGTACTGTTTAGTTGCCCTTGATACTGTTTAGTTGCCCTTGGTACTGTTTAGTTGCCCTCGATACTGTTTAGTTGCCCTTGGGCACGTACCAATGGTATCCTCAATGTTCTTACCTGCTTTCGGGCAGTAAAAAAAATCTTTATATATATATATATATATATATACACACACATATATACACATTTGCATATGCAAGCCCGTGCTGTGTGTGGTAAATGTGAAATTTTAGATATACAGTAAAACCCTGTTTTAACATTCCTGAAGATAACACTACAAAAATGTTACCGTCGAAAAAATTTAGTGCACAAATCATCTTCTGCGCAATTTCTGTAATAAATTTAAGGGCATTGCAACTACAAGAAATAAACAGATTGATGACATCGTCATGAGAAAAGAGCTTGGTGACAATATTCTTCGATTCAGAACAGCTGTTGTCAAAGCTGTAGATCACAGGCGGCAAGAAGAACGGCCACTGCATGGAAAAGTTGAAGAATTATGGAAAGACATCTTGAACAATACAAGCCATATATTTGGCGATCATTCCCTCTGCTCAGATAGAGGCTACTTTTGTAAGTCAGAGCTCGTTAAAAGTGGTCTGCAGGATAAGATATCTGGTGTAGTAAGACAGATGAGCAACCATAGTAGTCGTTTAACCCACGTGGTGTGCAAAAACCCCGCAGAACACTACAATTCGGCAGTAGCTCAATTTGTTGGTGGAAAGAGCATCCATTTTTTCCACTAGATGATCTTACACTGGAAGATGTGCCGGATCAATTGTAAAGCACAATACGGGGATGCTATTGTATACGTTACATAAGACAATGTACAAAAAAAAAGCCCGGGAAAATTCTGCAAAAGTATGGAATACAGACGCACAACTAAAGTTGTAGCAAGTAAGGCCAAAATAAATGCACCAGTGAAGAAGTGTCGTAAGCCTTTACTCCGTCGGGCTTTTTCAGACAAGTTCTATGGCACCAATGCAGAAAAACCTGATATGGATCCAGAGACTTTCAATAGAGAATGCAGAGAATTTCTCGACTCCTTGCAAATGACAAAAAGTGAGAAACAGATAGTCGAAAGGGCAACTGTACTGCAAAGAGAGAAGTGGGGAGTGGAAAGAGAGAAGACGGAAAATACTTACAGCATCACGTTTCGGACGAATATGTAACATGATGCCATACACGAGTTGCGAATCTACAGTAAAGAGTATATTATACAGCAGAATCTATACCAAAGCAATGAAATACGGAAGGGATAGCGAAAAACTTGCAAAGGAAGCCGATGGAGCAAGAACTAAAAATTACCATTTTACACTGTAGACTTTTTATTGATCCGGAGATTCCTTACTTCGGTGCCACCTCAGACGGGCTTGTAGGAAACGACAGAATTGTAAAAATTAAGTGCCCATCGTCCGCCTCACATATGACACCTAAAGAGAAAATACAGAAAAAGAAAGTCACGGCATGGAATACTGACAAGTCAGGAAACATCTTAAGCATGCAAAAATCATGGTTTTCACCTACACATGCAAGGGAAATTGTATGTTACTCGCAGAACATATAACATGTTCGGTCTCTGGGCACCACTAGGAATGAGAATTGAAAGAACAGAAAGAAATTATGAATTCTGGAACAAAGAAATAATGCCAAAACTGGAAAATTTTGATAGAAACTGCCTACTTCCGGAGTTAATTGATCCAAGGTTCACACGATAAATGCTTATAATAAACCCAGCATACATTACTGAAAATCAGAGAAAGAGAAAAGCAATTCAGTAAGTTTCAATAATCTTATACATATGAAGAATTTAATTTATTTCGAGATTGTAAAATGGAGTAATGATTTGTTTTCTTCAAGGAATGGAATAATGTCAACATAATTTTACAGTTATTTACTGTGATAATCGTTCATATTATGCATTGTGATCTATGTATATTAATCATATATATTATATATTCATTATTTAAAAAATGTTATATTATGTTAACATTCAAAATGCATTTTCTAACGATCATTGTATTATTTCCAATTTAAATTGTAATTTATCTGTTCAGTGGATACGACCACATTTTATATTAAAATTGTGCTTTATAAATGGAAGAACGCGCCGTACAAAATTAATCAATGTTTATGTCCCAAATGTTATGCTTAATTTGTTTGTTGTTTCAGTATTGCTGAAGTGATAGCTACTTTTTCCTTCGGGAATTAACTGGGTGTTGCAATTCGCTTGTGTATATAACCTAGAAAGAAAGTAAGGCGATACCAAACATACTGTGTATATGAACTATGCAAAAGTGATTGATACAAAATAAAACAATTTCTTTAATAAGGATTCATTATATCCATTATATGCATAGTTGTTTTAGAATATGAAAATATTTACAATGTGAAATTCTAAATAACTTTTGTGTTAGGAAAGTTGAGATTTAAAAAGTTTGGCCTATTAAAAACCAAAAAAAAGTTCAAACTTTTCCTTGCTAAGTAAAATATGACTACTAAAATTATTGCCATTTAATTTTCTCCAAGGTTCCTTTATCCCTCTCCCAAGCGTTTTATCAAAATGTTTAACAAATGCGCGCTATCATAAGTGTTTAAATGACCATTACAATGTTTCTAGATTTATTTATACAAGTACAAATTCAGCTCAAAAATAGAAACACATTAAGTATTAAAAATATAATAACTACAAATTTACTTTCGACGTATATTGCATCATCTTTTTAAGACTTTTCAAAACGAATATTTATTGTTTGAAAATCATTTATAAGGAAACTCTCGGTTTGGCGCACGTTTACTATTCCCGCTAAGTAATTTGTAACTGAGATTCACATAACAAAACTACGCCACTAGAAGCGGGACCCAGGCAAGTTATTCACGCATGCTCAGGTACATGGGAACATCCAGAATATTGATCAAGAGAGAAGACAAGCTGATGCTTAACGCGATAAGAGGGTAGCTACCCTCCCACCCGCTGGTTTAACACTCTCATCCTCGACGGAGTGCGTGCAAAATGGGCATAGCAATAACCGCGTACCCCACATCTTCCGGCGAGAAAATCGCGTATTTTCGGCCAAGTCCCTCCGACTCTTAACAGAATCACTTCAAATATTTCTCCTTCCTAATCTCTTCTCCTCATGTAATCTAGTATACTGTCCACTTGAAGCCACCCACCATACTAATAACGTGGACACGCTGCTTGACCTTATATTCACGTCAAAAACTGACAAGGTCCTACACTGTGGACAAATCAGCGTGCCGGGTTTATCTCACCACGACCTCATACATGTAACCTATTCACTTCGTAACCCAAAATTTTTATCGAAAATTATCACCTACAGAGATCTGAAAAGGATCGACATGCCACATTTTATTAACGATGCTTCTGAAATACAGTGGAGTGACAGATTATTTGTATACAGTTGATGACAAACTTAATCATGTAAACACCTTGTTACACAAACTTATTGATAAGCACATTCCGAAACAAATTAAGTGGGGTTCTCTTCCACCAGCACCGTGGATGACCCAGGAAATTAAAGCTTTAATGGCTGATCGGGATAATGCTTTTCGTAAATATAAATCTTCTAATAGAAAAAATGATATCCTTGTATCTGTGGGATTCGAGGAATACCGTTTACTCAGAAACCGGTGTACCCAAACCATTAGATCGGCTAAAATTGCGTACGCTCGCCGCTTGATACAGCCAAACTCATCCCCGCGGCATTTATGGAGCAGTGTTAAAAATAGGGGTGTAAAGTTTAAAGACACTAAAAACTAATACCAAAGAATCAATCCAAGTGCTGACGAACTCAATACTCATTTCACAACTCCATGTACCCGTATTACTCCTGAAACAAGAAATGAAACACTGTCTCTTATTAAAGCCCACACTTGCTGTGTACAAGAACGTTTTTACTTTAATGCCGTCACGCCTGTTGAAGTTCTGAAAGCTATCAGACGAATTAAAACCAAGGCCGAGGGTAATGACAGAATTTCAATTGACATGATAAACCTAGCCTTGCGGTTTATCTTAGAAGCAATAACTAGATATTTAACTGTTCGCTGATCACAGGCAGCTTTCCAACTCAGTGGAAATCTGCTTTAGTAATACCGATCCCGAAGACAAATAAACCTCAATGTGCCAGTGACTATGGACCCATAATCATTCTTCCCACAATTTCCAAAACCCTTGAATATATTGCACACCAACAGATAACAAGGTACATTATTAAAAATAACCTGATGGTCGACAATCAGTCTGGTTTCAGAAAGCGCTTTAGCACATGTATGGCTCTTCTTCAGGTCACTGATGACATAAAATATAACATGGATAACCGTTTGCTAACGATTTTGACATTATTAGATTTTAGCAAAGCATTCGATTCAGTTGACCATGAGCTATTATTTGCCAAGCTAAAATCGTATTTTAATTTCTCCGAAATATCGTTACAATGGATTTAAAGTTACTTGTGTGGCCGTTCTCAGATAGTTGTCTGCGGAGAACAACAATCTGCTTGGCGCACAGTTAAAATTGGAGTTCCCCAGGACTCTGTTCTGGGATTCCTTCTATTTTCCATTTTCATTAATGACCTCCCTCAGATACTAAAACATTGTAAATACCATCTTTATGCAGACGACTTCCTAATCTACCTGCCTCTTATTTTATGCATATTTCTAGGTAGCTGATAATTTGGACGCTTTATACTATAAATTTTAATGTCTTACATTAATTAATTATTTTGTCTTTTTCCCGTGTTTATTTAGTTATATGCTGTGATTTTCTATCCTTCAGTAATCCTTAAAATAAATTTCAGTTTTAGAACTTTTGCTAGTCAATGTTATCCTGTAGTTTAATTTGATAAATAGTACAATTATATGTATATGTATATATGTCAGGTATGGATATGGTTTTATATAAGTATGTATGTGTTAATCGTGTAAGTTCACAATCAAGGTTTATTTTATTTTATGTAAGTTGCTTTTATATGTTTCATGTTAAGTCTCTTTTTAAGTTTATAATAAATATTAAGTTTTGTGTCATTGTTTTATTAATTTTTCTTAAAAAAAAAAAAATTAGTGTTATGTTTAATTATGGAAAGTGGTTAAGTGTAAGAGAAGGTGATAATACCTTAACTTCGCCACAAAAAATAAATACGTTTTATTATTATTATTATTATTATTATAACCTCGACCTACAGCTGCACGTAACGCACACTAAATATATAGCGTGGCGCCGCGTTTAGACGATTACAGCATCGGGAAATACGAGTAGCGAAATTCTGCCATGGTTTGAGACCCTGCTAGTACGCTAACACTGATCCTGACAGCGCGACAGTAAATTTGGATGTTGCATAAAGCTACTTAACATGTCCCAACATTTTTTTCTACAAATTTTCATGTGTTACATTTGTAGTTTAGCGGAATCAGTGGCAATATCTACTTTAATTATACCGCCATAATTTAAGTCAGATGGATAAAACTAATAATTAAAAGGGCAAACATTATATATAACTCAATATCAAGAGCAAAATTGGTTTTATCATTAAATTTAAACTTATTTCCAGTTTTTTTTTTTAAATAACTCGGCTTGTTACCCGCTTAGAAAATTAATTTTATATGACTTTACGTTTACATCCTCCTTACTAAAAGAAAGTGCGGATTAAATAAGGCCGGCGGTGTAAAACAATCAACGTCAAAAAAAAAAAAAAAAATCACATTCGTGTACTATATATTCAAATTGAAACACAGAAGAAGAAATAATTAAGAGACGTGTTGAGAATTGACAATAATATACACTTTTAATGCAGCCTAAACCAAAAGAAAAATAGACGGCGAAGCGGTGTGATTAAAAAAGTTCACGAATTGCGATGTTAAGGAATTGCAATGGCCAGCGCGCAAACAGCCCTTGCGTTTCAGTTCGGAATGTCTTTAATTTGTTTTGGCTGGCTTCCAAGCGTAATTATAAGATCGCAATTTTTTTTTTTTTTTTTTTTTTTTTTCATCCTCTTCCTTCTCCAGGGACAGCTGCGGTAAACAGAACGCTTGAGAAGACGGAGAAACACGACGCTCAGAATGGAGAAGGGTTACAAACAATACGCGAGCATTTAATTAAAGAGCGTAAGAAGAGAAAGCTGATTTACTCACGTTCGCTGCCACAGCATTTCCCAATAATCTCTGTGTATATACGAGATAATATATCTCACTTTGTTCCCCTTATTCTTTAAGAGTAGGATGGACTGAAGCATTTTCTGTTAAATAGTTGTTTGCGCGAATGCGCGTATCTCGGCAAATAAATGTTCTGCAAATACGAATTTTTGTCACAAAAGATAAAAAACAATTATCTATGCCCCAATTTTTTTTCTTTTACTTTTGTCATATTAGGTGTATCATTCGTGAAAATGGTCAAATATCGCATTTTTAAAGTTCTCGTGTCCAGTTTTCTTAAGCGGCAAGAGAAAAGTACACATATGCGGGCGTAGTTTAATCTGTGGGCTTTCATCCCGTGTAATAAAACCCCCGCTGGCACAGATATAATTTGCACAGTACATCGCCACGGCGGAAATACTGCACGACTTGGCGTAGGAGCGATGTGGCGCTAGAAGTGCATGTTAGTGTCGCCCGTATCGCTCCCTCGTTTCTTGACCTTGGACGCGCAGCTCCATCCCACTCGCAACAATTTTATTCGGGATAACTGGAAAACAAAATTCCCATTGTTGTTGTTGTTATTTCATTGTATCGTTAATGCTTGTCAGGATCTTAAAGTACAACAACAGTAATATTATCATGAATGAAAAAATAATAATTTTTATTTATAACAACTCAAATGATCAATACAGTTACATATGAAAGGATGCTCAATTGCGAGGCTAAGATTGACACTCCACTAGCTGAGAGACAAATAGAAATAAACATTATTCAGTTAGATAGAAGCGTTAAAAGGGGCTTGAACGAGTAGGAGGGTAATAAGCGAGGAAGCAGAGACTAACAGAAATGACCTTCCCATAGAAGTGGGTGAAAGTGGCACATTTATAGCTTGTTTACAAAGCCAGATAGTGAGTGAGTGAAGATATTTGGGCGGCTCTTAAACAGCGAGGTCTTGAGAGCCGATGAGGGCGAAGCGGGCCAATCAATTCCACTAAAAACCGGTACCGACCAGCTATATTCAAGAGCATTGCATGCAAGCGTACGAGAAATAACCAAGTGGAAAGAGGTGAAACCGCAGTAAATCTCCAGCAAGAATTTTTTATATTATTATCATTTATTAAAGCATTTTCGTACATTTTCTGAGAGCTTATATTTGACGTGTTCATGTTTCGGTTTCATCTATTTGGCTTTTAACAAAAAAAAAAAAATGTTATCGTTTGATAGAAAGGGTTGTCTCGGAGTACACCAGTTTGGTGTTTTCACTTGATAAGCATTAAAATGCCTTACTAATAGATGTGCTTTTGTATGTAGGTTGGAGGTGACCCCTGCAGAAATAAGAAAACTATCGTGTATTTGTCTCTATCATCTACATTTTCCCCAGTGTCGACGAAAAGTTAAACCGTGCCTTCACTGAAACAAAATATTTGTTTGTGGCTACAAAAACGGTTTGGTTAATGCTTTCCAAGGCGAAATTTTGTTGCTGGTAAAAAAAAAAAAAAAAAAAAAACAGATTGTGGTGCCCAATAACACGCGGCTTAACAAATACCGACGCCGTTTACGGCTCACTAACATATATGCTTACTAACAAAAAAATTTTTTTTTTTTTGGCTGCCAGCCAAACATTTAGTTGGCAACAATAGCATTAATGTCATCCACAGTAATAAAATTACGCTACGACTGCAAAATTACACCCATTATATTCTTCGCGTGTGCTCTGGCTCACATGTTCCCAGTAGCCACCTTCTGTCTGGCCACGACGTCATATTTATCCGTGTTCTTTTCTGTGCACCAGGTTACTAACTAATGCATGAGTGATACTCTGAAGGACATCGTTTATATCATTATTTTCTTCTAAATAAGCAAAAGTTATACGTAAGTGATTCCAGAAAATAAACATTCAATGAGGTTAAGTATGCAGGCCTTGTCGTGTGTACCACACATTGGTAAAGGCCGTTCGCGATAAAGTGAGCACTTATGAAATCAACCTTGGAAAAAATCCTACCTGCATGAATTCCAACGGTTGCCTTTAGTGGCATGTGCCGAGTAAAGTTGGTAACGGTGAATGGGAAGTAGTTCCATATATTAATGTCGAATATAAAGTGTTAGGTAACCATTTCTGATAACTTGTATTATTTCTTTCTCTTTCTGTTAGTTTTTTAATGCACCGAAGTGTAAAAATAAGCAGATTTGTTAGATATTTACTTTTCAAATAATTTCAGTGTCACTTGACCGACGCATAAATAAAGTGATGAGACACACGACAATGCTAATCTTACATAAGGCGGAAGAATACGCAACCTGCATACAAGTTGATTTTAAGCAGGGGTTTCGAAAGTGCCAATTTTACCGTGAATAGTCTACATCAGCATGCTCCAGAGTGTACACTAAGGTCAAGCAAGGTTGCGCAACATTAACACGCTGAGCTCGTATGTGTGAAGTCTAGGATTCGAGTCCCGCTCCTGGCGACATCCAATTAAGTTTCGTATTGTTGGTGATAAAAAAAACGTCATTTAGTTGTTGCCGCTAAATACTGCAATGACAAAAACATTTTATTGGTGCTACAAAATATTTTGTGATGTCTATATTGACAAAAGAATATCGTCGTGGGCCACCAATAAAACTTTGTTGAACATCACAAAACCACCTTGGCAGTGTTCCTCCGTTTTAGTAAAGACTTTTTAAAGACACTGCTTATTTTAATATTTGGTCATAATTCATCTTAATCCCGTGCTAGTAGTTCCATAGACATGAGTGGTATCCAAGTTATTTACAAATTTCACCGTGGAATTGTACCAAATAAAAGGTTACTACACCGACGGCTTGTACTTTTATTTGTATAAAACAAAAATTAATCCATTTCTATAAACATAAATTATTTCAACTTCGCACTTAAAAAAAAACCGCAAAGCCAAGGACTGCTTATAATAATTTGTCGCTAACATTCGCTATTTGGCCAAAATCATCAGGAATCACTTTTCTCCAAGTTAACTTGCCCATCAGGACTCCATACAAGAGAAAGAACAAACACCTTAACACCATAAAGGTGATTGCTATCGCACTGAGTAAATTGTAGACTGATGTATACTTTCGAAATCGTCATGGTTATGGTGGCCTATAAGACCGGGTATTCCATCAGAGAGATTCCTCAGCTTTCGAAATCGTCATGGTTATGGTGGCCTATAAGACCGGGTATTCCATCAGAGAGATTCCTCAGCTTTTGAAAACGTGCCTTGGTCCACTGTTATAAACCTACGGGAACGTCGTGGAAGCATTGGCATAAAGCATCGCTCTAATAGGCCCAAGAGATGAACTGGTCGGAACCGGCGAACTATGAAACGTATTCCGAGGACACGTCGCCAGACAGTCACACTTGGCGTCCCTATCTGAATTCGCAATTGTTAATGTCACATCATATGCTTTGCATGGTAAATATATTCTCAACATCCGAAACCCAAAGAGACCCCGCCGCTGATGTGGCAGTGAAAGAAACCAAGCGGGACCGGATACTTTTGAAGTGTGTAGCGCGAACAAATCACCAGAATGCCACGCCAGTGACCACAGAGTACATAAGAATACAGAGGCGAAGCAGCCGTTTAACATCGCGAACTCCAGCCGCGGGTGTCACCAGAATGGCACCACCGTCCAGCTAAAACGTTGGAACGGCCTTTCGCCAATCAGCGTCTAGTAACCTACTGGTCAGGCAGCGGCCTAGCCAATGGGTAGAGACACGCGAAATTCGCGCTAATTTTCAATGAGAGGATAGATTCCGCTGCCTTATAAACGAGTGAGCACAGTCCGTAGTTTCATTTGCCGCTGCACTCAACCTAACCTACCGGCTTGGTCTCCTTGAAAGAGATTGGCCACTCCATTGCTGAACTAAAATTACTGGCTCAGGACAGACATATTTCCAGCCAGTCACTGGAGTTAGCCGGACGCACAGTAACTTGCAGTTCAGTCTGTCCTTAAATAATAACACGAATTTCGCAGGTCCCTACAGGCTGTTCACGCTGAAATGAGCACTTTTGAAAGCCCTGCTTAAGATCTACATATATGGACTTTGTGTATTATTCCGCCTTATGTAGAATTAACATTTCCATGGACCTCATCACTTTATTCATGCGTCGGTCAAGTGAAATTGTGAAATTATTATAAAAGTATACATATTAAAAACCTGCTAATTTTTGCACACTGATGCATTTAAAAAAACGGAAAGTGAAATAAATAATTTTAATTATCATAAATGGTTACCTAACAGTTTTTAGTCGAAGTTAAGATATCTATCGTTACCAACTTTACCGGGCGCATGTCACTCTGTGCGCCCGTTGAAGTATATGCAGGCATGGGCAGTAAGTTATTTTCTCAGGTTGATTTCAAAAGTGCTCACTTTATCGTGAACAGCCTTTACCAATGGGGAACCTTCCGTGGCGTGCAGCGGCCAGGCAGACGCAAGACCCGTAGCCGGAGCCGCGCGCGGCCAATCAGCGCGTAGGCGTGCCGACGTCAAAGGAAGCGCTACGCCATTGTGTCTCTGCCATGTAGGGGGCCGCGGTGGCTGAGCGGTTAGAATGGTCGCCTCCCCGGACGTTTCGCCCCGAAATTGTTAAAAGCGGGAATCGTGCCGGAGAACGCCGCTGGTCGACGGGTTTCTTGGGGATCTCCCGTTTCCCCCTCCTCCGCCGCTTTGTTCCGGCGCTGCTCCACACTCCCCTTACTTCATTCTCATCTGCTCTCAAGACCTCGCTCTTGAGGGCCGCCCGAATATCTCCGCTCAATCTGTGCCATGTTCCCCAATATGCGTAATCCCGGGTCACCGCCCCGCGAATCGAGCCAGGTTATAGACTGTTCGTGGTAAAGTGAGCACTTTTGAAAACCCTCTAATTTCGAATAACAGTCAATGCGTATATTTTATTTTATCCTCAGGCGTTAACTTCCGTGTGCAGTGGAATATACACAATGTGTTTGTTATTTACATAGCAATATTTGTATTAAAAGGTGGTTAAAGAAAAAAAGATGACTGAAAGGAAAAAGGAACTAGGTCCACAAAAGTGCTCACTTTATCGTGAACAGCCTATAGCTTGGGGGAGTCGAGTTTAGTTTACTCTCGCAGCTTTCTTCACTTTAAAAAAAAAAAAACCGTAGAAAAATCTCCCCCCCCCCCCCCCCCCTTTTATGTATGATGTGTTTGGTTGACATGTTTTGTAGCACAAGCTTTTTACACTCGTGTTAACATAAATATCCTTTGTTGTTTGTGAAATTAAACATTTTATCTTTAAATTATGTTTCATTTATAATTAATATGAATAAAAAACTGTGAGAAAATAGGTGTGTTGGTGATGCCTAGTAAGAAAGAGTTCTTACGCAGAATAATTTTATAGCGAGTGTACACGAATGCGGTGGACTGTGCGTTTGGTGTAATATTCTAGCTTTGGTTAAGCTTTGTCTGAATGAGGCGGAGGAATATCCTGGAAGTAGAACTTAGGGTGGGCTTCAGAAGAGTTGGGAGTAACTGTGAAGCCCGGCCATTACAGCACCGTAACCTCCCCTTCTCCCTCCCATCGCCCCCCCCCCCCAAAAAAAAACCAGGTCCCTTTAGAGCAGGTGGACACAAATGCCATAAACTTAAATTTTATTCTACGTGCTTGTGAAGGCCAATACCTATAGATAAGCCAAGAGAAAGTAATCATCCGTAAGAATTGTATATCAAAATACTTTATCAAAGTTATGTATTTCTGTAGAGCTGTATCGCATATTTCGCAGAAAAAGTAATCTAGTATTGCCCTTTCTTATTTTTTTCCACGATTGCTTTTGGCTTCGAAAAACCCCGTGGATTTCAGCAGTATTTTGAGTTTATTTATGTTCGTCCCATGCATTACTAAATCACTCGCGCCTCGCAAAAGACTCCGCGATCTTTTCTTCTGAGAAGCAACTTACTGCCAATGCGTCCCAATCGGCCGTAGTTCCAGCCGTTGCCACCAGAGGCGCTCGTGATGCGCGAGGCCTCCACGCGTCGTCGTTAATATTTCACATGATAGGCCTTGTCTCTCCCTCTGGTATCTCTCGCATGCTCCACAGCGTGACGCCTGCCTGGCAAAAGGCAAAGGACAAAAAAAAATAAATGCTACTCCCCAGTAACAAAGGGCCGGCTTTCACTGCGTCGCTCGCGTTATTGATGTATTATTTTCGTTGGTTTGAAGAATGCATAGCGATCAAACCGAAAATGAGATCACCGTTGTGCGCGGAATATTATTTACAGGCCGACGAAAGAAGAGAAAGAGCGAAATTAAATTTTTTAAACACCGCGAGTGTGGACGTTGGTATGCACATATCCATTCTAAAATTAGACTGAGAAATTAGTCAAATGAACGAAAGGTCCAAACGGGAAGACTAAGTTATTGGTTAAATTGTTAGTTGAATTGAGTTTCGACACATTTTGTGCTGGAAAAATTTTTACTGTACATGAAGCCAAAATGTTGATTGTAATAATGTGGTAATGAATACTGTTCCTTTTCCTGAAATTTCGATAAAATAAATAAATATATTTTAATTAGGAAATGAATTGTGAATTTTTCGTAGGTTCTCAATTATAACAAGTAACATAAGTTTGTATTGTCAAGTGCATGTATGTGATAGTTGGCAATACCATTAGTATACAAACACATATGAACCGACAATGTTTACTTGTATCTGTGCCGAGCAAATAAATGTATACGAAAATATTAGTAGTATAAGTTAGTATGTCCTGGCGCATGGGACTTGATCTTCAGCATAAGTATCTATACCCAGTAATCGAAATTAAAAATCGATTCTTCTCTGTCCTATTGATCCGATGGATGTCACAATTATATTATTTAAAGGTTATCGCTTTGTTTTGATGCCAGGATGCTTTAAGTCACCTGCTATGTAATCCTGTTCTAACAGCTGCCATATGAAGTTCTGCTAGTGTTAATGTTCTCTCAATATTCTGTAGAAAACTGTCTTAAATATAATTAGCATCGTCCATCAACTAGACGTACAAAAACATTTTAATAATTAACTTAGCCAGCCACTTTAAAGTCATGTGTAGCTTACAGGAATGTAAATGCCAGACATATTTCTTCATCATTCTAACCTGGTAGGAATCATATCAAATTTATTTTAAGTTAAGTACATTAACATTCTATGTGAATGTTAACCATACTGAATTATTTCTTACAGCAGAAACCACTTTGGCCTTGAACTTGGCCAAGAGTGAGTGAAGAGATTTGGGCGGCTCTTAACATCGAGGTCTTCAGAGCCGATGAGGGTGATTGAAGTGAATATGGAACGGCGCCGGAATGAAGGAGCGGAGGAAATGGGAGATCCCCGAGAGAAACCCGCCGACCAACGGCATCGTCCGGAACGATTCCCACTTGCGAAAATCCGGTGACCCGGCCGGTGATTGAACCCAGTTCGCCTTGGTGGGAGGCGAGCGTGCTAATCGCTCAGCCACCGTGGCCCCGCTTGGCCAAGACACAGGTCTCGAAAACACGAGGTTACCTACCTCTATTGAAAATGTTGCAGCCACGAGTCAGTGATGCTATTCAGTTACATCATATTTACATACACACATAAACACACGGTAACATTGATCAAGAACACATAATGGAGAGTCGTGTTTTTCGAGCATCGCTTATTATGAAAGTTCGCTCTGGTTTTCTTCAGATTGCATTTCCCAGCGGGGGACATATCCGCCACAGAGTCAACTGCCTTTGGGTACCCAGTAGTAACTCACCTCGGAACAATCAACCCCTTTATTGTTACTTTTTTTTTCCTTTGCCAGCTCGCTGCAGTTCTTGCGAGCGTTTGCCGCCCTTCCTCTACAGGATGCGGCCCGCTGTTGAACAGGGGCGGGTAAGGAGGTAGGGTCGCAGGCCAGCTATAAACTTCTGGTTTTCAATTGGCCAGGTCCCTTCCAGGGGGGGTTGTTGCTGGTGGCGGGAAAGGAGGGGGAGGGTGAGTTGGAAGAACAGGACACCAGGAACCTCCAGAATCGCTGCCAGAATACACAAGCATTTTGTTTCCGGGCCGCGCAGGGGGCGTTGCAGGGGGTGAAGGTAGGAAGCCACGAGCATCCCTTAACACTCTGACCTCTGTCCTTTCCTTTCGCCCTCTGTCCCCTGAAACTCACCCCCATTTACCTCACCTCACGTAGAAACCAAACCCACTCCCCCACCCAACAAACCTCCCACCATTCCCTGCAACCCTTATGTTTTTCTTAACACCCTGCCACCCCACGTCCTTTTGTTGTTCACCGGATATTGTAGTTGCTCTCTTACCGAGGGCAGAATTTCAAGCAGGAAAGGAGAAACGGCTTAGAAGAATAAATAAACAAGAGTAGAATTAAGCTTGAATTCGTTTCTGATAGTGTGGAATTTGTTTTGTGCTATGTTTTAAGAGAGACTGCTGAGACGCTATGCACTAACATTGTGGGTTCTAATTCCCGATAATACATTTATTAGTTTTATTTGTAAAAGTAGTTTTGTACTGTTTCTGTCTAAAAAGTAGTATTTAAAATATTTAATAAGCACCAAATTGAGATAAAAAAAATTAAACTTTCGTAGTCTAAAAATTTTTGCAAGTCTACGACTGGCGGTACTTTGTTGAAAGTTACAAATACTAGGCATAAATTTTACATTAAAGCAATCTCGATTTCAGATGAACAAAAAAGAACACATACTTTTTTCTATAAGAGAATTGCCCTGAGTTTTTAGGACTAAATAATGTTCTGCACCGTAAGGAATTCGAAATTATTTTTCATGAACCTTTTCGGTACTCACAAAGTTAAATATATAAATGGCGAGTTTCTACTTATCGAGAAATAGAAAATACGTGTGATTGTGTTGTTATTACCTATAAAATTACCACGTGTGTTTTTTATGCGTCAGCACAACTTCCATTAGAGCGACTGGATACAATCGATTTCACTCAGTAGGTACGTTTTTTCGAGCTATTTAAGGTGAATGTCGGCATTTTTGGCACACTTATTTTACGATACTACTTAAGAAAAAATATGTACAGCGTGTCTGTTGGCGACCCAGGTACATGCATCACATGCTTCATCGTAAGCTTTTACACACGACTCATTTAACTTCCACAAATTATTTCCTATGGCTAGAGACTTGAAGAATTCACGGATTAATTTCAGGACAAGCTAGGATTCAAAACACGTGTGTTTATATTACTTTAGCCATTGGTCCACACGGTGTTTGACACCTCCTGGAGAACGCTGGCCCACTGGTCGCCTTCCACTGTGACATCAGACAACCAATGTGCAGTTGATATCGGCATATTTGTACATACGACTGTGGAGTCTAGCCTGCAGGTCATTGAACTCGCGAGTTTTTCAGGTCTCCACCTATGGCAACTGCCCTCTATAGGACGTTCAGCAATTGAAACTATCCAATGACGCAAGTGGGTCTGAGTTAAAGCGTTTTGGAGTCCTTCTAGTCCTGAAATCATTTCGCGAAAAACAAGTGGTGCTACCTATAATGTTGTAAAACTCTGTTACAATTTATTTGTAATATTACAGAATATAAGCGTGTAAATTGGCTTCCAGTAATTGTTTTTAAAAATGAAAATCTCGACTTTGTATAACAGGTCCTAGCCAAGAAAATAAATATATTAATAATCTCTTGTGCTACTGACGGGTTGTTAGAACTGTCTTTCCAACAAGCACAACAGAAGAGCCTATTATTATGGCTGCTGTGTTGTCTACCTGTGAATTACTGTATTGTCTTGTCATTAGTGTAATTGTCTCTGCTACGTTAAGTCAATAAACAAAATTATAAATCAAATCAAATCAAAATCAATCTTTCAAAACAAGCCGCCTCTCGACGTCTGCACGGGACCGTGGTGGCTGAGCGGTTAGCCTGCTCACCTCCCACCAAGACGAACCGGGTTCAATCCAAAGCCAGGCCGGGCCGTCCCCGGATTTTTGCAAGTGGGAATCGTGCCTGACGATGCCGCTGGTCGGCGGGTTTTCTCGGGGATCTCCCGTTTCTCCCGCCTCCTTCATTCCGGCGCTGTTCATTCCCATCCCAGTCACCCTCATCGGCTCTCAGGACCTCGATGTTAAGAGCCGCCCGAATCTCTTAGCTCACTTCACTCACTCGACGTCTGCACTAGAGATGGGGAGTATTTACAATACCTGTTATCAGTAACAAGTATTAAGAAGGAACAGATGTAGCCTGTTCGTAACTTTTGTAAATACCTGTTACCACCCCTCCTGCCTGTTACTGATACTTGTATCACGAAGCAGGAACCATTATAAGTATACTCGCTTGTTACTCGACACCCGTGCGATATCATTTCGGACCTGTTCTTACCGCCTGATATTAGAATCCAATAAAGAATACCAATAATATTTACGGGCGAGAATACTGTAAAATTTTCTAACTTCTTCAACTGCTACCTATTGTCACTGTCCTGCCAGGAGAACATGAGACGCGAGGAGATATACCTTCTCATACCTAACCTCCTCGTGTGTCATGTTTCCCTGGCAGGACAATCATAATGCCTGACGCTTACTTACCCTGCAGGGAATCCCCACACGCCTTGCTAATTCTCCGATGCGAATGGACACTGGAGTTCGCGTTTTCATATTTATAATTCTTTTTTTTTTTAATACTGCTGACTTTAGAATAGTTTTTAATATTTTCAGAAGGTAGTTGAAAGAATCCAGCTACAAGGAGGGTATGCGCTACATAGAGGTACCGTGAAATATCAGCCCAGCATATAGCTAATAACAAGTATTCGAGAGCAAGGTCTAGCGGTCTAGCATACAGCTTACCCATTACATGTATTCTCGATAACTAGGGATAAGGAAATTTCGCGAGTTCAATGACCTATAGGCTAGGCTCCACAAACTAAGATGCATGTACATTGGTTGCTTCCCCAGAGAGTAGCCAGTGTTACCTGACACCTGGCAGTATGGGATTCGCTACTCGTTTCACTGAAATTCTGTTATTGGCTCAGAGTCGTTCAGGGCGTGTCTAATCAACTGTGATCCAACTGCAAAGTGAACTTCAGTGTGCACGTTTTTGACGTTTTTCTTGTCTTGAAATAAATTCGCGAAATGTTCCTATCCCTATCGATAACAGGTATCAACTGGGAACAGGTACAGGTACGGGCTGTTCCTGAGAAATACTGGTTTAGTTCATCTCTAGTCTGCGCGTCTTGAGGCTTCGGTTGTGATGCGCTCTACAGATGTTGTAGCCCTTGACGCCAGTCCCTTTCGCCGAGAGCTGCCAGAAGTTAGCTTCCTTCTCTCCCGTCAGCGTCGCGGCGCCCTTTGTCTCAGCACGGCGACGAACCCCACTCCGCCTTCCCCCCCTTTCTCACCGTGAGTGCGGTGAAACTCCTGAGAGGGTAACAAAGTGCACACATGGCAGCAATATGCCGGCGCCAGAAAGTTCGCTCGGACACATTAAGGCTCTCTGGCTCTCTCTCTCTCTCTCTCTCTCTCTCTCTCTCTCTCTCTCTCATCAATAACCGCCCGTGGAGACGCCGTCCGACGCTAGCCGGCGTCGGGACGAAGGTAATGGATGTCTGTCGAGTTGAGACCTCATGTTGCGAAGGGATCCACGCCATTGTACTGGATTTCACGTAGCGAATAGTCTCCGTTTCCGAAATGGCACAATATTTGCCTATTTTATTCAGATGTTCGGAAATAAAAAAACCCAAACTGCGGGAGGTGATTCCTTATGAAAAATAACGTCGAAAATACACATGACATCATGTAACTCAACACCATATTTAATGAGTAGGGACGTGCTAAATTCGCTTTATTATTCGGCATCGGGCTAAAATTCACAACACTGTATGCACTGGACCCGGTGTCGTTTCGCCATTGGCTGCTTCACACATGCGAAGCCACGCCCTTTCTGACTGAACTGTATGTGATTGGGACACGCAATTGTGAAGTGTTCATTTACTGGCGCAGAGTTATCCAGGGCGTATCAGATGAACAATGATCCAATGAGAAACGTATTGTCAAGGCACACGTGTTGCAAGTTTAACGTGTCCGCGAATAATAACGCGAATTTTGCAGGTCACTTTTACTGAGACACGAGCCTGTGAAAATAGGGTCTTGAAAACGTATTTTAGCTGGATGCTTTGTAGTTTCTGCCAGCGGTAGGGATGGAACGTATTTTAGCTGGATGCTTTGTAGTTTCTGCCAGCGGTAGGGATGGAACGTATTTTAGCTGGATGCTTTGTAGTTTCTGCCAGCGGTAGGGATGGAACGTATTTTAGCTGGATGCTTTGTAGTTTCTGCCAGCGGTAGGGATGGAACGTATTTTAGCTGGATGCTTTGTAGTTTCTGCCAGCGGTAGGGGTGGAACGTATCTTAGCTGGATGCTTTGTAGTTTCTGCCAGCGGTAGGGATGGTCGCGAATTACTCACAGTACGCTTCCTCAAGCCGAACAGCGCACACAGACCGAGGACGACCAGCATTACGCATGTGTCACTGCGACATGGGAAGCATAAGTCATCTTTTTGCCGCGGACTTTGTATGCGTAGTACAGGGCATTCGGGGAAAAAAAAGACATTTTTTAAACAACAGTTTGCATATGTGGGAATCGTGCCGGCCGATGCCGCTGGTTGGAGGGTTTTCTCGGGGATCTTCCGTTTCCCCCCAACCTTTCATTTCGGCGCTGCTCCATATTCACCTTACTTCACCGTCGACTCTCAAGACCTCGTTGTCAACACCCGCCCACATATCCTCACTCATTTTCCACTCACTCACTCTCTTCCTTGCCAAAATATCTGCGAGTTATTGCCGTGGATTCTTGCACGTGCATTGTCACAAGTGAAGTGAATGGTCTAAGTTTTCTTTCTGTAGCTCTCTTAATCCATGTCTAACGTCTACAGCCACAGACTTTCCGTGGTACATTTTGGCAACAAGCTGAACTCCACAGTACTTTGTGCATTAGAGACTCGATAATCTTCTTAATACCTGTCGCTCCAAATGTAGTACACGCATGGCGGAACGGGAGTCTATCATTATTTTTTTTTTTCAATTTCATCATTGGCTCAAAGCTGCTAAGGACGTGTCCAGCCAAAAGTGAGCCAATGAAAAACAAACTCGAATGTAGGCCTACACTTGAGCGAAGTGTAGCTTGTAAAACGAATTTGCGAAATTTCCAGGTCTGCACTATTGTCTTCCATTAGCATGTGATGATTATCGGGATCTGCTAATGAGCGTATTCTTTCAACTTTGTTATTTTTGAGTTTACATAATTTTCACGTTTTATGTAGTTTTTTGTTGACAGTTTTCCAAACTCAATCATTAGTACATTTAGGGTTTGATTCTGTCACAACCACAGCGAATAGAGTAAACATGTTATATCGTAATTAAACAGATAAGTAGTTTTCTTGTATACCAGGTGACAGAGGGAGGAGAAGAGCGAACTTGTGAACCTGTCTGCGCGCAATGCCAACGCGGTCATTTGGATTCCGTTTGCAGAACTGTTTTGCGGTGCGCCAAGAAATCAAAGTGAAAAACTCGATTTTCAGTTGCTCTGTTTTTTCTCGTCGTAACATCTCTCCTGCAACGAGTTATATTGCTAGTTTTGTTAAGCTTATAGAAATGCTGTTGCATGTTGTATGTAACAGCATTTCGTCTAGCGCAGTTTTTTTCCTGTATGTTAACAGCTCTGACGCTAAAGTACTGTTATATGTGCAGCGTTTGGTTTTGCATACAAATTACTTGCGTCGCTTTTCTAAAGTATTAAACATTATGTAATGTGAGACTCAGACACTATACGAGAAATAGGCGAAGTGCTAAACATTCTTAAGTAATTGAAATAAAGAAGTTCTTCGAATAGGAGTTATTTTTACCGACTTGTGTAGGTGTCACATATCTGCATTTCCTCAACACTATAAGCCATAATGAAAGCGAAGCACTGCCCTGCAAAGACATATACATATTTCCAATATTTACAGCGGAAATAGCTCGACAAATAAGCAAAATCGCTCTTGGAACTATCACATGAGCATAGTTGCGTGCAATGGATTCAATAAATCAAGCTAAACAGAACATGAGAAGTGACCAGAACTTTCGTGTCCCATTCAGTAGTTATTCTAATGTTTTCTCCATTCCTCTAGACGTTGGGTTTCTATAATCTTACCTATGTCCCGCGAAGGTGAAACTGAAAGTTTACAGTAAAGCAGCAGGTATTTATAGACCTGCGACCGAGCAGTTCCAACCATCAGCTAACTGCTGTACCCACAGAGCTGCAATTTAAATTTTTACATCAAGTTACGAAAGGTTATAGTATGGCCTTTCACCCGAGCTTCCCACAATTTTCAGGGCTATTTAGTTACTAATTTCACATTGCTTGACGTTGCCAAAAATTACCATTCATTTAGTTTACATCGGCTTTGCTTAACGAGGGAGAATAAGTATTATTTGTAACGAATATTTGAATAAATAGCTTATTTATTATGATAATAATGTGGGTCGTACAATTCATTTGCATAAAAACAATTTCGTAATGAAAACTGAATACTGTTCGGGCGTGGAGAGTCAGCGTAATAAAATAATTTAATTCCACAGTAAATACGAATGCTTTGACGTCAATCACCGAAATATTAGGCTTCCGGTTTCAACTAACAAGCAATTTCGAATAGAGTGTCAATCGTGTGATACTGGCAGTGCTGCAGTGTAGTTTAATTCGCTGGCATTGAGCCGGAATCATCGTTAATCCATAACGAAATTCAGTCACTGTAACAAACAGTGAGCTCTCGGTAATTTCCGGCACAAACTTTTATAATAATGTTACTGACGTGGACACATTCCCCGTTGTTTCAGGTTTTGAGAGCACAGTACAGCCAAATATAATTTAATTATGGTAAAATTAAATATCTACCTTGTATTATAACGTTATAACATTCCATTGCTTAAAAAAAAGTAGATTACACGTTTAGGATGAACGATCTAGCTGTTAGGTGTGAGAAAAAAGATTTGGACGGCTCTTAACATCGAGGCCTTGAGAGCCGATGAGGGTGATTGATCTGAGCACGGAACAGCGCCGGAATGAAAGGACCGGGGGGAAACGGGATATCCCCGAGAAAACACGCTGACCTGTGGCATCGCCCGGTACGATTCGCACAAGTGCAGATCTGGGGGCGACCCCGCCGGGAATGGGGCCGCGGTGGTGCAGTGGTCAGATTACTCGCCTCTCACCTCGGCGAACCGGGCTAGAGTCCTCGTGGGAATCGTGACGAACGATGCCGCCGGTCGGCGGGTTCTCTCGGGGATCTCCCGTTTGCCCCGTCCTTGCATTCCGGAGCTGCTCCACACTCACCTCGCTTCACCATCACCAGCTCTTAAGCTCTCGGTATTAAGGGCCATCTAAATCTCTTCACTCCACTCCCCGCCGGGTGTCGAACCCGGCACACCCAGGTGGAAGGCGAGTAGTCTACCACTACTTCACTAAGACTTCCTATTCGATGTTACTGTAATTCCAGTTTTCATTGAACCAGTCAATTAATTCCAGAGAGCATGTTGGTATATTGGGAGTTTATTTTGTAAGCAACGACCCGTTCCCTTGAAGTCAATTTCGTATAATCCAAGAAACTTTAGTTCGGGTAAGCCGTATAGTTCACATATACAGTGTATTTCAAGGTAAGGGATCACGGGATGTCATAAATGTCTGACAAAAATGTATTTTCCATGCCTATAAAAGATAAAACTATTTTTCCGTCTGTTATTGTAAGCTTCGTGCTTAGTATGTGAAAACGTCATTACGTTCAAATGACACATTTTTTTATTTTAAATTTAACATAAATATGAATTCAACTATCTTTGCTGTTGCTCACATATTTGTCTGTGATTTGCCATATTTAGGTATTATATTTACTATTAAAAATAATTTTTGGACAAATAATTCTTTTCGTCTTGATATTATTAAAATCTGTGAGGTCTAAGAAGGGTGTAATTTGTTCTCGAAGTCTAGCGTCAACAGATCTTGCACTATTAAACGTAATTGGGCGACGTTAAATGTCGGAAAGGTTAAGCTGGTTACTAGAGTTTCTCAAAGTGAATTTTGTACTAGACCTTCCGAGGGAGAGTAAATTTACTATTGCTATAGATATTTCACGAACACTGTTCCCCTCCTCTTTTTTAACTCGTACCGCGGGCCCCGATTTCTGTATGACGCAGGCGATAACTCCGCGGGAAAATGTTTCGCTACAAACCACAAAATACCAACAAGGGCGTTGTTCGTAACCTCGGAGAATATATTTAAAAGAAAATAAATAATCGACACCACGCGAATTAGTATCGATTTGACCGTAGGATCGACTGACATTCACCAAAATATTCCAAGTCATACGCAGCAAAAAAAGTCCAAATTTACGTATAACTGGTATACGATTACCTCACATTATTATTTGTTTTCTTATAACTAGTCGAATTAGTCAGGATATCGAAAAGTATGGGCCTATTTCTTAAATTAATGGTAATTATTAATTCTCTCAATATATTTTAGGCTTGATTGGTGTCACGTGTAACACGATATGGTTTTCTTTTGAATAAATGGGATACAAATATTTGCTTTGATTTGTTATGAATAGCACCTTAATGCTAAAAGTAAACGGCTTACTGCAAAACTACCAATTTTTATTTAATTGGTATTATTATACCTACTCTGTTTGTGGTGCCTCATGTCTCACTTAAATATATCTAGTAACATTTAACATAACTTCAATATTTCCGCATCGGTAGAAACCAGAACCGCATCTCTCTAAACACAACGTCACAAAATGCAAACAGAAATAAAATACGAATAAAAACTTATTTCAGGAATGAGCACGAGAAAAGTAACATATGGAGAATAAATAAGACTTGTGAAGGGTTACAGTGTGTAAATGTACTTACGTTGCACTAAAACGCTACCAGAAACTATTTACTTACACAGGAGAATATTGAAAAATAAATAAAAATTATACAGAGTTAACGTTGAACTGGGATAAAACATATATCTACGCAACTTAAAACTATACGACTTTCTTTATTCGTCAGCATAAATCACATGCACATAAAGATTGAAAATGCAGAGAAATAAACCGTATTGCAGAATAATACATTTTAAACATTTCAACATTTGCTTTGCCATTAAAATATCTGCATACATCTTGCAATCCACGTATTATGTTCGTTACTTTTTTTTTATACATGCAAGACATGTATTCACGCAGTAGAGAAAATATTTCAGAACATTTTAAGCGGAATCCCTAACAGACTGACATTACGTGTAATTTATTGTAAAAGTTCGCCTGCATACGTACGTACACATTTCTTTAACTGTCGTTGAGTTTCTTCGAAACTGTTATGCCATATCTGATAATGAAGAGTCAATTCGTCAGGTAAGCTTTCTATGGTTGATCATAATGCCTACAGCTTAATGTGTCGTTGAAAACATTATTTAAGCTTATAAATTTAAAATTCATTAATCGATGTATGTATTTATCCTTCTGAACTGACAGCAATGTAAATCTGGTAATTCATTTATTTAAATGAGAACCTCCATGGTTCGGACTGGTGTGTAACATAAGTTTTTTAAAGCCATGTAGTTAGTAGTATCAGTGCATGGCCTCCAAATATATTTACATAATTGAGTTTATCCTTAGACTGCCTTTTAAAAACAGAATCAACGGTTAAGTCAGTAAAATATTTTTTATATTCTACGTGCCCTCATCTCAGTTCTGGAGATATTCTGGAGAAAACTTCAGTAGCGATAACGCTGGAAATACTAACAAGCTTAGAATGCAAATTCGGAAGGCGCGTCTTCAAGAAAGGGAGAGCAATCAAGTTAGATTGATATCTTTCTTATCATTCCGAAATTTTTATTTCGTAAAAGGGTTACGATAGGTCAGTGATTCCCACAGAGACGCGAATGTGACCGATTTTCAGAAACAAGCTTTCTTCCGAAAATAATAAAATTGCCATACTACAAAATTATATGTGACTTAAGAGTATCATAGCTCTGAACGTAATTTTTTTTTTTTTTTTTACTATTCGTTGTGAGTAAACGTTTTCCTCTTTCCAATATTTAACTTATTTTATATAATATTTATAATATACTATATAGTGGAAAATAGCGAAATTTTTTTGAGCCAGCACATCTATAACGCTCTAACTTGTTTATTCTTTCATGATTGGATTAGCAAAGTTTTGACTCGGCTTAGTTGTTTGCAGAGCAATCACCAAAGCGTTCTGCCTTATAGTATCACAGTTCTTATTGGCCCAGTGAAATGGAGTAGTAGCTTCATACATGCTCGACAGCCAATAAGAAAAGACAACTGGCGAAAGCAGCCTCCGCCTGTCCAGGGAATGCAGCGAGGAACGCCAGGTTCGTCTGCGCAGCCATGCAGAGACCAGCGGGCGAAACCGACACGTGGCTGGAAATCAGCTGGGTCTAAGGCTTGCGCCTTTCCCACGGTGATACGGGCGCGGCTGCTGCGCGCGCTTTGGCGGCTCGCGTGTGCCGTCCGAGCGATCCCACGTGTGCAACTTGATGGCGAATCGGCGGCGCGTTTCAACACTTCCTCCTCAAACCTCGATTTCCGGACGTTGCGTATCACGCCGGTGTCTTACCCGTTCGCTGTAGATGCTCCTGTACGATCTTTTATTGCTCCTGATAAGTGGATTGTAACTTATGTTAATGGTACTGCTGGAGGGAGATAGGACTGGGATGTGAGCCTCATAGGCTGTAGGCTATTCGCGGTAAAATGAGCACTTTTGAAAGCCCTGCTAAAGATCTACTTGCATGCACGTTGTGTATTCCCCCGCCTTATGTGAAATTATGGGCCTCGTCACTTTATTCGTGCGTCGGTCAAGTTAAACTGCGGAATTATCGGAAAAGCGAATATTTTACAAACGTGCTCATTTATAAACTTCGATGGATTAGAAGAAAAAAAAGAACAGAAAGCCAGATATATAATTTTAAGTTATATCAAATGGTTACCTAACACATTTTATTCGACGTTAAGAAATGGAACTACATCCCATCCATCGCTACCAACTTTACTGTGCGCGTATCATTCAGTGCTCCCGTTAAAATATATGCAGGTAGGAACGGCGACTTTTTCTAAGGTTGGTTTCAAAAGTGCTCACTTTATCGTGAACAGCCTTCAAATATGAGGTAGACAGATCTCGCTGGCTGCATACAACCAATCTCTGTGTCCCAACAGTGAACTGCTTTTCTGCCTACACGTCTAGTGAAAATGGCGTGGAGTGGGTTTGAGGTTAGAACACTGTATGTATACAAGTACTATTGAGTTGTTTTTATACTTCCTCTAACCAGGTTATAATGGTTTTTGTGTAAATTCAAACTGGTAAATGTATTTTATTAATATAATAATGCTTGTCATTTAAACATTAAGATGTAAACAACACACGTTTATCACTGTCGACCATGTGACTCGGACAGTTGTGTAGGATTGGGGTAGGTCAATGTTGAGTACATGCGCAGAAGACGAATAAGCGATCTACCTCATCTTTAGTCCACGGCCAGCCTCCACGTGGCTCCCCCGCAGTAACTGGTAATTCCAGGCAAATGGTGACCTCGCATCCCGGAGGGTTTCCCAATCGATATGACTGATAACTATTTTGATTTATTTTAATTTTGGAATTTTAAACTGTTGTCCAAATTTTCACTTAAAAAATTTTAAATTTTAATATAATTACTTTACTGTTTTAATGATAAAACGTTCCCTTGACGGTGATGGATTAGTTTTAAAATTATGACGTAAGTGGAATTTTATTAGATTTGCAGAATTTTCTGATATGTTAAGAGATAATTGTGGTATTATTTACCTGTTACCTGTAACTGTTCCTGTGTACTGGCATCGCTGAAAGTCACACGGCAACGCACTGTACGTGGGGCCGCGGTGGTGTAGCAGTGAGACTACACGCCTCACATCTAGGCGAACCGGGTTCGGTTCTCGGCGGGGACTCGTGCCGCACGACGGCACTGGCCGGTGGGTTTTCTCGGGGATCTCACATTCCCCCCCCCCCTTGCATTGCGGCGCCACGCCGCTCCATAATCACCTCCACGTCACGCTCACCGGCTCTATAGACATCGATGTTAAGAGCTCCCCAAATCATTCCAATCCAACATTAACAGAATATTAATTTTTTTTTGCATATGAAAATAGAATATGCATATTTCGTACAACTATAAATTATTTTGCAAAGAATTAAATTTTTTTAAGTTAAAAAAAAAACGATTCTAAATGGGTCAATTTTTAACCAAAATTAAAGTGCATTTCCATTTTGGATGTATCATAAAGCACGTGATAAAAATAGCTATGGTTCTAAGTAAAAAAATATTTATAATATTTGTCAATATTGAAAAATATTTTTAATAGTTGGTATTGGTAGGTTCATTTCAGCTATAAAAATGATACTTTTTGTGGCTGAAACGAATATGGATAAAATTAATTATTATGAAGAATAGAAGCATTTGAAAAAAAAAAAAAAAAAGTAATTTTACTTATTTTTTTTGCGTAAAACCAGACTTGTCATTAAAAAATCTTACTTGATGAAAAAAAAAACTTAATATGCTTTTCGAAGTATTCGAGATGGAAATACCATTAACTTTTGATTAGAAAATCTAATTAGAGTTTGCAAAAATAGAAACAAGCTAATTGTAGCAGAATTATATTTTTTCCTGACAAATGTGGCGGTGTGTTAATACTTCTTAACGAGTTCTCTTTTGTACAGTCAAGTCCAATGCATGTTCCGCTGAGAGGAAATCTACTTCTTCCTTACGCAACTCAACAAGAGACGAAGGTATTTTCTTGAGAATTCTCACAAATTAGGGGTGGCTATGTGAACTTAACCGGCTAACCCGACAGGGAGCAATTGTGCGTCGCATTAGGAGCGCAGACTCTTAGAGCTCCCTTCGGACGCGTTCCGAAACAGTTTCCGAAATTATCAGAAGTTTCTGGCCACCAGGCACAACGGCCTCCGGCCTTCGCGCGTATCAGACGTCGCCCTGGGGTTGGGTATATGGAGCTCTCTTCACGCGCGCCTATGGCGACATTAGCAAGGGAGCCTTGTGCGAAGGGCGATTTCACCCATATATAGGCTGTTCACAGAAAAGCGAGCACTTTTGAGCCTCAAATACTACCAATAATAAATTATAAAATACTAATAAATAATAGTCATTATAAAGCCTACGTAACATTAAATACGTAAATAAATATAATAAAATTAAACAGCTTATCTCCCATACCCTTACTATCAATAAATTGGTTTTAAAAAACCTTAATTATAAATAAAAATATTGGAATTGAATTCAATTATAAGAAAACTAGATATAATAATTTATGAATAACATTTCACAACTACATGACTATAATTAATAAATATGTCACTGTAACGAACATAATAATGTAGATCAAATCAATTCGAGATGTACATATTATATAATATAAATTTAACGTGCCCATTTCTTATCATTTAAACTTATTTTAAAATAAATATTGGCATGTAAGTAATAAACACAGTTTATATATTCCACCGCACACTGAAGTTAATGTCTAAGGATAATATGAAATATATTTATTGACTAATATTCCAAATGAAAGGGTTTTCAAAAGTGCTCTCTTTACCTGTGCATAGCCTATATTTTTCCAAGGCCCAGTTGCAGGCCTGTGTTACACGAAGTGTAACTACATCACGATTCACGAACACTATCCCAAAACAACACGTCTGTACCTTCTTAAAGCCCTTTTCACAAGGTCAAATTTTTCTTCAGTTTACATTCAAGTTTTTCTGAATTCAATCCACCGAAAGCTATATGACGTCATACGAACGTCTTAATCGCGGCCATTTTATCTTTCAATTTTGTTGAATGTCTTGTTTTCCTTGAAGATATTCGTTTAGAACATGGACTATATTTTCTTGAAACCAAACTTTTAACCGCCGATCACAGCTTTTCTGACAATATTGATGGAAGCAATCTCATTATATTATAGTTGAATGTCATATTATATTATAGTGACTTATATGTTGTATGCACACATTTTAAGTTGTTACAAAAAAAAAGGACGTATATTTCTTAAAAAGGAAATGTACAGTAATACGAAGAAAATTTGTTGAAATTCAAGTCGTAGATACTTCTAAATATTTACTTTGATATTTTTTTGACTGGTTCCATTTAAAAGTTTATAATAAATTTTCATGTTTAGAGTTGAAAGCTTATTGAATGCAATTCATTGAAAGTCAAATGAAATGATTTTTAAGTTCAATGAATTGAATTAAAAAATATGTGATCATGTGAAAGGGCCCTTAGAATGACGATAAGGCAGAACGATGTTAGTCTTCTGGGACTGTACCCGACGCTGATTGGTTTATCGACAGTACAAATGTCAGACTGAATTTGAGATATTATTTTACTTTAATTGCCTACAGTGGCAGCGAAAAAGTAATACAATTAAGACCACAATATGCGGATGAAGAACAAAAATGAAGAACAAAAATCTTATAAAACAAGTAATCTCGCGTACGGAACAAAATAGAATGATCCAGTTAGACAAGTGACGTAGAAATAGCGAATACAGCACACCCGTGACACCTAAAACAAGACAACTACAAACGCCGGAACTCCAAGCAAAATACAAACAACAGCAAGTCACAGCACAGCAGACGCGGAACAAAAAATCGCAGGCAAAATAAAAGATGCATAAATGAATCAATAAATTATAATGGTCCAGTCCGATAACGAACAGCAGAAAACAAGGACAGCACAACTGCATTTTTTTTCCTCACCCGTAGGTATATCTCTTTATTTATTTTTTTTTATGTTCCTATATCCAAAGCACTGCAGGCAATGGAAGTACAGCCAAATTTCGAATGCAGTTATACCACCCTCATTTCAATTTAACTTCAAAAACAACTGTCGAAATTACGTCGTCAATTAACTTGTTTGGGTTGGGTTGTTCAACAGACACACGAATTTATATTAATATAGTTTTTGCGCCAGCTTGTGAATACAGAATGATGCTGAACTTCGGGCACTAACTTGGTTTCCTCAGCACTACAAATAACGGTTGCCATTCAGTGTATTACGAATACCGCTCCGTGGCTGAAATTAAAGCAGTTTAGTTTTTGTCAAGTTCTGGAATAACTACGAATAGCTTAGCTTGAAGTATGGCAAACAAGGCAAACATTAAATATGTCACTGAATTTTCAGTTCCCACCCACTCCATCACGTAGTCAGAACGCCTAGTACTAAATAATTTAACTAAACCATTAGAGAATAGTTTTGATGCCTTGAACATCTCTACTGCAACATTATCCCCTTTGGAAACTTACCTAAAGGCTGTTCATGGTAAAGTGAGCACTTTTTAAGACCCTTCTAAAAGGCATTAACCCCTTTAAAATATACTTTATTGCAGTCTCAGACGTTAACATTTCAGAGTGAAGAAATGTATACACTGTGTTTATCATCCATAATACAATGTTTACAATAAAAAGTGACAGAAAGGTAGAAATAAATTGAAATTAAAAATTTAGCAGGGCCTTAAAAAGTGCTCACTTTACCGTGAACAGCCTATACTAAATTATTTCGTCAGGCACTCGAGACGTATGTTAGAATGCTATATAAGTACCATAATTGTTATGAGTATGCCATATATTACTTTAAATTACATGTAACATTATAAAATATTTACAGTGTAGCATTCTTAAAAATTCCCGCTGCTGCACGAAACAAAAAGAACCCGTCATAAAACACATATGCGCGCGTTTTCTGATTACACATCCTTTTTTTTCGTAGGCATTTGGGCAGACACATGTTAGCAGTAAAGTTCTGTTTTATGCTTCCATCCAGATAACATATTTCTCTCTGCGAAATATTTTCCATTGCGCTCTACACTCGTGTCCTACCTTCCTTTGCCCCGTTCTCCTTTTGTGCGAGTAATTTCCAGCGTCGACGGTTCTCGAAGTTCAAAAGAGCAATGATAATGGCGACGCTACAAAAAAAAAAAAAAAAACAAGTAAAGCTTTAGATAATTAAAAACAAAGGGCTGCATCTTGATTCCCCCCCCCCCCCAACCCAATGTCGCAGAACAACAGGGCAAACGACGTCCTAAATGTGTTTTAAATGTTTCTGGAACATAAAGCGTACACTCAAAGTTAAATGCAGGGAAATTGAAATAATTCTTCATTTGCATTTCCCTTCTTTTCTCTTTTATGTTTTCAACGCAATCTCCTTCTAAAAGAAACATTTTTTCAAGTAGAATTTCGAGTCATCCGCGGTGCATGCGTTATGTGTCGTGCGTGAGTTACTCTGAGCGTCTGTAACTCCATCCCCCCCCCCCCCCCCCCCCACACACACACATACACACACTCCCTCCCAGCAAACCATCGTCTCAAAAAATTCCGTGTGAAACATTCAGTCTGGAAACAGATGCCTACAGAATCTGTAAAATTATTTTTTGTCACACTAAGACTTCACTTCCACCTACATACCTATATATAAACAATGATTTCATACGTTTTCGTCCTCTATACGAAGTTCTCTACCGGTATGCCGGTATCACGAGAGATCTGAACTTTTATTACTGACACGGAAGCATTTTGGGAAGTGCCAAACGAGATGTTGTCTTACGGCAGACATGTGGAAATTCTCAACTCTTTGCCCATTGGATGCTCTCTTAAAAGCTCAACTAGGACAATAAATGTTAAAATAAATTTTTTAGCATTTCGAGAATTCCGTATAATAACTGACGGAAAATAAGTGCATCAGAACCAAATTAAAGTGAAGGGACGTTGCATGAATATCCTTACCCCCCTCATGTTTACAAATACTGCCAATCACGCCGGCCTTCGAGTCGCCTTTGAATCCGCAGAAAGTACTTTGTTTCGCCGCCTACCAGAGCAGCGCCTGGTGAGTTCTCGGTATCCTCTCCCTTTTCCTGCCCTTCCCCTCCTACTCTCCTCCTTTTCCCCTCAGCTCGTGCCTATGTTACTCTTGGACTGCTGCTCCAAGACGTCGGTCGTTCCGAAGATATACCTAACACCTTTCGCCAGACTCCCTTCGCTTCATCGACACTGCTGGTGTTAGCTGCTACTGTGATTCCATCATGGATAATCGCTCGAGTGATTAAAAGTGCTATCTATATGTTTGGCGCGTAATTTTGTAATTGCCAAATCACGGCTATGTTTAAATGGTTAAAATGTTATCTATAGAGGTGCGGCCAGATCTAGGTGAGTTGTGGCGCAAGCCATTTTGATTAACAGGGCGGTAGCTTTGCATTAGTTCGTGCCAGTGATAAAGTAATTTTGGTTGTCTGCGGCGATATAGGTGAAGTTTTGTTTCGGCCGGGCACGTTTGAATTTTGGGTTTTGGCTTCCTTAAGGTGGTTTCGGTTCCTTTTACATGCATACCTGTGAATTGTAGCCCCATTTGTTCTGCCCGCTTTGATTCTGTTTGGGCTCGGGCGCCACAACTCTAGGTTTACGTATAATATTTTTATATTGTCGAGAGTTTATAATTCTTATGCCCGGTCACTTTGATTGAGCTAGCTAAAGCTGCGGCCCGGCCAGTATGCGTTTTTGGGAAATTTTGAAAATCGTTCAGCTTATTGTTTTAGTCTCGGCAGACCTCTTGTAGGGCACGAATGCTACCCTGTCCGAGAATTGCTCTAATTATTGTTCTGAAGCGTCAAGCCGGGTGTAGGATGGCCCTTATTAAATAAGTTGTGTCAAAAGGTAAATAATTTGGGCTGACGTTGATTATTCTGAAAAAAAGACTTGTTTTTAATATTGGGTCTCGTTCGTGAGCGATCGTGGTAATGGAAAAAATTAAATATGAACAGTGATGATTACACAGTTGAAAAGTATAAACTACATTTTGCGAAGCGCCTCTATCAAACGTAGTGAACTTGATCTTGAATCGAAGGCTGTTGTCACTGACCCGCGCAACTAGAATTGTGTTGTGCCAAATCTTCAGCGCTTCATACTTTGATTTGCAAAAGTTTTCGAACTGCAGTTTTATGCGTTCGTGTACGTCTTGGGAGAATATAATTATGAGGCAGAGAAGCCGAATGGGCGCAGGGTCAGTATTATATTCTTTAAATTATTTTTGTGAATCTGCTTAAACTTTTAAGGACTAGGTTGTTATTACAAATTATGTGTATTGAGTTAGTTGTTTTTAATATCAAGCCGTTTATCTGTACGCATTTTTTATAGTTACTACTCCTGGTTGAGGAGGTTTGCTAATAGTGGTGAGGCACCCAGGGCCTTTTTATACGGTTTTTATGAATGTAGAATGTATATCGAAGAAGGTTTATAAAGAAATGCGAAATTAACCATCAATGTTTTCGAAATGAGAATAAATGTATTAACTTGGAAGTGTTATGTTTTTGAGTTTTTTCAATTTGCGGTTTAGTGTGATGATAAGCTTTTGGATGAGCCTTAATGTTTCCAGTGTTTTGGATGAGCCTTAATGTTTCTAGTGTTTTGCTCTGCTTTGAATAATAGTGGTGTAGGGTCACCACACAATAATTCATTAGACATGAGAGATAAACTTATAACCCGCTTTTGTAATGCGTATTATAAATTACGGAAATCTGTAAAAAACATGTTTTGTGAATCTTATATGAGCTGCAATACATTTCCTATGTTTTAAAATAACACTTTTCTGTATTTTTTTTATAATGACATCATCTTATCCTTTTCTTCAAAATGGCTAAAGCTAGTGATGGTACTGTATCTTTGGGAGAGTCCATGCCACTCATCAACTTACAATCAAAATATCCTCGCCCCATCCAGAAAAACTCCAGACTTCTTATTGAATTTTAACTAAATATCTTGTGCCGACAACATAAGTTCGCCCAGTGTCCAGGTACCTGGTTTTATTTCCGAGCATATAAATGCTTGGTTTCCTGCAAACTTTTATCATTGTCTAGTTCTTATACTCTTACAAACCTCGCGCCAAAAGATAGATAACAATCATAGATCAATTTCAGCTACTGTAATAACTTGTAAGGCTGTCACTAATCCCCAGCAGAACGCTTTCAGCTTGTTTAACCGATCTGCTTTCACTTTTAGAGGATGTTCACGGTTAAATGAGCACTTTTGAAAGCCCTGCTTAAGATCTACTTGTGTACACGTTGTGTATTCTTCCGCCTTATGTAAAATTAACATTACTATGGACCTCATCACTTTATTCATGCGTTCGTCAAATGTATTCATGCGTTCGTCAAATGAAACTGTGAAGCTATTAAGAAAGTAAATGCTTCACAAATCTGCCCATTTTTACACTTCGATGCATTAAAAAAACTCAAAGCGAAAGAAATAATTTTAAGTTATCACAAATGGTTTCCTAACACGATGTTAAAATATGGAACTACTTTCCATCCATCGTTACCGAATTTACTGGGCGAATGTCACTCAGTGCGCCCATTAAAATATAAGCATGCAGGGGGCAGTAATTATTTCCAAGGTTCATTTCTAAAGTGCTCACTTTATCGTGAACAGCCTTTACAGGTTCGTGCAGTGTCTATAAAATTCCACGAATTCATTTTAGAGCATTCTATACTTCAAACACAATATGCACATTTCTGTAATGTTTTCAACTGGATCACTGTTGATTAGAAACTCAGGTGAGCTCTGGGCACATAGCAAACCTGCTAGGAATCAAAGCACCAGATCCCATGCCACCTCGCCTGAGTCAAAACTGGCTACACACTGGAGCAGCAGCCAATAGAAGAAAAACTAAGGGTCGAAAAAAACATGTTCAAAAAGCGAGATTTACCTATCCCTAAGTATAAATACCACAGGCCCGAATTTTCGCATGTTGGGAATTGTACCGGACGATACCGCTGGTCGGCAGGTTTTTCTCGGGGATCTATCGCTTTCCAGGCCCTTGTATGCTTGTAATGCTCCATGCTGCTCACCTCGTTTCACCCTCATCGGCTCTCAAGACCTCGATCTTATGAGCCGTCCAAATATTTCCACTCGAACACTAAGGAGATCAACTGTTTATACTCCCCCCTTTCTCTTCAACAAACGGCGTAGTTATGGATAACACTTCGCTCTTAGAAGTCGAATGTCACTTTTTTAGTTTCGAAAAGGTAATTAGATTTCAGAGCTGACGAAATCTCAGTGTTATGGATGGAACCTCTATTTTTATTTTTGGATATCCTTTCATGCCATGCGGCCTCCGCTTATCCGACACGCCCTGCAGGACCCAGAACCGACTGTAAACACTCAGCACTCTGGTAGCATCATTCCGTGTGGCCCAGTCAAACAAGGGATTGAGGCGGTGTCGGAAATAACAAATTTGTTATTTTGTAATTTGTCATTTAGTAAGTTCTAATTCGAACGTTGTCGACAGTCACTTGTTTATCACTCGTGCAACGCATTTTTACGTGAACATAAAAAATTATTTATCTGTAAATTGAATGCTTAAAACGGACGTTACATTTCTACAATTTTCCCTGGAATGCTACGAATATTTTAATAAATAATAAAATAATAAATTATTCAATAACGACTTTAGAAAAATTTTGTTGTGAAATATATAAACAAAGCACAACACTTACTTGCTTTTTAAAACATGCCTAATGTATTTTATGAACAGTTATTTGTTTTTAAAAAAACGTTTCAATTACGCGTTCGCACATGTCTTTCGAATATAAAATTCAACACCGCGCTGATTTTGTCATTTTGCAGTTTTGCTAACTTCCACTTGATACAAGATTCTAAATACCAAATTACCAAATACGTCACCATTTTTGTACACAAAATCGGGTCACGTGAACATTTTGTCAACAAAATCTGCCATTTCGGACACGGCCTGAGTTCTTACTGTGGCGGAGGCGGCCAGGGATCATGCGACTTTTGGTATAGCTTATAGATGACTGCAGATTCTAGTTTGGTGCCGTCTTATAACGCGAACTGGTGGAATCTCCACACACGCCTTCTCGCCATAACACCTACGCATATCGAGCAACTGGTCCCCAGATGATGCCGCTGATCTAGTTTAGGTCGTGTCTGAAATCTCCTCCAAGTATACACAAGTCCTCACTTTGATGTTCTTTCGTGTTAGTGCAGGTACATAACGACTGTGATACATAACTAGGGCCGCCTGTTTTTTCGCGAAAAGATTCACGCGCAGTCCAGACTTCAATGTCCTATGGCTAGGGATAGGAAAAAATTCGCGAGTTCAATGACCTGTAGACTAGACTCCACAGTCATGTTTATGCTCGAGCATCAAACGTTTATTCATTGGCTGCCGCCTCAGAGAGTAGCCAGTGTTACTCCACACCTGGCAGTATGGCACTCGCTACTTGTTTCCTTGCAAGTCTGCTATTGGCTCAGAGTCGTCCAGGGCGTGTCTAATAGACTGCGATCCAATTCCAAAGTCAAATTCAGTTTACAAGTTGCGCACTTCATCATGAACAGCCATTTATTATTTAACACTTTGTAGACTATGCTCGAGTGTAGCTCGAGCAAAGATAATTTGAAAATGTCTTTGTTGTTGAGAACAAAACTCGCATGAATGCGCAGTCTTTGTTCGGCTAGTGTTTAACATGACCTCCACAAGAACACCACGGCGCAGTAACAGTCACATTGGTAACGATGGAAATAATTATTCCCTGACACTCAAAGGCACATGATTGATTGTAAATCCTTTTATACGATAAAGGACATTTGATTAGGTCCATATCCGCTCGGCTATCTATTGGTTGATGACCGGCCAATAATGAACGCTGTAAAGTACAGGGTAGTGTCCGGTGTGGTATGGACCAATAGGACGATGGTGAGTTCTAACACAGACACCAACAGAACCGGTGTTCTTGCAGTAGTGGATGTAGGGGACTCACTTCTAGAGACACGAGAATTTCGGGAGTTCAATTACCTGTAGGCTAGACGCCACAGTCTTATACACTCTCATACAGATATCAACAGTTAATTGGTTGATTGTTGCGGTAGTAAAAGGCGGTGGTTGGGGCACAATTTATTTCATCTTTGTTATTGGCTTTTTTTATCTCCAGGAGGTGTCAAAAAACACGTCGACAAATTGCAAAAGTAACACGTCTAGAAATGAACTAGTGAAATTCTCGGGTCCAAGGTCAAGAAGCGAGGGAGCGATACGGGCGACACTAACACTCACGTCTAGTGCCTCATCGCTCCTACGCGCAAGACGTGCAGTGCAGTATTTCCGTCGTGACGCTGTACTGCGTAAATTAGATCTGTAACAGTGGGGGTTTATTACACGCTATGGAAGCACACCGATTAAACTACGTTCGTAACTTTTTGGTTTTCTCTTGCCGTTTAAGGAAACTGCACAGGCGAGCTTTAAAAATGCGATATTTGACCACCTTGACGAATTTTTTCCTTCGATAATATACTTAATATGACAAAAGTAAAATAATAGGGACTTAGATAATTGTTCTTTTTTTATCTTTTCTGATAAAAAAGTCGTATTTGCAGAACATTTACGTACCGAGATACGTGTATTCGCACAATGTGTTAAAATGATAGCAGCCTCGGCTGTTTACATTGAGACACACGTTACAACTAGAGAGGGCTCGTAATGCTTCGTTCTCACATATCGCTGCCGCTCTCCGAGGTCGGAGCGAGCGACTTAGGGTTGGTTTTGGGTTTCGGCGTGTCGGAGAAGAAGCAAGAGACGCGACGGCAACGAGGGGACCTACTAATTCGTAACCACGCTGAAGGGCATTCAGCCTGGACCTTGTGCTTCGAGGGACTTGCCGCCTAGGGACGTGAATCACCTGTCAGTCTTCCGCCTCTCGTGCGGGACGAGACAGAATCTCCCAGCGCAAACAACGCAGGACATTCAAGCGCACGACAGAAAACGATTCTGCGTGCTTGACTCCGCAGTCCTTCGTACGCCCGAGCCTCGGCCATGGCGCGTTCGTGGCTACTTACGACTTTACTGAGCACCTGCTGAAGTTCTACTTTCGTACTATCCCTCCGCCTTGTGCAAACAAAGATCAACCGAGTCTGGAAAATTACACCGAAGGGGGCAACGCGCCGCATTCGTGCGCGCTCTGTTTAACAATATTCTGCATGAGAACTATTTCTTACTGGGCATCACCAACACACTTATTTCCTTCTTGTATTTATTCGCGTTAATTATAGATTAAATAATACATTTTGTAGGAAACATAGAAGTAATAGTTTAATTTAATAATAAATAATATGCGTGTTATTTTATCTGAGGTATAAAACGCGTACAATATTACAAGTTGTTACCTGCCGCTTCAACAGCTTGTAAAAATCAAACCTTAATTATAATGACCAAGTGCTCTATATTAATTTTTCTTCTGTATTGCTCTAGTACATCTCTGTGCACTATATTCTATGATTTGTTATTCTCAGCGAAAAAATAGACCAACAACCAGCACCTACGCAAATGATTGGTGGCATATTTTATATATTACCTAAGAAACGGTTCGTTTTTTCCGGGATGAAAAGTACCCTATGTGCTAATCTGAAAATAATCTACCCCTGTATCAAATCCGTAGAGCCATTTCGACGTGATAGAGTAACGAACAAACATACAAACTTTCGCATTTATAATATTATTATAATGCCATATTTAGGGAAAGAAGCAAACACGTCAGACATGGGGTGATTTCTCAAAAAGTTGATAAAAAAAATATATATTTTAGATACCGTGAACAAACTACATATTACCATTGGTTGCTGCCTCGCCGCATAGCCATTTTAAACCCCCGACCTGTTGTCACGGGATTCGATCCCCGTTCATTTGCAGGACTGTTATCGGTGCAGGAGCCACCCGGGGATGTTTTAATAAACGGCGAGCCTGTTCACACCGGCAGTTCAGATGTGAACGCATCGAAAGTTTAAGTGGGGAACTACCAGGCTTTTGCAGTCACTTTTTGAGATACCCCAAATGCAACTTTTTGCAGTCACTTTTTGCGGATGCCCCAAACGCAACTTTTGGAGTCATTGATGTACGGGTACAGGAAGTACGACCGGATTTAGCGTGTAGAAAATCGCCCAAGACAGTTACACCTAAGGGGGTAATACAACCTGTTGAGCGCTTGTCGGTGATCTCACGACTTTGAGAGGCAACCTGATCAATCAAGTTATAGGCTGTTCATGCTACAGTGAGCACTTTTGAAAGCCCTCTCATTTATAATAATAGTCAATAAATGTATTTTGTTTCAGCCTTTAGACGTTAACTTCCGAGTGCAGTGGAATATACGTAGTGAGGTTATTACGTATATGGCAATATTTATTTCAAAATGTGGTTAAAGGATAAATAAGGGCTGTAATATAAAAGTAACTAGGGCATCGAAAGTGTTCACTTTACCGTGAATAGGCTATATCTGTAATAATAACCGTGAACTAGCTACTCCAGGGTTGCCCACGCCACGAAATAGCATTAAGGGCTGTTCACGATAAAGTGAGCACTTTTGAAATCAATCTTAGAAATAATTAACTGTCCTTTACTGACTATATTGTAACGGGCGCACCGAGTCACATGCGCCCAGTAAAGTTAGTAACGATGGATGGAAAGTAGTTCCATATCCTAACGTCGATTAAAAAGTGTTAGGTAATAATTTGTGATGACGTAAATTATTTCTTTCCCTTTCTGTTTTTTTTTTTTCCTTTCAGTTCATCGAAGTGTATGAATGAACAGATTTGTAAAATACTTACTTTTCTTATAATTTTACAGTTTCACTTGACCGACGCATGAATACAGTGATGATGCCCACGGAAATTAACAAAAAAGGCAGAAGAACACTCAACGTGCATATAATTATATCTTAAGCAGGGTTTTCAAAATTGCTCATTTTACCGTGAACATCCTATACTTTGTATGAGCTCTGGTGAAGGCAGACTCACTCACGTGTTTAACCTTTTGGTTCCCGCCTGTATGGCACGTGAACCGCGCTTGCACAACGTTTGAAATCGTGTTTTTTTTATTTTTTTGACAAAACTATTAAACATGCCCCCAGTAAGTTTACATACGAAAAGACATCACACCCCAGACGATGACGGAATGGTACTTTGAAGTTATCACGCATGCTGTAAATATTACATTGGATCCCTCGATATACAGGTTGTTCGGGAATTAAACTCCCAAGCAACGAGAGGCGATTCCTTATGGAAAATAAAGTCGAAAATATACAGGACACCACATGCCTAAACAGAATATTAAAGGGGATACGAGCCTGTGAAAACTGGACTTTGAAAACGTATTTTTTTTTTTTTTTGCGGAATGCCTTGTACAACGCCTATAAAGACAGCAGCGAAAAGGTGGCGTATGCTTCCAATGTTGCAGAGACAAATGCGTAAAGCTGGAGCGCGCCAAATGGGTGCGTCCCATTATTGGCTGGCCGACGGCCAACCAATAATAAACGACGCAGAGTACAGTAGGCGGTACAGTAGGCGTGTCTGGTATGGCCAGGACCAATAGGACGAGGATAAGTGGATATACACAGACCAACACAACTGATACTTCAGTAGTGAAGAATATAGGCAGCTCAGGCCAACCTTGTCCTCTCTGCCAGTAAATTTGTACCGTTCTGAAAGGGTTAAATGTGCCACTTTCATTCGTCTGATTAAACTAAAGTGATAAATTCAATAAAAAGACCATGACCCAAAACATACATTTTACGAAAAGTATTGTTACGTGTGAAGGATAACGCCTGAGGGGCGTATCTGAGTTCGTAAGAAATTGAGGTCTTAATAACAAAAATTAATAAATGAAAGAAACTAAATTTGATATTTAATTTATTCACTCTGCTACTATGTACAATATCAATTAGCTGTCTCCACTTTTTCTCTTTCCATCTAACAGTGAGCGCACTATTTAATATTTATTTCAGCTTTAATTAATGTCCTTAAATAAATTTAAAAAAAAGCAAAATAAATATTTCCAGTGCTCACTTATGTTTAACTAACACGTTTAATTCAAGCCATTTCATATGCAACGCCAAAAATAAAGGACACTGTGAAAGGGTTAAGGGGTTAAAACTGTTGTATATTTTCTTTCTAAGTGTTCAACATTTACATACCCACATTAATGTATAGTTTCGGGTGTTGAAAATAAGAAAATTTTAGTTCAGCGCTGTACTTACGCCGGCACAGCCCCAGAGTAGATTAATACAAAGAGACTAAACGGCTTTGGTGGTTCATTTTATGTGGACGTATACACACAATGACTGACTGCACAAGACTGTGTGTGTACGGGGCTTGGGTCTGATTGACTATTCCATATGCTGTGAAATGCTTCCTATTGGCTGGGCTACAGGCTGGCCAGCAGGTCACCATGCTCTGATTGGCGAACGGCATTCCGACGTGTTGCTGGCACTCAGGCTAGTGGCGCCATTTAGCTGGCGGGTGCGTCTGCTGTTCGTGTCATAGGTAGGCGAAAAGACTTCGAGACAAGATACAACTGTAGAGTCATCCAGCTTCTACGGTCGGCTAAGAAATTTTCTTCTCCGTGTTAACTATTTGCGCACGAATCTCGAAAGTCCGCTGTCAGAATTACGTGATCCTGAGTGGCTGGGTCAAATTCGGACGTGGCACCAGCAGCCAATGGAGGTATAACAACTGTTCAGATGTATAAAGGTTGTTCACGATAATGTGAGCACTTCAGAAATGAACCTTAAGATAAAAGTCACTGCCCCTGCATGCATATATTTTAATGGGCACACTGAGTGACATCCGCCCGGTAAACTAGGTAACAGATGGAAAGTATATCTATATCTTGACGTTGAATTAAAAGTGTTAGGTAACCATTTGTTATTACTTAAAAAATTATTTCTTTCGCTTTCTGTTTTTTTAATGCACGTAAGTGTAAAAACCAGCAGATTTGTAAAGTATTTCCTTTTCTAATAATTTTACAGTTTCACTGGTCCGATTCACGAATAAAGAGTCGAAGCCCATGGCCATGTTAGTTGCAGTACATAAGGCGGAGGAATACATAACGTGCATACAAGTATATCTTTAGCAGGGCGTTATCACGACCAATGAACCATGGGCTTTGGGTTCGGCTACTGCAATATGGACCATTCGTAACATAGATGAGTGAGTGAAGATATTTGGGCGGCTTATTTTTCTCCGACTCAGTTCATAAATTTTGAGATTTCTGAAGGATTTTTTTTTTAAATTAAACATAGCCTATGTTCATCTGGAAGAATGTATTTGTCTGAAAGTGAATGAATTATAAGCACCGGTCCTGTAGTTTTGGTAGAGCATGCTTAGAAAGCAGCCAAGTAGCTCATTTTTCTCCGACTTGGTTAACAAATTCTAAAAATCTTCAAGAATTTTTTTTTTTTAATAAACCTAGCCCATATCCATCTGGAAGAATGAGGCTTTCTAACGGTGAAAGAATTACAAGAATCGGCCTGGTAGTTTCCGAGATTAGGCGTTAGGTATAAACAAATAAACAAACACACATTAATTCTATATTATATTATTATAACAGATATGATTGAAGACAGGTAAAAAATAGGTTTGTTGGTACTGGCTTGTAATAAATAACTCTTATGGAGAAATATACTAAACAGACTGCGCAAGTATGCGGTGAGTTGTCCCTCTGGTGTTATAACCTAAGCTTTGTTAGCCGGGGGCGGAGGAATATCCCGGAAGTAGAACTTGACCAGGGCTTCAGAAAAATGTTGAAGTAGCCGTTGAATGGACTACAGCAGCGGTGCGGTGGATTCAGGCTGCCCCGTCGTCCCTGTTACAACATGCTATATGTTCACTCACGACCGTGATTGGAGCCATTGAATCCCGAGTGCGCGCACACAGAGAGCCAGCGTGCAGCGGGCTTTCCTGGCCGCTGTGGCTCTCGTGCCGTGGTGAGGGGGGGAGGGGGGGCTGATTGTACGTACTGCTGTAGTGAAGGGTTTTGGGGTGGGGGGGGGTTAGGGGTTGCACACGCCGCCCTTATGCGCTGACACCGCCACTGCGGTAAACTGCCTAGCTCAGCCGGCCGCGAGCTGGCTTTGCGATAATGAGCGCGTAATTGCAGGTAACGTTAAACTTGGCAAGGTGGGGGAGGGGGAGGCCGATGGCATGGGCAAGGCGAGGTGCTCGTTTGGATCGCGGCACCGACTCGCCCAGGACTAATCTCGAGTTTGGCGCGAAGCGCAACGCTGCAGTGGGATCGGAATGGGAAAATGCTGCGCGGAAGTACGAAATGCGCCCGTCGAGCCGGGACGGTCCACTCTCGCTGCACTGAGGGGGTGGGGTTGTTCAGCTCCGTGGTGACAGCGGCCGAGAGTTGCTCCGCGCGTGAATACGACCAGGGGGGGGGGGACACTAGATAGGGCTTACAATCGTGTTATTTGAAGTTAGTGCCCGTGGAAACACCAACATATACATTTTCACCACTAGAATTAATGATTTTACGGAACAGATCGGTTTTGGGTCAAAACTATGAGTGTTTTGTATCTCAAACATACTGATTTAACCTGCATATTTTACAGGTGCTGATCTGATAACTTACTAACAAAATTAGAAATATTAAGTCGGTTTTGTGCAACATTTATTCTGTTCTGTTGGTCACATTAAGGTAAGGTAAATACTTAAAAGACAGAGCTAACCCAAACATCACAGGTATGCATTTAATTATTGCCGAAAACAGCATTCGGCAACTAAATGGTGTTAGTCAAGTAGGTTCTAATAAAGCAATTTTAAAACTTCCTTCTAGGACCTCTCAAGAATAATGCAAGCTGTAAACATACTGTAAAATGCTACCTGGAAATAGCCCACGGAAAAAAATTTAATAAACTATTTTATCAAACATTGAACTCAACGTTATTATTAACTACTTCAATGAAGCGTGTTTATCACAAGATAATCATTTTAAAACTATTATTTTTGTTTTATTATATTAGGTGATTATTTTCCGTAATGCGTGTTTGCTGTTGGCATTAATCCAGGCACCTACTACCCCCCCCCCCCGATAAAGACTTCCAATAACGAATATCGTTACAACATGGAAGTGTGTGCTCTTGTCTCATTTTCTCTGTGGCTGCGACGGCAGTATTTAACAGCGCGGTACCAGAGACTAACGTTATCAGTTTGGTGTGTATATCGCCAGCAGTTTCACGTGGTTTCCCTCCGTCCAGCGGCGAGTGCTCGGAGAGCCCTCTCCTACACCTCCTCCCCTGCCTAACCTCCATCAAAGCTGCGCGGGGCCCGCGGTGGCTGAGCGGTTAGACTGCTAGCCTACTGGCTAGGCGAGCTGGGTTCGATCCCCGCTGGGCCACTCCCGGATTATCGCAAGTGGGTATCGTGCCAGAAGATTCCACTGGTAGGTGGGTTTTCTCGGGGACCTCCCGTTTCCCCCCGCCCCTGCATTCCGGCGTTGCTCCATTCCCAACTTATTCCACTCTAATCGGTTCTCAAGACCTCGTTGTTAAGAGCCGCACAAATCTCTCAACTCAGCTCAAAGCTGCACGAAGATTATTTTATTATTTTTAATCTACAATACTAAAAAGTTTTAATCTCTGAGGACAAAGAAATAACCAGAAACTTGCAAAATTCGCATTATTTTTCAGTGGCAGGATAGACTCCACTGCCCTATAAACGAATGATTACAGTCCGTGTTTTCATTGGCCGCTGCTCTTTAACAAACGTCACCTACCTGCTTGATCTCATTAAAAGAGATTGGCTCTCCATCGCTAAACTAATATTACTGGCTCAAGAGTTCTCCGAGGCGCGCCACATATATTCCCGACCAGTGACTGAAGTCTGTCAAACACACAGTAACTTGCAGTTCAGCCTGTCCTTGAATAATAACGATAATTTCGCACGTTCCTATAAAGATCAGTTAGATTTCCAATGTTTAACTAAGTTCGCCAGTCTCTTTCTATAACAATACCGTAAAATGCATAGGCGTGCGCAGCCCTCGCCATTAGGGTGTGCATGAAGTTAACACTTTTAGCGCAGTACAAATTTGCGGACAAATAAGACATGCTAGAAGTAACTCACCTATATGGACGACTGTACAGTTGGTCTCTCCATTCCCATTTACAACCGTCCTATTGGTCACAGCACCGGACACACACTTAAAGGCTGTTCTTGATATGAGAACTTTAGACACGAACCTTAGAAGAAAGTCACTGCCCCTGCGTACATGTATTTTAATGTGCGCACTAAGTGACATTCGCCCAGTAAAGTTGGTAACGATGGATGGAAAATAGTTCATTTCTTAACGTCAAATAAAAAGGTGTTAGGTAACCATTTATGATCAATTAAAATTAATTGTTTCGCTTTCTGTTTTTTAATGCAATTAAGTGTACAAATCAGGTTGTTGTAAAGTATTTACTTTCTTAATAATTTCACAGTTTCACTTCACCGATGCACGTATAAAGTGTTGAGGCCCATGGAAATGTTTATTTTTCATAAGGCGGAAGAATACGCAACGTATATAATAGTAGATCTTAACCAGCGCTTTCAAAAGAGCTCATTTTACCGTGAACAGCTTATACAATACTGTACATCGTTGGTCATCGGCCGGCTCTCGACCAGTATAACGCCGAGTTGAAAGTATCACAGTAAAAAGTTATTTCCTACGTATAGTTATATAAAATCCGTCATGTTTATTTTAATAATCTACACGTTAAGTGCTATCGACAAAATACTACGCTGCAGAGTGTCTTGTGGACACTGCTGGTGAGGTCAGTGTATTCAAAGCAATGCAAATGTCGTGATGTTACAACAAACTCCACACAACGAAGTTAAATTCAGGCGACGTAAAATTGCGTCGTGTAGCACCCAGAGTGTTTTAGATTCGCCGATGGCCACATAAAAATGTGGGTCCAAGAGTTCTTTCCTCCCAGGAAATGTTTCGATTCTAAGGTACAAAAAAGTCATAATCACGCGAAAGCTGTGCCAAAATAGGATTTTATAAGAAGACCACATTTCGATTGTGGAAGACTTATTTGTATGAATTTGAAAAGCAAAATCCCCCAATTAATTAATTAAATAACTAAAATTAATATCGACTTCTTTACCTCAGAACGCATAATACAGACCAGCGTGTTCTCGGACATGCTGAAATTCCAGAAAAACAAAAAAACCCCAAAGACCGTAGTTTTAAATTAACCCTTTATTTGGTAGCGTATCTTATAAGATGGAAAGCTTATACACAAATTTTAACAATGTAATACTCTTTTTAGAAAGGCTAATTCCCAGGCCGAATGGTTGAAGTTGTTGGTTCCATTAATTTGAGACTTTTTCCGTGATGTCAATAAGGTTCATGTACGAATTCCACGTCATTCCTACAAGTGGAGTGGAGTGTAGCAGAGAGATTGGGATGTCTGTCAACAGCGAGGTCTTGAGAAGTGAGGTGAGAATGGATTGAGTGAAGAGAGAGTGAAGAAATGAGTGCGGCTTTCAACAGCGAGGTCTTCAGAGGCGATGGGGGCAATTGAGGTGAGTAATGGAACAGCGCCGGAATGAAGGGGCGGGAGAAACGGGAGACCCTTGAGAAAAACCCCGCTGACCAGCGGCATCGTCCGGCACGATTCTACATGGGAAAAGCTGGTTTATCGTTTTATGATTGAATGACCAAGGTTTTGTCTTGGCCGAGTTTTTTTTTTTTTTTTGCAGGCCAGTCACACTTTCTGCTTTAGAGCATGAGAAACCTCGTTGGAGCAGTTAAATGGGACAGTAGATTCATGCGTGCATAACGGCCGGTAAGAATAGGAAAATGTCGGAAATTGTGTACAGTACGTTTAGTCCTAGCAAATAATCAACTTTTCCCGCGATAAACTGTCATCTCCAACAATTGTGTGCACTCGGTCTGAGTGGGTTAAGTACTCTGCGGTCATACGAACCACAAACGGTTCGTGAAATGGTAACTCCCATCGGGCACTACTTCGACTCGCGGTCCAACTAGTTCGTCCGCGGTATTACTTCCCCGCCGTTAATTATTCACAGGAGGCTGCCCGTGCGCGAGCTATTCCAGTTTCGCGGTACATTGGTCCCTGCGCCTCCCATAACGAGAATTACGGCGTAACGAACAATTTCGCCGCGACCATTAAGGTCGCATGCTCAGCTGCAACTCCGACAAAACGAGCAAGTGCCGTCTGGCGACTACATAGAGAGAGAGAGAGAGAGAGAGAGAGAGAGAGAGAGAGAGAGAGAGAGAGAGAGAGAGAGAGAGAGAGAGAGAGAGAGAGTCATTTCATAAGCATGTCACCAGAATATAAAGAACTCACTCACACACGACTTCAGCTGACTTAAAACTAGCCAAGAAAGAGTACCGTCCTACCTTGGTATCAAACTTTTCAATATATTACCACTACACCTTCAAGAAATTTACTTCTCTAACCAAAAATTCTTAAAAAAAAAAAAAAAAAAAAACTGAAATAATAGTCAAAGCAGGTAAAAAGACGTCGCAGAGTAGGTACTGCCTGCGTGCGCCATACGTGGCGGCACTTGTTCGAGCGGGGATGTGGGATTTTTGCCGCAACTGCGCGCGCAGCTACAACCGTGTAGCATCTGACCTGAAAACATATAACCACCACACACAGATCAACTACTATATAAGCCGTTTAACGCGCCTCTCTCACCTTCCAGGCAACTTGGTGTGTATAGTTGTAATATTATATATAGTTGTAATGCATAAAGGCTGTATTACCCAGAAAGGGAACAGGTACGGGGGCGATAAGAAAATTGCGTGAACCGCCTTGGCTGGCCAATATATATATATATATATATATATATATATATATATATATATATATATATATATATATATATATATATGCCGTTTGCGATGGAGTCCATTGAACAACTTGTTTACATCCCACCATCCCCTCCCTTTTATTCCAACCATGAGTGTAGTTGGTTCCAGAGGTAATCGCTTAGCCACACAAGTTTTTAAATGAATTTTCTAGGCATGTCACGATGATATAATAATTTCAAATGTCACTAGGTAAATCATCTGTTTTTCGCGAAAAGATTTACCGATATGCTAGACTTCAATAGCCTTCGTGCATTTGCAGTGTTCACTCGACTATTGGCCGCATGTCTTTGTGTGAAGACTCGCTGATACACGAGTGGGCCAATGAGTGTTGAGTTTCTCCGATATCTACTGCCCGTCCGTGATTCGCGGGCAGATAATGCACTAACAATTCAAATGATGCAATCACGAAAGTGTTTCTCAACTAAAGTGTTTTGGAACACAGATTGCCCTGAAATCTTTGAGGCAACCAAATAGGAACCGCAAAATCATTTGCTCCCAAACAATTAATTTGGTCGCACCAAACAAATTTCGTTCGATTCAACAAAACCTTCTTATCGGTGCAGCGCGACCTCTTGCTCTTGATTTCGCAACCTGTTCCGCATCTGCACTTCGTGTGATATCTTCTCGGGTGGAATGTCTGCGGTTGAATTCGTCCTTAATTTGTCGGTGACTGCCAGTAACGGCCCGCAGGACGATGCCAATACGCTCCTCCTTCGTAAGGATGTCGGTGACTGCCAGTAACGGCCCGCAGGACGATGCCAATACGCTCCTCCTTCGTAAGGATGTCGGTGACTGCCAGTAACGGCCCGCAGGACGATGCCAATACGCTCCTCCTTCGTAAGGATGTCGGTGACTGCCAGTAACGGCCCGCAGGACGATGCCAATACGCTCCTCCTTCGTAAGGATGTTGGTAATATTCTTTTTCATTTTTTTTTATGTTCGTTTAGCCTGTAGACAATACTTCTATATACACTTTGCTCGCATTAAATAATTTAAGATTGCAGAAGTTTTGGCTTTGTGGCGTTTAAAAATCATAATTTTAATGTTTGTAATACGTAGGCCTACAAATAAAATTAACAAAGAAGTTTACAGAAAATTTTACAATGGGGATTGATGGATCTTTAAGTTATACTTAGAAAAGTATTTTGAATTTAAAAAAAAAGACATAGATTGCTGCAAATCAAAAAAATACGCAAAAATATACTTTTTAAAAGCAATTTTTAAGAATTCCGGGAAAATTTCATAGAGCTAATTCAAACAACACTGGAAGTAACTCATGATATCTTATTTCAAATGTGTATTACCTCATTTCGGTAAGTGAGTTAGTTTTGTTATTGTTAAGTCCCGAAAACTCCGAAGTTGTAATTCTGATATTCTATTATGCAAAAACAAATACTGTTACACCCCATTCTGGGTTACTTCACACTTTTCTGAAGCCCTGCGAAAATTCCACTTCCAGGGTATTCATCCGCCACGTGCAGACTAAGGTTAAATAAGTCTACAAAATTACACCAGTGAGACAACGCACCGAATTCGTGCGCACTCAGTTGTAATAATATTTTGTATGAAGACTATTTTTTACTATGTGGTACCAACACACATGTTCCCCCACTGTTTGTATACATATTTGTTATAAATTGAGTATTAAAATTTATACATAAAATATAGGTAAAACTTCAATTTAACGTAAAATAATATATTTTTATGTCAACAAAGGTATATAACACTTGTGATGTATGGCATATTCGGTAAATAACTAAACACGTCATACATGGGGTAATTTTTCAAAGGTTTGATTCAAAAAGTGTGACTAAACCGTGAATAGACTATACATTTAGAAGATTATTTTTAAAAAAAATATATGAATCAACGAATGTTTTCGTGACGAGCACCCTTAGATGACGTCAGTTACTATACACCTGAACACGCTCTAAAATCGAAGTAGTTTAAACTTCTCCAAATCAGCTAATCTGAATGCAGATGTGTGGGAATCTTGTTGCTAACATTCGCTGATTAAAACGGCGATTTCTGCCAATTCCTGGTGAATTTCATTGGCTTGGCAGTAAAACCGGAGCGCACTTCACTGATTTTCCCGTGGACGAAAACTCATTGAAGGCTGTTCACGGTACAACGAGCAGATTTTGAAGTCAACCTTAGAAAAAAAATCACCGCCCTAACTGCAGATGTTTTAACGGGAGCACTGACTGACATGCGCCCAGTAAAAGTGCTAAATACGTATGGCCAGTATAAATACGTATCTTAACATCGAGTAAAACTTGTTAGGTAACCATTTCTGATAGCTTTAATTATATCTCTCGCTTTCCGGTTTTTTATTAATCGAAGAGTAAAAATGAGCACATTTATAAAGTATTTACTTTTCTAATAATATCACGGTTTCACTTGACCGACGCATGAATAAAGTGACCAGGCCCATGGCAATGTTAATCTTACATAAGGCGAAAGAATACACAACGTACAGACAAGTAGATCTTAAGCAAGGTTTTATAAAGTGCTAATTTCACCGTGAATATCAAGTATAACAAATCCATCGACGGAAAATCACTCATTAAGATTTACTGTGCAGGCGGAAAAAAAAAAAAAAAACAATTTCACCCATTCCTGACTTTTAAACCGTCCTGCGCATCCTGCGGGAGGTAATGCGAGCTCTGATTTACGATCAGAGTTCATGACTCCGCAGACCAGAGCCGAAAGTCATTCCGGGGTCAACAGTCATTCCGGGAGGTGGAGGGGGGGGGGGCGGCATCTTATCGAAAGTTACGAGCAACTCCGATAGTTCGAACTTTACGCCCCCTTGCGTAACGTTCCGGAGAAGCGCAACTCGCAGACGAACTCGAACATATCTAGGGGGGGGGGGGGGGAACGAGGGCCATCTCCCATACTACCCAAGTGAAACTTGACCGCGTAATTTACATGTTGGCTGTGAAGAGGCGACTGGTAATGTGGAAACCTGGGGGGGGGGGGGGGGGGTCCTGTCCCGAGCGAATGTAAATGAAGACGAACCGAGTTGTGGAAGTCACGTATTGCTAATTGCTAGTGATTAACGAATGTATTTGATTACCACACCTATATAAGAGCAATTACTTGCCTGTTAACTGTGTGAATCATTTTTTACCAATGAAATTTCACTAAATACATTTCATATATTTAAATTACAAACCCGATAATAAAATTGAAAAACGTCTTACCAGTCGATTTTTTATGTAGTGTAATCACCTTTATTATAGGCTGTTCACGTTTTAAGAAGCCCTCTCATTTGGAATAATAGTCTATGAATATATTTTATTGTATATTTAGACGTTAACTTTTGAGTCCGGTGAACTATATGCACTGCGTTTATTACTTACACTGCAATATTGATTTTAAAAAGTGATGGAAGGATAAAAATGGCTGATAGGGGAAAAAAAAAAAGTGACTAGGGCTTCAAAAGTGCTCACTTTACCGTGAACAGCCTATAACGACTCTGAAGACCAGGTATTCTCGTCCGCTTTCTAATGACAATTCTGGAACATTACCATTTAAAGTAAATGTTTTTTCTCTCAACGATATCATGATACGCCCTTCTCAAGTGGCCGACTTCGCCATCAACAGACAAGTATTTGTACAAATTTGCCATTTCAAATGATTTTAACAGATTATTCCTGGACTTTTTACTACAAAAATTTCAAATACCAACTAACAATTGATGTCCAAATCCATTGCCCATTAAAAGGCTAGTAAAACTTATCTCTCAAAATAATTAATTTCACAACAAAACAATTTTATTTACGAAGTATGGAATTTTATGATGGCAGCCAACGTCAAATATGAATTCCGACCAAGGATTCATTTTATTCCTGGAACACATAAGTGCCCATCACTGATAAATTAAATTATTTATGTATTCAAGCGGCGATGATTCTCATTAATCTCTTTGCCGACTGCATACCGCGCCGACTCGCCACAAATGTATGTAAAGGCTGTTCACGGCATAGTGAGCACAATACTTTGCACGAGACACTGCTAACATACTTATTTCAGTCGAATCGTTTCCTAGTTTTGAAATAGCATCCAACTATTGAAATGCCGGACATTTTGAAAATATGAAACATGCGTTGTCTTCACCCTTTGACGAGTACGCACGTAAACACTCGGGGCTGCTACGTTTGTATGGGAAACTCTTCGCTGTAGAGAAAAAGTCGCACACTTTTATGGTTTTGTTGTTTCGCTGCACTTTATCGGAATCTAAGTAAAAAATTACACATAGTCAACATTTCAATTTATAAGAAGAAAACTGTTATTTGTAATAATTTATCAACTGGGCAAGAAGGATTGTAACATTTGTTACCTCTGTAGCGACACATTACTTGGTGCACAGTCAAAGCGCGACTCTATTGGCCGACGGCCAGCCAATAATAAACGGGCCAGAGTACAGTAGGCGTGTCCGGTGTGGCCAGGACCAATAGGACGAGGATAAGTGGATATACAGAGACCAACACAACTGATACTGTATATATTGAAGAATATGGGCAGCTCAGGTCAACCTTGTCCTCTGTGCCAGTAAATGTGTGCCATCCTCAAAGGGTAAAACTAAAAAAGAAAGATGTCCTTAATAGGTTTTCTATGTGTATAGATTCTGGCGCGATTCAGTTAACGGGTTCAAAATACACACACACACAGATACACACATACACATACATACTCGCACATGCATACATACACGTATATACGTACACAAAAACAGGAAACTGATCTCATAAACCTATGTTTCCTTCGGAAAGAACACCGAAAATGATAACTTCTGTTCCTGAAATGATGTGCATAAAAACAATCGGTAACAAATTTTCAAACATTAATACTAATTTTTATTTCATACAAATTAGAGTAATTATTGTGATGGTCTTACTTGTTGCAGGAGGAGGGTGGGGGTTTCAAAATTATTTTCGTGAGCATCCAGAATAGATTCACTTCTAAATTCTGATCAAAAACACTCTAAGTCTGAATAAGTGATATCAATCAGTGAACTAGCGTTCACTGAAAATCAGCTGATAAGTTACTGCTGATCAGCGAATCAAGCAAATTAACTGGGAACAAGTGACTGCGGAATTCTTAACATTTAGTGGACAGTAACAATAAATCAGTAAAATTCAGCCACTATAATAATTATTTATCAGGCACTGATTACCAGTTGCGTAATTCCCACTGTGATCACTCATTTGGCTTAGTTCTCACTGTTTCAAGTTTAGAGTGTAGACTCTTATTAATTGGTTGTACAACTGCATTGCACCTCACTTAACACGCTATGGGTTCTGTCGAGAGCTCGTATTTTTATTTGCATACTTTTTATGTTATATATTTGTGTTAAAATGTTACTTATAAACAATATATACATACGTGTTTACACGCTAAGCCTCGCGGGTGGAATAATTTGATAAAATATACAATTACGATTTACGAGAAATATACGTGGCAGGTCAAACTCGCTAGCATAAATGAAAAAAAAAAAAAAAAAAATACAGACTTTCCTTAAAGAAACATTTTGCTCCCAAACAGCTGGAGTACTAACCGTGTTCCTCTCGATGGTTTTGGTCTTAATTATCTTATATGACATTTTAAAAAGACTGCATTTTCCACACATGAACTCTGTGACACCGCGGAATCTTGATTATTTTTAAACTCACCAAACACCACACATGCCTCTACATTATTCCGTATCTAATAAAGTATATGAGTTAGACGATACAATTGCAATAATGGAATTCTATGTCAAAAAAAAGACCGTAAGTACACAACATTACAGTTTACCTACATTCCTAGTTCTGGAGCGAGAGAAAATATTGTGACATTGTCAGCAATACTGCGAGAATATTTACAGATAAATGTATGAGACGCGTAGAAAAATTTAATAAAAGGAAATAAATAAAATTGATTATTTTACTACAGTTTTGGGGACTTTTAACGTAAGCCTTGATTGGTGTTTTGTGATGAATTGAGAAACAAGAATAGTTTTTTTCCCCTGGGGAGTTGTAGCATCAGTTAGCCTATGCACCTATTCACAAACTGTGATGAAGTATGAAAGCTGTTTTCTGTTCAATTATGTGCACAAGTATGGGTTCTATCTCTACAATTGCCAATCGTCTGACCATATCACTTTCTGTACGAATTGAAGTACGCACCTTGAGAGAGTGTTTCGTGACATCCTTCATTTAAAATCAAAATTTCGGCTAGCCATTTTGGTGTAGAACATTGTTCCGTATCACTAACGTCATAGAGGCTGGTCATCCCTTATGACACATTACACTGTAAAAAAATGTAAGGGAAGCTAATTACCTCCACATGTAAGGTAAAATTGCCTCTTAAATGTAGAGTACATTTGTATAACAGTTAAATTACTATTCCCTAATCATACGTAAAATTATTTGAAAAGTGGGGGGAAAATCCCATACAGGTAAGTGAAAATTAACTATATTGTATAATAATTATATTTTTTTAAAATCCCATATTATTAGTACTGCCAATTCTCAGCACTAAATTATTCGACACTTGGTGGTCCTCTATTAGGATAGGCCGATGCGGTACCCATTATACCACGACGACAGCTTGATAGCATCACTGAAAATTAGTGTGATAAAGGATTGTTTATTCCGCCCGTCCTCCCACTTAGCAGTTGAGACAATGCTGAAGAGATACTCGCGTCGTTAGGTAATTTTCCGATCTATTTATGGTATTTTCCACTGCTATATACGTGAATTTGACTCCAGAGTGGCGTGATTATAACTTACATATTAAGAGCCATGTTGGAATGCTTGAATTACTAGAAAATAAAAATTAATTTTAAGATAAAAATAAATATAAAAAGCAATTATCAAATAATTACAAATGGACGAAGGGATCCACATGTCATTAGGTAATTTTTCCCATCCATGTATGGGATTTTCCACTACCATGTACGTGAATTTTACTTCAGAGGGCGGTAATTTTACCTTATCCTTAAGGAAAGCTATGTTTTCCCCGCAAGTTTGAGAATATTGACTTACACATGTCGGGTAATTTTCCCATTATCTTTTACAGTGTATATATGACGTCGCTTCTCTGGCGTATTAATCTTTGCGATGTGCTTAAACTCGCCCGTCGTGAATTCTCATAATGAGATAATCCATACGGGATGATGTCAGACGATGTGCAGGTCTTCACAGCTGAAACAACAGACGAGACTTACAGGACAAACCCCTGCCGACTAAAAACACAATAAAGCTTGTTGCTCTACTCATTAATTAGCCTATGAACTGATTATACTGGTTCCCTGTTTCCGTCTGTCGTAACAGTACAGTACTAATTGGATTATAGTAATCCTATTAGGTTGACCATAAGCTTGATGGGACTTCACAGCATACAGCGGGTCATTAAAAAATATTACTAGTAGTTACGTAGAAATAGAATAAATCATATCAAAGTAGGTGAATAATAATTCCACTGTTCATAGCCCCTACTTGGATTTGTATGTCGAGTTAGTCTAAATACCCTTATTATATATTCAATATGTAGAGCCCTGAAAAATTAGCGGATTCATTTCGGGAAAAGCTAGAAATCAAAAACGAGAACGTATGTGTCACTATTGATTTTTTTCCGTCCGTTATTTGACACCTTGTTCAGATATTTGGGCCAGTAACAAATTTAAAACGAAATGCATGCCCAGTCAACGCCATCCACCCTGACAGTAAGCAACGAATGAGACGTTGATATTTGACTGTTCGAACATAAGACTGTGAATTATAACCTAAAAGTCAACAAATTCGCGAAATGTTCATGTCTATCAATAAATGTATCTCAGATGAGCTAAAAAATATTTTTTTATTAACAATTAAAAAACCACAAATATCCACATTCGTTTCTTAAGCCTGTGTTGGGGCTTTTCACAAACTGTATGGCTGACGTCGAAATAGGATGTTACGGGTTCCAATCTCGGGACGGTACATTTGACGATTTAGGATGTGAGTAAGTCGTCCCTCTATATAGACACCTGGCACTAAAGAGGTGGCGATAAAATAAAATAACTAAAAACGTACCATTTACTGCTTAATCTACAACGCAAAGCGAAGCGGCAGTATTTAGAAATATTACACATTCGTTATTCCCGTAACTTTATACGAAATTAAAACAGAGATGAATAAACAAACGTGTAATTACAATCGCGACGATATGTGTAACAAAAACATTTGATCTAATCTTATCATGCTACCTTTATACAGAATTTCACATGAATCAGTTAACTTTTTTCATGTTTAATCAGAACATTTTAATATGAAGATATTGTAAATGTGATTTTTAATATATAAAACAAATAAGGTGTTGAACGCAATATAATAATTTAGTTTTTAATACGTTTTATAAATTTTACATTTTTTTTAAATTCGAAATGTATTTGTTCGTTTATAAACTGCCAGAAAACATACTAAAGTGGTTTTGGCCGACATCCTCAGTAATCGTGAAGGAATTCCGACTACGACTCGGACATCAGATGACTTAGAAACAACACTTTTAAAACAGGAACCGTAAAATAAGCATGGATTTTGACCTTCAAATCATAATCTAAAAAAAGATTTCAAACGGAAATTTCTGCAAATAAGGTGCAACAAATTATTTATGTGCTTAATTGCACCAGAATTTCATAGAAGCTTTCCACTAATAAATAATGCAGGTGTCTTGTTTCGTTACGGAAGAAATGCTCGTCAGCTCTCTACCAAACATCCTGCTGTAGCCATTTGTAAAGGCTGTTCACGATAAAGTGAGCACTTTACAAATGAACCTGAGAAAAAAGACACTGCCCTTCATGCATATATTTTAATGGGTGTACTGAGTGATATTCGTCCAGTAAAGTTGGTGACATTGGCTGGAAAGTAGTTCTATATCTTAACGTTGGATAATAAGTGGTAGGTAACAATTTGTGATAACTTAAAACTATTTATTTCGCTTTCTGTTTTCTAATGTGTCGAAGTGTAAAAATGAGTTAATCTGTAAAGTATTTCCTTGCTTAATAACTTCACAGGTTCACTTGACCGGCGCATGAATAAAGTGACGAGGCCCGTGCAAATGTTAAATTTTTACATAAGGCGGGGGAATACACTGCATGTATACAAGTAGATCTTAAGCAGGGCTTTCGAAAGTGCTCATTTTACCGTGAACAGCGTATACTGGATTGCATCTAAGCGTGAAACTCTACAGGGAGACGCAGTATTCACTCTCAATGTACGAAACGTGTTTTGTCCTGAGCGTGGTTTAACAAAAGTTATGCAGCGCAACTGCGCTGTTCGTGGCGTGTCCGACAGCGCTAGTGTCGTCCTCGAGTGTTCGCGACACACGTGACGCTCTTAGCAGCCTTCATTTGTTTGTTTGCTCTTTTTGTCGCCGCTCGCCGAATAACGAGCACAACTGAATTTTCGCCCGGAAAAAAATAAACGGATCTTCGATCGTGCTTGTTTGTAGTTTTAACCAGAAATGCGTCTATAGCCGAATGACGAAGCTCGATAAAACAACAACTGCTCTTGCAACGATGCAATCGATTTTCAAATACCCCCCCCCCCCTTCCCTTTTTTTCCCTTTTAAAATTCTAGTTTCGACAACAATCATACAGAGATCAAAAATAATTAGACTGCCAACAAAATATTTGGTAGAATCAACTGCATATACTTGTTTGGCACTCATTTGATTGCCTTTGTTCGAAAATATAGTCCGAGTATTTGCGGGCAATTTTTTGTAACAATTGAGATGGTAAAAGTTTTTGCTTGTGAATTTATTGATGCTTCATTATGACATAAACACACTAATACAACAGGTTCAATATTAAACTGAAAAATAGAACAGTAAAACATTAAATATTTATTTGCACTAGTTATCCAGTATTTGCAATGTATGTCTTTAAAAATATTCTAATTAAATCTGTGGTCACTTTAGTTGAAGTTACTAGGGCATAGCACTCGGGTGCAGATGATCAAGTATTAATCTCGGATCGGGTTCTAACTTTTTATATTCACAGAAACTTTACAGTGTATGTACATAGAGCCAAATATGGCTGCACCAACTAAATTTTTCTTTGGGGGCAACCTAATAATAACAACAAAATAATTTGGTTACAGCAAGAAAATATTTCGTTGCCCCTATGTAAACAGTTAATTTGCTTGCTCGAAACAAACTTTGTTTGAGTCAACAACAGGACTTTTTTTTTCTTGGTGTAATGTGCCGTATAGAGGACAGCCCATCAGCGAGGAAGTTTGGCAGACACTAGCGGTCAGCTATCGCTGGGGATGTTCGCGTCGTCTTTCTGGTGGCGATGAGCCGGAAAGGCAAGCTGTAACCAAGTTAAGCACTCCCCCCCCCCCCCATCACCCTGGTGGAATGACCGCAGCATCCCTCTGCTGGATGGATCGCCGAGATGGGAACGCTAATGAACTGTCGGGATCTCTCGCACGCTTACAGACATGCCGGCGGCACATTCCCCCTCCCTCTTCCCCGGCGGCTAATTCATCCGCCCGCCCCTACCGCGCCCGCATGCGTGGGCACACACACACACACACCCCATCATCTGCATGATGCGGTCCGCGATTGCGTGATTTGGGGGTTGAACGCAGAGGCGGCGCGCAAGGGAAGAATATTTGTGGTTTCCCTCTGCCTTTCAGGCCGAGCGTTAGACTTTTTTTTTTAAATTAATTTCGTCAACCCTACTTAGCAGTATAATGGCTACTACAATTTAACAAACAGTACATAAGTTATATAAATTCACAATTTTTTTTGTGGGAGGGCGGCCGTTCGTCTGGGCGTCCGTGATGTAAGCTACAAATTCTATTTTTATTCAAAAGCATCAGTTACACTTCCTAGCGGTTAGAATGCTCACCTCCCACCGAGGCGAACCGGGTTAAATCCTCGGCTGGTTCACTCCGGATTTTTGCAAGTGGGAATCGCGCCGGACGATGCAGTTGGTTGGGGGTTTTCTCGGGGATCTCCCGTTTCCCCTGCCCTTGCATTCCGGCGCTGCTCTATTCCCACCTCACTTCACCGTCATCGGCTCTCAAGAACTCGATGTTAAGGTCATGTCCGAATTCAGGTATGTATGTGCGTGCCTGCATCTTTGCATACTTCACTTACCCAAGGCACCATACTTGATGAATTCGGACAGGCAGTCTTGTTTGCTTCGATTACTGTTATTAGCCAGATAACCACTTTTATTGTACATGTATTCCGACTAACAATTTGATAATTGCCGGAAGTTGTAGAGGTTAAATCAAGTGTTAAATAATATTTCGGTAAGTGCAATTTGGATTGCATTTTATTTATTTTAGCTCCTGTAGGGGTTAGAAACCAAAGCCTAATACGAATTTCTTGTTTGGACTTTTTTTAAATGTTAACCTTGCGATAATTATTTACTCAGTTCAAAGTTCTATGTTTAAGAAGTAGTAATGTGGTCCTATTAAATTTTTAGTAAAACAATTTCGTTGGAAATTGGAAATAATTTGCAACCCACAAATTGCGTCTCAAAATGGCGCACATATTCGGCAAGTACGCGAGAAGTATACATCTTCGTTTACTTGTATACTTGCATACTTCACTTGCAATTCGTACAGAACTTGCGACGTCACTTCCGGGGACACATACGCACAAGTATGTACTTCAGGAGAATTCGGACACAGCCTAAGAGCAGCCCAAATCTCCCCACTCCACACTTGACCAGCAGCAATCAATAAGACTTGCTCAGAATAGTGTACTGGCTTTGAGAGATTAGGTCATATTAAAATATCATACAGATACAAACACAAGCATGCACGCTGAGCAGAGGCCGCAATGGTGTAGTGGTTAGACTACTCGCCTCCCACCTAGACAACCCGGGATCGAACTCCGGCAGAGTCGCTCCCCCCCCCCCGCACCGAGCCTTTCGTACGTGTTAATAGTGCTGGACTACGCCGATGGTCGGCGAGTTTTCTCGGGTATCTCCCGTTTCCCCCGTTCTTGCATTCCGGTGCTACCCCACACTCACCTCGCTTCTCCATCATCGTCTCTCCAGACCTCGACGTTAAGAGCCGCCCAATTCTTTCCACTCCACTCTCCATACTGGAAAATAATTAGCAGAGGAGTTACAGCTTACAGTTATACAGCCGGTATAAACAATGGTTTACTGGGTTTGTGGGGGGGGGGGGGGAGTAGACTGATTCCTAGATTTCAACGTACTGCATACACGTCTGACAGTTCTCTTTCGGTACTGGCTGACATGCAAGTAAGAATCTACTTTCCTTATTTAATTGGGCCAATGAGGATTCTAATACACTATAAAGCGGAAGGTTTGTGATTGTTCTTCAATGAACTTCCCCTAGTCGATAGATGCATCAGATAATTATAAATTGATAAACATGCTAATGTTATCAAAGATATGCTGGATAAAAATTATTTTACAATTTTCAGAGAGTCTCTGATAATCAATTCTTATGGTAGAGGCAATGAAACGTCTGCACGGCTGGACGCATAGGAAACACTCAGACCTCTTATGCATTGGTAAAAATTTCCCGTATATTTACGAAAATGCTGAGTAAATATACGAAAACGCAATCCGTAATGACGAAAAACCCAGTTATGTGCGTAAATACGAAATACGGAAAATCTCCGTATCTCCTATAACTTCGGGTTTCGGGCTCGAACAATGCCGAGTCTACACGAAACTTTGTTCGCCACTATAACATGAGAATTATCGTTTCTGCTGCTGTTAGGTTCCATGTCACTAAGACCTGTTCTTTGAAACATTAAAAAGTATCAACGTGCGTCTGTAATAATTAGCAACGCTTAGAATACACTAACTATAACAGAAACTAAAAAAAAGTTGCTTGTGTGACTAACAGAGAAATTCAAAAGTTATACGAGATTCGCCACGTGAGCATTTTAGGTAAGTGGTTAGGGTTGTGAACTTGAACTTTTTGACTCGGGTTCAAATCTTGCTTCAGTATAAACTATTTTAAATTTTTTAAATATCTTTTTTATACCCAGTAGAACACCCAATTATTAAAAAGTAAAATTAAATATACATAAAAAATTATTTAAACTAGAAGTACAGAAAGCTAATTAGGTTATTAACGGAGAGGTTTCGCGAATTTTATGGAAAGTCCGTTTTTGAAAATCAACGGCTCCGTAATTTTACGGAGATTTTACGAACACCCCTGGAAAAATTTTTACCAGCACTTTTCCGTAAAATGAAGGATTTTTTTTTTATGTGGCTTCGAGTAGACTATCAGAACGACACCTAACCGTGGCAGCGACCAATGAACAATTAACCTCTGAAAAATTACTGTGATTTGTAACACTGTGCCGCGATAAAGCGCGAGTGAAACCGAGAGGCGTGGGTGACCCTTAACTCGTGGTTCTTGAGAGCAGCGCTAGAATGCGTGTGCGGGGGGAAACGGGAGATCCCCGCAAAAAACCCGCCATGGGGAAACCCGGGAGCGACCCCGCCAGGAATCGAACCCGGTTAGCCGTTTTGAGAGACGAGCGGTCTAGACGCTGCGTCACCACGGCCCCAATAAAACACACAAATCTTGGTAAAATAAAAGATGATTCCTTTTTCTTACATAACAACGGGATATTCATAAATTTCATTGAACTCGGTGGGAATTCACGAAACCTCTACGTAAATGTACAATTTAGGTTTTTTTTCTATTTCCAATCTACAAAGGGAATTATGAATTTAAAAAAAGTTTAATTTTCGTTATGTGGGAGGTTGACTATTTGCAGGAAAAATTAAAAAGTTAACTCCACTTACACAAAAAATGTGTAGCCCCAACACCCTGAACATTTGCCAAGCGTAATCCAATGAGACAGGAGGAAGTGAAACGTGTCTCTACAGGTAAATTACGCACATAATTGTTCAACTATGTAGTAATGTTCAGTGTATAAGTGCTGCTATAGACTATGGACGGTAAAATGTGCACTTTTGAAAGCCCTGCTTAAGATCTACTTTTATGCACGTTGTGTATTCTTCCGCCTTATGTAAAATTAATAGTGGTGTATATAGCAACTTTATTCATGCGTCCGTCAAGTGAAACTGTGAAATTATTAGAAAAATAAATATTTTACAAATCTGCTCATTTTCACACTTTGATGCATTTAAAAAAACAGAAAGTGGAAGAAATAATTTAATTTATCACAAATGTTTACTTTACGCGTTTTGTTAGACGTTAAGATATGGAACTACTTTCCACCATTGTTATCAACTTCAATGGACGCATGTCCCTCAGTGCACCGGTTACAATATATTTCTAAGGTGGATTTCAAAAGTGCTCACTTTACCGCGAACAGGCTTTATCCATTAAATGTATAATTTTCTACTTGTTAATGCCTGAATACATATTACCTCATTTAATAAGTCCGTTGACTGGTTCCTCGGATGTAGGCAGCCACGCATCACGGCCGTTCCACGAACTTCCTGGATGTTCTACATAGATACGATCGCCATGAATATAATAAGTACTCCAGAAATGGCCATTTTTTTGGTTGCAGCGGCCAAGATCGCTTCGTGTATAGTCCATTCACGACTGTAGCAGACTTATGAAAATCAACCTTTGAAAAAACACCCTAACCCATTAGATGCATGCATAGCTAGTAAACAAAATGGCGGGCGCGGGTACTGTACCCCCTCCCGCCACTTTGTTTACTAGCTATGCATGTAGCTAATGGCTATATAGGCTGTGTTCTCAAAGGTTGATTTGCATAAGTCTGTTCCAGTCGTGAATGGACTATAGCCTGGCCATTGTTCGTCCCCGAAATTTAAAGCGATATATTCAATTCACGGTTACTTCCAAATTTTTGAATCCCTGCTAAATTTCTACGTTCAGTACATTCCTTCGACTCATGCAAATTAAGCTTGAGTGAGTCTAGAAAATTACCCCAAAGGGACGGCGCATCCTCTTTGTTGGGGCACGTCAGTTTGATTCGAGGTGGCGGCGGCCATGTTGGTGACGTCAGGGGCAGCGTGCTCGTGTCCGCCATGTTAGAACCTTGCTTACTCCGGTCGGGAATGGTTGCGCCCGGTCGTCAAAGTCGGCGAAATGGGATGTAGCAAATGCTACATTCGCCGAGTGCGGACTACCTTGGACAACTGCGCTACTTGTTTCGTGCATTGGTGCTGTGAATTCCTAATGAGTTTGCGAGGAGACATGTGAATGCATCGGGTGTGTAACGATCGGTGAAGAAGTGACTAATCTCTTTTCTGTGCAAGTGAGTCGAAACACTGTTTGTGTGCACTTAGTATAAAAATATTTTCCATTATAACTATTTACTTCTAGGTATTACCAACACACCTATTCTCTCCTGCTTTTAGTTATGTTAATTAAACATGTAAAATGTTACACTGTATAATTAAAATTTAAGGAAAGTTTAATTTAGAAAAAATTAAGACGTTTTGATGTTAACATAGACACTGGAAAAAAAAAAAATGGGAAAATTACCTGACAAGTGTAAGGCAATATTCGCAAACTTGGGGGGGGGGGAGGAACATAGTTTTCCTTACAGGTAAGGTAAGATTACCGCATTCTGGAGTAAAATTCACGTACATGGTAGTGGAATATCCCATACATGGATGGGAAAATTACCTTACGACGTGTGGATCTCTTCAGCATTGTCAACAGCTAGATGGGAAGGATGGGCTGGAGAAACGATACTTTAGCACACGAATATTCACTGATGCTGCCGTACTGTCGTGGTGTAATGAATAGCGCATCGGCGTATCGTGATAAAGGTCCATGGTTCGCGCCCATCCACCAGTAAGTGTCGAGATTTTAGTGTTAACAGGTACTAATTCCCCAGGATATTCTTAAATATGTTATTTTATTATAAAATATAGTTAATTTTACCTTACTTATGTGGGATTTCCCCCCCCCCCCGGCTCAACAGATTTTGTCAGATGATTTTCACGTATGATTAAGGAATATCACTTTACTTGCTATGTAAATTTACTCTACGTTTAAGAGGTAATTTTACCTTACATGTAGAGGTAATTAGCTTCTCTTACATGTCAGGGAATTTTATCTAAATTTTTTTTACAGTGAATGCTAGTGATATGGGCCCTATGATTTATTTTGTAAACAACCAGGAAAGTTATATATGGGGGTAGATTGTTTAATTTAAAAAAAAATGAAGAATTCCCGAATAGACAACAATCTATTCCAGGTTTCTTCACACTTTTTGAATCGAACGTTTGTAAACTCACCCCATTTATGATGTGTTTCGTTGTTTCCTAAATACGCTATGTATCACAGGCATTTTATCCCAGTGTTAACGTAAATCTATTTCATTTTTGTTTGCGTTGAACTGTTACTTACATCCTATCTATAAATTATAATGTTTCATTCATAAGATATATGAATGAAAATAGAAGGAAAATTGTGAGTTCGTAATAGCTAGTAGGAAAGAGTTCGTATGAGAAATATTATTACATTGAGTGCGCACGAATTTGTGCGTTGCTCCTTTGGTGAAATTTTCTACACTTGATTAACCTTTGTTTGCATCAGACGCAGGAATAGCCTGGAAGGAGAACTTTAGCAAGGCTTCAGAAATGTTGACACTAACCAAGAATGGATTTTTTTTGGATGTGCGTGGAGGTTCCGGATTTCGGATGTATGGAGACCTCCGTTTCGCACTCATAGAAAATCGAACAAAATATTTGTTTGTATAGGGCCAAACGTTTATTTAGTTGCCCTGACAAAATACATTGCTGAGCAAACAAAATTTGAAAAACAACAAAATTACTTTTGTTCGTCTAACGAAATAATTATTTGAATGAATAAAATCTCTATGCTGGGCAAAAAATTTTTTTTGAATGTCAACTAAATATTTTGTCGAATCAACTGCATGTATTTGTTTGGCCACTCATTTGACTGCCTGCATTCAACAATACAGTTCGAGTGTTTGTTTGTATTTCTTGTGACAATTAGAATAGTAACCGTGTTTGTTAGTGCATCTATTGATGATTAACAATCGTTTAAATACATTAATAAGACAATGCAACAAGAAACTGACAATCAAAGCTGTAAAACTTGAAATATTTGTTTGCACACGTTTCCCAATATTTACAATGTATCTATTTAAAAGCATTCCGGTGCTATCAGTTGGCGCTTTAGCTGAGGTAAGTAAGGCGTAGCGCTCGGACACAGGTGATCTAAGTTCGAAACTAGGTCGAACCTGCCCAAACGTGTAGTCAAATAAATCTTACGTTGCACGGACCAAAGCTTACTGTTTGGGGGCAACCAAATGAGAACAACAGAATAATTTGGTTTCACCAACAAAATACTTCGTTGGCCCTATACAAATAATTTGGCTGAGCCAAACAAATCTGGTTTGATTCAACAAAACTTTTTTTTTTCGGTGCGTTTTTTTTTTTTGGTCATCTTTACGAATATAATTTCATTATACCAACTGTATATTTCCCGTGAAAATTTCTACGAATGTAATTTTAAACAGTGTAGCGATCGGTCAGTTTTCCCCTCGTGTCACAGAGTTTCCGCTCATCGTACGTTTGCAGTTCAGGGAGTTGTTTGTCGCGCTTCTCGAGTAAACTAGACGGGCTTGTGTACACTCGCATCACCATGTGGGAAACGTTCCAAATATTGGCTACCGACGCGGTTGGCCAGAACTGGGCAGCCGAAATCTGTTTGTCGATGCTGTTAGCCGGCGTTACGCCCATTCGTGAGGTCACTGGAAAAAAAAAAGCCAGACTTGGTAGTAGGTTTTCCAGCGTGATTTTTCATCCCTATACAAAGAAAGTTTTAACTGCGGTTTCTTTGCTGCACATCGCTCTAAATCTCCATTCAACAGTAGGAAGATCGCAGAAACTCAAACCAACAATTTTTTTTTTTTGTAGCGCACACAAATTATTTTCAGTGACATAAAAAAAATGCTTGAAAGAGATAACGATATACGAGCTCCGTTTTGTTATAAATTCCAAAGATCTTAACGGGCGCCAGAAAATAATGTGTACGCACAAAAACATTCCAAAACGTTAATATCTAGAAGGCGTCTTTATGGCCGCCATTTTATTCCCAAGCATAATATATATATGCCCCTTTTATGTAGTCCATTGTACACTTGTGTAGCTAATGAAGTAAAGTTTACTCTAAGAATTAAAGTTAACGACAATTTTTTAATCGAAATATATATTTTTTTGGCCTGCTTGTGCAAGTTATAACTTACCGCTGATAAATTACACATTTTCATTTTTGAAATTGCTGGTAGTGTATTCTTTATTCCACATCTCTATATCCTTAAGGTGATGCAGCTGTATATTATAATTTAATGGACAATTCTTCTGCTACTGCCACATGCTATTGTCAGCTTATTATATAGACTTGAAGTATTACTTTCCCCGTGTGTTAGTTTTATGTAGTTATGGACATTAAACACCAAAATTAAAGATCTCAATTTTTAGAATTATAGTTATTAATTTATATGCCTACGATTATTTTAAACGTTATTTGATCAATTTAAGAATATAGCCCTCTTAAGGCCACAGGTAAAAACTCATTGCACATCTCTGTGACGCTTCCCTTCATTGTATAACTAATACAGAACTGATCAGACGAACGCTAACTCACTCCTCTGTCTTACCTGGAGCTCGAACCCACATACATTTACACCGCAGATCAGTTTGAGAACAAACTGCGTTATATAGGGGGAGATTGCCCGAGTGCCGGACAGCGCCAGAACCGGACAGTAGCTAGTTCTTAGTTCGCCCACTAGATAAGCCGGGGAGTACACTTGCCGATCTGTAGACTCGCTTCATCTCAGTTCGTGTTCGAGTATTGGTGATGGTTCTCGGGCGAGTTCGTGTGCTGTTGCGTGAACTGCGAGTGCTCTGGCGGTGTTGAGCAACCGACATGTGCTAACTTTATGGCCACTTCGCTAACTGTTAAGGCGAGTTAAGGAAAAGTGTTATGCAGCCGTGCAGTATTATTGGTGTTGTGTATCATGATTGTTTACAGCAGCCATTTCCTGTAGATCGTGTCGTGTGCCCAGTACTGGACGCGGATACAGATCCCAGTACCGGACAAGGAAATACATTTAATTACTTTTGCGGGTTCATGATAATACATGCGGTATTTTTTTACAGGGCATTTCTAGAAGAATGGCGACGAAAAAAAAAAAGGAAAGAGGGAGGAAGGAAAAATTAAAATGGCTTTTGATAGCGTCTTAGCAGGACAATTAACCATTCGAGAGGCTTCGGGACAATTTTTAATGCCCAAAAGCACCTTGGGGGATCGACTTAAATTCTTGAAAGGGGGGAAACCTGTTACTCTGTTACCTATTATGGGTGGATTTACGAAAACATTTACAGACGAGATTGAGAGTGAGCTAGTGAATCATTTGCAGGACCTAGACAATCGCTTGTTACCAGTCACTCAATCTGAATTTTTGTCACTTGTTTACCAGCTGGCTGAACAGATGAAAATTCCCCACCAGTTCAACAAACATAAGAGAAAAGCTGGAAACAAATTCTACAGGGAGTTTGTTAAACGGCATCAACAATTTTCTCTCCGTACCGCCGAATCCACTAGTTTTCAGCGTGCTACAGGCTTCAGCAAAACCCCAGTTCACTTGCTTTTTTCTCTCTAAATATGAGGAACTGTTGAAAGAATAATCACACCAACCCCCCCTCCCCCCAACAGGATTTTCAATCGTGACGAAACAGGAGTTTCTGTTGTCCACGAAAATTATTTGAAAGTGTTGTCCATAAAAGGCAAAAAGCAAGTTAGTAGGCTCACTTCAGCGGGAAGGGGAAAGGGGAAGGAACACCACAAAAATGCTGTAAATAAACGCTGCAGGAGATCAGTTTATTCCTCCACTTATCATGTTTCCGAGGAAACGAATGGATCTAGCCCTGAAAATGGGTGCTTCAGATGGAAGTGTTTTTAATGCTCAGTAAAGTGGATGGATTTCTGCAGCGGGATTTTTGAAGTGGCTAGAAAAATTTGTTAACAGTGTTAAACCCACAAAGGAAAGTCCAGTGCTTCTGATTCTCGATGGGCACAGTACGCACATAGACTTGCAGTTATTTTGTTTCCAAAGGTGAACAATGTTCACATGTTAAGCTGGCCTCGCCACACGACCCACAAGCTCCAGCCTTCAGATCGTGCCATTATGAGGCCTTCTAAGACTGCATTCAACGCGGCTTGTTGGAACAGGATACACAAATATGGACAGCTGGGGCTAAAAAAAAACCACGAAAGAGACATCTGCGGCTTGGTTAAAACAGCATTTACCTCAATTTGCAGGATTGATCTGGCCAAGTCAGCTTTTGAGTGTACTGGAATACACCCATTCAACAGGCACATATTCACAGATATTGATTCCATTTGAAGTAGGATGAGCCAGCACATTCGGGAAAAGAGTTCGAACGAAGAGGCTCGGAATTGCGAAACTCCATCAACATCGAGGGATTTCCGAGCCGTTATTGAGAAAATATCGCCAGTACCAGAAGAAATAGAGAAATAAACAGCAACTAGAAGAAGAAGAGCAGAAACTAGCGAATTGCTGACATAAACGCCATGCATGACAGCCCTGGAAGGAAAGGAGAGGAGAGGATAAAACAAAACACTAAATAGAAAATAATACGAGAAAAATAAGCAACAGAAAGGCAGATAATGCTTCCAAAACGTCCAACGTTAAAGGAACACGACGATTGAATTTTGGGGGCAGTGAAAAAGAAGAGACAGGCGGGAATCAACAAGAAGATAAAGAAGATGAAACCAATCGTAGTGAGTGCGTAATATGCGGTGAAACTTTCCAGGAAAACTGGGTGCATTGTTTAGACTGCGGTGGCTGGGCACATGAAGGATGCGCAGACAGCGACAGTATCGTGTTTTTCACGTGTGAGCGTTTTAAATAGACTTTTAAATGTCTCAAGTTTTTTTCCATGATTTTAAGGTCTTGTTCATAATTGTATATGCATATTTTAAAATGCTGTCCGGTAATGGCAACCACTTTTTGTAGCACATTTTTAAAATATAACAAAATACATCTTAGAATAAAATACTGTGAAATTCATTTATATGATCATTTTATGCGTTGTTAAACTACATGTCCGGCATATTTTTTTCATATCTGATTCCAAATAATAATGCAAATTACAAAAAAATGTTAAAGCGTCCGGTACTAGGGCAATCTCCCTATTTCGGCAAACATTCTCAACTGCGTACGATCGAACTGTAGCTACTGCACTATAGGCCTGAAAATAATATTTGTGAAATTCCTCAGCATGACAAATTCTTCCAAGATTTCCATTTCTATTTTTACCAAATATTCTAGCAGTGTAGTTCACGAGTATGAATTTTTGTATAGTCTACGTTACAATATCATCATTATGCCAAATATTAGAACACCATGTAAAAAACAAAAAGGAACTAATCATAGCTGCCATTATAATAATTATTTATCTCTTAATAAGACGTCAAGTACATGCCGCCTTTCATCAAGAGTATCACTACTGCTAGTCAGCATTCCTCCTGTCGCTATAATTATGGATTTTCTTTTCAAAGTTTCATTCCAAAGGGGGTAATTTAACCGTTAAAATGCTATGCCATTAAAAAAAAAAAAAACACAGTTACGATAACAGGTACGAAAATTCACACTGTTTCTCATTTAGCACTAAATAACGTTGCGGGTTCCGCAAAATAAACCTTTTGTTGTAAAACAGTGTAGATGGCGATCGCAAAACAGACCGGGGACGGTGCAAACCACGCCCTTAAGGTGGCCGCCTGGCTGAAGGAATTTCGCACGTCTGAGGCCTGAAAACATGGGAGCGCTAGGGGCGACCAAGACACGCGCATCAACTCTCTTATCGCCTCTACGCGCAAAGCACTGAACTAGCGCCCAGTCTTGCCGTCGATAACGCGCCTCTACGAGACTTTCAGCGCAGACCCTACCATTTTACGACGTAATAGTGTAAAAATAAAGTTTTGATGCACGTTCCTATTCTTTTTTTTTTTTTTTTTTTTAATATGTTTTTACCGGAACGTTCATACCTAAAAATGACTGTGAAAACACCCGTTTGAGCCATTTTCACCATCACAAAAACATGCTTTAGAGAGAAATGGAGGAACTGGAAAACGTATGCAGACGAGTGACGTTTCTTAAGTGCTATTCGTAAGCAGACCTCACTCAGACACGTTGAACGGCTTTTTAATAAAACGTCTTCTGCTGGAGCTCTGCACGCCGTTCGGCGACCTATCCAGGCGGCCACCTTAAACGCAGTGTATCTACTCAATGGCGAGGGCGCTATAGCGAATGGCTCGACAAATTTTAAAATAACGCTTATAAACTACCTGGTGCAGGAGTTTCGCTCGGGAATTGCCTACAAAAAAAAAACAGCTTGACGACGGGTTAAAAAAGAAATATATTAATTATCCTCGTCGCTAGAGAAGTGTGTTGATTAAGTGGGTGTTGCAGGGTAAAGGGGATGCGGGGTGTAACAGGTTATGGCTGTGTTTATCTTCCATCGTGCTCGCTTGATTATTCCATCAGACGTGGACAAACAAAGGAAGGACCGAGGGTAGTGGCTGTGCGGGGAGAAGAGAGCATTACAGAGGCCCTGAGGAGCTCCCTAAGGCATTCGGTGCCCCAAAGAGGATTGTCTCCAAGAGTTAATGCGTCGTTCCGGCAGAGTGGAAGGGCGTCCAGACACAAGTGGAAATAAAAGCGTCTTCCCACGGGGACTTGTAGCGAATCCCGAGGGACCGACTAGCTCTCCAGACAAAACAAAACAAAAAAAAAAAAATACCAGGATCCTTATCCACCTTTTTAATGGTGATCTGTATATTGGACATTTAGTAGAAAGTGTATTCAATTATGTAAACATAGCAGCATGTAAGCACGTAGTCTATTCGCGATTCCTTCACACTTCTTCAATCAAACCTTTAAAAAATCACCCCACTGACAGATTTGGGCGGCTCTTAACAACAAGGTCTTGAGAGCCGAAGGTGGTGCAATGAGGTGAGAATGGAGCAGAGCTTGAATACAGGAGGAGAAGGGACGGGAGATCGTCTAGAAAACCTACGGACCAGCGGCATCGTCCGGCACGATTCCCACTTGCGAAAATCCGGGAGTGACCCGACCGGAGATTGAACCCGGTACGCCTTGGTGGGAGGCGAGCAGTCTAACCGCTCAACCACCGTGGCTCCACCCCATGTATTACGTGGTTGGTTTTTTCCTGAATATTTAACGTGTGGCAAGCGTTTAATACACGTGTCAACATAAAAGTACCTTATGTTTAGTTAAATTGAAATTTTACATTTATTGAATTTATAAATTGTAATATTTCATTTATACTCAATATAAATAAAAACAGGGAGAAAATAGGTGTGTTGGTAATGCTTGGTAAGAAATGGTTTTTATGCTAAATAATAAAAAAAATGAGCGCGCACGAATCCGGTGCGTTGTCCCCATTGATGTAATTTTCTATACTTGGTTAAGCATTGTGTGCACGAGGCGGAGGAATATCCTGGAAGTAGAATTGAACAGGGATTTACGAAAGGTTCGAAGTAACCGTGAATGGACTTATAGCAGAAAACAGTGTTCAGTAAGTTATGATCCTCACGTCGGGGTTATGGATGACGCCACTGGTCTGCTTGTACTGCACGCTCTAGTCGCGTGAATTGCTGCTGCCAACAACACCAAAAAAAAAAAAAAAAAAAAAAAAAACAAAATACACGTGAATTTTTGGTCCCAACGTATGTCGTGGCATTATACCGATACTCGCATAGACCCGAACAAAATGTTGTCCATCGCAAAGCTTAAAATTCCATTTTCTTACCGGATGGTTCAAAACAAAACCCACGACACTTAATAATTTGTACGGGACAGCGAACCGATCATTTCTCAAGCGGGGACCCATGTCCGTGGAAGTATGATTTGGGCGCTGCGTTTCATGGCCCCCACACTCGCCGGATCTGACATCTATCTTCTGTTTTACTTGGGGAGACTGTGAAAGGTATGGTGTATTAGTCACCTGTGTCATCAGAGGAGAACCATATCTCACGAATCCACGTGGCGACTGGACTACTGTTCACGCAACCCTATCCGTATCAATATCTGTAATCAAGTAGGGGGTCAACAATTGAAACCCCTTTTGTAATTTACCGCATGATGCGATGCCCTTGTTGGTTTGGTAATGATTTAGTGACACGACGTGTAACGCACATCGATCACCATATTCGAAGCTTTGTCAATCTTTGATGCCCCACAGCGCCCAAGCCATTCTTTTCCGGACACAGGCCCCTTCTTGAAAAAAAAAATCGGTTTGCCATCCCACACAACATACTAACCATTGTAGGTGTTGTTTTGAATCATTCAGTATATGCCTGAAAGTGTTGAGGCTACCGCCTGCATAGGCTTTGAGCAGAGTGTAAATAGAATATATTTTGAATTATTTTTTAACCTTTCAGTTACGCATAAATATGTAATTTTATAGGCACTGCGATGAACACATTTTTGTTTGGAACTGAGTAAACATCGGTGTAACCATCAATCCCAAGAATATGTAAGTATACAATGAAATGCAATGGCGTGGTCGTCCAGTTGATGTGGACGTAGGCCAAACCCTGTGATGGTTGGCTAAGAGAGTCTCTAGAAACAGGCATAGTGTCTTATAGGATACTGGCTGCTGCGAAAGATTCCCTGTTAGCTGGGCTGCCGGCACGCAAGTAAGTAATGAACTAAGTTTCCTTTTGGACCATTCGACGGAGATGTTACTAAAGACGCTGGGATTTATTTGTGACCATTTGACGATGGCGTTGTGGCCGCTGAGACGCCACCCTTGTACGGCGAGAAGGTCGAGTCCTCTACGGTTCAAGTCCATCGACTGTAGTGATTCAATCAATATTTCTGAATACAAGTCGGTTACCAAGCAGTTTGACATCCACCGTGTACAATCAGAACTATCCGTAGTCATTAGCAATTCAGAATAACCATATGACACTAAAGTCTAATGTTCCCTCCATGTTCTTCTTGTTTGCCACTGAAAGCAGGGCTACACATTGCAGTCTGACATATACCCTTACAGCTGGTTTTCTCTTACTAGCATTATCGGACTTTTTCCTTTCAGGTTCCTCTTTGCAATTGATAGTAACAAATAAAATATTTCTTGCTTTTATAGAACGTGACTAAACAGTGGTCCAGATTTCGTGTACCAGGACTGTAGAAAATACGTACACGAGAGATTTTCTACCAGTTTCCCTGAAAGAGTGAGGGAAAACCGATTGGATAGAAGAAATCTTCCCCAATGAAGCAAATCGGAATATAACACAGGACCTCCCTTATACGAGGCGAGCGTGCGTACTAATTTGGTTGTTTTGAGTTTCGCAGCGTCCAAATGGTAGAGCTAACAGAGCCCTATATTTCAGCATGAATCTTCAAATTTGATAAATAATTGAAAAAATGTGGTAAAGAAGGCAAGGGCCTGGCTCTTATATAGTCTGTCAGGTTTCTAACTAGTACAACTCATGACACGAGGTCTCTTTTCCTTGGTCCATTTGTAAGCCAATCAAACAAGGCCTTTCTTTTTTTACTACACTTCACCCTATGAGAATAAATACGCTGTTACTGGCTGTATTAATAAGGCGCCTACTTGACTATAAACTGAAAGAAATATTTCAATTGCTATATAGAAATGCAATAGTGCAATAATATAAATATTCATAAAGAAAAAAATTAGTAAAATCCAACCGAAGTATTTTTAAACTTACCTTTGGATTTAAAAGAAATGTCATTTTAAACAATTCAGCCTCAAATAAATAATTTCATTTGTTAAACAGAAACCTTTGCGCATATTTATTATACAGAGTACAGACATTGCATTGTACACGTCAGCAGGAATCTTTAGGGTCGACGCAGTGGTAACTCACTGGACTCGCGTTCGGGAGGACTCGGGTTCGATTCCCGGTCCGGCCATCCTGATTTCGGCTTTCCATGGTTTCCCCAAATTACTCTAGACGAATACTGGGAGGGGTCCCCAACAAAGACCACAGCCGATTCCTGCCAATTCGTCCCAATACCTCTTCCCTGCGCAACTCACACTGTCTCTAACGACCTCGCTGTCGACGAGACTTTAAGCCTACCTACCTATCTTTAGGGTCAACAAACTTCCGAGAACCACGTGAAAAGGAGAGAGTTGGCTCTTTTATTATAAGATGTCGATAAACTGCAGAAAAAATACGCTCGATGTTTTCTGTATATCAAAGAAAATAATTTATTTGAGGCTATGGAGCTTTTAATTTTCTTTAAAACAAATAAAATATTTATTTTTAGTACGCAAAAAAATTTACTGAATGCTACGTTACTAAATGCCAAATTCCTTCCATCTTAAAGATGATGGCCTAACCTACGTAATACAGTAACTGACTTTACCATAAGGAATACTGCTGAAGTACTGGCAATACATTATTATATTTACCATTAATAAACAGAATGTTTATAAAAATTATTGAAAAACTCCATCTAGTGATTTCTCACATAAATAAAGACGAAAAGTATATAGATAACATTTTGCCTAACTCACTTCGTAAGGATAGTACACGGCCGTAAAGGTGGAGATGAGCGACAGGTTTATGGCGAATAGCACTGGGACCAAATTTACTTAGACTGCTGAAAGTACGTGTGGTGTACCAATAAAAGCGGTACCACGTACACACACACGCACGCACACGCCCACACACAGAGTAAGTATGCATCACACCCACATCCAGCGAGACTGGCTACACACCTGGGTAGCAATCACGACATTCCCCATAACCAATTACTTATGTCCACCGACAGTATTTTCTGCAGATGTGTGTGTGTTCATTTACTAGTACACTACACATACTTTCAGAGGTCTAAGTAAATTTTGTCCCAGTGTTATCCTAATAATATTATAAATACGAAAGTTTGTATGTTTGATAGTTACTCAATCACATCGTAACGGCTCTACAGATTTAGATGAGATTTGGTACAGGGGTAGATTAAATTCTGGATTAGCACATAGTGTACTTTTCTTAAGGAAAAAAATAAAATATGCCACCAACCATTAAGATAGAGCATTTGATCAGCTAGTTCCCAATAAACAAATCGCTCATCTCCACCTTTACGGGTATGTACCATCCTTAGGAAGCGAATTAGGCTAAATGTCATGACGGGGTTTTTGCCTGTGAATTTGTTTATTTTCGTGTATAGAACAAACCAAAATCACGAAAATCTACCAAGGTCCTATGTTTGCAAACAATGACCGTAATGTTTGTGATTTCCGATAACAGCGTGAGTTAAAATGCAGTCGACAAAATTAATATCACACTCATAAACTGTGGAATTTACACCCCAACTAAAACCGGGTAATTTAACACGTCGACTGGCTAGAATATGAAATCCATTAATTGACTTCGGTCGCAGGCACACAATCAATAAAGCTGCAACATCCTACTAACTCTGCCGTACTTGGTCATGGATGTTTAATAGTTTAATAGACATGCGAGCGATTTAATTTTCAAGAGGGCTGTTTAGTTATTAGCTTTTACCCGAAACTATGCGGAGAGCTCGATACACATGTCATATCGTGTGCAAGAGCACGGCATATATTTATTATTTACACGATACTAACTGCGTGAAACTTCCGTAGATGAAAACGACAAGTTACCACACAAAGGGGATAAAACAGAAAGTTTCTAAGAATAAGTCGTCGTTAAATTATACACTTGGCTTTATTCCAGGCCGTAAACTTGCAAACTGGGAAAGGAAAATTCCATTTGTGACACGAGGAATCTAACAAGCCTTATAGTAACGATTCGCAAAAAACATAGCAGAACTAATAAAAGGGCTGGTCTCACAGAGACTTGCTTTCCTCGAACATTATGTAATATATTCTTGTCACGTTCCAAAAGAAAACTGTACCGAACGCAGTGCTGGGCTTCTGCGCTCCAACTAGAAAAAAAACAGAGGAAAGTGAACGAAAGCGCAATCACCATGTAATACAGCGAAGAAGTTCTGAACTGTGTGTGCGAATAGAGGAACGAAAGAGAGGAAGAGAATAAACCTGCGAGGTAAGCTACCAGCGATGTTGGTATGGTTCTGGGGCGTGCTGGCACAAATTTCGAGAAAAAGAGAAATAAGAGAATAAGCGAGGCGTGAAGGGAGGGCGGGTGAATTGAATTTGAGCAAGAGAAACAGAACTCACAATATGAGAGACAACAGTTTTGTAAGAAAGCTTATATCATTAATACATAAGGATCGCTTAGGTGGAAAATTTACTTTGTCTAGCACAAAATTCAAAAAATATATGAAAAGCTATTTTCGATTTATTTGGCATTTTTTATTTTTATTATATCGCAAAATTTTAAAATAGTTCAAAAGCACAGAAAAAAATGGTCACTTTAACAGTGATGAGATCGTTAAGAAGCCAATTTTTTCTGGACTATAAAATATTTTATATTTTCGTGACATTACAATGGAAATGTTATATATAATAATACTGTATAAAGTAATTGCATATATTATAACATATAATAAGAATATAGTAATAAAAATAAGTACTTTCCCGAAAAAAAAAAAAAAACTGATCATTTTACAAACAACATTTACCATGGTTTCATTTCGATAATTTACAATCTTGACTCATTCAAATTTATATATATATATATATATATATATATATATATATATAAAGAGAAATGTTATATCAGACGAAGTGTTTTTCTAAGTCACATGAGGAGCCGCGGTTTTGTACCTATTATGACTATTAGCCTCTCACTTTGGAGAACCCTGTCCGATTCCCGGTGGGGTCGCTTGCAGGAATTGCGCCGGACGATGCCGCTGGTCAGCGGGTTTTCTCGGGGATCTCCCGTCCCACCCGCTGCGGTGCTTTTCCGTCCTAAACTCACTTCACCCTCGATGATAAGAGCGAACCAAATCTCTCCACTCCACTCTAAATCACACGAGCAACGTGTCACAGTTTCTTTGGAATAAGACGCTTTGGTTCACCTGCTTTGAGATTTGTATTTCTATATCTGTTTTAAAATTGTATCTCCAAATGCAGGCGAACCACACTAGAAATTTCCAAGAAAAATTTCATGTCATTGTAATGACATTAACCTCAATTATGAGCTATATTTTAACTTACGAATATTTAAAATTTTGTGTTTTTTTAACATACCTTTAAAATTTTTATAGTTTTAAAAATCCGATTTTGAAAAGTTGCCATACTGATTTTTCTAACTTTTAATACATATCGCTAGGAAAAAATATCCAATATAACAAAAATATGGGTAATCGATATTCGAATCATGAAAGCCCTTAAAAGTTATTTTTATTGCGGACCTAGTGTTAACCATTAATAAGCAGCAGTGGTGAATTTTAGTAATACTGTACAAGAAACAAATTTGTTAATTTTTTTCCCCACGTTTTCGTAGATAAAATCTGTTTATGGCATAGAGAGTAAGCTTGTTTTTGAAAAAAAAACTAGAGAAAAACATCGTAACCTATAACTACATACATGTTACAGTACGCATTGACATGCTACTTCCTCGTTAAGATGGCAACAAAGAAACAAAAGTAGTTCTTAAAACCTGACAGTGTTTTGCAAGAGTTATATATGAAATTAAATTACGAAAGAATTTAGATTTTCCTGATTTTTGTAGATATTAGAGTTTGAATGTGGCTATTTGTGAAACATTTACATTCTTAACAATTCCAAGATGTCACTTGGAAGTCGCATGAATAATGCGATCAGGCCCATGGCAATGCTAATTTTACAAATGGGGGAATAATATAAAACGATAAGGAAATTTGCATACTAAGCAGAGATTTCGAACGTGATCAATTTACTGTGAACACCTTATACCAATCTTCATTTACGCCCTTTTTTAATCTCTCTCCAGCTCCTACCAAATGAAGGAAAATCCCCTTCCTTTACTAGTCCTTCTCTTCTAGTCTTTATAATTCGCTGTACAATGAAGATTTCCTTTGCTATCCTCCGAATCTAGAAGCATTATTTTTTTCTACTGCATTGATCGCACGCAATTTGGCAATTACTTTCCGTCGAGGGGTACGATGTTTGTTCAGGCTTCTCTCACTTATTTCTTAGCATATGTGAGTCAGTAATCATAATTATAGGCTGTTCACGGTAAAGTGGGCACTTTTGAAAGCCCTCTCATTTAGAATAATGGTCAAAAAATGTGTTTTATTTTAGCCTTAGAAGTGAACTTCCGAGTGCAGTGCAATATTAAACACCCTGTTTATTAGTTACAAGGCAATATTTATTTTAAAATGTAGTTAAGATATAAAATACGGCTGACAGAAAAAAAATAACTAGGGACTCAAAAGTGCTCACTTTACCGTGAACAGCCTATAGGTGGATATTAATACAGTTGAGCATCGGCTAGAATGTTTGTCTTGGAAAACTGGCTCCCTTAACGGATGGCCAATTGCAAACCAAGTTATTGAGCTAGCACCAGATTTGTAGAACGTGTTCAGTTATAGGTTTCGTCTAAATAAATCCATTAGCAAAACCATACTAGCAGACGTAAGACGTATATAATTTGCGCAACTCCAGTACGTACACCGTACTCTGGAGTCTATTGATATTAACCACACACAACGGAAAAATTTACAAAATGGTACATAGATTGTGTTAACGTAGTTTACCATGTGGATAGGATGGGTACAAATATAGGTTGGAGAAAATAGTAGTGCTGACTTGTAGAAACATCCATAGTAAATAAATAATTGTCTTTTAAAGAAATATCCCGCCTTCAAAACAATGTGTAACTTGCAAGGCAGGCATAATTAAATGATTACTTTTAGCTACATCTGTAACAGTTCAAACTGTTTATTAGAGCAAGCTAGTTTTCCCCACTACGAATGTGAGTTATAGCTTATTCGTTGTATTTTCGCGCATTTTGAATACAACATTAAAAAATTCGTAATTGAAATTCAATTCATATTTGGTCTATAACCTACATTTCATTTACGGCTAAAAGGAATTGAAAACGCCAATGAAATGCTTGTGTTAGTAATGTCTATTATGAAATTGTTCTCGCGCAAAAGTATGTATCAACTGAGTGAGCACAAATGCGGTGCGTTGGCCCTGTCAAGTCATATTTCAGCGTTGTTTACAACTATGCGGACGTATGGCCTGAAAGTAGGACTTGGCAGGACTTCATAAAAGTTGGAAGTAACCGCGAATGAACTATAATCTGAATAGTTCTGAGAAGGTGGAGGATTGGGCGCCAATTCTTTCATGGTGTTCCGTATCCTGCGCGCCACTTTTAATACGCACCACGATTGGCTATCAAAGTTTATTTTGTGGGGAATAGTTAAATTAAAATTGGTTAGTAATTATCAAATGAAATTGCGCATCACAAAATTATTTTACCGAATTATCAAACACAGTCCTAATATCCGTAGATTAACAACGACGAACCATAATTAATAAGATCGTAACTTTTACTCGTAATGGAAATTAATTTCACCACGAATTCTTATGTAACTCACAATTACAAATATATAACAACAGTTAACTCTAAATCCTACTAAAATACGCATGTGAATGGATATTCATATTTTCAAACCAACTCGCCAACAAATGGTAATTTGTATTAATATGAACGTATAAGAAGATCAACATGTTGAATATTAATAAGTAAGAATGGCAAAATTTCCTTGTTAATTGTACCCGGCTTCAGCACAATGAGACTCTATTTGGGGTAACGTCTGAATTATGTTATTCCTGATATAAGCCCTATGTCACACAGGTGAATTCAAATCAGGTAACCGACGACAAATTGAGTTGTTGAAAGAATGTTCTAGTCTCCATCTTGTTTGAAATGGGTCACTAACGTAACAGGTCGTGTATACCTGAGCTCCGTCTGAACAGTGAAAAATTATAACTTAAAAGTGAGTTTGACCGCGACAAATATGCTCCGTATTACGTAAATAGCAGACAGGATGTTTTAAAGTTGTCTGAATAGAACTTAGGAGCTTTGCAACTTTAAGTATATTGCAGAAATATAAGGTATCTTACCACCGCCGTACTAAGTGACCGTTGGTCCAGCGGTGGAGAGCTAAAGACGTTTCCTCTTAACTACACATTTAATACAACACTTTCTTGCTGATCACACAGCGCCTGAAAATAAGAACTCGTGTTTTACTCTACTGAATTTTGACATTGCTAGCCAGGAACGTTTTATTCAGTGTAGACACGTGGGCAGATTTCTTGTAAAATGTAACGTGTGAGTGTGATTACTGTTTGAACACTAACCGAACTTTCTGCACACCAAAATATTTTTTTATTTGGTACGGACTTCTAAAAACTGCAAAGACTTTAGTTACGGTAGCCAAGCACACACATTTAATTGCTATTTTTGACAGACATAACAGAGTTTTAAATTTAATATTCTAGTCCAGCTGCTGCGTGGTATTTGTAAATATTGTGTGGTTACAATACAAAGTAGGGAGAAGAATTTAATTAAGAAACGATTTGGTTTACATTAAACTCCACTTCACCCTTGGACTTCTTTGATTGATATGCTGGTAGTTAGTTTCCTTATTATTTACCAGCAAATATTTAAAGTGTGACATATGTATAGCTGTGTGGAGGCGGAGATTATCCTGGATACAAAGGAAACATGGTGGTAAGATGTAAGTCTGTTGATGTTTTTGTGGTGATTTTTAGTATTTTGCAGTGTGTGTCCTGTCACCTACACATTCAGGTGTTTATTTGCAAACACTGCCTACATGTTGCATAAAAATGACACACATAAATATCTCTCCATTTGTTTTCACATACATTAAAGAACCCTAATTCACCACAGTGGCTAATACCCATACGTGGGGCTTAAATATTATTTCTCACACTATATATATCTTACAGCCTTCCCCACAGCACAATTATTTTCCCTATTTGACATGAATGTCAATTATCATCGAGAAGGCAGCACATTGTTCACTGGTTGCAAGATAAGCACTGAACACGAGTACAGATTATTCCAAAACGTTACGTGACTGCAACACTCGTATTGAGAAATTAAGGTTGAAGTAAAGCAACTGCCTATGGAGAACTGCAACCGACATACAACGTGAAGAACTCTAGTTAAAAAAAAACAGTGCATACACCATAAAAATTGTCAGAAAAGTGCGATTTATGCTGTAATGAAAGAAGAATATATATATCAACATTATAACACATTTTATTAAAATATACTGTATTTTTAACAACATTTAAGCATATTTCCATTCTGGATGCTTCAGAAAGCAGAATTTTCAAGAAAATCTTCGTCTCGGAATATCGTAATAATTTTTACTATGATTGCTCATAAGAAAATTGTAATAATAATGTAGGGAATCATTTTTAGAATTGATTTTATATGCGTCTATTTGTGACAAACGTTTATGGCTGAAACGGACGCAAATAAAGTTAATTATAAAATTGATATGATACATTATTACTATGATTTTACTAAACACGATAACAGTAAATATTCTGGATATCTTTCTTGAAAAATATTTTCTTGTAAATTCTGCTTCCCGAAGCATCCAAAACGGAAATGTTCTTCAATTTGGTTAAAAATGTGGACTCTATCGATCGATTCATTTTTTTTACATTTATAAAGTATATTTTAGTAAAATAGTTTATAACGTTACGAAATATATGTTCTTATTTTATATACAGCATAAATCACACTTTTCTGACAATTTTTATGGTGTCTATAATAATTTTTTTATGAGTTCTTCACGTTGTACAGTCAAGTGCAGTGTTCCACAGGCTGTTGCTTTACTTCAACCTTAATGTATGAATGAACGGGTTAATGAGAGCGGTGCGTGGAACAGACTATACACAGCGAAGTTTAAAAGACAAAAATACTAACACAGGTTAAATGTAAGGGCACCGTAATTTATCTGATAGTCTGTTCTGGTTGCTTACAATTTTTGTGCAGCCCTACGCTAAAGTTATATTTACGAGCTACTCATTACGTATACTTCCGCCACAGGTAAAAAAAGTCTGGAAGAAAATTCCAGGGAGAAATAATCGAGCCATGTTTGCGTGCTGGACTGATAATGAAAAACTTATATTTCTATATATTACAGTGAAATATGTTTCAAACACGTTTACCTGAAAACTTAAATATGGGACTAAGAGACGTTTAATTTACAAGCAACATATAAAAATTAATTTAATAATATTTTGGACAGGCACTTTTTCTTGTAAGCCATCGCAAACATACCTCTTTATTCTCTATTTTCAATTTTAATTAACTGAGAAAAAAATATTGCTGTTTATACGCAAAATAATGAGTGAAAGTTTTATTTCAAATTAAAATTAATGCCAACGGAGTATAAAACGCTTGTAATTCGTATCCTATTTACGGGAAAAAAAAAAAAAAAAAAAAAAAAAAAAAACTATCTACAGGAAGTGCTAGTCCTACGAAGACATCACATTTTCGCTAAAAAAAATAAAATATTGAAATTAACGAAACTATTCAGCAGTTGTGTTACGCTGCAGTGTTTTCTTCAGAATGATAGGAATGCGAATATGTGACATATACAACATACATTAAACATGGATGTCAAATGGACAAATATCACAAATAAGACTTAACACCTGCAGAAATGGGACTCGCGGTTGAGCTGTGTTAAGTAGTTTCTCTAGCATCTGGGAGGGCGAAATGATGCCAACATAAAGCAGAGTTGGATTGTAAGGGTGGGAGGAACGGGAATACCCCGAGAAAACCCGAAGGCCGACAGCAACGACCGCAGCGTATCCCACATGCAAACGTCCCGGTGACCTAGCCAGGGATCGAACCCGGTTTTCCTTTGCAAGAGGCGAGTAGTCTGACCAACACGCTGTCGCGGCCCCTGCCACCGTGAGAGGAGGTTAGCCTGACCACCAGCAGACTCGAACTTGCCCTATCGTCTGGTATAGTCCATTCACGGTTTCTTCGCCCTTTTTGAAACAAACCTTTGAAAAATCTCCCCATGTATGACGTGTTTAGTTATTTTCCAAATACGCCCTGTATCACAAGCGTTTTATACTTGTGTCCACAGATATTTACTTTTTTTTTTACTCTTAAATTAAAATGTTATTCATATTTTATTTATAAATAATAATGATTCATTTGAAAAAAATCTGAATAAAAATCAGGGAGTAAATAGGTATGTTGGTAGCGCCTAGTGAGAAATAGTCCTTATACAAAAATACTGTTACACTGAGTGCGCACGAGTGTGGTGCGTCGTCCTCCTGGCGTAATTCCCCAGGCTTAGTTTGGGCGAGACGGAGGAATATACTGGAAGTAAAACTGTACGAGGGCATCAGAAAAGGCTGAAGTAACAGTGAATCGATTATAGTTGACCTGCCATGCATAGGTATGCTAGTTTCCTATATTTTTCGATTCCAAACAACTTAAAAAACTTTTTTTAATGACAGCCAATAGGAGTTACATTTCTAGTACGACGTAGGTCAAAGTAGGCCTAAAGGCTGTTCACGATAAAGTGAGCACTTTTGAAATCAACCTTAGGAAAAAAAATCACTGCCTTTACCTGCATATATTTTAACTGGTGCACTGAGTAACATGAACCCAGTAAAGTTTGTAACGATGGATGGGATGTAATTCCATATCTTAACGTCAAATAAAAAATGTTAGGTAACTATTTCTCATAACTTAAATTATTTCTTTGGCTTTCTGTTTTTTTTTTTTTTTTAGAATCGACGAGTAAAAATTAGCAGATTTGTAAAATATTTTGTTTCCTAATAATTTCACTGTTTCACTTGACCGACGCATGAATAGAGTTATGAGGCCCATGACAATGTCGATATTACATAAGACGGAAGAATACACAACGTACAAGCAAGTAGTTCTTAAGTGGAGCTTCCAACAAAAGTGTTCATTTTACCGTGAATAGCCTAGGGCCTGTACACAGCCACACTGATCATAGAAGACCTGCTCTGCGGTACTTTTATTAATTAGCATTGCAAAATTTTTTTAAGGACACCAGCCAGTATTTAAATTAAAAAGTTTACCGTGTGAAGACCGGGAGATTATTTTCGCCAGAAGTTTATTTTAAAACAAGATGCTCCATCCGTCGCGAATAGCGTACAGTCTACTCGCGGTTTCTCCCAATTTTGGAATCAAGCCTTTGAAAAACCACCCCAATGTTTGACGCGTCTGGTTGTTGCCTGAATATCTCATGTATCACAAGCGTTTTTTACTCGTGTTGACATAAAAATATATTATATTTATTTAACCAAACATTAACTTATTTCATCTGTAAATTACAATATTTTATCACTGCTAATATAATTAAAAACGGGGAGAAAATTCGCGTGTTGGTAAAGTCTAGTAAGAAATAGTTCTTACGGGAAAAAAAAATTAGACCGAGTGCCCTTTGGTGTCCCTTTGGTGTAATTTTGTAGACTAGGTTGAAATTACTTATATAACAGGTTGGGAAGATGAATATTAAAAGTTTAGCAAACCGGAAATTTTCGCCACTAGGTTAGCGCTAGTGTCGCATGTGTACCAGATTTTCTGTATTTTCTACGTTTGAAAAAAAAAACGGGATAGTTGCTACTGTCGTAAATCAAATATGCTATAACTTCGTAACTAAGTAAAATTTTTCTTTTGTATAGTTTACGTAGGGTTAGAATTTTAATTTAAAGTTGCCTTTCGGGAACACTGCTCGCCTAGCGGTGGAAATTTTACCCGTGCTAAACTCTTCAATAACAAATCTAGTCTGGTTCCTAACCTGGGTAGAAGTAACGTTATAGGCTGGTCACGGTTAACTGAGCACTTTTAAAAGCCCTGCTTAAGATCTGCTTTCATGCACCCTGTGTATTATTCCGCACCACTTTATTCATACGTCGATCAAGTGAAACAGTGAAATTTTTACAAATCTGTTCATTTTAACACTTCGATGTATTAAAAATAAACAGGAAGCAAAATGAATAATGTAAGTTAACACAAATGGTCAGCTAACAATTTTTGTTCGACGTTATGATAAAGAACTACTTTCCCTCCATCGTTACCAACTTTACTCGGCGCATTTCACCCAGTGCGTCCGTTAAAATATATGCAAACACGAGCAGCGACAATTTTCTAAGATTGATTTCAAAAGTGCTCACTTTATCGTGAACAGCCATTTAACTCTTTTAGGCTTCGTTTGCATGAGGCGGAGAAACATCGTGGGAGCAGACCTTTAGCAGGGCTTCAGAAAAGTAGGAAGCGACCGACAATGGTCTGCATGGCTTTGGCGGGCGCGTAGAGTTGTCCGGTCAACTTGTCAAAGCTCTGCCTCCTAATGTCGTAGGCCACATCAACCCCAACGTAGTGCTTGAGTTGGGTGGGGCGGGGGTAGTTGTGTGCGGGCTCATTATTTACGCTGCTGGAGAGAGTCCGCAGTGGCGGTGTTTACAGATGTTTCATTTTACAAACACGCCGGGGCTTGTTCGCCGCTGGGAGAGAGGATATGCACACGGCTGGCGATGGAGAGGGACCAGAAGAGCTGGTAGACAAGTTCTCGGGAGAGGGTGACGGAAAAAGGAAGGGTGGGAGACAGAGGGAAACAGAGAGGGTCAACTCTATGATGCTGATTGTCGACTGAGGACCACTCGACTACAGCCTCTTCCGCACTGCCGACTGGGGACGGTGTGACAGGGGTGGGATGTAGGAGGAAGGAGTTAATTGGAGGGGGGGGGGGGCACTAACAAGCACTCACCCCTTGCACGCACGCACGCACTCTACTCGCGTGGTGACACCAATGGTTTTGGAGGCAAGAGGGGGTTATACGCATTCCGTGGAGAAAAAATAAATATTTTTTAGCGAGCTAATTTCACCGCCAACATTCGGAGTTGCATGTGGCGGTACAGCAGCAAAGGAATTCTTGCCAAAATTTGTGACTAAATTTTTGAAGAAAGGAGGAATCGTTCTGTTCATATTTCCAGCATTAACAGCTCTTGGACCAATCCTCGGAGGGGTTTCGGCAGTTAGTAGAGCAGTTAAATCAAAAAGTAAGGGAAATGTATTTGAAACCTTATAATGTTGGACAAGGACGAAAAAAACTCTAAACCTGGAAAAAAATGCAGAAAGTCCTAAATAGTCTTCCAAAACACGTATTAACAAACAAAGATATTAATGTATTCGTAAAGAAACTGGATATACCCTTTTCCCGAAGTGTGTATATGAGAGACAATTTACAAAAGAAACCAAATCTTTGAGAATCTATGATTGTTAATTTAGAATTGAAACAAAATAAAGGAACACATTGACTTGCATTAATTAAAAACATAAATCAATCATTGTATTACGACAGTTTTGGTGATTTACGTCCTCCAATTCAGATACGTAATTATTTAAAAAAAACAAGCAAATAAGATATAATTACAAAATGGAACAATTACCAAATATAATCAATTGCGGACATTCATGTTTACGTTTTTTGGCTATAAATAGGCAATATAAGTAATGATAACTGTAAAACAATTAGTAATATGTCAATTACATTGATATTAAGTGGTAATTCGTCGCAATTGTGTGTGGTATATTTCCCTGCATTGTAGTTAGATGGAGAATGGCAAATAAGTCTGATATAATTCGTTACTTACAAAAACATACCAAACATTAATATGCATACCCAATCATTTACAGCTAATATTGGTGATAAAACATACAAGATTGTGATAATGGTAGGATCTTATGAGTTGGAAGACCTTGAAACATTCATTAAAGCGGCATCACCCGAAGATGTACCTTTCCGATTACGTGGAAATCCAAATACGTTAACTAGTGCAATGTATAGCAAAGTCGATATTGATTTCTCGGAAGACAATTCAATTGCAAATATGTTGGGTTATGAACTGAGTGTATCCAGCTAATGAATTGCACGAATCATCAAAACTAATATATATATATTGTCGGTAAATGCATGTCGTATAAATATTAATATTATAGGCAGTTTATATTTGAATGGAAAACTGACAAATACAATACATTAATTCACATGTGCTGTAGCTCCAGGATATAAAATAATTTAAAAGCCTAACACGTTGATATATCTTCCAGTAATAGCGAATCATGTTGATGAAATAGTTGTTACAATTGTCGATTAAGACAGTAAACTTATTAATTTTAGAAACTAAGAAATTACCATTTGTTTACATTAAAAAAAGGTATATAATAAACACCTGCATTCTGTTGTGCATTACAATCATAATGGGCATTATGTACAATATTAAACTCGGATGTAAAGTAGCAAATTATTTTAAGAAGTATGTCACTAAGGAACGTATTTCTAAGAAATAAAGCATAAAAAGATGCAAACACAAGCATAAACGCTCACTTCAAATAAGATATCCGTGAAGTTAGCATGAGGCAATGAATTGTATTTCAAAGCATTAGGATATAATGTTACTATAAATGGAATACATATTTAATGTTGAAGAACTTATCAGCTATGAAAAAGCAATCATCAATACGGAAATACATCTGTATGAATCATTCCGAGCAGGTCCGTACATGTTTCCATTGGAAATTCGGATTTCTATACAAAATCACAATATTTACATGTTATCGTCGAAATCAAGTTTAAGGTTTAGAGGAACAATTAAAAAGACAGTCGATGCAAGTAATCAAGTAACTACAAAAATACTAAGAAATGGAATACTTCATTCATCGACAGAAATGCATATCTGCTCAATGGTGTGGAAATCGATCAAACACGATACGTTGGAATTACTTCCACGATAAAGAACTATCTCTCGGGAACTGAAAACAATCTTTATACAGGGTTTATGGCTGGGTGGAGCAATGCTAGTGATTATTCACTACAAATAAACCCAGGTAGAAATACAAAGTCGTTATACAGTTAAGTATGGTTGTGGGCTTTGCTAGAGACTACAAACACGTCATATTAAATGCTAAACAAGAATTAGTTATTCTCTTCGGCAAAATGCATTTCAATGCCATATACGATTTGGCTAACATCTAGGAAGGTGTAACATTTGAATTAAGCAGTATGGAATGGTTGATGCCACATATTGAAATTAACACTTGTGAATGTGTAAAATCTTTAAAATGTACCGAAAAAGGGAAGAATATATACAATTCATTCAGATAGTGGGGTTTGGAGACGTTTCCAACTCTACCGACATCACTAAAAGTAATTTGGAATGTGAAATCATGTTTTTCGTAGGAAAAACTGAGATATGTTGTCATCTGTTTTCAAGCAAATCGATAAAACAATTGAAACACTGATAGATCAATATTCGGTAATTGTGATATGAAAATATTAGAATTTTACTAAACAGTCAAGCTCAACCCTATGTGTATTTAAATATGAACTATGCCAATGGAAATTCCTTATTTCATAATATATGTATACAAAGTTCCAGGAAACATATTACAACAAAATCAGTTTACTGATCCTAGAACCTGAATCATTTAAAACCAGAGGAACTTTGCTTTTGTTTTCTGTAAGTAACAGGGCGACAGAATTACCAATGGCATAATTGATTCATGAATTAAATTTTTTACAAATATACCAATTCCAGTAAACATGCAAGCATACACTCTTATAATTCACAATATGTTTGCAAGTTACAATGTAAGAGATAAGGTGGTGAAAATAATGAATTGAGTCAGTAGACTATGAACCACGGCTGCAGCGAGATGTTTTGCAATGTCCAAGGATTTCAGTCTGCAGAAAAAAATTATCATTAAAGAATTAGCTATTGCTGACATAGAAGAACATACAACTGTATTCAGCTTCAAATCACCATTTGACTGGAAATATCTAACTCCCAAATACAAGAAAACAAATAGGTGGAATACTAAGCATCACCATGGTTTATTTTGGGAAAGTGGGTATATAGAGTATGAGAATATTGAAGATATTTACAAAGATTACCTAAATAATTGTGAAATAGATGTAGGTGGAGTTGAGTAAAAACATATTTTAGAATGTGTGTATAAGGATAAAGTAATAGATATTCAAAAAGAATACCATTGCCCATCATTAAAATAAATTGTGTAAAACATATGATTCTAATTCAACATTCTTCTCTGCAGAGGAAAATTCAAAATTAATGCTAATGTGGGCAATTATGTCTGTCTGGGGTGAAACAGAGTATGAAGATTCTCCTCCCGAATCATGGGTCGATGTTATTCGAGTCATATGCCTTTATTTAGGATGAGTGAAATTTAATATAAAAAGTTTTTTTGATTGTATGTAATCCACTACTTCGTAAAGATGGATCAGCAAGACAAAAACGAACATACATACTCATGCATACAGAAATCCTAATGTAAATTGAATATTAGCAAATTATTAGCAAGTTGGAGCATTTCGACTTTATTTTGGAAAGAAATAGTTTTAGTATCTTTGTGACATTCCTACTGTAAACATGTCTTTCTTCCACCTAACTGGTATTTACATATCTGTCACCCTTGGAAACTCAAGGGTGGATTATTCTTGTTTGTTTAACAGAATTTTGGAGAGATATGTGATGGGCTCTTCCATTAAAAAATATCCAATGTCTCTTAGAGGGCGAAAAATGTAATAATTTAATATCTTGTCCAGCTCTGAAAAAATGTCCTGTGTACCACATGTGTTCGAATACAAGTCTACCAGCGAGCATCAAAGAATTGTATTTGCACTTTTATGAGATTTTTCCTGATTTACCAAAATGCATAATATTACACGCACCGGAATACACGAAAAATTATTACAATCAAATAGATGAAAATACTATAAATATTGCCAAGGAGAGAATGGAAAAGATATGATGTAAACAATGTATTTTGTAAACACTCAGTGATGAGAAAATGTTTTCTGTAAGCCAATGTATCAAAATAAAGGGTTTGAAATTATTTTTTCTGTTTTACTGACTTTACAAATGCATGAATTGTAATATTCCCATATTCTGACAATCAATTGTTACGTAAACTTTGTTTGCGTGAATTTAAAATTCAAATCTAAATGTCTTTGCTCATTAAGTTTTGTGTGTGGGATAATGATTAAACAAACCTTTAGTAATTTGAAAGTGATTTAATACATAAAATTATATAAACGTTTATTCTAGGATTCAAACGTCTTATGTTTAAAAATGCACGTTTTACACCTACAAGTCCGATGTGTTGTGTTCGAAATGAATAATGCAATCGAATTGCTTCCTAGAAATACCTATAACTATCTATAAAAGCTGTACGCCTTTCAGAATCATTATAGTACGGAATAGTACGGAAGAAATTATGTATTTTCTGTGTGGCTTCTACAGTAAAGAATTTACAGCTCTGTGCAGTGTGTGTCGACATGAAAGAAGTAGCTGTGGAATGAAATATTCAAGAAAACAGTTTGAATGCAAATTCTGTCAGAGACAATTTTCTCGAGCTGATATTTTGAAGAGACATGATAGAAATTGTAACACTGATTCTATGCAGAAAGCAGCATATCCTAAGACAGCTCCTCAGACACCTCCTCAGTTAGTTCCAAACTCAGCTCCGCACTTAGTTCTGCATACAGATCCACAACAGCTCCGCAGTTAGCTCCACAGTTAACATTTTCAGCTCCACCCACTGAATTACCTCCACAAATTCGATATGTTAATTGAGGAATGAAAAGTAATTTGATTTCCAAGTCTCCAGCTTCAGTGATAAGTTCATCATCCAATCTCAGATACAAGATACTGGCTACCGCGTTCACCAGGAGGCTAACTGACATGGCGATAGTTATCGATAGACTTGACAGTGATCCTGACTTTTTTTTCCATAGGTGGAGAATTACTTTATTAAGATTAATAATGGCATCAACCCGGCCAGTTAGAATTAGCGTAACAGTAACATGTAAGTATTTGAAATCCCTCAGGGCGGCGGAAGACGTTATGCAAACCTTTTATTTTCAAAGTAGTTCCCTCCCTGTCCTACATTCATCCAATATTGGTGAACTTTATGACAATAACATAGTACCTTACTTAATAAACAGACTTGAAGAATTTAGTGTTCCTGGAAGCAAGTGGACTTTACAACTAATATCAAAAATTGATGTTCATGTGAGCCAATATTGGTTGTTCACCGCTGGTGGTAAATAATCTAAGTTTATTAGCGATAAGAAGGCTTGAAATCCGACATTGCTTTACTACTCACCTCGCTTCACCCCCGTAAGCTCTCAAGACCCCGGTTTCGAGAACTGCTCAAATCTCTTCACTCACTCCGATGCAAGGATAAATTGTTTTTCTACAAGGTTTTAATACGACGAGGCCACGATCGTGGGTTACCACATGTCCAGTCCGGCAACCATTGCACAAGAGCAGCAGATCGTCTCCATTCATCCCTAGTGATAGCCTCGATTAACATTTTATAATATATGGGTTTTAATATAAAATTATTATATCAGGAATTTTTTTTATTTATTGGGAAAAATATATAAATTTTTGTGTGATAGTGCGTTTATCATGTAAAACTCGTTTCTGTGTTCCTAGCAGTTTAAAAATACTGTTTGTTTGAACAAGTGTGGTCTATTTACTACATTTTACAGAAATTGGTAGTACATCCGTTATTTTAAAAATAATTTCCTCTTCGAGGATGTTTCTGCAGTTTTTCCGTTATATATAAAGTGATGTGTAATTAAACTCTATGCTTTGGCGAAAGTTGATTGTTTTGAAACAAATAATTTGGGGTAATATTTTCTATCATTAATTCCTTTCTAGTAGATCGTTAATTATTTCATTTATCAGAATAGACTTACACTATTGTGTCTGCTTTAAATCATAGGTTGTATTCGGGGAGCTCCTGGTGCCATTTCTATTGTGTCTGTTTAAAATTCAAAATGCGAGATTGGAAAATCTTTATTTGTCTGGGAAGTACTAAATTATTGCATGCAGTGCTTGGTAGGGATAATTTTTTTTTAGATATAATTCACGATGCATATGAGTAATGTGTAAATTGTATTCAGAGCTTTTTAACCCTAATTTCAACTCGCCCGCAAGATCCACATATGTAAGTTGGCGCACATCATACAAAGACACCATTCCTTCACCAAGCTCACAACTGGACAGACATGTTTTGCGAGTGGTGTGGATTACGTTCCTCCTCGCCAGTCTCACAGGCAGATGGACATGTAAGGTATGTGCGAGAGGCATCATATATATATCTTGTTCGTTTAATTTATAGGGACATTTTGTTGTAGATTGTTAGTTCCACACTCACGTAATTGTCATAGTTTAGTGAGTTTGCATTTGTCGACACCAGATGTTATACACGAAGTTAAAATTCTCTCTCATGTAAATTATATTTCTAATCTTGAGACTCACATTATGTTAAATTCCATACAGGAGTAATTGCATTCATTATTCACGTAGTTGTTTGAAATTTGCGATTCGATGGGTGTAATCTATTCATATATACAACACTCTGAAATTATCTAACGTTTAATCGCATTTGGAAACAATTGTCAATCATTTGTCATTACTAACACGTCGTCTATCTCCCACCACCATCTACGAGTAATATCCCCCAAAAAACATAACATTCACACTTAAGTGACTCTTACAAATCGTTTAAACACTCTGAATTTCTCTCATATGTTAAATATATTCGTAAAAATCGCCTGTATACCACCAATACTCCAACAAAAACATCGAAATTTTAAAAAATTAGAAAATTTACACTTAGCCCACTCTTACACTCATCTCAACACCTATATAACACATGGCGACCCACCAATCTGGTCTGTCGCCTCCGGGACACCACGCCATCAACATCATACAGAGCTCCTGCTACTCACGAAAGGAAAAAAAGAAAATAATAATTTTGACACTTATGCTATTCTTGAACCAAATACAAAATCCAGAAGAATTTTTATTTTTTGAATCAAGATCGAATTAAGAAATTTTTTTTCGAATTAAAATTGAACCAAGAATTTTTGATTGGATTCAAATCGGATTAAAATTCAACCCTTTTTGATTAACACTTTCAATTAAGTTGATATCAAAGGGTCTATCCGATTAATAAAATTTGTATCCCTTTGATCTAGGACCCGCCCACCCCTACTACTCTTGTGTACCACACGGGCAACGATTTCTAAATTTTTGTTCTCTGATAAAGCTTTCCACGCATATCTGTTAAATGTAGTTCCTTACACCAGAATACAAAACAACATGCGAATAATAGATAAGTCCTCCAAATATATTGTGTGGCCGGAAGAAACTACTCAGTCATAAAATGCAGGACTGAACATAATGATCTTTTGTGCGCTATTCACTAGAAAGGCTTATTGTAACCTGAATATGGCCACATTCTCTAACACATTAGACCAATCACACACCCTTTTTTTTTTGGTACATTTTGTGAGTTGTGTTCGGACAGTTTAATTAAAGACACGGCGAAATCAAGCTGCAGAAGCCTTATAAAAGGTTTTATCTCTCGACTGGTGTCCAGGCAATTTTCACACCTAGCTTATTGGAAGCATGAACTAAAGATAAGGCAGACCGATTTTTCGTTTCCTGCCCGTGTATCAAATATTAACCTACAACACACCAACACAGTTATTAAAGTAACGTGGTCGACACCAACGAAGGTGTTTGTTTAAATATTAGTGTTCTAATGACAAGTCCTTTTATACACTCTAAATCTGAATCAGTGAGAATCTCACTGTTTCAACCAGTCAACCATACTTGGCTGATTCAAGAATCACTTAAGTGAGTTTATCTATTGGATCAGTGAAAAAATGCTGGATTTCCTTCACTTATTGATTTTGTGACATTTTCCCCTGATTCGTCAGTCATTTCTTTCACTATTTTACAGTGCTTAATTTTGGGCCGATGGATCATTTAAACAGCGTGTAAAAATGGCTTTCAAACAATGTTTATAAATGGCCGCTAAACAACGTTTATCAAGTGAAATAACAACGAATAAACTAGTAAAACCAATACAAAATACTTTTTAAAACGTGTTTCGTATTTCAAACACCATTTTACGGGGTAATATGAACAACACTCCGTTTTTACATCTTTCATTTCGTTTTCATGTAATCATCACAGCACTCTGTGCATTCATATACACTCTTCATTTTAACAAACCTAATGGTACCACTTAACTAAAAACGAAAAGTAAGGGTATATATAACGTAAATCTTCACGGTTTAGATTTTCAACATGTCTTGTTAACGCAGATGGTAAAGTAAGGGTTTAAAATCTAATTGGAAAGGGTGTGCGAGTTCAATCCTGGCCACCGCTGCCAATTATCTTGCTTTTTTAAATTACGGTAACTTGCGCTATATAAATAGTGAACTATCGTAAATATGCTTATTTCACGTAATCATTTGGCTGCATTCAATAAAGACAATATTTAATTCGCCACTACAGTCGGCCGTCGCTAATACATTCAATGGAATTTTGCCACTGACAGATCAGTGTTTTTCCACTGATTCTAAGTGGAGACACTTTCACTGATCCGAGAAGTTGAATTTCAATGCAAATCAGTGGTTTTCCACTGATTCGCATTTAGTATGTATATCAACTTTACCAGCTTGGAAGTATAAAAATATCTCAAAGCACTTGTTTACATGAATATTGCGCTAACCTTAAATCCTTAAATTCGACGTCGTTTATAATAGCCGTATCGGCAGAAAAGCAGGTTAATGTTGGTTTTGCTCAGCTAGCAGGATTACCCTACTGTGTGATCTCCACAGTTGGAAGTGATGATTTTGCTACAGAATTCCGCCGACTAACGAAGGTGTTAAGAACCAATTCTGTGTTGTCAATCAGCGCTTGTGCATTGTTTATAATACATTCGCGGTTTCTTCGCAATTCTTGAATCAACCGATTTGAAAAATCTCTCCATGCATGACATGTTTAGTTATTTCCTAAACACCGTTTTATACCTCTGTTAACATAAAAGTATCTTATTTCTCGTTAAATTGAAGTTTTGCCTATATTTCATTTACAAATTATAATATTTCATTTATAATAAATATGAATAAAAACAGTGAAGTAAAATAAGTGTTGGTAGCGTCTAGTAATAAATAGTTCTCATGCAAAATTTTGTTACAACTTAGTGTGCACGAATTAGGTGGGTTGTCCTTTGGTGTAATTTTCTAGACTTAGTTAAGCTTAGTTTGCACGAGGCGGAGGAATATCTTGGAAGTAGAACTTTAGCAGGGCTTCAGAAAAGTGTGAAGTAACCGTGAATTGATTATATGCACTTATTGTTGCAGTCCCCGCGTTGGCGTTGAGAACACACTGCGAGAAATTTACGCGTATCCGGGGAAACTCTTAGAAAAATGTACTGTTAGTATAATGGAAATGCACTACGTATTGACATTAGACGGAACTGAGCTACGCTCATAGAAAACACAGAACCTCTCCGTATTTCGAACAGCTTCGGGTTTCGGGGACGAACACTGCCGAGTTTACACTAAGCTTTTATATTTTCGCCAATGTGACCCGAAAATTGATCGTTTCTGTGACAGTTAGGATGGGCATACGATTGACTTAACATAATAAGTGTGCCGTGTGCTAAGGATATAAATCAATGTGTTCAAGGATATTGGTTTATAACTGTCGTGTGCGGGTCAGAGCTCAGTGACATTTTCTTTTAGCCGGGGACTGTTTTTGCATCTTGGATTTAGGCTATGTAGTATCGTAAAATCGTATGCAATGAATGTATATCCCACTTTATTTAAATAAGCATTTGAGGTCATGTTTTATTTCTTGGAAGAGGTTACTGAATTCGTTTTATTTAACGCTCTGCAAATTTACTGACGTAATTGCACAATGTAGGCATTGGCATTCACTTCTATAAGAGACCAGAAGTTTTTCAAAACGATTACACAAACAGTAACCACAGATAATTAAATACATGCAAACAATCTTTCCTCGTGCCCATTTTTTTTTTTAAGGTTACGTCGGCTGCTTTGGTATCTGGCAATTCTGATTGGCTAGACTTAACAGATTCTAGATCAAGCACAAGCTGGAAAACGTATTTCCCGCGTACTACACGAGTCATAATTACAATTCTTAATTCTTCGGTATTCAATCGTAAACCCACCCTTAGGATCTCCAGGCCACTAAAACCTGCGACAATCAGCAACACAAAACGCCCATGTATTATCATCCATTCACGGTTACTTCAGACTTTTCTGAAGCCCTGCTAAAGTTCTGCTTGCAAGGTATTCCTCCGCCTCGGTCAAACTAAGCTTAATTAAGCCTTGGTAATTACACCAGAGGGACAACGCACCATATTCGTGCGCGCTCAGTTGTAACAGTATTTTGTATAAGGACTATTTTTCACCTGACGTTACCAACAGGTCTATTTTCTCCCGGTTTTTATTCAAATTATTTATAAATAAATCATTATAATTTATAGGTACAATATGTACAACATTAAAATTTAACAGGAAAAAAAAAAGTAACTTTTATGAACACAAGTATAAAACGCTTGTGATACAGGTCGTATTTAGGAAATAACTAAACACGTCATACCTGGGGAGATTTTTCAAAGGTTTGATTCAAAAAGGCTGAAGAAGCCGTGAATGGACTATACCAGAAACTATTCAAACTAACAACTCAGCCCATACACAAAGGTTTGAAAAGTATTATGAAAAATGTTCCAAGCCAAGATATCTCACTAGTTTTTAAACATTTTGTGGCCGAGAATAGATGCCTGACAGCTAGTAGTACTTCGTTGAGCCTGTTTAAAATAGAATGATATTTTGACAATATAAATCACAAAGTGATATTTTCGTTAGGCGGCTCGTTCGGTGCACAAACCATTTTGAATTCGACACCCTTGCTCTTTCTAGAATGGCTTTCGCTCCACTTCCTACAATGTGATTAGAGCATACGTTGCGCGAAAAAAAAAAACTAGAGGCATCCGTTTTCCACTAAAAGATTCCACTCGTAGTTTAACTACAAAACACTTTATATCAGGACCACATTCGTCATAGCATTATTGAAATATTGTTACGCGTCTCAGCTGTTCGCCCGCCAATCACGGATCTTCAGTATCACTACAGAGTAGGCACTTAAAAAAAGCATAGGTAAAACAGTGTAGTGGTTAGACTGCTCGCCTCCTACCAATGTTAACCGCGTTCGATTCCCGGAAGGGTCGCCCAAGGATTTTTGCACGTGGGAATCGTGTCGGCCGATGCCGCTAGTAGGCGGGTTTTCTCGGGGATTTCCCGTCTCACCCCCTTGCATTCCGGCGCTGCTCCATACTCGCCTCACTTCTCCCTCGTCGGTTCTCAATACCTCGACGTTAAGAGCCGCCCAAATCTCTTCACTCACTCGTTTCAACTCCGCGTCGAAATTACGCCAAGCCGAACCGGGTTCGATTCCCGGCGGACTCCCTCCCAGGATTTTTTTGCTCGTGGGAATCGCTACGAACGATGCTGCCGGTCGGCGGGTTTTCTCGGGGATCTCCCGTTCCCCCCCCCCCCCCCCGCCCCGGCATTCCGGCGCTGCTCCATACTCACCTCACTTACTCAATATCCCTAAGTTGAGAGCCACCACCCAAATCTCTCAACTCCACTCAAGTTGTACATGGCCAGAGACGAGTTGGGACGCCGCTCGTGAATCAGCGCCTGGTAACCAACTCGCCATTTTGCGAAGTTACACGAAGCTTACTCCACAGTTATCGTCGAGTGCGACTGTTTTAATGAAGTTTATTTCACTAATTTGGCTCACTTCACTCTAGTTTTTGTTTAGTGTGTAGGATAACTGTTCAACATACTAGCGCTTATTTACGGACTTCAGAAATACGATCCGGATCGGGCGGTTACCGAGGGGTCTCATACCCCTCGTTACGATAACGAGATTTCTCGGTTCCCCACAGCGTAGTTAACGAGGATTTTCGGCCTCGTGCCGACATTTCTAGGGAAAAAAATGTTACAGAATCGTTGTTGTTCAGTAACATGAACGATATTTCTCGTTGACAGAATTCAACGATCGTTATATCACAGCTAACGAGTTACAGAATACAGCCTCAGGCGGCAGACCAAACAATGTGGAACATTTCGTAGCACGCAGTATCTAATCAGACACGCTGTCAGTTACCAGAGCCTCGGGCAGCCAATCGGCGAGTGGGCACGCCCCGTTCCTGCTTCTCTGTGCTGCTTTCTCTGCCTCTAACGACCTCGCGGTAAACGGTACGTTAATACTTACTTACCTACCTATACTACGACAAACATAGCAGTACAATCATTATTTAAGTCAAACATATTTTAAAATTTGGGGACTGTCTGTGTTAAATACGAATTTTTTTGTGGTCGTAGAACGATTATACGATATAATAATAAATCACCCTCTTAGTGCCAAAGATCACGGATTATTAGAAAATGGAAGTTGTCATCCCCTGGAAAAACTATAGAATATAAAAAATACATAAAGTTAATATTTAAAATATAAGTTCAAATATTAATATATTTGCAGATTTTTTCAGTCTATCATATGAGATTTTTTCTCGCGGTCTTCTTTTTTTTCAGGCTGGTGGAAAAGCCATTATCTGTGTTAAAATTCAGCCACAAAATCACATTATAAGCTATTCACAGTAAAATGAGCACTTTTGAAAGCCCTGTTTAAGATCTTCTTGTGTGAACGTTGTGTATTCTTCCCCCTTACGTAAGGTTATCATTGACATGGGCCTCATCACTTTATTCATGCGTCGGTCAAGTGAAACTGTAAATTAAATATTTAAAAAATCTGCTCATTTTTACTCTTCGGGGCATTAGAAAAACACAGAACGCGAAAGAAATAATTAAATTATCAGAAATGGTCGAGTAACAATTTTTATTCGACGTTAAGATACGGAACTATTTCCCATCAATCGTTACCAACTTTACTGGGCGCATGGCACTCAGTGCGCCCTGTAGAACATACGCAGGCAGGATCAGAGACTTTTTCTAGAATTAATTTCAAAAGTGCTCGCTTTATCGTGAATAGCCTTTAGACGTTATGCGTTCCATTTAAAAGGTGCATTTAAACTGATAGCCAGTGCTTGTTGCTCTTCCAGTCATACATGGTTTAGTCTATATGTTGTCTTTGCTGTGCTGCTGCCTCCAATAAAATTAAAGCTACGAAATGTTATTTACTGTTAAACGAATCTTCCGCAGTATTTTCGAACACAGCTTTATATATTTAATTTCACGATCGTTTTCAGTCCAGTTTGAGAGCGTCCGATTTTTTTTTTTGATGGATGACTGCTTCTGTTTTACAAAACAAACCCCAGAGCAAAACTAAGTTCACTGCATGAACGAAAGTTAGAGCGTTTGTATTTATTGTTATGTGATATGAATAAAAACTATATCATAATACTAGCAGAATCGTTTGTACGCGACACAAGCCATAGGAGTTGATTGTATTCAGAGTTATATTAATAAGGGGAGGTTTTGTTTCTCCAACTCTCTTCTCTACCGAAAACTTTTGTTTACTAAATGAAATTCTCCCTCGCTTCAATTTGTTTGAATTTTGTTGCAAATAATGGTAACCAGCCCTTTGCCCCCATTATTTAACTTTATCCTCTGCCCGGATTTACTATTGTTAATTCGCGTTATGAAAATTTAAAATACATATAAATGGCCTGCACAATATTAGTTAAATATTTTCAGGAATAACTTGATTAAATTTATTAAACTTTTTAAAAAAGTAAAAAAACCGTTTCAACCCCAAAAATATTTATTATTATTATTATTATTGTGTTGTTAGAACCACCCGTCATTTTATAACAATATAAAAAGTTTTTTTACTGAATTTCGTTTTAAAATTGTTTTTCTTTTCACGCGTTTGATAGTGAATTTTTGTTACTTGTAACGTGTCCGTATGTATAAAGTATTTTATGTATACATACATATTTATATCTGTATAATTTTTGTTGCTATAGTGTATAAAATTTGTAATAAAGTCTGAGGTAGCTATGAAGCTTTAAACAGTTTTCATTGCTATTTATGGATTTCATCAGAGGCTTCCCGTTTAGAAATATTATATAAATATTATATTAAATATTATAGTCCATGTCGTACGTCGACAACACATCATCGTAGCAGGACTTAACGATATGGCTTCGAGAGCATAACATTTCGATAGGGCTGTGGTAGACTAATAAATAGGAAGAAGGCATCCCAAGAGGTCTAGTTTAATGCTTATCTCTTTGGACAGACTTGAAAAGGCCTTCCATTAATTCAGTTTCCTGTACGAAAATCTCCAATCGTTCATTCAAGCGGCGGCGGCCTTTTTTCTAGATGATGCTCTCAGACATTATGCATGACCGGAGCGTAAGTCCTGCCCTATATATATGAAATTATTTGTCCGTTTGTGAGCTTCACTATGACGCAAAGTTGATAACGATATTCGGGACACGTTTTATTATACAGAAATTTATATACGAATTTTGCTCATTTTCTGCCAGCCGTGCCTCTAGAAAAATTTTGTTTGAAATAGATAAACAGATGTCAGAAAAGCATTTAAAACTTTTCTACATTCTATATAAAACGCGCTCGTGTTGAAGTTAAAATTATCACGCCCTCGAAATTTAACTAGAAGTTTGTCCTGTAATCAAACAAACTGATTGATAAAGGAAGATTAGATCTAGCGAATTATAACATTTATCACTAATTTAATTATCTATGATGACAGCATCAGCTACATTATTTTAACGTAAATTGTTCTTACGTTTCCCTCATTTTACACACTTTCCCTAAATATTAAATTTAAAATAATTTTAAACGGTAAGTTTTAATTTTTTTGTAAAAAGAATAACAATATAGTTGGGTGTTACGAGTGAGTGAAGAAGTTTGGGCGAATATTAACACCGAGGCCTTGAGAGGCTATTACGAAGTTTGTGTACACTCTAAAATAAAATTTGCAATGTTCACTGACAAATTGTTTGTAATTTTACAAATGCTTGTAACAGGACAAAGATTTCGCTTGTAAAACCACAAGGGCCGTGTTTGCAATATATGTCAAGAAATGTTTGTACTATACTGACCCGTTTCCACGAGCTGCAGGAAAATGGCGGCCACTCAACAACCTAAAACCGCACACAGATGTTTGTGCAAAAACTATGGGTGATGTAAAGTAAAGTTGCGTGTAAAAAAAAAATATTTTCGCATATATTAGAACTGTATTGCGAGATTAAATAAAGCGAAATACTTAAAACAACTCAAAAATAATAATAATAAAACGAAAATATCAATAAATCTTGACCGTATTATTCATTAACTGTTAATGTTTCCTAATTACACAGAACTCTTTAAAATGAAACAATTCTATTATTTTTAATCAAGTAACTTCCTTAATATTTTATAAGTGCTTGGATTTTGATTTATCATAGAAATAAGTCGTAAGTTCGTAAGTCAAGTGGGTCTTGTTGCTAATAATACAAGGGGTGTGGGCATAGTCACCGTGATGGCGAAGTTTTTTTTTCTTTGGAAAATTAATTTTTTTTAAAAGTTATTCTCTATTATTAGTTCATCACAAACATATTCTAGATAAAAATAATAATTTTATGTATACTTCTCAATAGTATAAGTTGTAATACAAGTGATGTTGCAAATGTATGATTTGCAGATTTTACAAAGATTTTTCTTGGCAACTGGGTTTCCAAGAAGTTTCCTTGTAATAATACAAAAAAACTTTTAGTGTGTACAACATTTATTGCAGGGGGACTTCTAGAGTGCGCGTTTCACAGGAAAATAATAATATGAAAGATTACTGAGTATTGCAATTTTTTTTTTGTGCTGCTGATATGGGGCAAAATGAGAGTGTGGAGAACTTTATGTCCTTTAAATTACCGCATTCCATCACGCTTCGGCACATGCTATCAAACTCTCCGTATTTCTCGCACACAAGTCAAGCACGAAATCGCGTGACGCACGCTTTGTACCGGAATTATATAGTTCCCACAGGCACGATACATGTGACACGACAATTGAAACCGAACAGGCAGTCAAACACGAGAAATATCTGACGCCAGTAGGACGATAATTGTCGCACGTATTGTCAGCTTGGCTTATAAACTATCTCAATTTTTTTTTTGTGTCGTGCAGCACAGCAACGTAATAAAACCGTATAGTTCGCTTACAATTCCCTACAGTGGAAAATCAGAATCTTGAAAGGGGAGCATTTTTTTGCCACTCACCGGTTAAACTCCTAACATTAACATCAAGAGGGCATGGGACAAATTAATGGTATTGAGGTTTATCGAATTTTACAAATTTTATGGAAGCCGATAGATAAAACAAAGAAAGGGCAACCATACAGAATAGTTTTTACTAACTACGAGAGAAAATATTTTACCTGAGTGACGTCATTCTGCCGAGATATTTCTGACACCGTCAATTATTGTGTGTTTTCGTGGCGCAAGACATTGTGCTAAATTGATACGGTAACACTGCAAAATACTTGGTCCTTAAGTTGGCAAAAACTGTCATCTAGGATTGCCATTTTTACTTTTTTCTATGTTGGCTTTCAAAAACCAGTAAACATAAATTTACGTATTTGGTGTTAATTTATGTCCCACTTAATACCTTGTCGTGCTTTGTGGTAATATCTGCACTCTTTGTCAGGATCACGTGCAACAAAATTTCTCCTCTGTACACCGCCTTTGAATATTGTGTATTCCGTGAGCGCCTTGCAAATGGGCGACGAAAATTCCTAACTTCCGTCACACTAAAAATGGTTTTATCGTTTCAGAATCCCTGCTTGAAGTCCCGCAGGTACACGCAACACGGCAATAACACTACACGCCATTTCTGAGCCTTGCGAGTAGACGAAATGCAGCGCTTGGTACGCTTTTTTATGAAGTTGACTTATGGTCAATTCCATACAAGAAAGGGGTCGAGGCCGTAGCTGAATAATAAGAGATGATTTGGTAGAGCACAACTTTTAATGATGGGGTGGATTGACACTATGAACAAACAATGTCAAATTACGTGATTATTACTCGGGGGAGCTTATGAGGAATTCATTATTCTAATATAAACTGTTATGATTGTTTACCACACGCCGCTACTATGACAAACTAACTGGAACGTCCCCGCCTTTATCACGGTTCCGGAGGCTGTTTCTGCGATGCGGTTATTGATGGCCGGACATTGCCCATCTCTGTGTCCTCTTAGAGATGAGGAAATATGGCGTGGCCTGGGTGAATCTGGTCTATCTCGGCCCCGATTGCTGGCCGAGGAGAGGGTTTTTGCTCCAGGATCTTCACAATATGTTGTTGCTATCCCGCTCGTGTCCTGCATTAACGATTAAAGGTGTGATCAGGCAGGTCGTCCACTTAAGGCCTGGTCACATAGTAACATCATGGAAGTGTAGCTCTTATCGTTCCCGCACTTCTCCGTCTCAGACGTACAGCTCATTTCATTCATGGAGTTCTAATAATATCTTTAACAATTCTGCGAGTATCCTTGGGATGACAAACTTCCAACTTTACAATCTCTATAAACTATTCGCATTATCTTCAAACTATTTAAATGAAACCTTTGAAACATCGACTCATGAATTACACGTTTGAATGTTTCCTAATTGAAGGCGTGTATTACAAGCGTTTTATACTCTTGTTAATATGATCTATACTAATAAATAAAATTGAAGTCTGTTGTTATTTCAAAATTGATACCAATATCTAAGCGTAATATGATATTCAAACGATGTTGAAGCATAAATAACTGTTTTTAAAATTTTTGTCTATCTGTCTGTCTATCTGTCTGGATGTTTGTCCAGAATAGGCTCCGAAACTGCAAAATAGATTTTGATAAAACTTTCAGAAATCATAGAGTTTATTTATATTTAAAACTCATTCTTTATTTCATCTCGATAACTCAAATGGTTATTAAGTAAATTAATTTTTCATATAATTTTCTTTGTGTTTCATATCTTATTTCTTTGAAAGGGGATTATCGTCAAAAAACATCGTTGAAACAACAATAGTTTTTTTTTAAATAATCATTGATATAATACGCATCATAGAAAAGATACATTAGTTTTTGGAAAAAACATAGTAAAATAACAAAATATAAAACAACCAACACTAACGCGACGATGAAACCATTTCCGATTATAAAGTAACAATCTTCCAAACGAATTGTAGGCATGCATTTCAATGACTCCATAAAACCTGGGTGAAGCAATGGCGGGCTGTATTTTAATAACTCCATAAAACCTAAACTATGCGATATTTCAATTTTAAACATAAAACCTGAGCGAAGCGACGGTGGGCTGTATTTTAATAAAACCACAACACCTAAGCGAAGCGAAATTTCTATTTTAAACATATGTAAACAAATCCTGAAGTTCACGCGAACGAAGTCGCGGGAACAGCTAGTATATAGGCTATTCACAGTAAAGTAAGCACTTTTTAAGGCCCTTCTAACCGGCATTAACCACTAATAAATATAATTTATTACAGTTTAAGACATTAACTTTTGGGAGCGAAGAAAAGTATACAGTACGCTTGTTTGCCACAAGGCAATGTTTATATTAAAAAGTGATAGGAACATAGAAATCTGTCAAAAGGAACATTTCAACAGGGACTTAAAAAAACGCTCACTTTACCGTGAACAGCCTATAGTAAAATAGTTTTGGTTAAACTTAATTTCTTAGTTATATTCTATCTCTATATTAAAAACAGAGATGAAACAGGTGTGTTGGTAATGCCTGCTAAGAAATAGTTATCGTGCAAAATATTATTAATTGATTGCACACCAGTGCAGTACGTTATCTCTTGGGTTTATTTTTAGACTCGATTAATCTTTGTTTGCACGAGACGGAGGAATAACCTGAAAGTAGATCTTCAACGGTGCCTTAGAAAAGTTGGAATTAACCACTGATTAGACTGTAACCATTCAGCTTCCTGATTAGAGGGAATGCGATGAACACGAAGAACATATAATAAGTAGAGACTTGCAATATTCACGTTATTATTTGACATCACGCTAAACTTCGCAGTGCTGTGTATGCTAGAGCGGGCGTCGTTTCTCCATTAGCTGCTGCATAGACGGGAAGTCACAACCATTTTGTGACTGGACTGCGCGTGACTGGACTACGCTATTGGGCAGGTGTTCGTTTATTGGCGCAGAGTTATCCAGGGCGTGTGAAATGAAGTATTGTCCAACGATAAACGTATTGCAAAGGGGGCGTATGTTTGAAATTAAACGTGTCCCCAAATAATAACGCGAATATTGCCCATCTCTATTAATAAGCAGAACTTAACACAGTGATAACCAGTGTTGAATTAAGTCGGTTTCTTCCATGTGGCTAATTTGTATTGTGGACGTTGTCGGCAATGTGAAATATATATATATATATATTCGTACGTACCGACTACTCATTTCAGCTAATGTGACAATGAAGCAAGTGTTGATTAAAATCGTAAGTACAACACGAGACAAGATAACTCGGTTGCAACGTCATTTAATTTAGTTTTTTTTTTTTTTTAACATCACGATTTGATTTTTTTAATGCTTTCAATTGTAACAATACTATATTGAGCTGTTCATTATGTTTAGCACTAAGCAGACTTTTCTCATACCAGAAAAATGTAACATTGTAATATTCGAAAATCATACAGTCGCTCAGTAATTGGAAAAGCGGATTTCTTAATCAGTATTGTTAAAAACACTGTTTCACATTGTTAAGTGAACATATTATATTAAATGAAACGCAAAAATGTTATTTCTCAAAAAACATTAACATTAAAACTTCTTTGCTAGGCATTTCTTGCAAATGTGATACATATTTCTTCAATGCAATAACTTTAGGCGCAGGCGTGTTGTCAGCGAAACTAGTAAGGGTGTTATTTGTTAGGGTAACTTGTAGATTTAGAAGTCGAAAAAAACTCTAAATGCACATGACACATTACGTCATAAATTTGGTAAAAAAAAAAATTGGTTACGTATTAATTGATAAACAGAAATGCCGTTTGGATAACAGCCCGACTCCATAAATCAGTGTGGGGCTGGGAAGGTAATATGTAAACGCGTTTCATGACAGCTGCGGTGACAGGCATCATCGATGAACTCGGCATGCTGACATGACAGCGAGTAGTGAGAATTGATGAGATCGGCAATACGGAAGGGTAGACTGAGGAAGTTAGCCAGGCAGGGATTCCTGTACGTGGCTCGCGGTTAATTGTGCATTTTTGGTAGCCCTGCTTTGGATCTACTTTTACTTCTTATTTTGTATCCTTCCGCTATATCTAAAATTTACGTTGTCATGGACCTGGTCAACTATATTCATCCGCCACCGAAGTAAAATCGTGGAATCGTTAGGTTATTTTGAGCACTTTTGAAATCAAACTGTGAAAAATGACACTGTAACCTACCTGGAGACAGTTTAACGGGAACATTGACTAGAAAGCGCCAACTTAAGTTGTTATAGGCTGTTCGCGGTAAAATGAGCACTTTTGAAAGTCCTGCTTGAGATCTACTAGTATGCACGTTGTGTATTATTCCGCCTTGTGTAAAATTCCCATGGGCCTCGTCACTTTTTTTTATGCGACGGTCAAGTATAACTGTGGATTTTTTTTAGAAATGTTTATAGTCTACAGATATTCTCATTTTTACACTTCAACGGATTAAAAATAAACATAAAGCGAACGAAATAATTTAAGTTATCACAAATGGTTACCTAACAATTTTTTATTCGACGTTATAATACGGAACTACATTCTATCCATCGTTACCAACTTTACTGGGCGCATGTCACCCAGGGCGCCCGTTAAAATATATGCAGGCATGGGGCAGTAACTTTTTTCTAATGTTGATTTCAAAAGTGCTCACTTTATCGTATTTAACGACAGAGTGAATGTAGTCCCGTGTATCGACGTTGAATTAAAAGTGTCGGATAAACATATGCGAATACTGAAATTATATACATTGCTGTACTGTCTTAATGTATTTACGTGTAAGAATTAGAGAAATTGTAAAATATTTACTTTCTTTACAATTTTACAGTGTCACTTAATCGACGCATGAATAAAGTGCTCAGGCCTAAATGTTAATTTTACATACGGTGGAAGAATATTCAGTGTACATACAAGCAGATCATAAGCATAGCCTTCAAAAGATCTCGGTTTACCGCAAACAGCCTTTAAATGAGTTGCAAATATGCACACTCATACTCTAATGTGTGTAAACGAAGAAATACTAACTTAAATTGCCGTAAATTTGAATATTACATTCGCAAAACAACGTCAAGTGTTGAGGACTATAACTATAAATTCGTCGCTAACTTAACTAAAGGCTGTTCACGATAAGTGAGCACTTTTGAAATCAACCTTAGAAAAAAGTCACTGACCCTGCCTGCATATACTTTAACGAGAGCACTGAGGGACATGCACCCGGTAAAGTTGGTAACGATGGATGGAAAGTAGTTCCACATTCTAACGTCAAATTAGATGTATTAAGGTAACCATTTGAGAATAATTTTAATGATTTCTTTCCCTTTCTGTTTTTTTATGCACCAAAGTGTAAAAAATAGCAGATTTGTAAAATACTTACTGATCTAATAACTCTACAGTTTCACTTGACCAACGTATGAATAAAGTGACGAGGCCCATGACAATGTTAATATTACATAAGTCGAAAGAATACGCAACGTGCATACAAGTAGATCTTAAGTAGGGCTTTCGAAAGTGCTCATTTTACTGTGAGCATTCTATAGGAACCTGCACGATATTATGTACCGTAGCATATACCGTGTGTTCGCGATTTATTCACACCTTTAAATCAAGCCTTTGAAAAATTATCTTACGTATGACGTGTTTAGTTATTCCGTAAGCATGTGATGTTTCCCTAACGTTCTAGTGTATACTTCTCGTACCATAAAAGTAACTACCTAATATTTTACTACAAGTGAAATTTACTTTTATATTTATAAGTTATACAATTTAGTTTATAATTACTATCAATAAAAAACCCGAAGAAAGTAGGTGTGTTGGCAGTACCTAGCAAGAAATAGTTCATATGCAAAATATTATTACGCAGAGTGCGCATGTACTCTGTGTGTTGTCCCTTTGGTGTAACTCTCTAGACTCAGTTAAGGGTCCTGCGTACTGAAACGTTTTCTGTGAAATCGTTGTTTGCGCCCAAACGCGTGTCTCGGTAAATAAATGTTCTGGAAATACGAAGTTCTATCAGAAAGGATGAATAAACTACTGTCTACATTGCTATATTTTTACTTCTATTGTATTAAGTGTATTGATGGAAAACAAATATCGTGAATGTGGTCAAATATAACAATTTTAAAGCTTGCCTATGAAGTTTCTTTAAGCGATTATACGCAGGTAGTTCGATCTGTGTACTTTCATCGCGTGTAATAAAACCCCACAATTACAGATCTAGTTGACACGGTAAGGCGTTAGGACGGAAACACTGCACGCCTTGCGCGTAGGAGCGATGAGCCGCTAGGCGTGTGTGTTAGTGTCGCCCGTATCGCTCCCTCGCTTCTTGACCTTGGACGCGCAGGCACATAATCCTCTTAAGCTTTGTTTGCATGAGGCGGAGGAATATCCCGGAAGTAGAACTTTAGCAGGGCTTCAGAAAAATTGGACGTAATCTCGAAAGGACTGTATGCAGTTATCAGCATTAATACTATTATTTTTTAAATAGTTTGTTTCGAACCGTGAAAAGCCTATGGCGAAAGAAGTCACGACATAGTAAACTCGCTCGTTTGGCGGCCGCGGTGGTGTAGTTGTAAGGCTAAACGCCTCCAACCTAGGCTAACCGTTTTATATTCCCGGCGAGGTGGATTCCGTTTGAATAGTGCCGTACGAACGCAGCTTGCCGGCGGGTTTTCTCGGGGATATCCCGTTTCCCCTGCAGTTACGTCCCGGCTCTGCTCTACACTCGCCTCCCTTTACCCTCGTCAGATCTCAAGACTCCGATGTCAAGAGTCTTCCGAATCTCTCCACGATCGTTTGTGAACCTGTGTAATCGTGTTTACTAAAGGCTGTTCACGATAAAGTGAGCACTTTTGAAATCAACTTTAGAAAAAAATTTCACAGCCCTTGCCTGTATATATTTTAATTAACGCACTGAGTGGCATGCGCCCAGTGAAGTTGGTAACGACGGATCGGAAGTAGTTCCATATCGTAACGTCGAATAAAAAGTGTTAGGAAACCATTTGTATTAACTTACATTATTTATTTTGCTGCCTGATTTCTTTTAATGGTTTGAAGTGTGAAAATGAGCAGATTTGTAAAATATTTAGTTTTCTTATAACTTCACAGTTTCACTGTACTGACGCATGAATTAAGTGATGAAACCCATGACAATTTTAATGTTACATAAGGCGGAAGAATACACAACGTGCAAACAAGTAGATACTAAGCAGGGCTCACGAAAGTACCCAGTTCACTGTAAACGGTCTATACCTAAAGAAAGTTTTTTTCAAATTGAAATTAGGTTTTTTAAAAAAACACAGCGGAAGAAATATCTGACGCCACTGATAATTGTCAGGATAAACTGCAGAATCGCATTACGCTCCTTCGCCGCTTTTGCTGGAGTTGAGTGCGAATGATAAATCAATCCTGCCTTAGGTAACATTAGAATTTTACAACCGAAAGCCTCGATAACAAAGCAAACAACTGATGCATCTATTTTTTTTATCGTACTTTAAAGAAAAATGTATGGTGATTAATATGTAGTCATAGTCATATTATGAGACGCTTTACCCTCGTTGCATACACAGCTCATCTGATCTTTCGAGAAAAAAATATCTGTGAATTTATTTTTTATGTGACCTCATTCAGCGAGTTAGATTTTTTTTTCTCTAAAAGATCAGGTTATTTTGCCTTGCTGCAAATACACGAAATCGCCATTAAAGCATTGTCCATTGATATAAATAAAACATTTTCAGCACATTTCATACATTGCGATTATTTTACTTTGTATCCTGTGTTGTTCGTATTTCAAATCATTCCCCATTAATGGTTAATTTAAATAACTGCTTTCCCCTGTACACTTAAAAACTCGTCGTTGAATCGCATGTTTGAAAATGAAAATAATAAAAAAAAAAAAACACTGGCAGTTTGTTCTAAACAAACCAAAAAAATGCTTAACGGACGGAATACTCCCATTAATTAAATAAGTTATATGAGAAGCTTTCAAGCTGTCATTCCACTGAAAGCGAAATACAGAAATAATTTTAATTTAAAAAAGAGTGTCGCAATCCACGGGTATGAAAAATACACGGGGAACGTCATTCCATTTCAATTCAATTGAAGTTACAGCTGCGTGTTGCAATATGTACAGATAATTCAATGCTTATTTTCAGCTCAGATAGTTATTCACCTTTATATTCTTTCTTGCCGCCAGGTTAGTGGGGTCCATCTACAGCCACACACATTTGCTTGGTTGTTATTTACAGTTTTACCTTACATCTGACACCCACACACACACACACACACACACACACACACACACACACACACACACATATATATATATATAATTAATTTAGTGTTTGAATGCATGTTAATATTGTTTTATTTTCTGTTCGTTTTACCTTCCATGAACTGAATATAACTTTAGATGTCTTGCACTACTTTGGCTGTATATTTGCTCCAAACACGCAACCTCCTTGTCAAGGCACCTAGATCAAAAATGGAAGTTTCTAAGAATGTCGGGGCCGTGGTGGCTGAGCGGTTAGCACGCTCGCCTCCCATCAATGCGAACCTGAGTTCAATCCCCGGGGCCGGGTCACCGGATTTTCGCAAGTGGGAATCGTGCAGGGCGATGCCGTTTCGTCGGCGGGTTTTCTCGGGGATTTCCCGTTTCCCCCGCCCCTCGATCTGGGGGCTTCTCAATATTCACTTCAATCACCCTCATCGGCTCTCACGACCTCGCTGTTAAGAGACCGCCCAAATCGCTTCACTCACTCACTCACTCTAAGAATGTCACTGTTGCAAAATGTTGTGTTTCGTGCCATCACCGATTTTGTATGCCATCTTACTGAGTATGTTTTAATTATTTAAATATTTGAATGAGTTAAGTTTTGGGCAGTGTGAGCAGGCCCAAGAAAGCCCAAGGGATGTTGCAATGAAGTGTTATGCAAATTGGTTTTGTTAATTGGATTTAAAAGTAGCCGTATTAAATTCCAAACCAATGTGAACCTATAGAAATAACGGGAATCTACAATAACGGCTTACCCAAGATGATAATGTGACATCTGGCCACTGGATACTTAACACTGTGTAGATTTTGCTCGAGTGTAGCTCGAGCAAAGCTAATTTGAAAATTTATTTTTGTTGCTCAGAACAAAACTCGCATGGATGTGCAGTCTTTGTTCGGCTAGTGTTTAACATGACGTCCACAAGAACACGACAGAGCAGTAACATTGGTATTGCTAATGACAGAATGTCTTTTTTTTATAGCCACTCAAAGCGAAATTATTGGTCGTAAATCGTTTTGCACGATAAAGCGCATTTGATAGTGTCGGTATCAGCTCAGCTCTCCATTGGTTGATAACCGGCCAATAATGAACGCTGTAAAGTACAGGGTAGTGTCCTGTGTGATATGGACCAATAGGACGATGGTGAGTTCTAACACAGACACCAACAGAACCGGTGTTCTTGCAGTAGTGGATATAGGCGACTTGCTTCTAATCTGTCTTAAGCGCCAGCAAATGGGTGCAGTCCTCAATGTGTTAAGAATGCTAAAGGAAAATAGGTCACATATGACGCGAACCTCCAACCGCACATGCCAGCAAAATGTCATTACTGGCTAGCAATATGTCCGGAGTGTGTCACAAACGCAGTGGATTTTCCACCATATTTGGTGGATTTCAACTCGTACCAAGTAGGCAAAATTGTTATTCGGCGGTCAGTCAATAATTTAGCGGATTTTTTAAAAAAATAATTGTGAAATTCTGTGAGCAGTTTTCTGGAAAGAAACTTGTATATTAAGAGTGAGATGGACTCCCGTAGGAAACCCTCGTCCAAGGCCAAGAAGCCAGGGAGCGATACGGGCGACACTAACACGCACGCCTAGTGCCTCATCGCCCCTACGCACAAGGTGTGCAGTGTTTCCGTCGTGACGCTGTACTGCGTGAATCAAACATGTAACAGTGGGGTTTTATTACACGCGATGAAAGACCGCGTATTAAACTACGCCCGTATCTTCGTACTTTTCTCTTGCCGCTCAAGGAAACTGCAAAGGTAAGCTTTAAAAATGTGATATCTGACCATTTTCACGAATTTTCTTTTCCAAGAATACACTTAATATGACAAAAGTACAAAAAATAGGTGCATAGATAACTTTTTTTTTATATCTTTTCTGACAAAAATAATATTTTTTTTTAGTTATTATCTGTTCCAAATTTATCACCTTTGTTTTCTAGAAGAAGAAATAATTTTATGTACATACACTTCTCAATAATGCCAACTATAATATAACTTTATCATTTGTAATATTGCAAATAAATGTTTTCCAGATTTTACAAGAAAACTCTTCGTAGTTTTGCAAAGGATTTTCTTGGCAACTGTGTTTCCAAGGATTTTTTATTGTAAAAGCACAAAAAAAATTTAGAGTGTAGAATACTTTTTGTTTGAAACAGTTATCTTTAAAATTGATTCATTGCGAAAAAAAAAAGTATCAAACTTTCATTGCCCATTCCGATTCTGTGGTTGCAAGAATTGTAACCAGGGCCCCTAAGATACTCTTTTTTATTTATGGAAATACCATTCGCTTGATTTTGAAACTCTATTAAGTACGTCTACACCGAAATTCAGGGAAAATAAAATACTTTTAATATGCATAGGTGTAAACAGAGAACTTTATCCTACGATGTATAGTTTTTCTTTGTTCCGTGGAGTAATTTCGGGTCCACCTTGTGGTGAAATTAACTGCTCGAATTCGTGGCATCCACTTGAAATGTGACGTTTATACGGCTGTGAAGTGCTGTAGCCTTGTAACTGATGCATCATTTCCATTGCAAAGGGACTTGCTATCCCCTGAAGTAAACACTTTATTTCTGCGGGAATCCGCCACAACTGCCAAGCCACGACACTGGATTGACGGCATCTTCGTGAAATATTTAAAGAGGTCGGTGGAGCGGATCTCATGCCGACGTCTTGGTGGGGGTCCCTTTCATACTCCCGCCGACCAACCACAGACGGAGTGATAAACCGGGGGAATGGAGGAGGTGAGATTGGACGTCAGAAAGTTACGAGTTCCTAAAACGAAAGACTTAAACCTCCCATAAAGTAAAAGAAGCCCCCCCCCCCCCTTTTTAAGTTCCAACATCCGCATGCAACGAAACGTAATTCGGAAACATCGAAAGAGACAGACCGAAGGGAAAAAGGTTTTAATCTAGAAGTTTGGCGCGTGGGTGAGTTAAGGGATCTTGCAGCTGAAGGATCTTCGCTGTAATCTTCCAGGAATATTACCTACTGTGCCTTTACTTCTGAAATCTCCTCCTTGTAATGACTTCTGCATCTGCTGGATTAACAAAGTCGTCTTTCCAATTTGTACGTCCTTGGCCTTATAACGACAACTAGAACGCTAGGAAGACCAACTTTTCTCTTAATTAAATTATTCAACAGCTCAAACTAAACATCTTCTCTCTTGAAAGTTTTCTGCATTTATGGAGATTAAAACCATATAAACCCGACTATGCCTTTCATTAGTTTGACACATATCTGTTTTTATTCAAGTTACCGAATTATACGTACAAATGATTTTGTCCTCGCGTTTCGCGACCTTTTGCATCTGGTAGTAGTATCTGCACTTCGTTTAAGTCATTAAGATATTTATTTTAACAAAGCATCTTATTCATACACTTTATTTATTACCTGCTTGGATTCTGTGTTTCAGTTTAGATTATGTTCCCTGCAGTGGTTCAGTTAATCGTCATGGTTGTGTAAGTTATGTATACTTTTCGGGAGGCTTAAATTACAGTGGGCACACCCATAATATTAACCTGGTTTAGTCATTTCTCCTCGTAATATTCAGCGAGAAGCTGTAGTTTACACAAAACACTGTTTTGTGCTCATTACAAGAAAAATGTGTTTTCACTGCTATAAAAAAAACCTTGAGGGATCAAATTTCCACTATGTTTAATTTACAGTGTATTCAACTCTTAACTATAGTCATTACTCAATATATATATATATATAACTTTTTAAATACACACACATATGCAAGTCCGTTCAGAAAGCATAACAACAAATGTAGTGGTAAATTATAAGTATCTGACGGATATCTACGAGCCGAAATCGTTATAATTTCGCAATACTCGTGTGTGCGAATAAGCCATGGTACGTAGAAGTCAAATAAGCATATATATATGCAGTATATATGCAGCCAGCTCATAATACAATTAAACTATTCGATTTAAAGATGTTTCGTAAAACAGGGATAAAATTATGCTTTAAAATATTATTTGTTCCAGTGCAGGCTGCCTCAAACGAAGTCGGCCATAGAAATGTTAACTCACATACTCCTGCAACTGGCTGCATTTCAATAACGAGTAGCAGTTCTAAGATATTAGTAGGGACGTGCAAAATTCGCATTATTATTTCAGGACATGTTAAACTTACAACACTTTTCCTTTGCAATACGTTTTGTCACTGGACCGTTCTTTATTTGACACGCCCCGGGCAAGTCTGCGCTAGCTAGCAGCCAACTTTGTATTTTCCACCTGGGTTTATTTGTAGTGAGTTATCACTAGCATTGATCGACCCTGCCATACGGCCTGTATAAATATATTTTACAGTTCCTGAGAGATAGTTCTTTATTGTGGAAGAAATTCCAACATTTCGTGTGTGATCGATTTCCACTCTATTTAGCAGATATGCAATTCTATCGATTAAATGAAGTATTCCATTTCTTACTATTTTTGTAGTAGCTGGATTACTTGAATTGACTGTCTTTTTAATTGTTCCTCTAAACTTTAAACTTGATTTCGACGGAAAGGTGCAAATATCATGATTTTGCATTGAAATCCTTATTTCCGAAGGATAAATGAAACATGTACAGACCTGCTCAGAAAGGTTGATACACGTGTATTACCATATTGGTGATTGCATTTTCATAAGTGATTGGTTCTTTAATATTAAGTATGTCATTCAATTCTATTAACAGTATATCCTAATTCTTTTAAATACAATTCATTGCCTCATGCTAACTTCACGGATATCTTATTTGAAGTGAGCGTTTTATGCTTGTGTTTACATCTCTCTATACTTTCTTTCTTCGAAATACGTTCCTTAATGACATACTTCTTAAAAGAACCACCTACTTTACGTCCGAATTTAATACTGTACACAATACCCATTATAAATGTAATGCGCAACGGAATACAGGTGAAGATCTCTGGACACTCGGTGCCATCTTCAGTTGCTAATGTACGCTTGGAGGAGATGGGCATGATACTTGTCAGTTCCTTCATAAACACCGCACTTCTATACACTTGGCGGCCGACGAGCTAACAAATGCGGGTTAGCTCAACTACAGACCATCAGTCGCGATCTATGTAGTATTTTATCAGGAAAATATAAATTTTTGTGTACTGACATATTTTTTTCTTTTCGGATTGGTATTTGTGTTTGTGATAAGTAATTGATTTCTGCGTTCGGTCTACGAAAATACAGTTTGTGTTAACATTTAAAAAAATTTTCCTTCATTTACCATAATTTAAACACAGTTGCATAATGGACATGCTTCAAGTATCTACTCACAGCTCGATGTAAGTGCTAATCATTCATCGAGTGGAAGTATTTTAATATAATTTCAGGTATGTGATTATGTCTGGTTTAAATCACATTCAGAGATTTTTTTGCCATAAGATAGAATTCACCAGGCTGAATCGTGTAAGGTGCATGCACGTGTAAACTTGTTATTTATTCATACTGAGTAGCTGGATTTCGTTTATTGAGTTTGCACTTGTCGCTATCAGATGTTATTCATGTAGTTGAAATTCTCTCTTGTGTAAATTCTATTTCTAAGCTCGAGACTCGCGTTACATTTAAGACTCACGTAATTCCACTTATTATTCACGTAGTAATTTGAAAATTTCCGATTCGATGTGTGTAATTTATTCACGAGTGGAACACTCTGAAATTCTCTAACGTTTGCTTGCATTCCGAAAACTGATTGTTTAACACGTAAATCACATCTTTCAAAGTCGCCTATCTACCATCTATGAGCAATATCTCACAAAAACATAACATTTACACTTATGCAACACTTAGTAAGTGTTTAAACACTCTGAAATTCTATCATGTGTTAAATATATTCATAAAAACGCCTATATACCACCAACATCCCTCCAAACACCTCAAAATTAGAAAAATTAGAAAAATAGCCTTAGCACACTCTTGCACTCAACTCGACACCTGTATGACATTGCAACCCACGACTCTGGTCAGTCGCCTCGAAATCACCACACCATCAACATCGTACAGAGCTCCTGCTACCCCCACCCAAAAAGAAAGAAAATCAATCAAGAAAAAAAATTAAACAATTAAAATTAACCCTTTCAATCCATTTAACCGTTTAAATAAATTTAACCCGTCCAAATAAATTAAGCCCTTTCAATTTTTGAGCGGATTAAAATCGTATTAAGGATTAACCCTTTCAATCACATCGGTGATCCATCAATTAATTCCAATTAATCCAAGGTTGGCTAGGACCGGCCCGCCCCTACTAATAGCGAGAACCCCCATTACCAACCAGGAAGCAGGGTGGATTGCAACATGCGACACGAATATCTGGCGTTACTGAGTGGCAGGCGGCATCTTACTCCGTAGTGACGCCGACCAGAACGGAGGATCACAGGAGCTCGCTGTGCCGTCCGCCGCTATCCCGCACCAGTTCAACAGACTCGGGACTCAACACAAGGCGGGACAAGCCCAGTTACTTTCATGCTCTCATTAGGTCGTCATAAATATATACAAAGTGCTCTCCCCTCAGTAGGATGTGTAGTGACAGTACCTTGAACCCCTGTGGCCATCTTTCCGTTCTCTAAGACTGAACTACTGGAGGGAATGTCGGGTAGTGCCACATTTCTTTCACAGCCACGGTAGCAACAACCAACTCTCCCCTCACTAGGGTGTGTAGTGACAGTACCTTGAACCCCTGTGGCCATCTTTCCATTCTCTAAGACTGAACTACTGGAGGGAATGTCGGGTAGTGCCACATTTCTTTCACAGCCACGGTAACAACAACCAACTCTCCCCTCACTAGGATGTGTAGTGACAGTATCTTGAACCCCTGTGGCCATCTTTCCGTTCTCTAAGACTGAACTACTGGAGGGAATGTCGGGTAGTGCCACATTTCTTTCACAGCCACGGTAACAACAACCAACTCTCCCCTCACTAGGATGTGTAGTGACAGTATCTTGAACCCCTGTGGCCATCTTTCCGTTCTCTAAGACTGAACTACTGGAGGGAATGTCGGGTAGTGCTTATCTCTTTCACAGCCACCGTAGGAACAACTAGCTCTCCCCTCAGTAGGATGTGTAGTGACAGTACCTTGAACCCCTGTGGCCATCTTTCCGTTCTCTAAGACTGAACTACTGGTGGGAATGTCGGGTAGTGCCATATTTCTTTCACAGCCACGGTAACAACAACCAACTCTCCCTCACTAGGGTGTGTAGTGACAGTACCTTGAACTCCTGTGGCAATCTTTCCGTTCTCTAAGACTGAACTACTGGAGGGAATGTCGGATAGTGCCACATTTCTTTCACAGCCACGGTAACAACAACCAACTCTCCCTCACTAGGGTGTGTAGTGACAGTACCTTGAACTCCTGTGGCCATCTTTCCGTTCTCTAAGACTGAACTACTGGAGGGAATGTCGGATAGTGCCACATTTCTTTCACAGCCACGGTAACAACAACCAACTCTCCCCTCACTAGGATGTGTAGTGACAGTATCTTGAACCCCTGTGGCCATCTTTCCGTTCTCTAAGACTGAACTACTGGAGGGAATGTCGGGTAGTGCTTATCTCTTTCACAGCCACCGTAGGAACAACTAGCTCTCCCCTCAGTAGGATGTGTAGTGACAGTACCTTGAACCCCTGTGGCCATCTTTCCGTTCTCTAAGACTGAACTACTGGTGGGAATGTCGGGTAGTGCCACATTTCTTTCACAGCCACGGTAACAACAACCAACTCTCCCTCACTAGGGTGTGTAGTGACAGTACCTTGAACCCCTGTGGCCATCTTTCCGTTCTCTAAGACTGAACTACTGGAGGGAATGTCGGGTAGTGCCACATTTCTTTCACAGCCACGGTAACAACAACCAACTCTCCCCTCACTAGGATGTGTAGTGACAGTATCTTGAACCCCTGTGGCCATCTTTCCGTTCTCTAAGACTGAACTACTGGAGGGAATGTCGGGTAGTGCCACATTTCTTTCACAGCCACGGTAACAACAACCAACTCTCCCCTCACTAGGATGTGTAGTGACAGTATCTTGAACCCCTGTGGCCATCTTTCCCTTCTCTAAGACTGAACTACTGGAGGGAATGTCGGGTAGTGCCACATTTCTTTCACAGCCACGGTAGCAACAACTAGCTCTCCCCTCAGTAGGATGTAGGGTGACAGAACCTTGTCATTATAATGTTCTGTTAACACAATAATAACTCGGCTTTATTCCAGATAGTCTTCCGTCAATCTACCCCTTAGGCCTCCCTACATCTGGCTACAGCTCCCATTATGATTCTCAGTTATAACCCCCCCCCCCCCTTGTTCTTAATTACATGTACGCCAGAATGCGTAATTTGTAACAAAATGTCTACTCTGTGATCGCAATTTGTGTTTCAGTGTTATAGGCTGTTCATGGTAAAATGGGCACTTTTGAAAGCCCTGCTTAAGATCTTCTTGTATGCATGTTGTATAGTCCTCCGCCTTATATAAAATTAACATTGCTATGGTCCTCGTCACGTTATCCATGCGTCGGTCAAACAAAACAGTGAAATTATTAATAAAGTAAATACTTTACACATATGTAATTTTTTTACATTTCGGGCCACAAAAAAAAAACCAAAGAAAGGAACCGAAAGAAATAATTTAAGCTATCAGAGATGGTTTCCTAACACTTTTTATTCGACGTTAAGATACGGAACTACTTCCCATCCATCGTTACCAACTTTACTGGACGCATGTCACTCAGGGCGCCCGTTAAAATATATGCAGGTCGGGCAGTGACTTTTTTCTAAGGTTGATTTCAAAAGTGCTCACTTTATCGTGAACAGCCTTTACAAGAGCTGCGATTGGCGTTCAGGTCCGCACGGGAGTAACAGCAGACGTCGATCCCATGCGCGTTCAATTAACTATGGAGACACTACAGGCAAGCGTCGCGCGTCGACCAAGAGCTTTTGAACACTGCAAGCGACCACAGACACGGTCCGAACTCAGCCGCTGCATCGGGCAAGCCTGCGGTCTGCGGCGAAATGTCTCTTGACCCTCCGGCACTCGGCGTATGTACCCCCATCTCTCTCTCTCTCTCTCGGCGACCACATCCCAACCCCCTTACATCATCAACCCCCCCCCCCCTCCCCTGAGCAGACCTGTCGAACCGCGAGTCACCCCTGTTCGAGGGACCGTGAGATTGGCACGCCTCACTTGAGATTCGTAGGGTCGCGTGCTCGATTACCACTAGTTACACTTGGTGTTGGCAAGGGCAACGTCTATTCAGGGGTGCCCACAACGGTGATACATGACGCAAACTGCGTCGCAGGAATTTTAGGCGGGAGGAGAGACCTTAAATGACCGAAGATATTATTTATGAATAATGAATAATATTTTTAAAAAAATTATAAGTGATTGTTAGAAATATTTCTTTGCAAACGGAAATTGATAATGTGGGAGATCGTGTGCAACAGGTAAGTTTATTAAAAGGTCCAGCTATCACTACTCAGGAGCCAAATTATTACCAATTTTTTCCCCTCGACATTCAGCAGAAATAGCGTAACTGGCCAGCGGCAAGGTGCCGGAACGCCGTTTGCCAACCAGCGCGCCTGGTAACTTACTCGCCAGCCAATAGGGAGCCTTTCCGCAGCACGCGGCAGCCTATCGGGCACAATGTCCAGTTTCCAGAGCCTCGCGTGGCCAATCAGCAGACGACGGGTACGTCCACAGTCGTTCCGCTTCTGTAGGTTCGCCTGTTCTGAGGTTGCGCAGTGGTAAACCACAGGACTCGCTTTCGGGAGGGGGGAGGGTGCACGGGTTCGATTCCCTGTTTGGCCGTCCTGATTTCGGGTTTGCATGTTTTTCCGGAATCACGCCAGGCGAATGCAACGGATGGTTTCCTTGCCACAGTTTGTAATCGATTCCTGATTGTCTCCGCTAGTTCTTCCGTATCTGAAATAATGATCTCTTTGTCGACGAGACATTAAGGTCCCCGCCTGCCTGCGCCATTTTCTCCTTTTTTTTTTTTTTGGCTGAGAAGAGCGGGAGCTATAAGGGTTACACTGGCACGCGCTACACGAGCATCGTCGCCGCTACGTGCAGGGCTCTGAGCTGGCGTGCAGTGATCTCGTAGTGCCGCGTGTACCTATGGAAATTACAGCTGCGACCCTATCGATTTAGCGATGAAAAGTTCGTGCCAAAGTTCTGCACAGGTTCCTATCGTAGTTTGGTTCGTGTCTGACTAGTACGTTTTAAGATACGGCAGTTCGAGTAAGCCGTTTTGAACTATATTGGAGGTCTCCAAAATAATGTTTACAGCACGTGAAGGAAACTTTGAAGCACCATTGCTTCCTCGTCTAGGATATGGTGTATTTTCGTAGGTAAACATTCCGGAGGCAAGGTTAGTAGTTCTGTCAAAATACCAGGATTTCAAACACTCTGAGATGCACTTCAAGCGCCTGGCATGTGGAATTCTCAAGCCCAACCTACATACAACTCAGCCAAACTCAAGTGTACAGCCGGAAAATATGTGGACTACCCAATGTTACGTTGTTCTTACTCTTCTGTCTTAACCCCCCCCCCCCCCAATTCCACTTCCACTAACAGATAAAGTGTTTGCAGTGACCATGAATTCGTGATAATATTTAATTACATTAGTCTACCTAAAAGAGATTTATATAAGTATCACATGCATATAAATATTTGTAGTCAAATTATTATAGATTTATCAAAATGTAGTGCTGCAAATTCTAAAATTTCGGAATATGTGAGCCCAAGTTTCCATTCTCCTACTAAACATGTCATGTCATGTGATATATCTCATAGACACCACGTGTTAATTAAGTATCAAGGATATTTAACTATGGGTACTCGGTATTGGAAATCACCCTAGGTTAAGTCCTATGTACTCTGTGTGAATTTGAATATTTAACCGCTTTCGATATTGGATGGTGACAATATGTTCCATACTCCATCTTGAATTAAGTGGGTAACAACGACAGCAGGCCAGTGAGGCATTAGTTCTGCGTTAATAGCATAAATTTAATGTTTTAAGGTCAGACTCGAAGAAGTATATTGCAATTTGAGTGACAAGCCCACGGTACACAGTATTACCGTTATAAAAGGGCTACGTGTAAAATAAGTGCGAGAAACTCTACATTTATATAAGGTATGATCCCACCTTAATGTACAGTGACCGTTACACGTACGTGAGAGTGTTTAATAAACTTTTAAAGTAAGCAGCATCATTTCCCGACACTTTTCAGTGGCCACAATGTGCCTGAGACTTAAATAAGTGTCTGATTGCTCTACCAACATAAACTGTGCTAGCCAGGAGCATTTGAAATAGGTAATTATACAGGCAAGTAATTTATTGTAACGGCCAAGTGTGAGAACTTTAGTGACTTTTATTTTGAACTGAATTAAATCCACTCTGCAAAACTTTATTGTGTGCAACATTCAAGATGCCTAGATAATGATTCTATTCTTTTTCACCTTCAAATATTCTACTCACTTAATTGGCATTTGTAGCAGGCATAATGAGAGATATATTTAAGGACCTAGTCCAGCTGCTGCATGCATATTCTTTTGCATTTTTGACACTACCAAGGAATGACATTTTTCATGAAATTTATTTCCATGATATTTTCCCACATTAAATCTTTGCTTAGACATTGCAAGTTTTTCATTGCTTTAAATAAATACATCGTTGGTTCCTATGTCTTCCGTTGTGTTGTGTTGTGTTGTACTGAAGATGATTGTGAACAGAACTACCTAGGTAACTGGAATTCTGTTGGTGTGAAGTTCTAGCAACTTCGGCGATGTGGTTTTTGCGGGTATGCAAATTAGCTGTTAGTTGACTAGTGTTTTATGTTAATTTTATTGCTATGAATCTCTGCCAGGTCGTTAATGAAGCAGTTCTGCTTGTATACATCATTACGTTCGACTTGAAAACCAGGGCAGGGTTCAACCGTTTTCTTACAGGGGCTAGTACCCATATGTAGGGCAGAAATAAACTATATCTCTCTCCAAGTCCCCCCCCCCCCCTTTTTCCAGGTAATATTACAAAACGTGTTAATTCGACCAAGAGAAACACAAAAATATTTAATTTTATTTGCTCTGGGACAAATAAAAATGCGTTGGAAAGAATCACTACCTATTGGTAGAGCCACGAGTATTTCGCGAATTCATTCGGAGGTGAGGTAGACTCCAAACACTTGCTCTTTTCTCCTACTGTTGTGATTGGACGACAATTCTTTACACACGCCCCGTTGAACTGTGAGCCAGTAATAAACAGTAAGCAGTAGTGTGAGTGAGTCTTTATCAGTGCTGTACACAGACCTCACTTGATCATAGCAATCAATAAGCAAACGATAATGTCTCGCGTGTATAGAGGACTGTCCAGCCTAGCTTGCTGCCAACTCAATCCGCGAAATACTCGGGGCTCTAACTATAAGGTCGTCCAGCTTCTTTGGTTGGCTAAGAAATGTTCTTATCTATGTTAGCGGTTTGCGCGCGAATCACGAAGGTTTGCTGTCGGAGTTACTTAGTCCTGAGTGGCTGGGTCAAATGCGGACATGACACCAGCAGCCAATGGAGGTATAATAATAGTTCAGATGTATACATAGTATTGTAGTCTACTGTGGGCTCCGAATTTTACACGAGAATTCACTGGCCCTATGTATATGGAAATCAAACCTCGAATGTATCGTTATTTTGTATTTTACGGGAGTGGAGCTTAGAGATTTTGGTGGCCAGGGTCGCGCTGTGGCGACGTGATGAGATTACACGCCAATGGAGTAGGGGGAGGGGTGCTATTTTTAGATATGACAGCATCACGCGACGCCACGATTCGACAGTTTTCAGCAATAAAGCTTTGAGAAGCTACTAATGCCAAACTCTCGTAGTCACGACAAGCACGAAACGACAGCCCCGACACGACACTTAAAACTAAACATTCAGTGAAATACAAGATAGATCCGACATATGCCCGACAAATTCTGTCGTCCGACCAGGAATTTTTGGATTATAAATTATTTATACTTTCATCGTGTCGTGCGGCACGACACACAGAGTGTACAACCTTGCAAAATTAAATTGTATTCCAAGCTTTCCCTACATTGGCAAATACGCGGCCTAAAATAAATTGTTTTTTTAATTACTGTATTTATGTCATAAAAATAATTATTTTACATTTGAATGCAATAGCGATAAAAGTTTGTCACCATCATGTATTCCAAATTTCCCGTTTCCCCACTGCCTTTGAAACTATCGTAGTTAATCAGCTCCTTCTAAATGGTTCCGAAAAATTCTACTCTTCGAGTCGCGTCGGTAAACTGTCGGGCTGTAAATTAGAGCAGTCACATTGAAAATATAAAGGTTGTGTCGTGGTTGCTTTTTATTTAGTGGTGTCGTGCTGTGTTTGTCGGGGCTATGTGACTCCCGCATTATAGTATGCACGGCCTCCCTCGTATCCCAGTTCCAGTAACGTGGAGTTAGTGCTCGTAATAGCGACACAGAGTAGTTTAGGTCAGTTTCCAGTCAGTGAGAACCCACAATGGACGTTTGAAGAGTACACGCAAGTCGCGATTGCAGCTCACGCCGACAGCGCCCGCGATCTTTTTTTTTTTTTTTTCCATCTTATTTCGAACTAACTTTAAACTACTAAATTATTTCCGCCACTGTGATGGGTCATTCACCTCGGGCTCCGGGAGAGTGCTTGATTTTCTTATGTGTTTTATGTCTCCCGCCTTCGTAAATAGTTTCGCGATTCGAGTATTATCGACTACAGGATAATCGATAGTATGATTGTCATTACGCTCCTTCTTGCTTGCTGTGGAGTATTTTCTTTTTGTGCCGCTGTTGCGATTGAAGTGCGTAATTTTGTTGGGCCGCTTTTTGTAACTGAAGTGCAAAGTTATTATCAAATCCAATTGAACCATATTTCTGGCTCGTCTGATTATTTTTATTTTGGCGCCTTTATAATCTTGAGTCCCAGTGTTCACCTCCGATTGAGTCAACAACTGACACATCTCGTATCATTACAAAGTACGCCAAATCGTTTTGACAGTTTCACCGATATTAATTATTTCTACAACGTATGTCATCTATTTTTAATTAATTCTTTATATCAGCTATTCGAAACAAAGGAGCGTGGAAAATGATTTGCGTTCTTGATCATATGCATGTTTTATAATCAAGACTTGCAACGAGAATGTGGACAAATCCTTCGTTCTTGTGAAACCAAAATTTATATTAATTTATGTGTATTTTGCAATGATAATATAAAATCATCCCGTTTTTATCTAAACCGAAGTTCAATGTTGTGCGCTTTTCAAGACGCTAGAAAACAGTTTTAAATGATATGAAATGCTTAGATTCCACACAGATCAAAAGAATTTCTCAGCTCTTCAAGACAGATGGAAACTTAAGGGTTTGGCTAGTAGCAAAGCTTTCTACCTCGGCGGATATAGCCCATGGATAGGGAAACATCTCCATACACATTTATTTCCTTGTATGTTTTCTTACATATATATCTATTATTTATTAATTATCTATTGTCTTATTTACTTACAAATTTAATTACTTATTAAGTTCCTTATTCAATTATTTATTTGTTTATTTTCAAGCTCCCTTTACAGAGTACACTCGCCACTGGCATCCGTTATGAGAGTGCGACACGTTATTAATCGCCATATCTAACTTACTGACTTTATTTAAAACTTCGACTAGCCTTAAGGAAATTCCCGTGTGTATACTTATTACAAATTTTCTTATCAGCTATAGTAGGAGCAGAAATGCAGAAAAAAAAAATTAATTCCATGTCTTAATGTATTATTGAGTGCTATGTTGAAATTGGCAACCACTTCAGCTTGTTGTTCTGACAGTACTGGATGAGAGTAATTATGCCCAATATTGAGCCGTTTTAAGAATAATTTAGGGGCCAGAGTGGTATGGCAGCCGCCATAAAAGGTCAGTGTAAATGCCTAAAGTCAGGAAACGAATTAATTAGAAAAATGTACCAACCTCCGTCGCATTGTTGTTTCTAAAGCCAGCCTACGATGAGTTTTGTCCTTGTTTCGAGCCTAGAGTCAGAGCTACGCGTGTTAAGTTTACGCAGCACTGTCTGCGTTTGGTGCTGCCTTCTCAATTTGTAAAGCACCCACTGATGGTCTAACCTGCACTGTGACACTTCACGCGTATGGTATATCACGTGGTTAGTCTAGAAATCATGAACCATATTTGACAAATTTCACACAATATGGTTATGTACTTCATGCTTTAACCCTTTCATTCCCACATTAGTTTATAGTTTATAATGTTTCAAGTAAGTACATTTTTTATACATGTACTTACGCTGGAAAGGAACGTTTACGTTGTCGCATACAATAAGTAGCAGGTTTTTCATTAGACGTTAATGAAATGAACCTGTTATAGCGTAGAGCTGTAGCATGGTTTGCGAATCAGTTACCCATAAGTATAGGCTGTTCGCGGTAAAGTGAGCACTTTTGACATGAAACTTTGGAAAATATCACTGCCTATACACGCATATATTTTAACACATTGAAGTCTGCACACATTTACTGGCACTTAACCCTTTCAGACCCCACTTTAATTTACGGTTTCGTTTGTCACAGCCAATGAGCTGTATGCTATATGTTCGGCTACAGTTATATGGACCAACTGTGACTTAGATCAGTTAGATGGTTTTGGGAATTATTTACCCACATGTAAGCTGATTCGTCAATGAGCTTCGCAGTGTGCTGTACAGACAAGAAATTGCGTACACGTGCGTAATGTACACAATTATGTACACTGGGTCTGAATGGGTTAGTAAACATTAGAAACGTATCACCTATATCCACTACTGCAAGAACATCAGTTCTGTTGGTGACTGTGTTAGAACTCACCATCGTCCTATTGGTCCATACCACACCGGACACTAACTTGTACTTTACAGCGTTCATTATTGGCCGGTCATCAACCAATGGAGAGCCGAGCTTATGACCCAATCAAACGTCCTTTATTGTTTAAAAGGATTTACAATCAATAATACCTCTGAGTGTCCATATAAAAATATCTATTATCGTTAGCATTATCATTGTTACTGCGCTGTGGTGTTCTTGTGGAGGTCATGTTAAACACTAGCCGAACAAAGACTGCATATCAATGCGAATTTTGTTCTGAACAACAAAGAAATTTTCAAATCAGCTTTGCTCGAGCTACACTCGAGTAAAGTCTACAAAGTGTTAACGTGTCCCCAAAAAAATAACGCGAAATTTGCAGGTCTCTAGTAATTGGTTGAGATCTGTAAAACTCGTGTTATTATTTCAAGACAGGCTAGACTTCAAACACTTGTACTTTTGTACTGAGTTTTTCATTGGACTACAGTTTGTTCGGATCCGCCCTGCACGCCTTTGGACCAATAGCAAACAACTTTCAAGAGGCTGGCCCAGTCACGTCCATTCAAATAATAAAGGGAAAATGTGTTCTCACTGCTGCAGAAACCGATAAACAAATCGCGCGAGCTAGAATATGTATAGGACCCTGAAAGCTAGCATGTTGCCAGAAAATAACACGGATTTGGAAGGTCCTTATAGTAATTCGTAGACACACGCAAAATTCGTGTTATTATTCGGCATCAGGCAAAACTTCACAGTAATGTATGTACTGGAGCAGGCGTCGTTTCTCCATTGGCTGCTGCGTAGAAATGAAGCCATACCTTTTCTGGTTGAATTGCGTGTGATTAGGAGATACAATTTTGAAGTGTTCATTCATTGGCGCAGAGTTACCCAGGACGTGTCAGGTACATCATGCTCCAATGAGAAACGTATTGCAAAGGTACGTGTATTTTAAGTTTAACGTGTCGCCAAATAATTACGCGGATTTGGAAGGTCTTTATAGTAATTCGGTAAGAAGTAGTATTTCAACAGAAATGAGCGGCTGTGAATTATAACAGACATTCGCTCGAAATTACCTCGGTGTGGCACGCTCAGGTGGTTTGTTTATTTTGGTCTAGCTGGAAAACCTGAAACGTACAAAACTTTTTTTTTAGGTGGTTAAGGGATAATTGACACATTTCGTGAGTGTTATCTGAACTGAGATTATTGACCTTCCTTTTATGCGCAGTGGCGAGTGCGACTGGAAATCTGGGTCATACTCTTTTGCTCCTACCCATTAAATAGCCAAGAAAATAAGGCGGAAAGGAGGAGGAGAGGAGATAAAGAGCGAGAGAAAGAAACAGAGACGAAGAGATTATAAGAGAAAGAAACACACTAAATCTTAATTTAGTGAGAATTTTTCTGTTTAAATCAGTAGACAGTCACTTCAGTAAATCTAACTGTCGGGATAGTGAAAAAATGAATTGTCACTTTTCCTCCGCTGATTTATTTAGCGAAATTTCCCACTGATTCGTAAACTATTTCATTCGTTGTTTTCCAGTTTTTACTTTTTATGACTGATGGTAGGTCAAATGGAATAACGACACACGTATTAATGAAAACCATAAAACATACTTTTTAATGTGGGTTTCTTCTTTATAATGCCATTTGACAAGGTAACATGCATATCAGTAGTTCATTTCGTTTTCACGCAATGATCAAAACGTTCAGTTCAGAGGTTCAAACTGCGTGGATTGTGCAGTGAAGGCATTCTTACGTAATATTTGCATTAACTATTCTAGTCTTGCCAACTATACTAAAAACGAAAAGTGATTACATAACATTTACGTTTCGCATTTTTCGATATAGTTGTTAATTAAAATACTTCTCTCTGTACATTCGATATCCGCTTGGTAGCTCAGTTAGTAAAGTGACGTGCTAGAAGAGAAAGTTAGGTTTCAAATCCTGTGCTTTGCAATTTTTCGTAACTTTTTTCCTACGCTACACTGCACATCAACAGTGACTATTGGAAATATGTCTATTTCTCGTATTGAATTGGCTAAACCCCTCTAAAAACTATATTTAACTCTCCGCGTGCAGTCGGCTGCGTCACATAGCCTGTTCGACCAGTGAAATCGTTTCTTTTGAAACAACCAGTGGCTTTCTATTACTGACTCTAACTAGAGCCATGCTCAATTCCCGGCGGGGTCGCTTCCATATTTTCGCAAGTGGGAATCGAGCCGGACGATACCGCCGGTCAGCGGGTTTTCTCGGGGATCTCCCGTTTCCCCCGCCCTTTCATCCCGGCGCCGCTCCATGCTCACCTGTCACACTCGTCGGCTCTCAATACCTCGCTGCTGAGAGCCGCCCAAATTTCCCCACTCATCCGAATTCCGCGACGCGCGCGGAAGTTTTGCTTCTGTAACCTCGTGTGTTCTGCGGTGTATTTTGCTCGCGCACCGCGCTGCCTCACGCATGAGAGCTGCGGGTAAACAAAACACACGCGGTGAACAGCGACGGCTGTGCGGATATTGCCTATCGGCCAGGGGGCGCGCGTTCGTCAGAGTTGCGCGTTGCTAGGTTACCAGAGTTTTTTTTTTTTTTTAACTCCAGTACGCGATGCCGATCGGCATCCGGCCTCTTCTCGCGCGCTTCCCTGCGAGCGAAGGGAAGGAAAACGGACGGCAAACAAGCGAATAAATATCAGTTATTTGTTGCGATCCTTGGCGTGTGTGGGAACAACCGGAAACCTCGAACCGAAAGGCAAAGAAATTAAACATCAAAGACTATTTTCTCTTTCAGGAGTTCAAAGAGAACAATATTTGATATCCGATTCGCGTACACACAGTGATAAGTAAGTTCTCTCCACAGTGAAAAAAAAAAGTCGAATTTAGTTTACTTGTTTCTCAAAATAACATACTTAAAAAAAATACATTTTTTTCCAACAGTTTTAGGACCATTGTAGCCAGTTGTCAATTTTGCACAGGAATATTATATTTGACGAGTACTGTACACTGTGTGGTTCGGTGTCCAATGTATTATAAGCTGTTCTTGGTAAAATGAACACTTTTGAAAGCCCTGCTTCAAATCTATACAATTAAACGTTGTGTATTCTTTCAGCATGTGTAGTACAATTAACCGTACTATGTTTCTGATAACTCTATTCGTGCGTCGGTCAAGTGAAACTGTAAAATTTTTAAAAATATATAATTTATATATTTTACAAATGGTTTTATTTTTACTTATATATGTATTAGAATAAACAGGACGTAAAAAATTATTTCAGTTTTCACAAATGTTTATTTAACGCTTAGGAGTTTAACGTTAAAACATTGAACTACTTTCTCTCAGTCGTTTCCAAATTTACTGGGCTCATGACAGTCAGTGCGCTCGTTAATACTTTTGTATCTAATCTGTATCCGACCTCCCGTGGCGCAGCCGGCTAGCGCACCGCCGATCTAGAGTGAGGGAGGTTATGGGTTCGAATCCTAGGTAGTGCAATGGCGTTAATTTAAGTCAGGTTATAAGTTACCTTGTAAGCCGTCATTCATAAGCCTTCTGGATTAACTCTGGGGAGCCGTTTTTAAGCCCTTTACAATTCAACACACTCTAGTTTGTACTGTGTGTTATTTCCTGCTTGTAAAAAGGCAGGAACTTATCAACGAAATATATAAATATGTTCTGGATATTTTACAACTAGCAGAAAACACACAGTTAAAATTCAGCACAAAGATACTAAACAACTCGTAAAACGAAAATTTTCTGTAATCGTATATTGTCAGTAATTACGATGAATACGAAATTACGACGCGAAAGCGAAGAATTTGTGCAAATGAGGTGAAGCCGAACGTTAAGAATTTTTGTGCCGAATCTGGGTGAGTTAGTGAAGAGATTTGGGCAGCTCTTAACACCGAGGTCTTCAGATCCGATGTGGGTGAAGTGAGATGAACACGGAGCAGCGCCGGAATGAAAGGACAGGGAAACGGAGATCCCCGTGAGGAAGACACGCCGACCAGCCGCATCGTCCGCCACGATTTCCACTTGCGAAAATCCGGAGTGAACCGGCCGGGGATCGAGCCCGGCTCGCCTTGGTGGGAAGTGAGCAGTCTAGCCTCTCAGCCACTGTGCACCGAATCTCTGCGCACTTTAATCAGGTAGATGTTGTACCAAGCGAGACTGGTCCCAGCCTGGTCGGACTGTATCAAACGAAACTAGGCGAACGGAAGGAAAATGTACCGTCTTGCTTTAATTTTTATATGCTTTCGCACTCGAAGAACTTAATATCCTTGATTCATCCCAACTGTTTTCTGGGAGCCCTTCCGCCTTCCGTGTCTATGGAAAGCAGTGTAATTTGAGCTCAAATTGTAGTCCGTATTCCGCGAGAACGACCGCCCAACCGTTCGTAATCTCCACTTCTGCATCAGCCAGCGCTAAACAGTGCTCGATTCGCACCCTTTCAACCCCTCGTTCCGTTTCTTAGGCGACCTTGATCTCCGATTTTTTTACACCCCCGCATCCTTCCAGACCTCCATTCTCCCGGATAACCCTTCCGCCTGCGCGTTATAATCAAACCCAAGTGCCAACAGAAATTCAATTTCCTTTCATCTGTGAAGTGTTTTAACGTCGCTGCCGTCAGAAACGAAACAAAAAAAGATGTCCCGGGGTTTTACCAAACTACTGCGACATTACAATTAAAAAACTTTTACGCTAAGGGGGAAAGAAGAGATATAACCTGATAGAATTTTAACTGAAAATGTATCGTTTACTGAGACGTCTGTGATATTTTAAGTACAGATATAACCCTAACTACTACACTGCGTCATATTTACACAGCGCGAAATATACTGGGCTTATTTTGTCCTCCGAAAAAAAAATTAAAAAAATCATAAACAACTTAAAATAACAAATTTTTTTTTGTAAATAGGTTAGTAGTAGGGACGCACGGGTCATAGATCAGATTTTTTTAGACCTTGAACTTGACCTTGCACATATAGTGAAACAAGATTAACCTAGGGCCAAAATCGCTGGAAAAACTAGATCACATAACTCCATAACGGCCCGACAATTGCTCCACAATTGTGGCGCTAATATTGTGTCATGATTGGTTCACGCATAGCTCCACATTGGCTCTGCAATGTGCTACACATGCTCCAACCCTTTCACCTACATTCACCCCCACCACCTCCCCACTCTACCTTCCTCACAACAAGCTATACTGAGATTGGCTCTTGGAGGGTGCGCGACCTCAATGTAATCGATTAATCGAACTTGTGCACTACCTAGCAGCCGATGACGGCATCAAGATACATTAGCGCTCCTGGTGGTCAACTCTACAACTAATATGGCGGCCGATGGCTGCAGCAGTACTGCCTATCTGTCAAGTTTGGAAGTGAATACAGCCTACTTCGCTGTGAAGGAGTGTGTGAGGGAGGTGTGGGGAGGGTGTCAACCATATCTGTGGCGAGGAGGTCGAGAGCCTACAGCCTCGGAGCAGCCATTTAATTAATTCCTGATGCAATTACAGCATACCTCGTTGTGAAGGAGGTAGGTGTTGGGCCGGGGAGGGATGGGGGTGTAGGTATGTGAAGGGGTGAGAGGGGTGTTACTGTATCACACCTCGGGTGTTAATAAACCCAGTATAGCTTGTTGTAAGGAAGGTAGAGGGGGGAGGTGGTGAGGGTGTATGTAGGTGAAAGGGTTGGAGCATGTGGAGCAGATTGTGGAGCAAATGTGGAGCAATGTGTGGACCAATCACAGCACAGGATTAGCTCCACAATTCTAGAGTGATTGTGTAGCAGATTGTGGGGCGATTGTGGAGCTATGTGATCTAGCTTTTCCAATTATTTTGACCCTAGGTTAAACTTGCAGTACAATATCTGAAAGGTCAAGGTCAAGTTAAAAAAGTGGTCTAGGACCCGTGCGTCCCTACTACTTAGGGTTATAAAATTTTACATAAAGAAACAGAAACTATCATTTCTCATGTTTTAGATTCTTAAATTGTATATACAGGAAACTAATTAGCATGGAGAATTAACCGACATGTGAGAAGTTCTTCGAAATTTAAGAAATAGTAGCCTGCCATGTAGACAAGTGCCTTGTGACACATTTTTTTTTTTTTGCAGTTTCCACCCATGGCTACTACTTATTTACAGCTCAGTTTCTCTAAAGGAATGTCAAATTCGTTTATTCGCCAAGTTTTGCATTCAAAAAATTGTTAATCAAACTTTTGTTGTTTATGAAAGTTGCTCAATAGTCGGCACCCAGGCTGTATCCTCCAGACACACATAATTCCAATTATATGTTGTTCGCGTTTAACTGAGCATATTTCAAATCAACGTTTGAAAAATGCCACTGCCCTTGGCAAAATGTAATTTAACGGGTAATGTTGGCAATGACGGAGGGAAATTAGATCAACGCCATAACGTCAAAGGCGCTGCCCACCAGCAAAATGCATTCTTCGCGAATTTTTCTAGGAAAAAATCCCTTGGAGCGGATATTTTCATTATTGTTACATGGGAGCCTGAGGGGCGTATCTGAGTTGGTGAGGTATGGAGATTTTAATAAAAACTAAATTACTAAATTTTATATTTCCAATTTTTTCACTCAGCTATTAATTATAACATTCAACCCTTACTCTTACTATGATTGACGTCCTTCTCAATGTCGCTGTTTCGTTGAAATCAATAAACTCATACTCATCATTATCACGCGTTCAGTCTGCTGTTGCCATCATTTGTATAGGCTGTTCACGGTAAAATGAGAACTTTTGAAAGCCCTGCTTAAGAACAACTTTTATACACGTGTATTTTCCCGCCTCATGTAATATTAACATTGCTATGGGCCTCATCACTTTATTCATGCGTCGGTCAAATGAAACTGTGAAATTATTAAGAAAGTAATTACTTTACAAATCTGCTCATTTTTACACTTTGATGTATTTAAAAAAAAAACAGAATGCGAAAGAAATAATTTTAAGTTATCACAAACGGTTAACTAACACATTTTATTCGACGTTAAATTATGGAACTATTTTTTCTTCCATCGTTACCAACTTTACCCACGAATGTCACTCAGTTCGCCCGTTAAAATATATGCATACCGGGTCAGTGGCTTTTTTCTAAGGTACGTTTCTGAAGTGCTCACTTTATCATGAGCAGCCTTTAATATCTTTCACTCGCGCATCCAGTCCACTAATCCAGCCTGCCAGTCGCACTCTTCGCCGTGCCGATGCTCGCAGTCTTATATTTTCCTCCCTCTGGTCACTTCTCTTGCCACTCATTTCTCTTCCCGCTCGTCGTCCTTCGCTCGATGCTGCATCCATTCGTCCATTCAACAGAGGCCCGACACACCTTTTATAGACACGGACTTGACCTGGAAGTTTCGCCGCACCCCGAGTCTAGCTGAGAGACTCGAGGTCAGTAATCCAGAGCATTCTGCAGATGTCTCGAAGACACCCGATACCCAAGGTCGGGAGCGGCACGCGCCCTGATAGGCACAACATGTACACTTTGTAAATATTTATTTGTGGAAAAGCCTCCACGTCTACTCTGTCCTTCTCTTCTGCCCGCTTGTACGGGGTAGGCCAAGGTCAGCAGCGCAGACCAGAGACATGTGGCAATACAGATAGGCAGGATGTCCTTTTTGTAAAACAATACTTTTTAAAAATTCCTGCCAAACAGGCTAAATAAACATCTTCGCTATAGGGAACTACTCCTAAAAATTCGTGAAGAATGCATTTTTTTTGAAACATCTATCTTTAAAATTAACGAACTAGGACGAAATTTCCTTAACATGGGATTTCATATTTAATTTTTGCAGCTGCCAGCCGGTAGGTGGTACCCTTAAATTAAGAGTATTAGGTACACGTTTGTGAGTAATGAACTTATTATTGTATTTAGTTTTTGTTTTTAAATGCATATACATATCAGCAAATCTGGAAAATATTTGCGTTTCTAATAATCTCACAATTTCACTTGACCGATGCATGATCAAAGTGATGAGGCCTATGGCAATATTATTTATTTACACGGTGAAAGAATACAAAATATGCTCACATGTGTATCTTAAGCAGCGCTTTCAAAAATGCTTAGTTTACCGCTCAACTTCCTATTTTAGAGCTGCTGGTTCTTTGTACAACCATATACGCAAAAGATACATTTAAATATCCTACGCACACATTTGCAAATTCCATTTGATGACTGGTGGCGTTGTCTATATGTAGGGATAGGAAAAATTCGCGCGAGTTCGGTGACATATATGCTAGACTCCATAGTCATGTGTATACTCGAGCCTCAGATGTTTGTTCATTGGCTGCTGCCCCATAGAGTAGCCAGTGCTACCTCACGCCTGGCAGTATGGCACTCGCTACTTGTTTCCTTGCAAGTCTGCTATTGGCTCAGAGTCGTCCAGGGCAGGTTTAATAAAATGCGATCTAAATGCAAAGCCAACTTCAGTGTACACGTGTTTGACGCCTAGCTTGTCCTGAAATGAACTCGCGAAATGTTCCTATCCCTATCTATACGAAACAACATTTCCTTACCGGAATGTCTTACCAGAATGGGCCAATGAGAATTCAGTTACTCCGGCGCTGTACGTCATTGATTACTAAGCAGGCACCTGAGACGCGTCGACAATCAGAATCGTCCAGTCACGAAAGTGGACCTGAACTTAAGCGTTCTGGTAAAATACGCGCCACTACGCATTATTATTCGGTACAGGTTTGACTAAACAGTTTTGTACATAACTGAGCGCAACTCGAAATTTCATTAGTAACCGATCTCTAGAGACCTGCAAAATTCGCGTTATTATTTGGAGATATGTTGAACTTGAAACACATGTATCTTTGCAATACGTTTGTCATTGGACCATACTTCGTGTGACGTGCCCTGGGTGGCTCTGTGCCAATAAAGGAGCACTTCACAATTGTGTGTCCCAATCACGTGCAGTTCAGTCGGAGAGGGCGTGTCTTCACGTCTACGCAGCAGCCAATGGAGAAACGACGCCAGCTCTAGTGCATACACTACTGTGAAGTTCAACCTGATGCTAAATAATAACGTGAATTTTGCATGTCCCTACCGATCTCTCTACCTACACAGTAAAAAATGTTGGTACGATGAACGAGGGGGGGGGGGGGGGGTTAACTACTTTCGAAAAATTTCCTTGTAATTCTATGAAATATTACAGAGTTTCTTTACAACACGTTGTTTTATGAAACGTATGTAACTGTTCGTGTAGCTCCACGTTTATAATGTTTGAAATCTACACTACTTGTATTTGTTCACATTCCGTGTTGGTTTTGCATATCCCACTTTGACGTATCGTATCATTGCTCCAAAGCAATTGTAGCGTTGAAAAAAAAAATTGACAGCTAGTTTTTAAAGAATTTTTTGGTAAACACGCAATATTTTTTTTCTGTGTATGTGACCTGATCAGTGGAGTCTTGTTTGTACTGCAATTTTGTCTTCACTAATTACTACAGGCTGCTCACTGTAAAATTAGTACTTTTGAGAGACCTGGTTACGGTCTACTTCTCGGATTACACTGTATATTTCCACTATATGGAAATTTAACACTGTCGCGCGCCTCGTCACTTCATGCACGCGTCGGTCACATAGAACTGTGAAATTGTTATAGATGTCAGTGTTTTATCAATATACTAGTTCTTACACGCAAAAGCCGACCTCCCGTGGCGCATTCGGTTGGTGCTCCACTGATCTGGGGCGCGCGAGTCTCTGGGTTCGAATCCCGGGTAAGGTACGGGTGTTAATTTAAGTTAGGTTATAAGTTAGTCTGTAAGCCGCCCCCTGCTAAAGTTTCAAGCACAAAACCGGGGGACGTTAAACAGCCCTTTACAATACAATACAATACAAAACAATACACGTAAAAGAATAAAAAAAACAACAGAAAGAAGATGGGATAATTTCAGTATCGATAAATGGCTATCTAACACTTTTCATTCAACGTTAAGATATGAAACGACTGTACTTTCCCTCCAAAGCTACCAACTATACAGAGCGCATTCCAGACACTGTGCCCGTTAAAATACATGCAGGTATGGGCAGCGACATCTTTAAAATGTTCAAAGTTTAAAATTCAATGTTTAAAATGTTTAAAGTGCTCACTTTATCGCGAACACTCTTTAACACCGCCCGTGAAGTGCTCCAAATAAATATTTCGATAAATGGCAGATATCAAACGAGGATGCAGTGGGTATACTGGAAATAAATTTGCTATCTTGGTTTTGTTGCGGAGTTCTTAGACGAAAGGCGAAGTGGGTACAGCGCTCGCCTACCACACAGGCAAACCGGGTTCGATTCCCCGGCGGGTAGCTCCCGGGTTTTCGCGCGTAGCAAGCCGTGCTGGTCGGAAGGTTTTCTCGGGGTTCTCCCGTTCTCCCCCGTTCGGGCTTGCATTCCGACTGCTGCCCCATGCCTCGTTTCACCCTCATCAGTTCACGAGACCCCGATGTTACGAGCTGCCCAAATCTCTCCGCTCTTAGATGTACGTTAAGGTACACCGTTAGAAAAAATTTCCATGAAATAACGAGTAGCATTGTTGGAAGATTATCCATAAATCTCCGTAAATTTCGGTTACGTTTCTTTTTTTTGCGTGCAACGGACATACGTCGCAGTAAATGTGCTAGAAGATAGTTTTTCAGTACTTGAGGTTAAAATAAAAGCGTTCACGGGAATTTTTCTTAGAATTTCGCTATGCGGTTTTTATACTGCGAGATTTGAACACTAACAAAAAAAAAGAGCTTAGGAAACAGTGAGTTCTACCACTCACATACGAATTTATAGCGAAAATGTAAGGCTACAATTTGTATTTCTGGAAATATGACGTACATGACATATTTCTCTCCATTTTTTTTTTTTTTTTGTAATGTTTGAGTATTTTAAGTCAAGCTAACTGTCACATGCACCTGACGCTTCTTTTCGCGTTTGAAAGAACACGTCTAACTAGCGTGTGTATCGCCATTTCTGAAGCTAATTTTTCGGTTAAGGTGGCGAAGAAAGTAGACTCCGCAGACTCGGCACTGTGCGTTCCCGATACCCTGAGCTGAAGGAACACGCGGACTCTAGTCCGTTCACCGTTACTTCGCACTTATCCGAAGCCCTACCCAAGTTCTACTTCCAGGGTATTCCTCCGCCTCGTGCAAACTAGGCTTGAATAGGTCGAGGAAGTTATACCTACGGAAAACTTACCGAACTCGCGCGCACTCAGTTGTAATAATATTTTGTATGAGAACTATTTGTTTCTCGGCGCTACCAAAACCCACGCTTTCTCGCTGTTTTTTTTATAAACATTTATTACGAATTAAATATTATGAGTTATATTTTAAAAATATTGGCAAAACTTCAGTTCAACGGAAAACAAGATTCTTTTATGTTAACGTAAGTATGAAACGCTTGTGATACTTGGGATATTTAGCAAACGACCTAACACGTCATAATGGGGTGATTTCCCAAAGATTAGATTCAAAAAGTGCGACGAAACCGCGAATAGACCATATTTGTATTTTGTATTCCACTGAAATCAGCTCGTTCTTTGGTTACTGTTTGTATTTCCATCGTATTAAAGGCTGTTCACGATAAAGTGAGAACTTTTGAAATCAACTCTAGAAAAATATAACTGTCCCTATACCTGGATATATTTTAACGGCGGTCTGAGTGACATAACGATGTATGGGAAGTAATCCCGTATATTAACGTCGGATAAAAGTGTTAGTTAACCATTTTTCATCAATGAAATAATTTCTTTGGCTTTCTGTTTTTTTTTTTTTATCAAAGTGTGAAAATGAACCGATTTTTAAACTATTTACTTTTCTAATAATTTCACACTTTCACTTACCGACGCATGACTAAAGTGATGAGGCCCATGACAATGTTAATATTACATCAAGTGGAAGAATACACAACGTGCATGCAAGTACATCTTACGCAAGGCTTACAAATGTGCTCATTTTACCGTGAATAGCGTATAAATATACATTTCATTAGAAATATTCGTTAATACACAGAAATATTTTACAGTGTAGACATTAGCTGAAAGTTTCTCGCCGATTAGTTTTCCGGGATAAAATTGGAGGCTAATAATCAGAATGAAACACAAATATTTATTTTGAAGTTTTTTTTTGTGTAAACTAATCCAGTTGAGTGAAACGAATTATTCATATACTGGCTTTTACCCGCTGCTTCACGCGCGGCCCCACTATCGGGTTCTCTAGCCACTGGGCTACTGCGGCCCCACTATCGGATTCTCTAGCCACTGGGCTACTGCGGCCCCACTATCAGGTTCTTTACCCACTGAGTTACTGCGGCTCTTGGGATGGAATGTAAGACAGTCCATTGACAAAAAAGAAGGGAGAAATTTTTAACAATGGTTTTTTTTTAATGCAGTAATCCTAAGAAAAGTTTAATCCAGTACCTATGTACACCCCTAATCATCATTTTTTTGGAACCGTTTGAGATATTTTCCTGGGATAATAAGTAGCCTATGTCACTCTTTGGGCCTCCAACTATATCTGCGCAAAAAATCACGTCGTTCCGTTTCTCCATTTTGACGCGAAAGAAGAACAAACAAACACACTTTCGCATTTATATAGCAGTAAGGATGTACATTAACGTAAATATATATGTTTGCTTGTATGGACGTATGAGATGATTAAAAGTAGCGACACCTGTTTGTTTCAAACAGTGATACGTGTTGGGGATGTACAGATCTGTTACCATTCCTCTCAGTGTCATGTATTATTCAGTCTTCGCGTTGAGTTCGTGTCAACGCCAGTGCGTGGCACCGGAGATTAAAAATGTCAGACTCTTAATTCTGACGCTGAAGTAATTTGCACTCATTCCGGAGTGCCACTAATTAGTTCCCCGTGTTTCAGCTACGTGTGGAGCGTTTGTTTCGAAAAAAAAAAAAAAAAGTTCAACTGTACAAATCCTACAATTTTATAACTACGTCATCAAAAATTACTACAGACACCCGTTAAGCAAATAGTTGATTCAACCAGAAATTCAAACCTTCCTAATGCACCAAAAAATTAAAGCCTACAACAAATAATTTGCAAAACTTTGTTAAGAACACTACGCAATTTAATTTATAACCCTACACTGTATCTGAAAATATGTTCAAACTTTTACAGATGTTGTAAATAAAAAGAAAATTTAGCACGTTTTCTTAAGGCACCCGTGTATGGAAAATGTTCGATTTGCTAATAATAATAATAATTATTATTATTACTATAAGTTTTGGTAGTGTAAATGGTACGTATAAAATAACAATATATGATAATCATGATATTGTAATTTCCCCCAACAAATGAAATCTCTATACTCACACTTAAGCCCTTACCACATTACCCCGAGGGTACTCGTTCATGAATGACGTGTTGCAAAATAGGTAAAATCAAGGTCGGTTCTGTACAGGATCAGCAGAGAGGACCAACATACTCAGCATAATTTTTCTAGCTAATACTCACATCAGCATTTTGTTATTGGTTCTTGCCGGTGCCGTTAACCAATTGAAATTATTCCCATAGATTCCATCATGGAGGCTGTCACAAGGAACTTGTACGTACATCTCAAGCGAAAAATCTCTACTTTTGCTAAACGTAGAGCGGAAAATTAATGCATAAGTTAAGGTGTACATTTCGTGAAACACTATACTATTAAAATAGTCCTCTTGCTTCCAAACGTATTAATTGCTTTGAAAAAAATAAAGTAATTAAATACGAAAGCGACGGTTCAATAGCTCATTATTATATAATGGTGGTTTACGTTCAGTTTCTGAAACAGGTTTTGTTTCTGACACCAACGAAGCGACTAGAAATACCAGGCGAGTTTTCTAGCTGTAATAATTAGTTCCTTTAAAAAACACTGCAGCAGAAATTCTTAAGGGGTCTGCCTAGTAAGAGATTTTTAAACGCCGGCGAAGGAAACTAACACAAACAAGCGTCGCGACAAATAATCGCTGTATTGTGAGCACGAAGATTTCTCTACATGATCGCGGGAGAAAGTAAAGAACAGAAATATATAGTACTCCGACATCAAAGCACGACTGTGAAAAATTGAATTTGGGGCGGGGGGGGGGGGGGGGGTGAGCTGTGGCTGAGTTGTTAGACCACCCGCCGTACACCCGGGCGAACCGGGTTCAATCCCCGGCCGGGCCACTCCCGAATTTTCGCAAGTGAGAATCGTGCCTGAAAATGATGCTGTTCGGCGGGTTTTCTCAGGGATCTCACGCTTCCCCTGCTCTTGAATTCCGGCACAGCTCCACTCTCACCTCATTTCACCCTCATCGCCTCTCTCGACTAAACCCAACTTGCCTGATAGGGTGTAGAACCTGTGTGTCATACCGTCACATGGGACGTCCGAGGGGCGTATTGAGTTCGCGAAGGATGGAGGTCTTAATACAAATGAAAGGACTAAATTTGATGTTTAGTTTATTCTCGCAGCTTCTATTTGCTGCATTAATTTATCTGTCCTAGAGCCTAGGCGACAAATCCGAAGTGGGTTGTACAGCCACAACAGTTGTCCTTGAAATACCTCTTCCGACATTCTGTCACACCGCGTCTTCACCCTGTCGCTATTTATCCCGAGGTGCTGTCGAGCAAAACCATGAATGCCAACAAGCCTGTTTACGTGATCCGCTAGCATAGGCACGTTTAGTAGTTTCGTGAAGAAACTGGGATTTCAAACACATTGTAACGCAGTTCAGTCACCAGGCAGGCAGGCCCCTTGAAGTTGAAGTAAAGCAACTGCCTATGGAGCACTGCACCCGACTATACCTACAACGTGAAGAACTCATAAAAAAGTAATACCGACAATAACAATTGTCGGAAAAGTGCGATTTATGCTTTATATGAAAGAACAATGTAAATATTTTGCAACATTATAACATTTTTTTTTACTAAAATATACTTTTTAAATGTAAAAAATAATCGATTTAAATAGTCTGTATTTTTAACCAAATTTTAGCGCATTTCCATTCTGGGTAATTCGGAAAGCAGCATTTACAAGAAAATATTTTTCAAGAAAGTTCGTCATAATATTTACTGTGGTAATGTGTAATAAAATCGCAGTAATAATTTATCACATCAATTTTATAATTAACTTTATTTACTTAAGTTCCAGCCATATTTTTTTGTGACAAATGGAGGCACATTAAACTAGTTATAAAAATTATTTCTTACATTATTATTACAATTTTCTTACACACAATCATAGTGAACATTATGACGATATTCGATGACGATATTCCATCACGGAAGATTTTCTTGCAAATACTTTTTCCGAAGTATCCATATTGGAAATGCACTTAAATTTAGTTAAAAATACAGACCATTTTAATCACTCATTTATTTAGATTTAAAAAAAGCTTATTTTAGTAAAGTATTTTATAATGTTGCAAAATATATACATTCCTCTTTTATATAAATCATGAAGAACACTTTTCTGACAATTTTTATGGTGTCTGTAGTATTTTTTTAATGAGTTATTCACGTTGTATAGTCGTGTGCAGTGCTCCATGGGCAGTTGCTTTACTCCAACCTTAAGGTCGCCTGTGTAGCGCCAGGGTATCTGGCACCAATCATTGTTTCCTCTCTTTTGCTGCGTGGGAGGTGAAGGAAGATTATTGCGCCCTAAACCAGGGACTTAGAAATGCAGAGCTTTTTGAGCAACCGCCAAGTAGCTGAGAGGGTTCCGTGATGGTTTTTGGTCATGTGAAAGGGTACTCTAAGCCAAAAATGTTGTTTAGACTAGGCTTGAGTCAGGAGGTGGAGGAGGAGGGGGGGGGGGGGAACGAAAAAGTAGAAATTACAAGAAATAAACTGTGTTTTATTTTCCCAAGTTATTTAAAAGATACTGACAGCAAAATAGTAACATAATTTTTATCGATAATCAATAAGCTACTACATCTGGCATTGTGGCGTCCACGGATTTATAATGCCCGTCTCCCCTTGTTTAATATTCTGTGTTGACCAAGCAAGAATCTCTCAATGCCACCGCCTTCCATGTGCCTTCTCTTCTTTGCGTTTCATTTCTGCCAATTGCTTATAGCAGCCATAACACTAAACATGTTAGTTCTACCACAGGTTGAGAAGATCAAGTTTAAAAGTTTGGGAAAGGAAAAAAGATATATTTTCCACTAGGTAAGCGCTTGTGTCGGCAATGTGCCAGATCAAGTATAAAATAAGTTCGTAGCAATTATTCACACATAGTTGATTCGCGGTATCTTCGACCTTTTCTGAAGCCCTGCTAAAGTTCTGCTTCCAGGATATTCCTCCGCCTCGTGCAAACTAAGCTTAACTACATAAGCCTGGAAGATTACACGAGAGGGACAACGCACCGGATTCGTGCGCACTCTGTTTTAACAGTATTTTGTATAAGAACTATTTCTCACTAGGCATTGCTACCAACACACATGTTTTCTCACTGATTTTATTCAAATTATTTATAAACGAAGCATTATAATTTATAGATAAAATATGAATAGTGTTACAATTTAACAGAAAAAAAAGTAACTTTAATGAAGAATTATGCGTAAAATACTTGGTCCACTAAAAAATACAGGACTATGGAAATTAAGAAGTAATGATGAAATATATCGCAACATAGAAAACATAACGGAAACAATGCGGAAGAGGAAATTGCTATTTTTTGGACAATTATATAGAATGGATGCCAACAGATTAACCAAACGGATCTTCAAACTTTGGAACAAGAAATCAACAACAACCTGGATTCAGGAAGTTAAGAAAGATTTGGAAAGAAACAATATAAGTGAATAAGAAGAAACAAAGAGAGAAATTTTTAAGAAAAAAAGTGTTAAAAATGGAAGGATTCCAAGGCAGGAAGGAAAAGAAAACAGGCTCTAAATGGTCCGAGGAGAGGAAGAAGATATACAGTTAGAAAATGAAGGAGTGCTGGAGGAAGAAGCAACAACAGCAATGGACGAAGTATTGAAATTAGTTCGTGGTCCCTAGAAGACCCTAACGGAAGAAGAAAAATATAAAATGCTCGTGATACATGGCGTATGTTGGAAACAACCACACACGTCATACATGAGGAGATTTTTCAAAGGTTTGATTCAAGATGGCCGTAGAAACCGTGATTGGACTAAAGCTTCAAATTCTAATTAAAAGTTACCTTTTGGAACACTGCGCACCTAGCGGTGGGGGAAGTGGAGGTATCTTTCTAACCTTCGTCTCGCTGCACGTGCTGCCAAAAGGCGGGTGACAGTTCCATTTACTCACTCACTTTCGCTGCGTCAACGTTTGTCCAGCACTCAGGCGTACCCACGCTGTATTTCATCCCCCCCTCGGGCCGGCCCAGACGACGGGGTATCGCGAAAGGAGGAGGGGGGTGGCGGTAGTAGTATAAGGGATCTTTAGAGGAGCTGAGCTCCTGATGGGATCTCGCGACGATAGGGGTGAAGGGATCGAGTGAATGAGCTCGCAACCAAGATGGGGGTCGCCATTTACTTCGTCGGAATCAGCTCGGCTCGGGAGAGAGGGCCCTGGTTGCGGAGCAGTCGTTCCAGGAGGTTGCGGTAGGAAAGAAAATGGAGTTCGGATATCGAAACCACTCGTGAAGATTTCCTTCTCCCTCCCCCCCCCCTAACCACACACACCCTTCCTCTGCATTACAATTGCGAGTCTTAGCAGTGGTTAACCCTAGCAACCATAGTTTTCACAATATCACACCGCTCCGGAGAGAACCAAAATATTAGGTCACTCTTAATTAATAATATTGATACAATATAATATTTTAAGATAATAATATTAATACAATATAATATAATATAATATATACTATAAATACATTATTTTATTATAATATAATTGTATTATATTATTATAATATATAATATAATATAATTTAATACAGTATTTAATATTAACAATAAAAACGATAATTCTAACTTTGAGAATTTCTAATAATAATGTAATTGTTGACAATAATGATGATTATTATTTAAAAAATAATTAATGCCACAATAACCTAAATAAAATGTGTATTTTTAGTTTAACAGTATATCATATAAACGGCTAAATTATTCGCGTAGCACAATTAACTTCGAAAATGTTATTCTTCTTATTAAATAAAAATATATTCATAAGACATGCAATTGAATAACTAATTCTTATTATAATAGTTTCGTACGAAATACATTCCAATTATGTTTTAATACAATAAATGAATAAAATGTTATAGGACGTTAGGAAAAATCAGTTTTATTTCTCAATGTGTTATTTTAAATCTTGGCTATTAATATTTGTTTGTTTGGCATTGTGGAGCCACATTCAAGCTTATGAGTTTTAAAAAATTTCATCGGACTTATATAAATGTTTTAGTAATTAAAATCATGGCAGTGTAAATATATGTATGGAAGAGAACGGTGTATCTACTATAAGTAGGGCAGAAAGAACCAAGGTAACGCTGTAAGGTTTCCTATTATCGGCTGTTCACGGTGAACTGAGCACACTTTTCAAACCCCTACTTAAGATCTGCTCGTATGCACTTTGTTTACTCTTCAGTCTCACGCAAATTTCACGTTAATCATTTCATTCATGCGTCAGATTAGTGATGCTGCGAAATTATTCGAAAAGTCATTGTTTTGCAAATATGCTCATTCTTACACCTTTTTTAATGCATTTACAAACCCTGACTAAAAAGAAGTAATTTCAGTATTCACAAAAGCATACCCAGCACTTTTAATTAAACTTTAACTAATGTAAATACTTTCTCGCTGTCGTGTCGTTACGTTAGCAACTTTACTGGGCGCATGCTAGCCGGTGCGCCTGATAAAATACACTCAGACAAAGGCTGTTCTCCGTAAAGTGAGCATTTCTGAAACAAACCTTAGAAAAAAGTCACTGCTACACGGGCGCACTGAGTGACATTCGCCCAGTTAAGTTGGTAACGATGGAGGGAAAGTATTCCCGTTTCTTAACGTCAAAAATAAAGTGTTAGGTAACCATTGTTGATAACTTAATTTGTTTCTCTCGCTTCCTGTTTTTTTTTTATTTAGCATCGAAGTGTAAGAATAAGCTGATTTGTTAAATATTTGTTTTTCTAATAATTTCACAGTTTCACTTGACCAACGCACGAATAACATGATGAGAACCATGGCAACGCTAATTTTACATAAGACGAAATAATACACAACCTGCCTACATGTAGATCTTAAGCAGGGCTTTCAAAAGTACTCGTACCGTGAATAGCCTATAAGGGAAGTTATATTTTTGAAAGGTTGATTTCAAAACCGCTCAAATAATCACGAAGAGCATATAAACATGGCACATCAACAAAAATATAAAAAAATTTTTGGTTATAAATATTTTCTTGCAATTTCTGGTGGATAATTCCTAAGAAAACATTTTTTTGACTAAGTTCGACCTATGAAAATGTATCAGACCTAAGCGAGGGTATCTCGGTGATTATTCTAACGCACAGGCATTAGGGACAATCTGCTAAAATAAATGTATCTTTGAAATTTCCCCTTCCCTGGCAATTACGAATACACGTGATAAAAAAAAAAGCTAATCGCATGCTAATTGTGGGGTAATACTTACTTGTGACCTCAACGGATGCAGAAATGAAGTAATTACGCGCAGTAATTGAACATCAATGTTTCTAATTACGGTAGTTATGTCTTACCTTATCGCAGGTACTTTCCCTTCGAATGGCAGTAACACAGCAGTGCTCTTTGACGTTTGCATCATGTCCTGACACTCTTCCACAGTGATCTGGGTTCAATCCCCGACGGAACCAAACCGTGCCCGGGTTTTCAGATTCCGCAGTAGACTAGGGGAAATTTACAAATCACCTATGAGATTTTTCAAAGTGCTCCCTCTTGTCTAATCACTCGCTCGTCTAATATAGTGTTTCGCTTCAGGTACAACACTCGTTAATTGGAACATTTTGCCTGAGCGAGCAATATTATTTTGCTACTTAAGTGTATTTTATTTCTCTCGTATAATAAAAAAAACCAAATAAATTATGAGGTTTTCAAATAATATTATGCATTTTGGTCAGTATAACTTTATTACATGAACAAGTTTAGTGTTTCCATCGATGCTAATACATTCCAATGTTTTTAACATCACCTTTCGTACTGCTGCTTTGTTGATCGGTTTCCTATAACCAGAAGGTCAGAAAAACGAAAATCCTTTGTGCTTAAATTCAGCCTATTCGGCAAGTTCACTCCTTCGAAGCTTGCTTGTTCAGAAACAGATGAATTATTCTCATCTTCACAGAGTGGCAGAGAATGTCTTCTTTATTCATAGAACCAAAATTGTAACACTGCAATATATATTCATGCATTATTTTTCCAAAATTAATTTTCCTCAGCGTTATGAAATTTTTGGCGTAAATGTCAGCAAGAATTTGTCGAGAGTTATAGTTATTACTGCTTGAAAGTTCTCAAACATTCGTTTAAATGCATTTCTCTCTTTAATTTCAATAAGCATATTTTCACTATTGTGCGGAATGCCTCGCTCCCTTAGTCGGATTCTAGGCTGTTTGTTTCTTGGGATTCCACAGTTTAAAGGAGGTAAAAGGATTAAAAGCAAAATTGGCAGTTATTCGAACATGAATTCTGCATAAGTCCCTAGCGAAAAGGACTGTCAAACAATAGTAAACAATAAAACAATTAAATATCAAATAAATTACTGCCGGTCCAATTACTGAAAAACAGACTACCAAGCCCGAAAATAAATTACTACTTCCATTTCAAACTAAACTCAAACGTGCGATGTGTCTGATTTGCTTAAAAAAGAAAGAATGGATTTAGGTCAAGTCCAATAACACAGCTCACAACCACAAAATTGCCTTAATAGCATGAATTTTAAATATCAACAGATGGATCTTCCAGCTTCTTTGTTATGGGGAATAACACGTGTTCAACATTCGATTATTGATCAGATTAACGGGTGTCAGTTGACAAGACTCTTTCCAAGTGGCGGGCATGCAACACTGTAGCAAACAAGATCGAAATTTATATTAGGGACCTCGAATAACAACAGGACGAGGATCGTGAAACCTACTTTGAATGTTTTGTGCGTTAGAGTCCGATACCCAACTCGGGTACCTTGTTCTTGGTGCGAGGAGGCTAACTGTTCGTCATTAACCTTAAAGAGTCTATGCGGAGTTGTATTTAAGCAGCTCTGCTATCCAGAAGCTGTCGTATACCCAACGGCATACTTTTTTTTTTTCGCGAAAAGATCCGACAAATTGTAGCCCAGGCTGATTTTCATGATTGAATGAGCGTGGTCATCACGAGTCTGTCTACGAATCACAGACGTTCAGTGCTAGGGTAACTGAATTCTGATTGGCTCATTCGGGCAAGGAAGTGTTTTAATACTAAAACACGCGGCCAATCATCAAAGGAAATTCTCAAAGGTGCGAGTGCGCTATTTAAGAAACATCTGCGTGTTTTCTTAGTGAAATAATACTGTGGTCCAGCTTGTATGGTATTAGATGGGCATTCTTGTTTCTCATGCTTCGCTGTATAAGTAAAATAAATACCACGTAATATTATCATAATACATAGCAGAGGATCCCTAGCTTTTCTGAGAACATTTAATTAATGTGTTTTTTCCTTCGATTCTTCTATTTTATGGAGGGGGGCCCAGTGGTGTCATGGTTAGACTACTCGCCTCCCACAAAGGCCAACCTGGTTTCTATTCCCGGTTGGGCTGCCCCCGGATTTTCGCATGTGGGTATCGTGCCGAATAATGCCACTAGTCGGTGGGTTTTCTCGGGGATATCCCACTTCCACCATCCTTCCATTCCGGTACTGCTCCATACTCACCTCGCTTCCCCCTCATTGGCTCTCAAAACCTCGATGTTAAGAGCAGACCAAATCTCTTCACTCACTCACTCCAGTCCTGTTTCGTTATTAAGTTGTAATTTCTTTTACGCTTTTATTATACTTGGATGACCCTATGGTAATTCAGTATGGACATTTATTCTATCAGAAGGCAACTGAAAGTTTGATCAATTTGATGTTATAGTTTTTAGAAATAAATCAGAAAATATGAAAAGGGGCGAGAGAAACATAAAACAAAGGTTAAAGAGGTGAATGAAATAATTAAAATATATAGGAAAGGAAAGAGATATAAAGATAGAAGTGGAGGAGAAGACTCAAATTACCCACTCACGTGTAAGGAGACGGAAGACATAGGGGATCACACTTTCATTCACCTGATTATAAAGACATTCAGTTGCGTACACTCGTAAAGATATGAGATGTAGCATTACCTTATCTCCTTCCTTTAATCGAATCACTCGATGCTTCACAAGCACAAGGGACATGTAAATTAATCAAAGCGATCTTCACGTACTCTCATAATTGCAGGTTTGCCTCAAGTCATATCATAATTAGAGATCTTCGTGAACGAGCATTATCGACACTGTGTACAGCAAACTTGGTACAAATTGCACTCGAGATGCTGTCCGAAATCGGCGGAAAACCAATCTCCTGGAAACTTCCGCACTTGGTTCACAAACAAACTCATTTTCGACGTGAATACGCCTTTAAAAATGAGGCCGACATATGGGGTACCAGGGCGGAAACAGAGTTGAGTTCCGAGATTTGGGCGGCTGTTAACAACGAGATCTTGAGAGCCGATGAGAGTGAAATGAGGTGAGAATGGAGCAGTTTCGGAATGCAAGGGAGCAAACCCCCCCCCCCCTCTCCAGCTCAGCAGCGACATCGTCCGGTGGGAGGCGAGCAGGCTAACCGCTCAGCCACCGCGACACCACGGAAACTGAGAGATGTAAAATTCCGACACTACAACTTCGTGAATAATGACACGGTTGAAGTAAGTGTGGTCTTGTATCGCGTATACGACTGCGATGCGAGCGTGGTCTTGAGTTAGCGCCGCATGTGTGCATACTAGGGTGGGTGCCCGTGGCGACTGGTGGCATTTTTGGGCACGCACGAAAATTCCCACGCAGTATATCCGCGACTGCAATGTGCCAGAATATAGTCACTATGGCCCATATTTCGCGTACCATAATTATGGTGTGGTGGGCCACAACTTCGGTATTTTGTACTATCATTTGAAAATGCGTACCATAATTCATTGTATTACTCACCAGCATTTCAAATACCTAAGGCACATCACTGCAGTACCAACAGAAGACCAGAAAATTATACTTGTGTCAAACGAAAGATCTCGTCTTGATCTGTCGATTTAAGCCCTAAAAGGTAAGTTTCCATTTCCTTAATTCAATTTAGTTCCCATCTCTCAAAGAAAATATTCTATATTATTCGCGGTTTATTCACACTTTTTGATTCAAACCATCAATAAATTGCTCCATATATGACGTGTTCAGTTGTTCCCTAAATACGCCATGTATCACAAGCGTTTTGTACTTCTGTTAACATAAAATATATTTTATTTTTGATTAAATGGAACTTTTAATTACATTTCGTATATGAATTATATTATTTTAATAGTAATTATAAACAAAAACAGAGAGAAGATATGTGTGTTGGTAACGCCCAGTAAGAAATAGTTCTTATGCGGAATATTATTAAAGTGAGTGAGCACGAATATGGTGCATTGTCCCTTTGGAGTAATTTTCTAGGTTTGGTTAAGCTCCATTTGCATGAGCCGGAGGAATATATTGGAAGCAGAACTTAAGCAGGGCTTCAGAAAATTTGCAAGAATTCGTGACTGGACTATAACTGCTAACGTAGGCGAAGAGTGAAGAGATTTTGGCGGACTTAAGAGCGAGGTCTTGAGAGCCGATGAGGGTGACTGAAGCGAGTATGGAGAGGCGCCGGATTAAAGGGACGGGGGAAACGGGAGATCCCCGAGCAAACCCGCCGACCAACGGCATCGTCCGGCACGATTCGCACATGAGAAAATCCGGGGATTGAACCCGGTTCGCCTTGGTGGGAGGCGAGCAAGCTAACCGCTTAGTCACCGTGGCCCCCGCTAACGTAGGTGTTTTCATGAAAACTCAAGACCGTATCTCCAACATACTCACGCCAATTATTTTTTCACAGTCAAGGAGTTGATTTTGAACGAACTGTCGAGATCACGATAGACTCGCCCGACTTTCAGTAGAAAATGCGAGGAAAAATTCTCCGACAGGAGTAAGTTCACAGGCGCTACCTCTTTAACGACTTCGGCAACTCAGGGTGGCGGAAATAAAAGAAAATGTTAGCGCGCGGTCTTTAAGCGCAAGACTGAGAAACGAAGTGGAACATTTTTTTTTTTTTCCCACAACTGCACACAATAAAAACAATAAATGTTCTTGATATAAAATAAATGACGCTGGACTCGCTCCCGCCATACCGCGCCGAGGAATCGATTCAGCGGCGAAAAAGGAAAACAGATGGTGATTTCGGTCTCCGCGTAGAGTTGCAAGGGGTTGGAGATACAAACGGATTGAAGGACCGCGTAGAGTTGCAAGGTTGTTGGAGATACAAACGGATTGAAGGACCGTGTAGAGTTGCAAGGGGTTGGAGATACAAACGGATTGAAGGACCGTGTAGAGTTGCAAGGTTGTTGGAGATACAAACGGATTGAAGGACCGTGTAGAGTTGCAAGGGGTTGGAGATACAAACGGATTGAAGGACCGTGTCGCGCCAATAGCGACCTAGCAGTACCGGGTGCTGCTCGGTAAACTTCTGTGATGAAAAAAAAAGCGCACCTTACCTAGCTAGTGAGAACATGGATCTTATCCGCAGTTCCGTCCGTTTTTCGCGAAAAGATTCACGTGAAGTCTACACTGTAAAAAAAATTCCTTCATTTTACGGAGAAATGCTGGTAAAATTTTATCCAGAAGCGTCCGTAAACTCTCCGTAAAACTGCGGACACATTGATTTTCTAAAACGGACATTCCATAAATTTAACGGAACCTCTCCGTTAACTTCCAATTTAGTTCTCTGTACTTTCCGTTTAAAATAAAAACAGATAGTGAAAATGTCCTTCATTTTCGTTATGTGGGTGTTCAACCGTGTATAAAAAATTATATTAAAAAATTTAAAGTATTTTGTACTCAAGCGAGGTTTGAACCCAAGTTTAAAAAATACCTGTTTTCTACTCTAACCACTCACCTACAACTCTCACGTTTAAGGCTGCCAAATATTACAGATGTCTGATGGTATTTTTTAATGTTTGAAAGGATAGGTCATAGTCGCGTGGATAACCTTAACTGCCGCAGAAACAATAATTTTCTTGTTACAGTGGCGAAGAAAGCTTCGCGTAGAATCGGCATTGTTCGTCCCCGTAACTCGAAGCCAAAGGGAATACGGAGACTTTCCGTATTTTGTATTTACGGTCTTAACTCCTTTTTTCGTCATTACGGATTGCCCTTCCGTATATACGCTGTACATTTCCGTAAAATATTCCGTAAATATACGGAAATTGTTAACAAAGTAGACTCCAATCTCCTATGGCAAACGTGCAGTTTTCCTTTGGTTATTGGTCACGTGTCTTTGTCGGGAGACAGTTCCTTATCTGACTGGGCCAATCAGAATTAGCTAACTCCAACACTGCGTGTCTGTGATTCGTGGGCAGACACCTGCAATGCGTGACAGTTGAACTCAGCCAATCACAAAAGTGGATCTGAGCTCTAGTGTTTCTGGAGTACAAGTTGTCCTGAAATATTTTCGCGAAATACAGGTGGTCCTAGATATTGGTAAAAAAATAAAACAGAAAGTATTAAGTTAAGAAGCGTTTCGCAAGCAACTTTCTGGATGAAACCTGCATCCGTAAAATAGCGGTGATTTACCGATGCATTTTTCAAAGACTGTACAACATAAATAAGAACTGTGCGCTTCTGGTGAGCACGTAGCACCGACAGAATTTCTCACGTTTCTGCGCATGCGCTATTATTTTTTTAAGCCTGTAGATAGACACCCGAAAAATTCGTGAGCTCTATGACCTGTAGACTAGACTCCACAGTCTTGTGTACAATCACGCAGATAAAATTCCTCTTTAGTTCCTTGCTGTCACAGTGGAAGGCTAAGGTTGGGCCTGCATTTTGTTTCACGTTTCATATTGGCTCTGGTTTCTTCAGGAGGTGTCAAATAACACGTGGACCAATGACAAAAGTAACATTAACATAAGAGTTCCAGAATTCTATCTTATGAATCAGCGAATTCTTCAGGTCTGTATCTATAGATATAGCGCAGCACATACATACCTTCTACGTAAATTGGTAAATTATTAGACGTTCTATGGTTTTCTTAATTGTTACGTCAAGGATGATATAAATGTTTGTCATTTTTGAAACTCCTTCGTTGAGAAACTGCCTCGAGCTTGAAAGCTTACATATATCTTAAATTGAATTTTTTCCCTAGTTTTTTTTAGGTCTCCCCACCCCTTTTTCCACCTACCACACGCCCAATCTTCCCACCAACCCCTTTATCACCGGGTAACATTTTTTTTCTGCAAGTTTGATAATTTTTAGATTCGTGAGTAGTAAAATATCACTAACCCTTTGAGGATGGCACAAATTTATCGGCACAGAGGACAAGGTTGACCTGAGCTGCCTACAGGGCCTATTCTTCAGTACTACAGTATTAATTGTGTTGGTCTCTGTATGTCCACTAATCATCATCGTATTGGTCCTGGCCACACCGGACACGCCCACTGTACTCTGCGTCGTTTATCATTGGCTGGCCGTCGGCCAACGGAGTCGCTCTTTGACTGTGCACCAATTGATATTATGTCGCTACAGAGGTAACAAATGTTACAATCCATCCAGCCCAGTTGATAAATGAAAATAATAACAGTTTTCTTCTTACAAATTGAAATGAAAACTATTTATAATTTTTTCATTTAGATTTCAATAAATTGCAAGGAAACCATACAACTATTAAAGTCAACCTTTTTTTTCTTCTCAAGAGCTAAGAGGTTTCCATATGAAGTATATGGAGTATATACGTGCGTACTCCTAAAAGGGTTAATGTTACATCTTGAGCTTGAAATTATGCAATCAATAGATTTGTATTTGCAGAAAATTAATAGTTATCTATGGTTTTATATATATAACCTGACTGACTGACATATTAACGCCCAGCCTCAACCAGTGTTCCTAGAAACATGAAATTAGAAGAAAACTTTCATTATGGCAGCAACATTAAGGCAACCACTGAGGAGGGATTTTTCAAAATCCAACCCCTAAAGCGGTGAAATGAGGTTTCAAAGTTGTTATTAGATGGTTATTTGAAGCCAGCAAAACTCCGTGAAGGCACTAGGCTGCAAGTCAAAGCTCTACATCGCAATGCAGTCAAGGCCACTATTTTAATTGGATCAGCTCAGAGAGATGCAGTGTTCGTGCCACGTATTCCACTGATTACCAATTACCTCCCTCTGGAATTAAATAAGACGCAGTCTCCCCTGAATGTGTGATTGATTTATGACGATGCATAAGTCGCAGGAACAAACTCTCAAATTCGCAGCGAGTTTACTTAAAGACAGGACTGTTTCTCCCGCTGTCAGGTTTACGTGTCGCGCTAGCGTGTAAACTCACCCCTCGACCTGTTTGTTTTTGTGCCACCTTCTAAAAATGGCAAACAACATTATTTACAAAGGAGTAGTGTATAAGTCCTGACTTACATGATGACAAGGCCGATTACCGATCCAAGCTCAACAGCCACAATTCTCTTATTTTTGTACATGCGTTTCATTTCAACTTCTATTTTAAAATATCTATTCTATCTTAAAGACATTTTGCAACGAAAACACGAATTCAATGCATACAAAGTCGCGGGTAAATGCTTTTTTAATATATAATTGCTGTTGTGGTTTCAATTTTTGTACACTATACAATATGGCGATTCCACGAGGTTGAAATTGATCAGAAACGTGATAAATATTTGAAAGGTTGACATCTTGCTGTTCAAAATGAGTGAGTAATGCCCTGAAGAGGGTGAATATCATTCCTAAATTTCTTTGTATTTCGTTTGTTCGTTACGCTTACTGGCATTCTTTTGATGCGAACTTTGCAAAGAAGGAAATAATTATAATGTATTTTGCATCAGTTTTGAATTAAGATATTTTTCTTTCTTCGTACCGAGAACTGACGTCATGCTAATATTATGCCAAACAGAATGTGCGTTATTTTTTTCAGCAGAAAAGGTGAGACGTAAATTTTAGGTTATTGAAAAATTGCACTCTTAGCAAATCACACACATTAACAAGTTTGTAAATTGAAATACTGCAATTTTAACTGCATATATTGTTATCAAATTGAAGAACAGTTAGAGTTGAGGAGACATCCAGCCTACAAGTGAGTGAGTGGAAATATTTGTCGATTCTTAACATCGATGTCTTGAGAGCCGATGAGGGCGAAGCGAGGCATGGAGCAGCGCCGGAATGCGAGGGTGGAAGAAACGGGAGATCCCGGAGAAAACCCGCCGACCAGAGCCACCGTCCGGCACGATTCCCGGCATGCGAAAATCCGACGGCGACCGCGCTGGATTTCAAACCCGGTTCGCCTCGGAGGGATGCGAGTACTCTAACCACTACACCACCGCGGCCCCTACACAGCCTACAAGACGAAGAGATGTTCGATCCCTGCCCAACTTCTCCACGAGGTTTCAGTCGTAAAAGGAATGTGGGTTGTAGAGTGCATACGTCAGCTACGCAGTAGCTATCTCCCTGTCACAAAATTAAACCGTTGTTCTTCCCATCACAACTGCCAACATGACAAGTCATTCTCCAGTCGCTCATTGGCTCTGACGACGTCCTGCCGAATCGCTTTCCAGCGATGTCATTGTGCTCTCGTGTGTTGCTGGCGTTAGCGATGCACCCCGCCGTTTCACTTCTGTAATCTTACGTACTCGGTGATAATGTGCTCGTCACGAAGGCACAAACCAATGAATAAAAAAAAAAGCGGCAATGATGATGCAGAACTGCAAAGAATATAACACAGTAGTGAAACAGTCCCTTATCACTAGAGACGTGAAAAAATTCGCGTTATTATTAGGGGACACGTTTGTCGTTGGATCATACTTTATTTAACATGCCCTGGGTAACTCTGCGCCAATAAATAAACGGTTCACAATTTGAGTGCCCCAATCACGTGCAGTTCAGTCATAAAGGGAGTGACACCCACCACTGTTCATCAGCCAACAGAGAGATGACGCAGGCTCTAGTGTGTGTGTGTGTGTGTATATATATATATTAGCGTGAAGTTTAGCCTGATTACTAACAATAACAATAACGCGAAGTTTGTAGGTCCCTACTTACAATGCCTCCAAAATGGCGTTACTGGTAAGTTAAATGCTGAAACTCCGTTCGCCAACCAGCGCTTGGTAACCTACTCGCTAGATACGCCCCCCCCCCCCCAAGACCATCCAATAAGAAAAACTTCGCAGAACGCAGTAGCCAATCAGACACAAGGCCCTGGAACAGGAGCCGGGCGCAGCCAATCGGAGAATGGACACGCCCACATCAAACGAAACTCCGCGAAATTTCGCCTTTTCGCACTCATCTGCTCCAGGACAGAACCGCTGGGTTTAGCCCAGGCATCAAATGGACTTCCGAAATATCCGGGTTTGTACCTATGGCACTGTGTAATGTATAGTCCATTCACTCTTACTCCATTTTTTTTTCTTCAGAAGCCTCGCTGAAGTTCTATTTTCCAGGATATTCATCCGCCTCATACAAAGAAAGCTTAACCAAGTCTATTAAATTACACCAGAGTAAGAACGCGCCGCATTCATGCGCAATTAGTGTAATAGTATTTTGCTTCAGAACTATTTATTACTCAGCATTACCAACACACCTATTTTCTTGCGGTTTTTATTCGTATTAATTATTAATTAAATATTACAATCTATAAATAAAATATAAATACAATTTCAATTTAAATAAAAATAAGGAACTTCTTAAGTTAGTTCACTTATAAAACGCTTGATACACATGGAATATTTTATGAAACAATCACGTCATATGTGAGGAGATTTTTCAAAAGTTTTTTTCAAAAAGTGTGAAGAAACCGTGAATAGACTATAGTCTGATTGTCGAAGCGAGCGGTGGATGACGAGGCGAGCAATCAGATGCTTGCGTGGAGCCGAGCTCAAGTGCGATCCTACTACCCCTATCTCCAACCCCCGGGGTAATCCTTATGCGCTCCTCATCAAAGATGAGTGAGGAACCACCCGCTTCGGCCCGGACGCCGATGAAGGACACGCGTCACACGGATGGTACTTCCACGTGTCCTGAGGAGGAAATCAATAAACCCAGGACCACTTTGTCCCATTCTCTGCCCGCGCGGTCCATTACGCATCAGTGGAGGGCCTGTCCGGAAGGTGGTTTCTCAGTTTCCGTCCACGCGAATTCGCTTCTTCAGCTCGGAGGGGCATGTTCCGCGGGAATCCCTCGGGAGTTCCTAAAGCGTTTCCCATGTCGGCCTATTTTCAGCGTCCGAGGAAAAAGGAGCGAAAGGTAGCGATAGGGGCGACACAGACACGGGGTAATCATCTGTAACATCGCTTCTACGCGCGAGCCACCGAACTGGCGAACCGGCTTTAGACGCGAATACATCTTTAAAAACCTCTCAACGTATTATCCCGAATGCACTCGTTCAACGAATGTCTAGGGACAGGAGTTTTTCGAGAAAATACTAACGGCCATGCTGGACTTCAATATCCTACGACCACAACCACACCTTCCTTTGGTTGTTGGACGCGTGGCTACGTGAGAAGACATGTTCCTATTCGACTGGGCCAATAGTAATGAAGTACTCCGATAGAGAACGTCCATGATTGGCTGTCAGACACTTGGGGCACGTTACATTAAAATCATCCAACCACGAAAGTGCATACGAATAAAAGTGTTTTGGAGTACAACTGGTCTTGAAATCTTATCGCGAAAAAAAAAAAAAAAAACACCTATCCCTAAGAATGACGTATTGCAGAATATGTAAGATCATGGCTGGTGCTGTACAAGATCAGACGCCAGGGCCAATACGAACGGCGCCTTTGTCTTAGCTAATGCCATAGGCTGCTGCTAGAGCACTAAAATGTTATTTTTGGTTCCTGCCGGGATCGTAAACCAATCGGAATTATTTTCACGAGTTCCTTCATGTAATCTATTACTAGAGACCTGAAGAATTCGCACGTTCATTTTGGGACAAGCTAGAATTCAAAACACCGCGTGTTTATGTAACTTCAGCCATTGGACCACACCGTGTTTGACACCACGTGGAGAACGCTGGCTCAATCGTCGCCTTCCACTGTGACAGCAGACAACCAATGTGCAGTTGACATCGGCAAATATGTACACAATAATGTAGAGTTTAGCGTACAGGTCATTATACTCACGAATTTTTCAGTTCTGTAGTTATCACAAGGAATTCGTAAGTACTTCCCAGACAAAAAAAGTACTCTTTTGTAACACCTGGAACGAAAAATTAATACGTAAGTTTTAGGGTTAAAATCAGAACGATATATAGATGCCAAGACGGAAAAGGCGATGGCGCGTGTCCAGGGTGTGCCATTACGGCATTCTAACTCTTTCAGTCAGAGTGTTCTGCATATGGGACGTTGCATATAAAATGAATTTAATGGTCTGCACTGTTCACAGTAGAACATGCCGTCTAATGAGAAACATCACTCACTGTAAAGAATATATTCCGTAACCTTATAAACTGCTGCTGCCAGTAACATAAGAGCACGGACAGATTTTTATTGGTCCTGAGGTATGAGGAAGCGAAGTATCGATATCAGTACAGTTCCTTGAAAAAAAAAAATGGTGTGTTGCAACTCCTAGAATAGATTTATCTGTGTTAACTTGCTGACTAAAAATACGATTGAAATAAATTATGGACCAGTGCAACTCGTGTTCCTATTGTAGTGTGTACACACAAGAATACTACTGTCTTGAATGCCAATAAATGTGTGCCATCCTCAAGTAAATTAAATAAACCAAGGGTGTCAGATCTTGAAAAGTTAGTAATTTTATATTTGTATCAAACATTGTTCAACTCGTAAGCATTGTATGTGATGACATTTCCTCGAATATTTTTTTTTTCCCCACTTTATATGTTTGGAATAATTTGATGTGGAAAACAAATTTTACAACATAAAAAAATGCCGTAGGCTGTTTCTTGACACATACGAAATCACAAAATAATATTTCATGTATTAAACAAAAAGTTCAAAATCAGCAAGAATTTTTTAATAATTAACATTTATTTTTCATATAGGTATGGATGGTTATTTCGTGATTACGTATGTGTCATGCAGTATCCCATGGGGTTAGTTTAGTTTGTAAATGTCTTCATCTGTACAACTTAGTTCTTATAAGTTATTGGGGAAGCAAGAAAACAGAATCATTTTGTATACGATATAAAATTATTTAAAAAAAATGTAATTTTGCTTTTATTCGAGGAAAATGTTATTAAATGCAATGCGTACGAGTTGAAAAATGTTTGTCAGAAATATAATATAATAATTTTTGGGGTGTCCGAAACCGTTAAAAGGAGCTCCACGGACTATAGCCTAGTTATGTAATGTATAGGGATAGGGAAATTGCGCTAGTTCATTTCAGAACAAGATAGACGTCAAACACGTGTACACTGAAGTTGACTTTGCAATTGGCTCGCAGTTTAATTGACACGCCCTGGACAACTCTGAGTTAATAGCAGACCTGCAAGGAAACCAGTAGCGAGTGCCATACTGCCATCCGTGAAGTAACACTGGCTACCCTATGGGACAGCAGCCAATGAACAAACATCTGAGGCTCTAGTATACACAGGACTGAGGAGTCTAGCCTACAGGTCATTGAACTCGCGAATTTTCCTATCCCTAATTACGCAGTATAAATGGTTAACAGAAATGTTAATTGGCAAACCTCTATACCCTTAAACAGTTAAAACACTGAGGAATCGCAGTGATGTAGCAGCTATAGGGTTAGCCTTGCCACCAAGGCAAACCGGGATCGAATCCCGACGGGGTTAACCTCGGATTTTCGCATGTGGGAATCGTGCCGGACGATGCCTCTGGTCGGCGGGTCTTCTCGGGGATTTCCCGTTTTCCCCCATCGTTACATTCCGGCGCTGCTTCATTTCCACATTGCTTCGCCCTCATCCGTAGAGCTAGTGAGTTTTCGCGGAAAAAAAAAAAAGAAAATTAAAACGCGGTAGACTTCAATGCTATAAGCACCCAGCAGCAGTTTGTCTAATGCTATTGGTTGCTGTCTGCTTGAGATGGCGTTTTGATATTAGACCGGAACACTCCGAATTCGGCAACGTCGGCACTCATCCTATGTGATTCATCTGCAGATTGTTACTATGCGCCAGAAAGGAATTCAACCAATCAAGATAAGTAAATGACCCTACAGTGTTTTAAAGTATAATTTGTCCTGAAATCTTTTCGCGAATATTCACTAACCCTACGCATCGGTTCTCAAAACCCCGATGTTGAACTTTTGAGGAGCACACCCGCATATACTCGGAGCTACGTTTGTATGGAAAAATTTTTGCAATTGAGAAAATAACGCATACTTTAATAGTTTTATTGTTTTACTGCACTTTATCGCAAACTAAGTAAGAAATTATAATTTGTCAACACTTCAATTTCTTATAAAACTGTTATTTTTAATAATTTATCAACTAGGCACGATGGATTGTAACATTTTTTACCTCTGTAGTGACACATTAATTGGCGCACAATCGAAGCGCGACTCCATTGGCCGACGGCCAGCCAATAATAAACGACGCAGAGTACAGTAGGCGTGTCCGGTGTGGACAGGACCAATAGGACGATGATTATTGGATATACAGAGACCAACACAGCTGATACTGCAGTATTGAAGAATATCGGCAGCTCAGGCCAACCTTGTCTTCTGTGCCAGTAAATTTGTGCCATCCTCAAAGGGCAACGAGCCACCAAAATCTCTCCTCTCCACTCCGGTAAAATACAAAATAACGTTACATTCGAAGTTTGATTTCCTTATACATAGGGCCAGTGAATTTTCGTGTAAACTTCGGAGCGCACAGTAGACTTCAATACTATGTATACATCTGAACTGTTGTTATACCTCCATTGGCTGCTGGTGTCATGTCCGCATTTGACCCAGCCACTCAGGACTAAGTAACTCCGACAGCGAACCTTCGTGATTCGCGCGCAAATAGTTAACATAGATAAGAACATTTCTTAGCCAACCAAAGAAGCTGGACGACCTTATAGTTAGAGCCCCGAGTATTTCGCGGATTGAGTTGTCAGCAAGCTAGGCTGGACAGTCCTCTATACACTCGAGACATTATCGTTTGCTTATTGGTTGCTGTGATCAAGTGAGGCCTCTGTACAGGGATGTTAAACACTCACTCACACAACTGCTTCCTGCTTGATACTGGCTCACAGTTAAACGGGGCGTGTCTGAAGAACTGTAGTCCAATCACAACAGTAGGAGAAAAGGGCAAGTGTTTGGAGTCTACCACGCCTCGGAATGAATTCGCGAAATTCTCGTGGCTCTACCTGTAGTGATTATATCTGTATATTGTCTCAAAATTTTTCGCGAAATATCACTGCCCCTACAGATAAAGTATAATTCAGAAAACTATTCCACAGTTAGAAAGAAATTATATGAACGGCAGTACTATAGTTAACATGATGAAAATAATTCCAAATAATTAATTTTTCTTTAAATCTGCCACATCCGTTTTTTTAATAATTGAATAAGTCTATCGGGCCTGTAAATGTCCCCATTTTTATGGTGGAAGTTTAACTGAGGAGCAGTTTACATACAAAACTAAAGTGATTTCCCTATAAAAATGGGACGTGAATCCATGACTTGGTAGGAAATCAAGCCCGAAATCTTGTCACGCGAAGTTACCAGCCCTAAAGATTTAAGGGACCAGAGTTCGCGATTCTATGACCTCTTTCAGAAAAAGACGAACACCGCAGTTCCTTCTGAATAGGAAGGTGTTGCGGGGGCAGAACGAGAGGGTCTCGTCCGGTTGTGAATAATGAAAGCTTGGCAAAGTCGAAAAAGCAGTTAGACCGACCGCGCGGTGGGAATCGATATCGGAGTATCACTGAGGGAGCCAAGCAGAAGATTGTTTTTGTGTGTGGGGGGGGGGGGACGATCGGTCCCATGAGATTCTCTCTGGTGTACGATCATAGGGTTGGACTCGTGCTGGCAGTGGTTTACTCCGCATGCTGGATTAAGTATGGAGAGATTCCCGCTCTCGCTGACAGACAGGACGGTGAGCGGCAACCTGCTCCGGTCGTGCCCTGGAGAGGCACTATTGGTATGGATAGAACTCCGGCCAGACCACACGCTTGGTTTCTGAGGACGAGGATCTCAGAACCTCTGTGGTAGAGGGAGCGAGGATGTGCGGACATGCCAGGCTTGGGCTTTGGACCTGTCCAACTGTCGCATTAATCTTGGCCTCCTTGCGTTGAGAGGACGTGATTCCTCTCCCCCGCCTATTGGGAGGCCGAAACGCGGTAAGGCCGTAAGGTTAAGAGCGCTGCGTTAAAATACAAAATACAAGACCGTTATGTCCACTGTAACTGTATGGATTTGCCAATGGAGAGGTCACATTCGTTACGCTTGCCCGAAATGCTAATTTATTTTTCTACTCTTCGAGGATATTTGTTAATTTTTTTTTAACATTGTATCAACACAAGTTTGATTAAAATCTCAAAACCATCGAATGGTTGAAGGGGGGGGGGGGCTGTCAACGCTTATTCTGCATGTTAATGATTGTAGCTCTAATCCTAGTGCCAAAGCAATTACAAAAATATTTAAACATGCAATGTGATTTTAGCATTGCGGGGAAATCCAACTCATACGTGACTCTTAGATAACTTACGATTTGGATGGTAACTTCAAATTTTGCTATTAATTCTAAGACTAGGCTGCAGGCGAATCACATAAACATCAATTCGTTAGAAATTACTGTATGCCTTAAAATTGTACCAGCATAACTAATCAGATTTGGCGAAATATGTTAATAACTTCCCATTTAAAAATAACTTGGCAAAAATAATTTTAATATATCCATTTTTTAATAAAAACAATACATCGGCCTACGTCTCTTTCGCACATTTGTGATACTAGTGTTTCGTAAATTTGTAAAATAAAAATATGTTAAAAGTACAGAAAACAATTCTGTGCACTCGATTTTCCCTAAGAACGTCATGACTAGAGTTGAGTTGAGACCCGATAAGTGTGAAATGAAGTGGAAATGGAGCTCTCTGGTAGCTTCATTCCGTGTGGCCGGGTCAAACAGGATAACGAATTCTATATGTGGCGGCAGACGATGAACAAGTTATTTGTGCTCAACTGTGTAAAAGACTGTGGAGTTTAGCTTGGTACTATTTTTAATACGAAATTGTAGGGTCCCTTAATTCTACACATTTAGGAATATTCAGTACGGTAATGTTTTTTGTTGTAAGCAAAAATTAATATCGTAAATTCTTTATATCCGGAATTATTTTATTACATTTGCGTGGGGAAATATTCATTTTTCGGAAAATGTTTCCAATATTTTTTTTTTGGCAGCACTGAAAATTCGAATTCTATAGCCAGAGAAACGACTCCACAGGAAGTCGATATACTTATTACATTATAGGATATAAAATTGATAAAACCGTTTTGCAGGGTTGTTGTTTCTTTGTAATAGTGCATTATTGTTAAGTGGCTGTAAAATACAATAAATGTGATCAGAAACATTTCGTGGTTATCATACTATACAAAAATAAGTGCCAGACCATTATTTTGACTAGTTATATTAAGTCCCAACATTGATATGTACATGTTGAAAGTAATTGAGTGTCACTATTTTATCATGACATGGTGAAGTAAGCGTCGGAAAATTTGTAAATGGGTGTGTTAAATGCTGTCCATCGGTAGGTAATTTGGACATGGATGAATGAACTATTCAGTTCCTGACGTTGATTTGCCGAACGAAATATATTTTTGTAGCATAGCCGCTATGGATTGATCATCTGCTATAATTATATTTTTTGATGTAAAAACATTTCAAGGACCCCAAACGACAGTTAATTTGTAGTAGTAGGGGCGTGATGGTTCTAGATACAAAGGTATGCTGCATTTTTTGATATCAAAGGGTTGAATCTATTGAAAGGGTTGATCAAATTAATCGAAAGGGTTAATCAAATTGACCAAAAGGATTAATAAAATTGAAAGGGTTAAATGGATTGAAAGGGTTAATCAAATTGAAAGGGTTCAATGAATTGAAAGGGTTAATTTTTAATCAGATTTCTTTGTGTCATGGAGCTCTGGAACTCAACTGAGGTGTGGCGTGTTGGGGACAGGGTATGTAAGTGGTGAGTTTTGTGCAAGATTCGCATAAGAGTAAATTTTTTGTCTCGTAGATGGTGTTGGTAGATAGGGGACTTTGAAAGATAGTATTATTCCAAATGAATAACAGCGTTGCACTAGAGAAATAATTTCAGAGTAATTAAACAAGTTTCGCCTATGAATAAATTACACAAAGGACTCATCAAATCGCAAATTACAAACGAACACAACTACATGAATAACCTGGTGTTGACAAGTGGTAAACGATCATAACTACATGACTCCCCAGGTGTCTTAAAGTGAAGGAATTAATTAACGAAGAAAAAAATGTCACTATAAATTAAATGGCAGTCTTCCTAAACAAAATATATACGAAAACACGAACAAATGATACTACTTGACGCCTCTTGCACATACCTGACATGATTTTAAAACACATCCATCTGTCTGTGCGACTGGTGAGGAACTTTAGAAACGGAATTCACACATTAAAATAAAACGTTTAATATACGTCCATTCTCTCGGGAGGACACTGCAGCACTTATTTGGATATACCAATTATGTTGATTTATAAGCTGTGTTGAGAGCAAGTAACCTGTGTCGGCCTATGTTTGATTATAGACTAAGGTGAAAAACTCGGAAATTTTAATGAAAATACAAAACGAATGTTTCCAAATAAATTAAACAGCTAATGAACACAAGTACGTGACAATGACTAAACGAATTAAAAAAAAACATGTAGTGAAATCGCACCAGGAGCTCCCCAAAAACACATCCATCCACCTGGGAGGATGGTGAATGGATGATTGGATTGTATGATGTGCACCTGCTTATAAGCTGTTATATATGTGGAGTGCGGCTGAGTTTAAATTTACGACAAAAACTCTGAATACACTATTCGCCCTACAACAGACAACGAAATAATATTTTTTTTTTAGAACATACACATATTTTTAACGAAAGTTTCACTATTGTAAGAAGAATTACTTTTAAAACAATTGTTTCCCGTCGAAGCGAAAGGAGACTTGGATGTCTTAATCCCACAACACTTTATAGAAACGTACTATATAATATTTTTAATTCACAATAAGTGGTAGAAGAAAAATTATTTAAAATAACAGACGTACTACAAATTTGTTTCCGTTAAGTGTGTGAAATTCACTCAATTGCCGAAATGATAGTTGAAAATGCTACGAAGTTTCGTCGCCCGATCTCAGAAACGGAGTTTATACGATAAATGCACTATATCGGCTTATCACACGAAAATTATTTTTTTTTTTTCAAATAGATTAAAAAACTTAGAAAATTTTTTAAAAATATAATATCGCTTAATGAGTATCGCGGCTAGGAATCAGGCATATTACATATCTACACTTTTCGAAGCCCGCTGGCTGCCGCACACTGTAATGTTCAGTGTCGTGTCACGAAACCCTGCTGGCCGCCTACCCCTTGGTAGTGGCATGGTACCCGGCACCGGTCAAGTTGAGAGTGGTGGTGTATACGTTTATCCAAGACAAGTGTTTGCAAAAAACTAAGATGGCGCCAGACAGCTAAAAATGTTCACATCGGTGCTGCTCTCCGCCCTCCCACCCCCGGAAAATAAATTATAAATTATTTCGGCAGCACTCGCAGTTGGGAGCAGTCTAAACTCAATAAGGTTTTCGCCTTCCCATAAGCTAAAATCGCATTGAATACTTCAACACATCTAGAATAACAATTGTCACAGCAGTGACCTTGGTGCATTGTACCTGTTGCGAGCTGCTGCAGAGATGTATTCCCTTGTGGATCTAGATGATGTAGTGAAGTTGTAGCAGATGTCTGGCGTTGTTCTAGGTGTGGACGCCTGTCGTTGTTGTAGACGTTTTTGTAGACGTCTGGCATCGTTCTCGACGTAGACATTTGTCACTGTAGTGGACGCCTGGCATCCTTCTCGGTGTGGACGCCTGTCGTTGTTGTAGACGTTTAGCATTGTAGTAAACGCCTAAGTCTCACTACTGCTAATGCAATGCACACGTGCGTATACACACATGAAGGAAGCTTGGCAGTTGACGTCTTATCACTGAGAAAAATATTAATTTATTCATCCTTATAAACTAAACAGATTCAATGATTCCTATTATCCTTTAAATTTGCTTAAATTTGGCCTTCTAGGAAAATGATTCTAAATATACTGAAATTCAACAGATTTCAGCTTCGATGGAAGTGATTTCAAGCTCGATAGTGCTATTTCAGTAATATCATGTCGAAAAAATAGTATTTGTAAATGAAATAAGTTCAAATATACACATTTTATGGTAGAGTCGAAATTCTGGGCTAGGAAAAACTACACGTGAAATACTCATAAATATATAAAAAAAAAAAACAGATGGAATATGTATGTTTTCTCTGATATATGAATAAATATTTAAAAACAGATTGAAAGCAAAAAATAAAAACTTTTCGAACAAGTTTGTCTAAATCGAAAGATGTGTGAATGGTATTCTAAGTTTAACTTGTGTAAGTGGAAAGATGTGTGAATGGTATTCTAAGTTTAACTTGTGTAAGTGGAAAGATGTGTGAATGGTATTCTAAGTTTAACTTGTGTAAGTGGAAAGATGTGTGAATGGTATTCTAAGTTTAACTTGTGTAAGTGGAAAGTTGCGTGGTTTTCACTACGTGAAAAATTTTAGCGAATTAAAAATATGTCTTATAGTTAGTTATAATTTCTTAGAAATACTTAAATAAGTTAGCTGGATAAATGTATAAAGTTTTTTTGGATTAAAATATGAAGTGTTTTTGTTGGAATATTAAATCTTTGGGATTATCTTGTGGGCATTACAATATAAAGTAACATTTAACTTAAGGTATATAATTTTTGATCGGCGGGACTTGTGAAATTTTTATTTCGCTGGGAATAACTGCACCAGGCTCTGGGAGAAACAGTTTTTCTCGTCGGTTCAATGTTCGAGCGAAAGTAGCAGTTACTAGGGAAGAGAGGAGATAGCCCAGGTCAGTTCAAAATCCACTGCTCCGAGGGAAGAATCCTTCCCAACATTTTACACAAAAAGACGTGCTTTGGCCTTGAGGGAAACCTCTGTTCCTGGCCGAGGCAGCTCTCGGATCGGAAAACACGCGCTCTTGGCTGGGGGTTGCCTGACCTTGAATCGACAGCAAAGACGGAATTCTTGGTTCGGCCAGTTCTCGAAATATCCGAAAAACGCGTTCTTGGCTAGTGTAAGGGGCAGGGGGGCTGTGTGGCCTTGAAAAGGGAAATCCTCCGGAAACATGCTCTGGGTAGGTGTAGGCGGAGGGAGTTGTTGGCGCTAAATAGATTTTTGCAGTGTTGAATCGATAGCGGGTGCTTGCACTGGAGCTCTGGAGTGGTGTAGGGGGACGGGAACGCATGGCCGAAAAACGCGCTCTGGAGTGTTGTTGCGTGACCTTGGATAGGAAGTCTCTTTTTGCACAAAGACGTGGTCTGAACAAGCAGTGGGGGGGAGGGTAGCATCGACGTGAACAGTTTTAGCCGTCCGGCGCCATCATAGTTCTTCGCAAACACTTGTCTTGAATAGCCGTATACACCAGCTCTCTCGACTTCACCGGGCGGCTGCCTGAGTACCATGCCGCGACCAAGGGGTGGGCGGCCAGCGGACTTTCGTGATAAGACATTGAACATCACCTGGCATGGCGGCCAGCAGGCTTCGAAAAGTGTAGACATATAATATGATGTACTGTTATTTATTATTAAAGGAAAATTTTATTAATGCCTTATTGAAGATGGTCCGAGCTACGCCATATACATATACTACTCACCCAGTAGCTAAACATACCCACGACTTCTACCCAGAGCTTCGTGTAGCCAATCAGGAAATCGGTGAGCGCACATGAAAGGATCCGGGACGCCATTTTGCATTTGCGTGCTATACTCTGTTCGTGGTTTCATCACACTTTTCAACAGAACATTTGAAAATTCACCCCTAACGTGATGTCTTTGGTTGTTTCCTAAATGTGGCATGTAACACAAGCATCTAATAATTCTGTTAACATAAAAGTATATTAATTTTTGTTAAAACTGAATTTTTACTTACATTTTATACATAAATTACAATGTTTAGTTCACAATTTATTTGAATAAAAACGGCGAGAGAATACGTGTATTGGTAGGCCTAATGCGTAGTATAAAAAAAAAGGGTTCATGCAAAATACTGCGCAAGAATGCGGCGTGTTGTGACCTTGGTGTAAGTTTCTGTAGACCGCTCACGGTAAAGTGAGCACTTTTGAAGCCCTAGTTGCTTTTTTCTTTCAACCAATTTATATACTTCCACCACATGTTAATGTAAACCCTTCCAAGTGAGTAATAAACAAAGTGCATACATTCACCATACCCAAAAACCAAAAGTCCGAGGCTACAAAGAAACGTAGTTATTGGTTATTATGTCTGGTGAAACAGCTCACTTTACCGTGAACGGCCTACACACTCGGTTAAGCTTGGGGCCGCGGTCTCTGAGCGGTTAACCTGCTCGCCTCCCACAAAGGCGATCCGAGTTCAATCGCTGGCCGGGTCACTCCCGTTTCCCCCCGCCCTTGCATTTCGACGCTGCTCCATGCTCACCGCGCTCCACCCTCATCGGCTCTCAAGACCTCGCTGTCAAGCACTGCCCAAATCTCTTCACTTACTCACTCACTCACTCGTTCTCTCGATTAGGTTTGGCTTGCGTGAGGCGGAGGAACGATCTGAAAGTATAACTTCAGCAGGGCTTCAGAAATGTTAGAAGTGACGGGAGAATGGACTATAGTCTACTCCGAGGTTCTACCGTAGAAGGAAATCTGAACGTTACGTGGCTTATCCGTTGTGTCGTGACCAGGGACACAGAGCGTCCCTTTCGTCGATAGAAATGCTTTCATCTCGCGTGACGTAAATTTGTTGGTTACCAAACTCCTTACGAGCTTTCAAATTTTGTCGTACTTGCTTTGACCGAGTTCTGATACAGCTCCTAAACTTCAAGGAACGACTTTGGGAAATGTTTCGTCATGGAGGATGCCGTGGAAAACACAATGCAACATTTGACCTAGAGCCTTTCGAGAATGAGAAATGAAAGTTAATTAATTTCAAACTGTTAAAAACTAATGTAAGATAAAACCAAAAAATTAGTGAATGGTGTTGGTGTGATCGGATACCGTCCATCTATGAACATTCGGCGGGTAATAACAATGCCCGTCATTAGAAAATTAAGGTAGTATGGTCTGTATCCGGTTTCTTCACACTATTTGAGTAAAACCTTCGAAAAATCACCTTATGTATGACGTTTCTAATGATTATCTAAATATTCCACGTATCATAAGCGTTTTATACCTCTGTTAACATAAAATTATCTATTTTTCGTTAAATTTAATTTTTACCAATATTTTATTTATAAATTATAATATTTCATTTATAATCAATATGAATGAAAACAGTGAGAAAACGTGTGTGTTGGCATCGCCTAGTTAGAAATAGTTCTCAAGCAAAATATTATTTCAACTGAGTGCGCACGAATTCAGTGCGTTGTCCTTTGGCGTAATTTCCTATTACCAGGTAAGTTTTGGTTGCATAAAGCGGAGTAATATCCCGGAAGTAGAACTTTAGCAGGGCTTCAGGAAAGTATGAAATAACCGTGAATGGACCATACCAAATAATTTGTTTCATTGCAAAGTTTCTGACGTCTCGCAAACAAATAATAGTAATTGCCAATTTTCAATCGCGTCTTATTCAATTTATAATTAAGTCGGGTCACACATCGTATTATGTCTTCTGTAGTTCATTCCTGGTTACTTTAAACTTTTCTGAAGCCCTGCTCTGAAGTTATATTTTGAAGCTACCCTTCCGCCAACCCACCGCATTCGTGCGCACCCAGTTCAATAATATTTTTCTACTCTTACAGTTTCGTAATAATATTATAAATGCGAAAGTTGGTATGTTTGTTAGTTTGTTACTCGATCACGTAGTAACGGCTAGACGGATTTGGATGAAATTTGGTACAGGGGTTATTTATATTCTGGATTAGCATACAGGGTACTTTTCATCCCGGAAAAACGAACAGTTTTATAGGGAATATATAAAAGCTATTTGAGTAGGCGCTGGTTGGTGGTCTGTTTTTTATATTCCTTAAGGAAATGTTAGTCTTACCGGGATGAATAGTACCCTATTGTCTAATCCAGAATATTAGAGTAATAAAGAAGAACAATTAAGTTAGAGTACTTGGTCATTGTTATTAAGGTTTGAATTTTGCATGGCGGTGAAGCCGCGGGTAACAGCTAATTAATTATAAATTAACTATTATATTTTATATATAAAATATAAGTAATAGTTCGATCTACCCCCAAATAAAATACTTTTATAACAGCGGTATAAATCAATTGTGTTACATGACATATTTCAGAAACAGCCAAACACGTCGCGCATGGTTTCATTTTTTTTTTAATGTTTGTTTCAAAAAGTGTGAAGAAACCGCGAATGAATTTAAATTTTTCACAACGCATCATCTCACAAAGTTAGTGCTTGTTCAGGATAGATCTGCTCAATCCATCTATTCTGCACCACGAATATAGTACAAAGCAGGGAAATTCTTAAAATACACTATGAGTGAACTATTTGAATGAATCCATTGTTAAACAAGACAAATTACAAGGAAAATGTTGATTTGAAGTTTGAAATTTAAAACCTTGTCGTTCTCAAGTTGCGCAAGCTACAATATCATTCATTTCCATAATAAGTTATAACCCATCCCGTTTTCCAGCTCTGTGAAACGAATTCCATTCGTCTTGTGCATTAGTTTTAGTGTTTTCTCATGGCCACAAAAGTTTATTCTTTCCCAGCAGAGCGTGAAAGTTTTCTATTCCAGAATCTGCGGGCTTTCCGAGTGAAACTCATGAGAACTGCTGCTCGGTACTCCGCAACCAAACGAGATCATCTGAGCGTTCTTTTCTGCTAGTTCCCTCCTCTCGTTGGGTGTCGGCAATCATTTATTTTTTTTTGTTTTCACAGCGACAGTTATTTTTTATTTATTTTATTTTTTTCTATTTTCTTTGGTCAACTTTCCAGCTGCGACTTTTACCCGTTCCACAGCACATTCGATAGGAATAGAGACATATCCGATTAAGTGAAAAATTTGTTCGGACCTACGCCATTATAGACTGTTCACGGTAAAATGAGCACTTTTGAAAGCGCTGATTAAGATCTATTTGTATACACGTTGTTTTTACCTCCGCCTTATGAGAGCTTAACATTGCTGTGGGCATCATTACTTCATTCATGCGTCGGCCAATTGAAACGGTGAAATCATTAAGAAAATAAATACTTTACAAATATGCTCACTTTTACTGTTCGATGCATTAAAAAAAAAACAAGAAGTGAAATAAATAATTCTTAATTATAACAAATGGTGACCTAACACTTTTTATTCGACGTTAAGATATGGAACTACTTTCCATCCATCGTTATCAACTTTACTGGGCGAATGTTACTGAATGCGCCCATTAAAATATATGCATGCAGGGACAGTGACATTTTTCTAAGGTTCATTTCTAAAGTGCTCACTTTATTGTGAACAACCTTTACCAAGCTATGTCACCAAGAAAAACTCGAGAGGATGGCATTTAAAACATGTACGAGAACAAGCCAAGAATAGTTGTTGTAAATATATATTAATTTTAAAATATCCCCAAGGAATTCAGTTAAGACAACAGATTGTTCTCGTGTATCATTTTAATGCCATTCTCTGTTTTCCTCAGTGACACAGCTTAGCAATGGCGTATGTACAAAGTAATTTTCCATTTAATCACTTACCCCTATCGCAAGTACCATTCGAAGAACAGACATGCCTCTTGTCCTATTCTTCGTCACATAGTTTCATCATCTTTTTTTAATTGTTATGCTTTGTGATGCACCATTATTGCGTCCTGTGGTGCTCATCGTGACATACCCAACTATACTAGTACCGTTTGTAAGCCGGTATTGGCAAGGCAACTTCAGACATTTTTATTTGTAGCGCCGCATTATCCAGTCAATGATTGTTTCCATTATGTGTTTCCATCATGAACGCAGTTCATAGCTTCCCAGTTTGATGTTGCTGCATAAATCTCGTACTTTACTGACTTAATTCTCCGACAAATGTGAATTCGGCGCTCAGCTTTTTCCACTTGTCTTGCTGCCCCACAAGGCACAGCATCTATTAGCTTTCTGTGCACACTGCTGTCGCCATCTGCGATCGAGCAGCGATAAACGAGGCCATGCATGCCAATGATCTGCAACATTCCTTCAACAATGGCATCTCTCTCCATTGATACTGATGACCCAGTCCAATTCTTGGCACATTTGTGAGATGCGACAGTATTCTTCGCATCTGATGCAGAGGAGCGTGCGCATACTGTGCAGTATTCATTTCTCGTGCCAATAAACAGCACTTCCTTTGTTCTGCATCCTATTATACAACCCTGCAATTGGAACATGTCATTAAAATTGGAATAAAACAAAAAATCATAATAGCACTAAATAAACAGTTTTTCGGTGACATCAAAACCTTCTGTTCATATAGACTACACTATTTTCTTTATAGTGCTAAGAGAAATATCTATTAGTGACTTAAGTGAAAAGTTATGTTGTTACATGGCTTGCGAGAAACTAATTGTTATAACTGACAACTGTATTGTGGTCAGCACATACAATACCAATAAATAAACAAATTTCGTGTGGTCTATATTGACAAAATAAGTTTCTTTTTTTTTTAAATTTATTTACAGGGATATGTGTACTAAATCATGCAATGTATACGGTTTTTTTCGGAAATTTTTGACCAAGCTCCATCCGCCACAACGTCGCTCATTGATTATATTCATATCACTGAAAGTACAGTTGAATGGCTCGTGTCAACTAATCCGTTTAATACTGTCAATTAAATATTGAATATTTACCATTATTCTGCCTTCTAACATAAGTCTGTCTGTTGTGGTTGTTAATGGTTCATTATTATCTTGTTCATACTCGTGAGTTGTAAATTCCTGCTCACTGGCAGTTATCTGTGCGGTATTGATGGTCATGTCTTCTGTAGTTTCAGACCTGAAATATGGAAAGTAAATATATTCCGGTTATTTGTAATTAACACTACAACACGTAACATTTGACTACACCCTACATCTTCACGACCTACACTAAGATATTTGGGGGTTGTTTTCTCCTGGATGCATAGAGATGATTTTGATAAAGTACAACTGAAATTAAGGAAAACCAATTTTGGTTTTGTTTTGGAATGAAGCAGTATGAACGATTTATTTCGTCGGAGGAAAAATATAGTTTGAATAAAATAGGTCATGTGATTAGTGTATATATTTTTCCCCAGGCTTTAAATTTTTATACTTGAAACATTATCATTCTATGTGCAATTATTGACATTTAGATATTAAATAAAAATTCTCTGCACATTCCACATAATAAATTTAATAAATAAACTTTATCATGATATCGTTTTCTAATTATCAAAGGCCACTAGACGAAAGCATTATATATATATATAACTTCTTATAATTTTTCTAAATCCTGTCCATTGTGCTACCTGAATTTATACGTAAAACATCACATCAAATTTATCAGCGTGTTGACTTCCAGCCCAAGAGAGCACCTCGTATACATCACCGTCTTGAAAATGATGAGATATTTCTTTGGTCATGCGCGCCTTATTTCGCTGACAGTCATATCGATTATGAGTTGTGAATACATCATCCCGTCTTCTTTGCATTTGAACTGCAATACAGATGGTTTCATGCCATAAAATTCTTAAGCAGTACCTTCGAAGTTATTCCGTGCTAATAAAGCCATACAAATTTATAATAAATTATTTTGGTAGTTAATTGCGATCAGTTTTCAATCCTAACCTGGAAAAAGATACGCTACACCGTAAGAATGTTTTTTTTTTTTGTTTGTGTGAAGACTTTAGATGACATTTCGGCTGTTGCCATAGAATATTTAAAATTTTAGATACTTTTATTTTCCTTTGTAGGATTTTACGACAAAAAAAACTGTTATACAAATACGGACGTCAATATTAAAGTGGGGGGCAAGGAGTGAGTTTTATGAATATCTCATTACACATTGCAGAAACTGGTAAATAAATTGACAAGCTCCGAAACACATTAATATTTAGTCACGAAACTATGATGTTGAGATAGAAAACTGACTTTCTACTCCTGTAAACTTATTTCGGTGGATTTCTGCATGGTAGACATTCACTTACTCGCGGTAAAAACCAATTAGCCAAAACTCAAAGTTGCATTTTAAAAAATGTTAAATGTGAGCGCGAATGCACTGTAGCCTAGTCCATATTGTGTTCCTGTGCGTAATGCCCATTTTCAGCAAAATGAATGCATTTAAAGTTATTGATAGTTTATTCTTTCACGACTCCTGTAAGAAGGTTATTTTGAAAACTTTGTTACTTTGGTCTGTTTTATATATAGAATTTTTTAACTTGAACTGTTATCGGTGTTCATACTTGATAAAATATTTATTTTAAGAGTTTTCAGATTTTGGATAGTGCGTAATTATTTGAAAATAATGCAAATTATTTGACATGTTACAGTTTTTCTAAAGAATTTCATTTAAAATATACCAATTTTCTTTTACAATACATTCCAGTGACTATTAATTTTTCAGCTTATACCGTCGACAACGAGGTTATTGCGAACATTATCTCTAATACAACAGATAAAGTAACTAGGAATAAATTAGCCATTGTCTTCATTCGGGACTCATTCCGGCATTCGCCAGGCGTGATATCGTGAAACATGAGAAACCCGAATCATGGTGACCATTCCGGGATTCTAACCGAGCTCCTTTTTATTGCGAGCTCAAAGTTTTACTTTGTGCTACTTCATTCTAATGGTTGTAATATCTCCACCTTCATTGCTGCCTGCTTGAACATTTGATCTATCTTTATACTTGTCTACATTCAAAATAATTCTGTGTTGATGGGCAACAAGCAAAACCAAAATGGGGCCAATACGTTCCCTGAACTGGCTGTGTGTGCCGACACTACATGGGATATGGAAAACGGCGCGCGCTGCAAGTTTCTGCTGGACGATCTGTTTCCTCCCATCCCACGCGACAACTCCTCTACCCCCGGCTCAAACGCTTCAACCACCATGCATTCTTTTGCCACTCCGCTGGTGTGTCACCAGCTTTCTTTCACCAGCGACAGGAGGGCCGTGCCTTCTTCCCACTATGGGAAGGGCCCAGAGCGGGGCACTCGCCAGACTTATGGGAAGAGCTGGCAAGCAGAAACAATTTTTTTTTACGTAGATTCACGCCGTTTAAAATTTTAAGCAATAACATTACGTTTTTATTTAATGGTTCTTTTCATCAAGCTTCTATCTATGTTCAGATAGTCTCCTCAACATAAAAAACCTACAGGATGAAGTGTGAAAATTGTGCGAATGTTGTAGATTTTCTGCCTTTTCGTCAATCAATTTTGATATCATTTTCTGTTTGTTTTATAAAATTTTGACTATGGAGTCATAGGTACGTCTTTCAATTTCATTATTTGAAAAAAAAAAAAAAAAAAAAAAAAAAAAAAAAAAACAATTATAGTGCGGGAATGGTACGTATTTCTGTAGACACTTACATCACTGCCTAAATTTTTACTAGGAAGTCCCCTTAAACACTGGCCGAAAAAAAAGACCACATCCATGCGCGTTTTGTTCTCAACAACAAATAAATTTTCTAATTAGTTCTACAAAGTGTTAAGGCCATTGGTGCATGAAAGCAGTATATTTATATAATTTTTGTCATAAATTGTTTCACAGCGGATTTTTCAGTATTGTTTACTCGACAAGAAGTAAATAACAACTTTTAGTACCTACTTACATTGTTACAAATTCGCTATGTTCATTATCCCCGGAGCACTGATTGCAGATAAGAAAACCATTTTTTTTCTTTCACCAGTGCTCCAAGAATGACGGCATTGAATATCTAGCTATGTAAGAAGGTACTAAAAGATGTTATCTACGTCTTGTCAAGCCAATATTTTTAGACAAACCCTTTGGAAAACAAGTTATGACAAAAACTGTATAAATACACTGCTTTCAATCACCAATGGCCTCAAAGAGCCGCCCAAATGTCCTCAATCCACTCTTATCTTGCCACCCGACCGACCCGAGATTAAGGCGATGCTGGGCCCCTGAAATGTAAATGGAGGAACCAAACCTACATGTCCTTCATAAGCCCAACGAAAGAAAACCTTGCATCATGTCATGTTGAACATCCTAGTTTCATTGCGCAAGGGACAGTGCCAGTTCGATGATATTCATATTTTACTCCCATTCTCTTCTCCCACAGAGAACGACTTTCGTTTGTGAAGTCGGCCATCTATGTTAGACGTCGCTTCTTTCATGTTCTCTCCTTTTTCTCAGCTAAATTAATTCGTATTAAACTTGACAGTTTTGCAATTTATGGATCTCGGGATAGCAGGCCCCAGACAACTTGCGCAATTAACAACGGCTAAAATTTCCGCACGTGAAGGTGCATTGTCGGGCACTCTTTTAGTTCCCCTCCTTGCTGAGATATCTGGTGACTTGTGGAGATTATATTGTACACCTATCTCACCCGTATTTAATATTCGTTCTGGTTGATTGAACTCCGTTTTATCTTCATCCCTTGTGTTACTGCTTCTAAAGCTGCATTTAGGCTTCCCTCTGGCCATAATCCTCTCTTTGGCAATATGTTCTAAGACAAACAAAATAAAATGTGATTAGTAATGCAGCATAGATTGTTTTCTTTAAAATAAGCACGTAAGATGATAACGAATATTTTGAGCAGAAATTGTGGAAAATGGGGTAAAATAATAAAACAGTAATTTATAACTTACTGGTAGGAACATTCTAAATAAATAAAACAAATTTAAATAACTAAATTCTGTCCCATTATCTTTAACCGCACAAATTATTGTCACTTAGTTTATATACTTATTACTTCTAACTTTTCGAGGTAGTATGTTATTTTTGTGAGTGTACTAACTTAACAAAGTAGAATATTTAATATGCATGAGTTTGAACAATTGCCCCTTTTATGGGCACCGTACACATTATAAGGACACTGTATACTTTATATCGGCACTGTGTACCTTTATGGATATTGTGTACCTTATGGACACTGTGTACCTTTATGGACACTCAACATGCCCATATTGAGGCCTTTCACGCCGACATCACAATACTTGCGAATCAAATCTAAACCAAAACAGCTACATAAATAACACACATTATATATTTTAATACATTAAAATTCCACTACTATTAAACATATACAGATAAATTAAACAATTACAATGTACTTAACTCACAATAATTACCGCGACACGAAAATTAGAAGTGCTACGTTTTTCAACGCACCTCAATGCAATGGCGTCATTCTCTCCGTACTCAACGCTTCCTGCCGGGAGCTATGTGTACCAACCCGCGCCACTTACAGCCTAGAACTGCATTGTGCTGCAATCTAGCTGTCATTTTGCCATTTACACGACATTTCATGCAGTGCCCATAATTGGGCCAGTGCCCATATTTGGTAGACATACCTTAGGTGTAAATTAATATATACCGGGGGCTACTTTTCGCTTGCGAGGGTAACACAGCACCTCTCAAAATATTTGCTTAGGTGCCAATTGGGTGAAAGGTTAGCAAACATTACCAGGGTAGGTAACATTCAGCATTTAAAATACCTACCTATAGTCCTCTGTTTCTTTGCCACATTGTACCGAAACGAAAATTTCGAGCCGTGTGGAGTTACCCCTGCAGAGGCAAAGCAGCCCTGGTTTACGGTAGCCTACATGTCGTTCCATAAGAACTTCGTCTTCCTTTACTGTATTTCCTGTCAGATGAGTGAAAGATGAGTTTTTCAGTGTACGCACGAAGACATTATAAAGTTGGCCTCTGTCGCTAATGTATCCCGTAGCTAACGTAGTCTCGACAACGTATTCTCAACTTTGTTGTCTCCAACGCGTCGATTGCCTCAGCTCGATTTACAAAGTTCAGAAATTTCTACGGTTAGAGGCAAATTCTGTACCGTGTAACTACAGGGAAAAAAATGTATACGTATATAATAAACATACATATGAGTACATAGCTGTAAACATTCCCCGAAGTCTCGAGGTGTAGAACATGCGTTGTTTTTCAGGCTAGGAGTTTAAACTAGGTGTTATTGGTATACTCTATTTCCTGTACCTTCACCCTTTTTGAATCCAACCTTTGGAAAATTGCCCCACGTATGACGTATATGGTTGTTTCCCAAATATGTTCTGTATCATCAACGTGTTATACTTCCGTTACTTGACATCATTTTATTTTTGGTTAAATTGGAACTTAACTTATATTCCATTAATAAAATAAGTAATTAGTTTTATTAAAACAATTAAAAAAAATGGAAAATATGCATGTTGCTAATGCCTAGCAAGAAATAGTTATCATATAAAATATTTTTATACTGAGTGCACACGAATGCGGTGCGTAGTCACTTTGGGGTAATTTTCTGCACCTAGTAGTAAGAACCTATGAGTAGAACTTTTTCACGGCTTCAGCAAAGTTTTGATCAACGGGGAATGGACTATATGGTTTCTATTTTAGTGACCCAAAGTTAATTTTTAATTAAACAGAAGTATTTGTCGCTACATAAAATACGATCTTAAGAGAGTAGCGGAATTCTTAATTCAACAAGGATACAGCAGTTTTAAATACTTCAAGGCGTTGGCCACGGAAAAATTTCATATTTGTATCGTATATTCTGTTTAATTCGTGGACATTATCTGTAACTACCTTTTCCTCAGATAAATATTTTTAGATAGCATAGTTTTTTTTTTTTTTTTTTTTTGCAAAATGTATCAATAACATAATCTTACTGTTTTAGAAAGGTACAAACGATGAAAACCATCTTACGTACAGAAACAAGATAATTCGCACTTTAAATAAAATGTCAAGTGCTACTTCACGACGTCTATAAAATTGCAAAGGAAATGTTTCAGCAATTTAAAAAAATTGCTGAAAATAAAAAAATATTTTTGCATTTTTTTTTGGTTGCCCCTAAATTTGTAGAAAATATCGTTTGCTAATTATACAGTAAAACGAATTAGGACAAGATCTTTCAGTTTCCGTTTTTAAATGTTCCGCAAATAGTTTAGTTTATTTTATCTCTACATCATAAAAACAGTAAAATCTTGACTTCGATGCGTTATTTTGCAAAAACCAATCCAGTCTACAATTATTTTATTTTTATCTGTGGATACTGTAGTCACAGGCAATGGCTATAAGTTGAACTATATATATATATATATATATATATATATATATATATATATATATATATATATATATATATATATATATATATATATATCGACATGAAAATGTATTTTTGATTAAAGCAAAAATCCAAAAACTCTTACGTTCAGGTTACTATTGCATTTGGTCCGCGCGTCATTTAACACCGCGTGAAGAACCTTGAACCAATAAGAAGCACGCGACAAAACGCAGGCCCAATCATCACCTACCGCTGTAACAGCAAGCAACCAGTTAGTGTTTTTATCTGTGCTGTTGTACATAAGACTGTGCAGTCGAGCCTGCAGGTCATTGAACTCGCGAATTGTTCCGGTCTCTTAACAATATAAGGTCTTTTCGTGGCCAACGCCCTTAATTTTTATTTTACTTTGCATGTAAGGAGTGAGTGAAGAGATTTGAGCGGCTCTTAACAGCGAGGTCTCGAGAGAGGATGAGAGTGACTGAAGGAACTATGGAGCGGCACCCTAATGAAGGGGCGGGGGAAACGGGAGATCCCCGAGAAAAACCCGCCGACCAACGGCATCGTCCGACACTTTTCCCAATTGTGTTTCTCCGGCCGGGAATTTGAACCCTGTTCGCCTTGGTGGGAGGCGAGCGTGCTAATCGCTCAGCCCCCGCGGCCTCGCGTGAAAGGAGAATAAATATTCTCATCAACATAAAAGAAAGTTTCTTCAAACAAAGTATCAAGGGATTTGTGAAGGAACGCTGCATTATTAAGGAGGCGCGCCGTTTGTCTCGCGAGGAGAGATTTCAGGGAAACTGCGAGCGACTGACGCTTGCTAGCGACTCGGGGCGTCGTGTTTATCTTACTAGTTTTTTTTTTTTTTTTTAATTCAGCGCTTCTCCCGGCTGGCGTTCTTAAAATTTTAATTTGGCGCGGCGGCGTTTGCTCAACACTAGAGTAGCCGTCGCTGTAGACCTTAAGCCGTGCGTCATTCCGGAGACTGGAGTCTGGACATCTCGAGCTAGCGAAGTGATGTACACTGCCGCTGTGTAAAGTTTGTCTTCCTGAACTCGCAACATCAGAGTTCAGAACCTGTTATATTTTCTTTTATATCTCATTAAATTAGTAACAAATTATTAAAATAACTTCCTTCAAAATTAAACCCCCTGCCCGTAAATATAACCAAATTTTAATTAAATTTAACTGATTATGTAACAGAGTTCACGACTTTCAATTGCGATCAATGTGGGGGAGGAAGGATTAATAATATGTCCAACGATCCCCTTTTCGGATACTACCCTTTAAGAGAAATGAATAACGTTATATAAGAAGTACATTAATTAACTCTAATTTTAAAAGTATAATAGAATTCAGTTGCTGCCAATGGCCGAGCACTAATCAAATTTGTAATTTATTTGTTGTTGTGTGAAGCATGTACGTATAGTCTATTCACGGTAACTTCACACTTTTTGAATCAAACCTTTGTTGAAATATCCCCCCCCCCCCCTTTTCCCATATATTACGTGTTTGAATGTTTCCTAAAAATGTCATGTATCAAAAGAATTATACAGTTGTGTCTACATAAAATAATTCATTTTTGTCATATTAAATTTTTCGTTTATATTAATTTTATAAATTATAACATTTCGTTTATAACTGATGTGAACAACAACAGAGAGAAAATAGGGGTGTTGGTATTGCCCGGTATGAAATAGATCTTATGCAAACTATTTTTACTCTGAGTGCGTAGGAATGCTGTTCGTTAACCCTATGGTGTAATTTTTCTACGCTAAGTTAAGCTTTGTTTGCATGAGACGGAGGAATATCTTGGAAGCAGATCTTCAGCAGGGCTTCAGAAAAGTTGGAAGTAACTGTGACTGGACTATAGCAAGACGTGTAAGGATGTGTTTGGGACTAGGTCGATATCAGGGCCACAATCTTCGCCACAGGAACTACATTTGACGACCTGGAGGTGGCGCTGTATGCAACTAATCAAAGTAATAAAGGAGTGAAGATAGGATAATCCTCCAAGGCGTTGACGACAAAGCATGACCAAAGATAAATACGAATTGTGGGAAGAGACTGCCTGTAACGAGGCGACAAAAAATAAAATGGCAAAGTTATGTGGCCCCGACAGCAAACCTAAGTCTTAGATGAGTTGAGTTGAGATATTTGGGCGGTTCGTAAAAACGAGGCCTTGATATCCGATGAGGGTGACATGAGGTGAGAGAGGAGCAGGGCTGGAATTAAAGGGCGGGGGGAAGTGGGAGATCCTCGAGAAAACCCGCCGACCAGCAGCTGCACCCGGCACGACTCCCACATGCGAAAATCTTGGAACGACCCCAATTTCAACCACGAAAGTTATCGTTTTATAACTGAAATCAATGCGGATATAGGCTGTTCACGATAAAATGAGCACTTTTGAAAGACCTGCTTAAGATCTACTTGTATGCACGTTATATATTCTTCCACCTTATGTAAAATTAACGTTGGCATGAGCCTCATATCTTTAGTCATGCATCGATCAAGTAAAACGATGAAATTTTTAGGAAATGAAATGTTATACAAATCGGTTAATTTTTACACTTCAATGAATTAAAAAAAATAGAGAGTGAAAGAAATGACTTTAAGTTATCACAAATGGTTACATAACACTTTTTATTCGTCGTTAAGATATGGAACTACTTTCCGTCCATCGTTACCAACTTTACTGGGCGAATGTCACTCAGTGCACCCATTAAAATATATGAGTTCGGGGCAGTGACTTTTTTCTAAAGTTCTTTTCAAAAGTGCTCACTTTATGGTGAACAGCCTTTAAAGTCAATTATATTACATATTTTTAACATTAATACTAATATTCTTAAGCCTTAGTAATAATATTTTATAGTTGCCTTACTTGACAAAGGTTTTCTTGTAAAAGGTTCTTTCTTAAGCATTGACAATGGGAACACGGTTAAATTTTAATTAAATATAGTCTCTGAGAATTTACTTTTAAGACATTTCAATAAAAAAAATGTAGCAAAGTATTTTACAGCAATATACAATATACGTATTCTTCTTTCATACACAACAAAAAATCGTTTTTACCTGACAATTTTAGTAGTGTGTAAAATGTAATTATTTGTTTTGCATCTCTACAGCCGCTTGCAGAGCTTAATGTGAAGTAACACTCCTTCCATAGAATATTCACGGTAAACTGAGCACATTCATCAGAAGCCCTGTTTAAGATCTACTTGTCAGCACATTGTGTACCCTTCCCCTGTATGCAAAATCAATATTGCCACGGAGCTCATCACTTTATTCATGCATCAGTCGAGGGAAACTGTGAAATTCTTAGAAATGTAAATATTTTACGAAACCCTTAATACTTACACTTATATGTATTTAAAAACTCTGAAAGAAAAATAAATCCTTTTGGCGTTAGCAAACGTTTACGACCATTACACAATTGAAAACTTTAACATTTGACTTTACGTTTGCTTTTCGACGTATTGTTTCTTATGGAGCTTGACACAATGGAACTGTCAAAGGTAAAGTCAAGCTCTCTTGACTTTACGATTTCGAAAAGTATAAATTTGAAGTCAAAGGCAAGCAGCCATTTTGCCGAGAATCTAACAGAGGTTATTCGGAAAGTGTGTTATTTTATTGTAGTGCGATTTTAATCTCGGTATATTAAACAAAGTTCGTCATAAATTAAAGAAATGGCTAACGAATGTGATTTGAAGAGGAAATATAAAAATTGACATATTTTAGAATATTAAACAATTGAGTTTTTTGTTTTTAAATAAACTTATAATATAAATTTTAAGACTTATTTAAAAAAAAAAGGTACATAAAATGCATTCCTGAATAATGTCGTAATTATTTTCATAACAAGATACATATTTTTACGAAGCTCGTAGAACCGATGTTCAATTGTCTGACTTCTGACTTTACAATATTGTATTGTGTATCAGTGGTTTCGTCAGAGGAAAGGAAACGTAAAGTCAAATGCTAAAGATTTCTATTGCGTACGAAGCTTCGCCGAACTCTCTTAGTTCGACGCTAAGACATGGAAATACTCTCTCTCTCCGTTCATACCAACTTTACTGGGCGCTGGCCACTATTACGTCGGCTAAAATACACGCGGGTAGGGGCAGTGGCGTTTTTCAAAGGTTGAGTTCAATAGCGCTCGCTACAACGTGAACTGCCTTTACCTTGAAATACTCCACACGGAGAGCTCAGAAAGGGACGACGTGGAACCTCTTTCCAGCGTGGCTTCTCAGGAATTAAGCGCGAAAATGGAAATTTTCAATGCTGTGGAATAATGCTGAAATGTTAAGAAAGTTAAACATGAGTTTCTGCTTAGTGTGTTCTAAGCAAACGATTAAAAACAATTAAAAAAAAAATACATTTGTAAGTCTTTCCTATGCAAGTTTAATAAGAACTTCTAGAAAATTATTCAATATCATAATGTTCCTTTTTACCTGCGCAAACACCAGTTGAAAATAGACTTGATTGCAGTAACGTCGGTTCGGAGGGACGACTGGGGAAACAGTAAGAGCAGGTTTAATAATGCAGCCGTATTTCAATCAAGACTCCTTTGCTCCAATTCGAAACTTCTTAGTCAGTAAAATTGAGATAGTTTAATCTTGTTCGTCCACTAAGAAGTTACAGTCTTTAGTTCAAACATTTGAGCTTATTTTTTACCGTGAAAATTGCTAACGTTGTGATTTTCAGTGCAGTGACTCGTGTTCGCTGAAAATTGCCGTTTCGAATTTAACATTTAAGGCGGAGCACTCGTTACAGTTTTGTAGGCCGATCTCGATGAAATTTAGTACACTAATTTGTTAAGCTATTTTTGTTGTGTACGCCTGATTGTGTTAGTTTTTTTTTCTTTAGTATGAATATTTAATAATAAATTTTATTAATCTGTGGCTTCATAATACGAGACCTGTTGAAAATATGTGTACAAGGTTTTGATCATGTGAACGTACAATCTTCTGCTTTGTTTTGATGAAATTTGGTTTACGTAAGTAACATATTTCTGTTATTACATAATATTTATTTGCGTCTCTGCATAAGGTTAATGTGCATACTTCAGAGGAATTATCCCCTATACATTATACAAAGCTTGGATACAAAATGACTTTCAAGTCATTTTGCTACTACCATTGTATGGCTAGAAAACATATTTGCAACATCTGAGAAAGCCAAAGTAATGATTTAAAAAGAAAAAGCATCAGATATTCACCATTACAAGCATAAAATTGGTTGCTTTAAAGGAAATTCTATTCGAATTTCAGAACTTTCCTCCCGTCATGCTGCTGGAAATGGTGGTAGTGGCGAGTGGCGAAACTTCTTCCAGGCGAGAGGCCAGCAGAGTTCATAGGTGGAAGAAATGGGGACGGCATTTAACAGGCTGCTCGTTATCTCTTCTCGCGGTCGGATTTCTGTCTGCGAGTGAATGCTTATCTCACTGCCTGTTTGCTGTTTCCGCGGCTTGGCTGGCGAGCAAGCCAAACAGTATCCTGCTCACAATGCCCAGTGTTTCGCTACACTTGGACCATTTACGTGGGCTTGCAGCACGATCAAGTACTGCAATTTTTTAAAATGAAAATGTACAGTGCCCATTTTATTTGAAAGCGATTAGGTATCTGTATTTGTTGTTCAAAATATATAAACACAAAATCTGTGTATACTAAATTATTAATTTTTTTTTGTTATGAAAGCATATATTTAGTAAAAGGACTCTGGCGACATTGAGTTTTACATGTCCTGATTATGTTAAGGTTAACTACAAGTGGCAGAAGGTCTTTCTTGTACTTATTTGAGTAAATGCGAGGTACTTTTTTGGGTTCTGAGTTCAAGACAGGAAAAATATTTTTAAAAATATTAATTTTTTATCGGACTTAGAAAAAATTCGGCAATTTTTTCATTGTTCGGTGAATATTACAGGAATTTGTATTAAAGGCGAAACGGAAGTTTTAGGCACCGTATATAGAAATCAGAGTGAGATAATGACCTGAGTTTTTGAAGCCTTATTTTAGCGATGTTCTTCACTGTTTAGTATTAATGTGTTCCTGATATAAGGAATTAAGCAATCACCAAAGGCGAGGTAAGGTGTAACGCCCCGAGCTCGAGTCCCGAAATTATAAAATATGTCAATTTTCTATCGGACTTCGAAAGAAATGCAGTAATTTTTCACAGTATTCATGCGTAACTGATACAAAGTTTTAAGCAATTTACAAAGGCGATGCATGTCGGAAGGACCTAATTTTGAAACCCTGAATCATAAAAATACATTAATTTTCTCTGGAACTTAGGACAAATTATGTAATTTTTCTCAGTGATGCGACATTATATATATATATATATATATATATATATATATATATATATATATATATATATATTATATATATATATATATATATATACATACAGCGTGGACGTACGCAGATACCATACTTGATGTTAAAACATTGAGAAATTAACAACGATTTTTGGAATAATTCTTTCGGTATACAGTGAAAGATGAATCCTGAAAACGAAGGTCTACCTCTGACCTCGACGATCATGGATCCGTGACCTGCATTAGCGCTTACTGATTGCCGCCAGTGCTGATTCTGCGATAAAGTTTTCACCTATGTTCAAAAATGTATATCGTCATGAGAGGGCGAATAGTCCTTTTCACGCGACGACGACCAATTGGGAAGCATGGTGGTGGCCTGGCGTGGTGCGGTATTGTTCAGTACAAAGTACATGTAAATACAGAATACCCAGAAAGCGATGAAATACACAGAGGGTCCTGGATATACACTTTTTTAAAGCGAGATTATTAAATAATATGTTCGCATTTCAGATTTTGGAGATGGGACTGTATAATTTTATTTTTAAATACGTGGTATATTTTTCACTTGCGACCCACACACACACACAGTACTTACCAATGCACTTAACACCACAATCACAATTTGCACCGCAATCACAATCAGTGCCACAATCAGCACCTTAATTAGCATCGCAATTAGTAGTGCAGAACTGTAATCAGCCCCACAATTAGCACTGCAATCCCAATCGTTCGATTAATCTTTCGCAATCTTTCCATCTATTTTTAGGTGTCCTCTTACATTCCATGTCTCCAGGGCCTGGCAGTAATGAAATTTAAATTAATGTCAATTATGCCTATAAAAATGCTGATTCATACAATTATTAAACCATACTCGTGCATGTGGTCGTTACTATAGGCTGTTAACGGTAAAGTGAGAGCTTTTGAAAGGCCTCTCATTTGGAATAATGGTCAAAAATGATGTTTTATTTTAGTCTTAGACATAAACTTCCGAGTGCAGTGTAATGTACACACTGTGTGTATCACTTACAAGGTAATATTTATTTACAAATGTGGTTAAAGGATAAAATATTGCTGAAAGAAAAAAGTAACTAGGGCCTCAAAAGTACTCACTTTACCGTGAACGTCCTATAGTGTGATGGGCGTGGTTTAGTCACCTAAACATACATTTAAATAATGCCGAGTAGCATACTTATACATAAAAAAACCATCGATGCAGTAAATAACGAGACTTAAAAGGAGAGTGAGCGAAGAGATTTAGGCGGGCGTTAACAGCGAGGTCTTGAGAGCCGATGAGGACGACTGAGGTGAGTATGGAGCAGCGCCAGAATAAAGGGGCGGGGGAAACGAGAGATACCCGAGAAGACCCGCCGACCAGCGGCTTCGTCCGGCACGATTCCCACGTGCGGAGGTCCGGTGACCCGGCCGGGGAATGGACTCGGTTCGCCTTGGTGGGAGACGAGCAAGCTAACCGCTCGGCCACCGCGGCCCCTTGAAAGGAGAGGAGACCGGAAATGTAGTTGAGAGACTTTTGCATGTTTCCGCAATGCCTGATGTATAATTTTTACACAATATAAAAAAAACTTTTCATTAAAAAATAATAAACAATTTTTAATTAAAAGTATAGTTTTAAAACCGAACAATAAATACAAATTTACGCTATGGCATACCATATGCCTAGACACATGCAAAATTCGCGTTATTATCTGTCAGCACGCTAGATTTCACCGCCATATATACATTAAAGTCTGTGTCATTTGATTATTGGGTTCTGCAAAATCAAGCAGCCCCCGCCCCTTTTGACTAAGTGGGACGTGATTGGGCTGTCCTGTTTTTGCTTGTTTCCAGGGAGCGTCAAACCATACGTAGACCAATGCCAAGGTCAATACAAACGCACATAAGTTTGACGTCTATTCTACTTTCAAATGATAACACGAATGTTGCAGGTCTCTACCTATGCCTTTATAACCCATGTGAACACCAGAAACATACATAACTTGAAGAAGATTAGTGGAGTGTAACTGCTGAGCACGTTCGGGTATGTCCAACTAACCCGAGTCGAAGACTGATGAGCACCCCCCTGAGTCGAGCCGAAGATTGCCGAGCTCGCCCGAGTCGTGCCGAAGACTGCCAGCCGCCCAGCAAAATGTAGCAGTCCTGAGACCTGCTCTCCTGACCCCTGGTTCGCTGATCTCTGTCACCTATACCGGAAAGTTTTTGAATTTTCTGAGGATCCGTTTTCGCAAAAACGAAAAAAAAAGGGAAAATTTTATGGAAAAAGGGAAATTTTGAGGAAAAAGGGAAATGTTTAAGGACATTTAGTCGATTTTGAGAGGAAAAAAGGGAAATTTTGAGATAAATTGAACACAGCCACCTAGCTGCACAAACCCCTTAAATAAATTAAATTGGGCGAAAATTGGATTTCAAGGTCTTCTTTCCGCGCAGGAGTGGCTTCTACCTTTTTTAAAGGAAAAGAACGGGAATTTTTTGGGAAAAGGAGACATTTTTAGTGTATTTTAGTTGATTTTGAGGGAAAAAAGAGAAATTTTGAGGGAAAATGGCCGCAGCCGCCCAGCCGCTCAAGCCGCTGTAGCTGCCATTAAAAAATACATTGTGTCATACTCTCCATAATTACACTGCTGGTTGGAAATAACATCTCAAAAGCAATCCAGTGATACCCATAAAACCTCGTATGATCGAGTGAAGAGGTGCCGGGAACGTAAAATAAACATCAAGGCGTCCGAGCGCGTCAACGTAGATGTATTCATACAAAGCAAACGGCAGTGTCTCCAACATTGCTAAACCCAATTTTTTATAATCAAGCTAGGAGAAGTAGTAAATTTGGAAAAAAATTTCTCATTTCTATATGCGATAACACTGGTGAGAAACAGAGAGAAATTCAGTTGCCTCCACATTGCTGTTATTTTTTATTTATAGTAAATTATCAAAAACAGTTTTATAGTGTTCTGCAGAGAAAATAAAATATGTTACATACAACTTGAGCGAAAATGCACGACTACCTTGTATTTACCAACATACGCTTCAGAAAATTTGGAGATAGTAAAATTCGGATTTAAGGGGCCCGCCTACGTGGGTTTATTTTGCTACTGTCGAATTTATGAGCAAGGCAATGATTAGGCGTGCAACCAATATATATATATATATATATATATATATATATATATATATATATTATATATATATCCGTTTATTCATGGCATAATAACGAAGATGAACATGTACTTCGTTTGAGTATACTTTAATGCTGGAATATGATTCTGTGTTAAATAATACGCTATAGTTAAAAAAAAAATATATATATAATTTCTAACATGTTGGGGCACTTGAATATTTATATACATGAACATACTTCTATATAAATTCTTTAACTTTTTTTAATAAGTGCCGTATCGTTAACTCTGCCAACCATTTTATTTTCGAGAAAGGCGGACCCCTTGGTTCCCAAATTAAATAATTTAAAAAAAGGTTTACCACTGTAAACAATTTTTCAAAATATTAAATTTACAATCAATAACTTTTAAAGCTACAATGTATAAGCTATTGGATGACTATGGTACCATATCTTCGAAGAGAACATTTTGTGCCAGGCAGGAGGACAAAAAGGTCCTGTAGCAATGTAACACAGTACTAGTTTTTTGAGGCGGCTACGTCGCAAAACTGTAACATCTTATACATGGCCAGAACAAGCATGCTGTAACACAGCCGTATTCTGGGTAAAGTGATGTAAAGGCTATTTTTCCGAACTTACCCGACCACTCGGTTGCGACTCGAGAGTCCTGAGAAGTTCCCACGGGAGCGCAAGTGAAAATTTCCAACGCAAATTTGTTGATCTCTCGTCGGCTGGCGCTTTCTCTGTTATGGGCAGCGCGGGAAAGCATCCTCACGAAGATGCATCGCCCAGAAAGATGCCAATACAGCTTAACTTCAGAACTTACCACCATCCATAAACATTACGTGCTAAGTATATCCTCCGAGGTGAGATACTAACATTCGAATGAGTCCGTTTCTTTTTCAACGTCAAGTCTCTAATGTAACAGGAGGCTGTAAGAACCATCACCTGGACTTGAATTTATCTTTAGAGCGCTAGTTACAGTTTTTATGGCCGTTCTCGACGAAATTTCGTACACTACTTTGTTAGGCTATTGTTGTTATGTATACCTGATTTTGTCAGTTTTTTTTTTTAATTTAGTGGAGATATTTAATAATCAATTTCATTAATCTGTCGCTTCATAATACTAGACTTGTTGAAAATATGTGTACGAGGTTTTGAACATGTGAACATACAACCTTCTGCTTTGTTCTGATGAAATTTTGTTTACGTAAGTAGAATACTTCTGTTATTAAATAATATTTATTTGTACCTCTGCATAGGGTCAATGTGCAGACTTCGGGGAAATCGTCCGCTATAGATTATACAATACTCGGATACAGATAAAAATAGGACACCTTACATTCAATTCATTACGGCAGCATCGTATGGCTAGAAAATACCTTTACAACATCCGAGAAAGCCAAACTAGTATACATAAAAAGGATCAAATCTTCGCTGGCGATGAGAGCAGGCTCGTAGGAAATTACTTCCTACTCAGCACATACACAGTGTACCAGGGTAATAACTGCGGCATTTTACAGAAGAAACAATAGCCAACATTTTTATTGCTGCCGCACATCAGTGCCACGTCCGAAAATGCCAAATTAATGGCCATTAGAAGCATAAAACTGATCGTTTTAAAGACAAATCTGTTCAGATTCGAGGATATTCTACCACCAATTAAGTGCTGCTGCAGAGATCGCAGCGGCGAGTCTTGGAACTTCTTCAGGCTAGAAGCTGGCAGGGGGGCAAAGGTAGGATGGTGGAAGGATGGTGGAAAGCACTTAGGAGGCGAGGCTGGCTCGTTATCTCTTCTCGCGATCGGATTTCTTTTTAGGAGCGAAGGTTTCCCAGAATGCTTGTGGTTTCTGCGGTTGGCTGGTAGGCCAGGCAGACTGACACACAGTGTTTCACTAGACTTGGATCTGTTGCATGAGCTTGCAGCACGATAAAGTACTACAATAATATTTTTTTTTAATGAAAATGTACACTGCCCATTTCATTTGAAACAGCTTAGGTATTTGTATTTGGTGTTCAAAATATACACACACAAATCCGTGCATACTGTCCTATTAGCAATTTGTTGTAGGCGGTATCATACTCACAAAGAGTGAGGTGCAGCAGTGAAGAAACCAGACTCTCTTTCACGAGTATTCTGTTTTGATTTCCGGCCCGACCATCCTGAGGCTTTCCGTTATCGCTCCTAGCGAATACTGGGCTGGTTTATATGGCATTTATTTTTCGCTCCAGATATAAACTTCCCTAAGCAATTTGCTCTGTTTCTGACGACCCTGCTGTCAACGCGACGTAAAGCTCTATGTACCTACCTACTGTAACAAACTCGCAATAAATAAATTGCAACATATAATACAGAAATAATACCGGAATGATGGAGTGGGATGCACAGTTCCCTAGTAATGGCGTTAATGTATAACAAATTAATTTGTGTGATAGAGTTCTAGAAAGGAAAGGACTGAACAAACATTTGTGTGAAAGGGACATACACTCACGATTACAGTTGAATTATTTATTGGCCCTCTTTTTCATTTCAGTCCTCTAGCTATCCATTTTACTGTCATTTTTTTAAATGTTCTTTTAACCTAGCTTGTATATAGTTTATTTTACTGTTACAATAAATCTTTTTGATTTTAAGGCCAACTTTGATTTATTCTTTAAGCTTGGCTTTATTACAAGTCCTCTTTTTCGCTACCAATTTACATCCAATCAAGAGAGCATTCATTGCCTCCTGTAGAATCGAGTATAGTGGCTGCTCCTGAGGTAGGGGTACCATACAAGCAGAGGTAAAACTGAGATTGTTGTACGTAACAGAAGTGATCAGATATCGCCTTTATAAATATATATATATATATATGATCGCTAAACCTTCTCCTTTGGTATGAAGCAAGATTTATTTACTTAAAAAAACACTCTCAAAGAATGTGTACATGCTATAAATAATGTAGTATTACAACTAACAAAAACATATAAAGATACATTGTAATAACACGAAACCTGTCTTTAACCCCTTCTTTGAATTAAACCTGGGGCCTGTATTATGTGTAACATCTGGGAATTTGTATGTGTCTTGTTTGTATTAGTAACATAAGGTAGATTAATTAATTGCTTTTGTTTTTTATCTGATTAACTAGGGTATTTAAAATAATATTGGCGTGCATATGTTACTAGGATGTATTACTATTGTTCAATTTTTAAACTGCCAGCAAAACTGATATAAATATGGTATTCTTTAGTTTAATTCGTTTAAGAAGAAATGTTTGTTTACTTGTAAAAAGGAACGACACTACTCATAGAAAATTTTTGTCAGTTAGTCATATGTTTTTTGTTTGACTGTTAGGAATGTTGGATTAAGTTAGGGACGAGTTTGGGCTGTATAAGACTCAGAAGTGAGATATATCAATTCACTAACTAATTGAATACATCATTTCCCTGATGAGCCCAAAGGTACTAATTTGACCACTAATTCTTCCTAGCACAAGAGAGGAGTATTAGATTATTAGAATATTCAAGATTCGAGGACATGCAGCTTCACATCTCGGCAAAAGACCGACTGACGTTTCCTGATGACAGCAGTCTAATAGTGCACTGTCCACTGCGGTAGTTTCCAGACCCTCATCCTGTTACCTGTCCTGTTGGAGATCGTGCGGACTACTGGCGGATTTCGTCTTCGCCGTGGACACAATAGTTTGGGGTCAATTGAAGCTACTGTAGGTAGATACCCATTTGCTCAGGGAGTAAGTCCAAAGTTTTGTCTCATAGGAATAATTTTTTGAATGGTAATAATTACACCTTGAATTAGATAAAGTATGATTTTTATGAGAAGTAAAATGGTGTCGTTTCTTTAGTTTGTTGATGTCGCAAATGACGTTAAATGGCCCAACTTTGCATTACTTCTTTAGCTTTATAACATAATTGAGGACCATAAAAGAGATCTAATCTTGAGTAGTTTCTTTATGTAACTTATCAAATTAATGATCACAGATTTCTGGAAGATATGTAGTGTTGAAATATTTGGGAAATAATTTTAATCAGATTGGCGCTTATTGGTTTTGTGTTGGTCCTAAAAGAAAACATAAATTTTGTTTAATTAATTGACAAGGTGGATGTCACTAGTGCTTGTGTTATTGTCCGCACTTAACTACATGCAAAGTACCGAGGAAACTACTTGCAAGGGTTTTGTGTAGTATTTGTTTTCAGCTGATTGCTAGTGTTTGGCTGAATAAATGTTCTTTTTCACATTACTACTAATTAGTATAAAATAATTTGTTCTCGTGTTCATAATTTATTCCAAGAGCTCAGCCGCGGTAATAGATCGACAAAATAGTTGTTTGTAGCGCCCGCGTCACAGCTAGTGTCTAATAAAGTGGCGGCCCAATCTAGGGACACTGAGCCGTTTCAATTATATTACAGAAAACCAAACATCATCAAAAAAATGTTTTTTTCTTCTTTTATATACATAAAGCTACTAGCTTATTAACAGCACGATTGTGGAAATCAGTCTCAATTGTAATAAATGCTATGATTTGCAGATGATTGTGAAGAAAATGTTTGTATCTTACTTCAACATCGAGAGCGTGAAATGGTAGGAAATTTTACAGTCTCATACATGTGGCAAGTAGATATATTTAGAGTTCTCCAAATAATCACAGTTAATTACAATTGATTTATAATTAATTTGACTTTAGATAATCTACTAAAGCCATAAAAATAAACGAGATATTACAAGCTGCACTGTTCAAATGCTACCAAGTCAAATCTGGCAATGCGTACCTATACTCAATTACATTCATAACACCGGTTGGAAAGTTTCTTAAATCATAAGCGAATACTAATTCGATAAACAATTGTGTGTGGATAAAAAATTGAAACTAAATATTAAATAATATTTGCTTATATGCTGCCTTCGCTATTAAGGAATATTCTGGAGCATCGAATAGTTGTGGTGGTGTATCGAACCCCATCAAATTACGTCTTACAGAGTACTTTATGTAACTGTATGATTTAGAACCGGAAAAAAATATACCAGGAATACCTTATTATTCGTTAGCAATAGCGTGCAAAATGACTAACTACATTTTCAGTTAGTTGAAAAGTTCAATTAAATCAATATGGCAGTTATCCTTAATCCCTCTTCTTTATTAACAAACGGTATTACATTTTCAGTTTATGTCGGCAGATTAAACTACCTATTTTCTCGTTGTTTAAAACCAAACATTTTTCTAAGATGAGTTAAAAAGACGCTGGGAATACATTTTAACGTTGCAATTTTTAAGTGTTATGTTTAACATTAATCATATATATTTTAATTTGAGTACTTGCTTATGTGGTCACTTTCTTTAGGATCATTTACAAATTACGTTTTTAAAATTTGGTTAATTTAATTGTTCATTAAAATTGAGATCATGTGTAAGTTTTTTTTCTCTTTTCTATACTGTATTCAGGGTTAATATTTCATTTGTTATTTTTCATTTCTTTCTTAGAGGATGGTCAGCATTAAACGTTTATTAAACCAAAATACTAAATAAAACTATCCTGGTTGTCTCTGGTCTCACCATTGCCGGTTGGGGGAGATATGTTTCATGGTCAGACGACAGTCAATCGGAGGACAGGAGACAACATACGTAAGGCAGAAGTAAAATATAACTAATTTTTTCTGACAGAATTTTTCTCACCACGGCCAAAGATGGACGTGTGTACATCAAAAGAAGTTTTAATTATATAATAAGGAATAATATATTTGAATATTAATTAAATAATTGCGGCAAGGTGTTTTTTTAAAGATTAATTGAAAATAAATAAGATTAGTTTTATTATATTTGAGGAAATTGATTAATAATTTGTTGTACATGCTGAAGAAGAAAACTAGTTCAGTAAAAATAATTTAAAGTTAAGAATTGCGACAATGTGATTTTAAATGAAATGTTATAAACGGCGCCCAACGTGATAATTGCACATTTGTGATTTGTATGAAACTAGCGACTCTGCCCGGCTTTTCCCGGGTATACTTCTGTGGTCTCCCTTGGAATCGCTCTATCCACTGAGCCTCTGTGCCCCCCCCCCCCTTGGGATCGTTCTATCCACTGAGCCCCTGTGGTCGCACTTTTTATATTCATAGAGAAAGGATTATAACAATCGGCCCTGCAGTTTTGGTAGATCATGCTTAGAAAACAGCAAAATGGCTCGTTTTTTCCACACATTTTGAAATTTATCAGCTCCTATAGGTGCTACAGAAATTTTTAATACACATAAACCTTCCCCGATAAATACAGATCATAACAGTAAAAACCGCATCCAAATCCGTTCTGTGGTTCTCGAGATTAGCACAATCATAGAGACAGACGTGTGTCAACGACTTCATTTCATACTATGTATGGATGTAACAAGATGCCTTTTCCGTGCCCCCCCCCTCCCCCTTCCTTCTCGCCAACGACCTGGCAGACACTCTGGCACCATGCTTCGATGCTGCTGCTACCTAGCGGAAGATAGCTGAACTACTTGTAGGTAAATCCAAACATCGGTATCTCGTCAACAATATCCTAACTAGCACTCCACCTTAATGAAGGTTTCTATAATATTCTGCGGTATATTCGTTTCAATATGAAATAACATTATGTATTGCATTAATTTTAGAGGCACGGTATTTTTTTTTCGATAGAAATGTCAATACCGCTCACGAATTATAAACTCAGAGTCCAATCACCAAAACACTTTCTAATTCGTCTAATGGGGAAGAATTGTATGTCGAGAGACACCCCATTTTTGTACCACTTCCATGTTCATTATAGACAATCGTCGTCATAATTCACACGTAGCTTATATTTGACCTTGTACCCTACTAAGTGCCCAATGATCTTCCCTGCCACTCTTCCACCACCACTCCTTCTGTATGGCTGTGGCATGGATGGTAGGTGGCGTTTAGTTTAGAATTGCTGATACCCTTCCGTCACCATGACTTAGTGAGCTGGGCCCACATTTTAGTCCTACCTCAGCGGATTGTCCAGCTTGTTTAGACTTTCTTCACTTCGACTCTGTTTTTGGAAAATGGTTTGTGAAACAACGTCCCAGGACGATAGTTTGGCCCCACCACGAGGTTCTCTCTGGTGACCGATCATAGGGTTGGACTCGTGAGGGTAGTGGTTGACTCCGTATGCTGGAGGAGGTCTGGAGAGATTCCCACTCTCGCTGACAGATCGGGCGGTGAGTGGCAACCTGCTCCGGTCGTGCCCTGGAGAGGCACTATTGGTATGGATAGAACTCCGGCCAGACCACACACTTGGTTTCTGAGTGCGATGGTCTCAGAACATCTGTGGTAGAGGGGCGAGGATGTGCGGACGTGTCATGCTTGGGCTTTGGATCTGGCCAACTGTCGCATTTAGCCTTCTTGCGTTGAGAGAACGTGATTCCTCTCCCCCCCCCCTACCATGGGCTATTGGGAGGCCGAAGCGCGGTAAGGCCGTTAGGCTAAGAGAGCTGCGTAAAATACAAAATACATTACCGAGAGGTCCACTGTAACTGATGCAATGCCTGGCGTACTGATTCACTGTCTTAGGTGCGATGGCGCGTTCAGGAGAGGAAGTCTAATTAAGGCCTGTCTGCATATAACCATAACATTGAGTTCAGTTTGCTGATCACGGAAAGAGCACACACTTGAGACGAGGGCTGTTGAGTGCTTTCAGAGCCATAGCCAGTATTTTATTTCGGGGGGTGTTCTTCACTGCTACCCCCAATTAAAGCGTGGAGTCCGGGGATTCTCCCCCCGGAAAATTTGGATTTTAAAGTGCATATTGGCGGTATTTAAGTGGTTTTAGAATGTAAATACTGAATATACAGATGGCAGACATCGTAATATTTTTAAAGATCAACTTTCTAAAACTCTTGGAAGTATTTAGTTGGGGGGGGGGGGGGGGTGTTAGGGGGCACAGGCCCCGGTGCCCCCTCAAACACATTATATAAAACATTTGTCTGTTGAACATTAAAGCAAAATACCTGTGAATATAACAATTATCATCAATCACATTACTAATGAAAAATTACCCAAAATTTGTTTATTCAACATTAAAATACAAATACGTACCTAAGAATCAAACACTTTCGTTCAGTCATATTACTAATAGAAATATACACGAAATGAGTTCCTAGGACATTAAATTCTGAACACCCAATAATAAAACACTTTAGAGCTATGTATTACATTACCAAATGCTTAAAAGGTGCACCTATATCAATGACAAAAATATTATATGTACATTTAAAAGTAGTGACGCCTCATAGTACTTTTACAATAACAACATTCTCCTGTTTTGTTTCCTGGCCTTGACATCTAAAACTTCATCAGCCGTGAAAGGCAAATTGACATGAGTGCCAGACCAGTTAATCGTTCACTGCACATCGCGTTTATTAATATGTCTTAATCCTTTTCAATGAGGAAAATGACCTCTCGACCTCAGCTGTTGATACAGGTAAAGTTGCCAGGACACACAACAAATGGCGTGTGGTTGGGAAGAAATGTTTACTACATGCATCCAAAATGGACATTATCCCAATTATCATGTCAGATTTTTTGCCTTTCCATTTCTCACACCACAAGAGATATTCCGCTTCAACCGCGACCTGAGAAGTTCGCTCTTCAAAGTAGAGGCTTAGTTTTTTGAGCTGCTTCACACAATTCTCGTGTGCGTGTTTGGGTAACAAAATCGCCAGCGCTGAGAGAATGTCCTTATTTTGACAAAATCGCTGTTGAAGACAGACAATAAATCCATCTACACAAGGCAGAAACATATATCTGAGATAGTACTGTTCAACAGATTTGTGGGGATTATTACTCCCGTGATCTGTTTCTTTGCCTGTCGCGGTACTTCAATAACAGTTCCAAACAAGTTACCATGAGTATTTTTTCCAGTTTAGTTCCATATATTTCAGGGGGTGTCCAGACACCCAAAATAACCCCCACCCCCCTCCCCCCAACATGGCTTTGGGCCTGGTGATTTGAAGACGTCACGCACATTAGAAATACCCTTTCAGGGGACTCCAACAAAGCCTTGTATCTCAAACTATACGCATCAGATATATATACAAAAGCCCTGCATTGGCACATACCACAGACGTTTTATCATTACAACTATATGGTCACCGTTGAAAGTCCCTTAGGTCCCTTAGGTACACACAACAAGAATACCACACTGCACGCCAGTTTATAACATTGTGCTTAGTGACGATGGCGCACTTGATACGCGTGCCAGAGTCGCCCTTATCGCTCTCGCGCTCCTCGGCCTCAAACGCCGAAAATACCATACCAGTCTTCATTGGCTAAGTACATTGTTTTGGTGACAGTATCTGGATTACCTTTCACTTTGCGTGTTTGTAAGATGTCTTCCCTGCCGGCTGAAGACTATACAACGGCTTTCTCACTAGAAAGGCGACGAGTGAATTTCTTTACGAGAAGCATTCAGACGCTCGCTTTTATTTATTGGAAAAAATATTTAAAATGAAGAAATACTCGGAGAGGATTACGATCAGCACAACTAAACGATCAACTGAAACCTGAGGAAAATGCGGAGTGCATCTTAGTCCAACAATATTTGCAAGTGATACAGCTGTTCAGAACACTAGTGTGTGCCCAAGTCAATAGCCCATTTATGGTGACTTTCGAGGCTATTCCTTCTCATGTAAGAAAAAATCCTAACCTAGTGAAGACAATTACATCAAAGGGACAACGCACCTCATTCGAATGCACTCAGTCTAACAATATTTTGCATGAGAACTATTTCTTACCAGTCATTACAAGAACCCTAATTTCTCTCCGTTTTTACTCATATAAATTAAACGAAATATCATAAATATATGTATAACATATAACGTAAAGATCAATTTAACCCTAAAATATACATGTATGTTAGGAGAAGTAAAACACGCTTGTGATACATGAAACGACTAAATACGTCGTACATGGGATGATTTTTCAAAGGTTCGATTCGAAAATTCGGGAGATACAGCGAATACACTATAGACGCGTTGACGGATAGGCGAGTTTGACAGGAGTATGGGGGAGACGGGGAGATCCCCGAGAAAATCCGCCGATTCCCAAGTGTGAAAATCCGGGAGAAACCCCGTCGAGAATGGAACCCGGTTTGCTCTGATGAGAAGAGAAACGCCCTGGAACTATTTCCACTGCGGCCCCATACTTCACTGTGAAGGACTACTTAAGGTGTTTCCAGGCAAACATCTGGGAATCTTATCAAACCATGGGAAAATGCGAAGGTATAGTCCATTCGCAGTTTCTTCTCACTTTTTTAAATAAAACCTTTGAAAAATGATCCCAAGTATGACGTGTTTCATTATTTCATGTATCACAAGCGTTTTATACTTCTGTTAACATAAAGTTATCTTATTTTTCTTTCAATTGAAGTTTTACCTGTGAATTTTAGTTATAAATTATAATATTTCATTTATAATAAATATAAATAAAAGCAGTCAGAAGACGTGTGTGTTGGTGGCGCCTAGTAAGAAATAGTTATCATGGAAAATATAATTACATTTGAGTGCGCACGAATTCGGTGCGTTGTACTTTGGTGTAACTTTCTAGACCTAGTTTGCACGAGGCGGAAGAATATCCTGGAAGCAGAACTTTAGCAGGGCTTCAGAATAGAGTGAAGTAACCGTGAATGGATTATATACGTAGTTATACGAAAGATGATTTGCGTTATTGCTTTATAATGTAGTGCTGTAGATTTTTACTCTTGCAGAAGAGATTGAGCTATTTGCTGAAATCAGTGTAAACAAAACAGGAGACTTATTCTATTCAAATTTAACTGAATTTTGTTACTCACTTGCAATAATTTAATTGGAGAATAAATTCCAACTCTTTAATTTATTGAAAATAAGACAAAACCATAACGATCCTGGCGGGTGCAAGTTGTATCAGTATTAAAAAACTCCAGTATGCTCTGTTTCACATCAACGAAATGTTAAAATGTGAGTAGTTTTTTAAAACTATATTTACAAGCTTTCTTATTTTTTTAATTTTCTGTATGCGCTTGTGGCGATAAATGAAAACTTTCCCATCTCATTTGCTGAAGAGAAAACTAATTAAGTGCATCAGGAAAATGTGGAGAATTTCTTTGAGAACAACACCGATAATAGTTGACAAGCAGGTTTCCTCGACTCTAATACGGTAACACATTATAAAAATTGTTCACACGGTGAAGTGGTTTATTTGGTAATAAACTCTTAAAATAATCACTGACCATGATTATATGCACTTTACATTACAAACTGGCATCCAATATCAAAGTTAAAATGACAGCAAATTAAAAATATATAGTTTAAATCATAATGCGAATATACACTTCATGAAAAAAGTCTTGAGATAGCACTACGCAATTGAATGACTCGTGGCGCCACCACAGCAGAACGATGTTGCACGGCCTAAACCGGTCTCAGTTGTGAACAAGTGGTCGTGTCATTCGGATTGAGTGTTGTTTACATGCTCGTGGCAAGGCGGCGTGAGTTATCGGAGTTCGAACGGGGCTTGATAGTGGGTGCCAGAAGGATGGGACATTCAGTTTCAGAAGTTGCGGAGACTTTCAATGTTCCTCGATCCACGGTGTCACGTGTGCACAGGGAATATAAAAATCAAGGCATTGCGATCCACCGTGGACAACGCAGTAACCGTCCAAAGTTACTTGATGATCGTGACCGGCGGAGGTTGGGTAGAATTGTCCGTGCTAACAGAGCAGGACCACTTGTTCAAATCACAGCCACATTCAATGCGGGAGGTGCCAAACGTGAATCTAGCAGATATGTAGAACTTGAATTAGCTTCCATGGGATATGGAAACAGAAGACCCACCAGATTGCCCCTGTTGACAGCACGACACCAGGCACAACGCCTCACTAGGGCTCGTGAGGTTGCTAATTGGACCCTGGAGGACTGGAAACATGTGGCCTGGTCCATGAGTCACGATACAGGTTGTTTCAGGCTGATGGCCAAGTTCGGGTATGGCACAAACCCAATGAAGCCATGGATCCCAGTTGTCAAGAAAGCACCGTGCAAGCTGGTGGTGGTGGTTCCGTGATGGCGTGGAGTGTGTTGACATGGCATGGGTTGGGTCCACTTGTCCATTTACCCATAAAACTCATTGGTAACCACTACAAACCTCTCATTGGTGATCATTTGCAGCCGTTCATGGAATTCAGTTTTCCTGACAAAGATGGGATGGTCCTACAGGATAATGCACCGTCTCATCGGGCTGTGGATGTCCAGGACTGGTTCGAAGAGCATTTTGGAGAGTTCCGGCGAATTGAGTGGCTAGCACGTTCCCTCGACATGACCCCAATCGAGCATTTATGGGACGTGGTGGATACAGCAATTCGCACCCAAGATCCTGCACCTATAAATACAAGGTAACTTTGAGCAGTTATCAGACAGCATAGCTTAACATCTCTCTAGAAGTCTTCCGTCCACTTGTGGAGTCCATGCCACGTCGAGTTACTGCACTTCTTCGGGCTAAAGGGGGCCCTGCACGTTATTAGACGGATAACCCATGACTTTTGTCATGTCAGTGTGATGTCTAAATCTATAGTCGCCGAATTTAGTGTTTCTAATTTTATATGCATTAGAGATTGAATTTGTAATTCCGCCTTTCCACTTGGATGGTGAAGGAGTAAAGTTACCACGCCTATGTCAATGTTAATTTTACATATGGCAGTGGGGTACAGCAAGAGGTAAATAGTAAATTATATGTATAACTTGCTCATTTAACTTTCAAAAGCTTATTCTAAACGCCATTTCACACGATCGAATATTTATTGAACCAAAAAATCACTTAATTTTCTATTCAATGGATTGCATTCAATAAGCTTTCAAGTCTCGATATGAAAATTTTATCACATACTTTTTAATTGAACCAGTCATAAAAATACCAAAAGTAAATATTTATAGGCCTCAGTATCTACGACTCATGCACGACAAGAAAATAATTGGTTAATCGCCAACTTATTTACTTCTCTTTATTATACTCATTTTTTTTTTTAATTTTGTCCTTATTTTGTAAAAGCTTTAAATGTGTCCACACAGCTATATTATTATGAGATTACTTCCAATAGTACTTTCAGAAAAACTGCGATAAAGTGATTGAACTTTTGGATTTAAGAATATAAAGCACGTGCTATAAATGAAAATTTTGAAGTAAAACGAGTCATTCAAGGAATTGAAAGATAATATGGTTGAATTTAATTCGTTTCTATGCCGTGATAAAGCATACAATAAATTGAGTTCAACAATATTTGAAGGCAATTTGAAGAAAAATCTTAATTGTGTGAAAGGGCATTAGCCCTTTACCATATTATCCCGAGTATTCTCGTTCAAGAATGACGTGTTGCAAAATAGGTAAAATCATGGTTGGTTCTGTACAGGATCAGAGGAGAGAACCAATATAATCAGTGCCATTTTCCTGGTTAATGATATTGGCTGCTGTTAGCGCACCAACACTTTGTTATTGGTTCTTGCCGGTGCCGTCAACCAATCGAAATTATTTTCATAGGTTCCATCATATAGATTATTACAAGTTACTTGTAATCTCCTCTTTTTTGCAACATCTGCCGCGGAAAACTAATGCGTAATTTAAGAGGTTAAGTCTAATATTTCTCAAAATTCGGTACGTTACGTAGGAACATCAAGAGAGAGAGGGATCCAATGTTCACAGTTACAGGCTGTTCACGGTAAACTGAGCACTTTTTAAGGCCCTACTAAATTTTTCCTCTCAGCCAATTTCTATCTTCCTGCCGCTTTTTAATATAAACATTGCTATGTGTCAAACAAACAAACAGAGTGTATACATTTCATCATTCTCAAAAGTTAACGCGTGAGGCTGCAACAAAGTATATTTATTAGTGGTTAATGGTCGTTGGGGTGGGCCTTAAAAAGTGCTCACTTTACCGCGAACAGCCTATAAGCAAGGTTATACGCTTGTGGCGCCAGTAACACTGTGCGCGCGGACGGACGCACACCGGATATCGGAAACGTGTTGAATTGCGAATCTTGACGAATGTGATGCGCGCATTGGTTATTCGCGCACGCCTGCGACTGCATAATGTGTTTGCGTTGCTGTTCGTGGTAATCAGGGATTTTGCACCTGCCGCAAAATCCAGCGCTTGCATAAGAACAGTGTTTGTTGGTTCACGTATTGCAGCGGCGATGTGAAACTATATGCTTGGAAGATTTGCCATTGCAATACTAATCGCACAGAGTGTAGTGTGGTTAAGGGTGGGAGAGCCTATAGGGTTCTCTAATGTTTATTGTCGGATGTCATTTTTTGCTTTAGTCTTCCTATGTGTATTGGTTTTCATCGATTAATTTATTTATAACCATCCTTTTTATCAGGAAAAGAAGATGGGGGCTTGCCACGTACAATAAACGATCAAATTCAATTGTGCAGATGACAATGAGGGTCCTCTCATCCGCCAATCAAACTCTTCCAGTAAAAGTGGTGCGTGCATTTTATTCCGCGAATTTTATTTCATTTCATAGGTTTTAATTAAATCCCTCGTTCTATACTTTTCCAACAGAGGCTGGAAAGGAAGTGATTGATTTCACTAGTACCAGCACGACACCAAGTCTTATTCACAAATTGGCGAAACACATTAATTGAATAACCATTATTAAAACCCGTTACATTATGCCTCAGAAATTACACTTTTGTATCTGGATCCCAGTGGTTATAGGCTGTTCACAGTAAAGTGAGCACTTTAGAGGCACTGGTTCCTTTTTTTGTTTCAACCACTTTTTTATCCTTTAACCACATTTTAAAATTAGTATTGCCATGTAAGTAATGAAGACAGTGTGTATGTCCCACCAACTCAGAATTTAATGTCTAACGCTACAATAAAATACATTTACTGACTATTATACCAAATGACAGTGCTTTCGAAAGTGCTCACTTTATCGTGAATAGTCTATATCAAAATTTTTCAGCTTACGTATCAAAATTACCTACACTTTTTATTCAACGAAGCTCATACATTAAGCGCCCTTCGGTATTTAACTTCGATTATAAACGGACACCTAGACGTAATGTTTGCAGCTGTTCAATACGAAGCATGCGAAAAATGACAGTATATGGTGACGTATCTAAATCATAGGCCTTTGTCAGTGTCAAGGTTATTGCATCAGGTTAATTCGTAGTGTGTAGTGTTGGTCAAGTCAGTCTATAAGACTCCTTTCTTGTTAACATTTTTGGCGAAGAAAACGGCTATCGTTTACAAAAAAATCTTTAAATAGAGATGACAAAGTATTCCCTTGTACCACACGCCTGATCACAAACCAAACCCTCTGACAAACCGGTTTTGTTGCGATGAATTTTTAACATGCTCGAAAGCCTAAGGATACAGCAGAACAATACAGAAGACAAATCAGCGAACATTGAATTCCAAGTTAATAAATTAACGGTTTCATTTCGTACATATAAACGGTTCTATTATATTAATATTCAAATACGTACGTTATCGATATACTTAAGAGTAAAATTACCAGGGAAATATTACCATGTAGAGGTTGTTCTCGGTAAACGAAGCACGGAGTCATGATTGATATCTACTTCTAAGCACATTGTGTGTTCTTTCAACACTTTTAAAATTAACACTGCCAAAGGCCTGATCACTTTACTCATGAGTCGGTCAAGTGAACATCTTAAATTATTACTAAAGTAAATATTTTACAACTTTACTATTCTTGAACCTACGTTAAAAAAAAAACACTAAGTGAAATTAATTATTTCAGTTTGCCCTAATGTTTACTAGAAATTTTTAATTCAATGTCAACTCATGAAAATGCTTTCTGCTTTACCGCATTCGTAACCAACTTTACTGGGAGCGTTGCAGTTATTATTACAGTTAAAATATGGACAGATATGGACAAGTGTCCACAAGATTAACCTGGGGAGGGGATGGAAGGGGGGTGGATGGGGGTGCTCGAAATAAGTTTGGAGGGGATAGCAGCAGTTTGTGTGGTCGCCCTCCCACCCCCTTCCCAGGTTAATCTTATGGGAATTTGTGCCATTCTTGCGCTGGTGGTCCAGGAGGGGGTCGCTCATTCTACTTACATAAACTACGCTTTGTTTTATAGATATCGTCAACGAAATTTTGGTAAGTGTAGCAGTGAGGTCTGTGCTCTTAAACGGTAGAAGAGATTAATATTTTAATAAAGAAAGTTGTATGAATTTAGAAAAAAAAAAATTTTTTTTTAATGCTTGGTACTCGGCACATTAATTTGCAAAATAGCACGGTAAACGTTACATTCTAAACTAATTTGCATTGGACATACTTATGGCAGCTAATTTTACCAACTTAGTAAAAAAAAAAAAACAAGTTGATAACTGACAGGGAAATAGCACTTTTAGAGACATATAATAGAAAGGGTGTGTATATATATATATATATATATATATATATATATATATATATATATATTATATATATATATATATAATAACTCTCATTGAAACTTAAGAAAAACTTGCTGATCATACCTCAGTATGTATTAATTGTTAATCTTACGTTAAAAATAATTACGTCTTCTGAAAAATTTACTGAGTTTTGAACGTTTAATTATAATTTAAGGGGAAAAAAATAAATTTTCTGAGTTTTAACTTAGAAATATGTATATTAATATTTCTTTTCTTATTCAATTTTTGCTGTCGTTCTGGTAGATCAATGGGTGAGAAATTTATGACAAATACGATAGCAACTAGGAGAAAATTTTGTGGGCTGTAATAAGAGTGAGTGAAGAGATTCGAGTGGCTCTTAACAGCGAGGTATTGAGTGGCCGATGACGGTGAATAGAGGTGAGTATGGTGCAGTGTCGGAATGAAAGGGCGGGGAAAACGGAAGATCCCCGAGAAAACCCGCTGGTAAGCGGCATCGTCCGGCGCGATTACCACTTGCGGAAATCCGGATTTAACCCTGTTCGCCTTAGTGGGAGGCGATCAGCCGAACCTCTCTGCGACCGTGGCCCCTCCTAGACAGAAATAAAGAAACACGGCTTGATAACGGCAAATCTACAGATAACAGAAACCAGTGAGCCGTGTTTGAAAATAGGTCGAGGTATGTATTTATTTTAGGTAGTAAGACTGCGGGGAGATGGCATACGTACTGCGGAAACCAGAAACGGGGCGCGACAGGTATAGAAAAAAGAAGAAGAAGAAGTAACACTTGGCAAGAAAACTGCGCACATCAATAGAGAACAGGCTGGATACGGAAAGAAGACAGCTGAAAGCTCATGACTGAGGCATACGAGTACCTGCACGTCAGCGAGAGGCGGACAATGCAACGGGAGGATAAAAGAAACTTGAAGAGTTTTATAAAGACGGCTGCTGAAGAAGACTTTGTGGATATGCTGGCAGGATGGATTCGAGCGTTTTTAAGCCCTGAGAAGGTTGGCGGATGTAATAATATATGAGAGATATCAGAAAAGAAAGACGCGGCCTAATACGGTGTATCCTAAGACGTGAAGGTCTGCAGTCGCGAAAGGGGAAAAATACAGGCGACTGTTTGGAACGGTATGGTGATATTTATGAGATACGTAAAGGAAACCCTTATCCCTGAAAAGTACGCAGTAAAGGTTACGTAATAAATTTTGTTCGATTTAACCATTCCTACTTTTCTCTTCGAATTATTACAGTAACATGGGGTTCTCTTAACCCTTTGAGCAGTACGCTAATATATACGGGGGGCTACGTTTGTATGGAAACCTCTTTGCTATTGGGGGAAAAAAGAACATACTTTAATAGTTGTATTGCATCACTGCACTTTATTGGGATCTAAGTAAAAAAATTACAAATAATCTAACATTTCAATTTATAAGAAGGAAATTGTTGTTTGTAATAATTTATCAACTGTACACGATGGATTGTAAAATTTGTTACCTCTGTAGCGACACATTAATAGGTGCACAGTCAAAGCGCGACTCCATTGGCCGACGGCCAGCCAATAATACACGACGCAGAGTACAGTAGGCGTGTCCGGTATGGCCAGGACCAATAGGACTATGATTAGTGGATACATATACAGAGACCAACACAACTGATATTGCAGTATTGAAGGATATAGACAGCTCAGGTCAACCTTGTCCTCTGTGCCAGTAAATTTGTGCCATCCTCTAGGGTCAAACATTAAACTTACGTAACTCACTCGTAAGAAGTACACATACAAGATTTTACCAGGGATTCAAACCCAGTACCCTTCGCTTTGCAAGACTTCGACTTGACGGAGGTCGGCCAATGTAATAATTATATCACAACAATTTCTGTGTCAGTAATATCAAAAAGTATTCGTAAAAATCAATTATGGGGTGATTTTTAAATTTCTTTGTGTGATCACGATAATAGTGACATAAATTCCGATAAAGAGGGATTTATTAAAAGTATCTGCGTACAGAAATACTAGTGTGTAATGATGATATTTCAAAATACTGAAATAACGATCATGAATTGTGATAAACACGTTAACACACATTTATAAGCTGTTCACCGCAAACGAAGCACTTTTAAAAGCCCCGCTTAAGATCTACTTGTATGAATATTGTGTATTCTTACACCATATGCAATATTAACCCTGCTATAGGCCTGATCGCTTTATAAAAGCGTCGTCAAGTGAAACAATAAAATTAATATAAAAGTAAATATTTTACAGATTTGCTAAGTCTTCCATCTGTGTGCATTAAAAACACAAAGAAAAAATTTTTTCAGTTTTAACAAATTAACTTTAAGACATGGAATAACTTTCTCACTGTCCTTAAAATTTTGTCCTCAGTGTGCCCGTTAACATATACGCAGATAGTAGCAGTGACATTATTAACAATTTTGCTCCAAAAGTGCTCAATTAACAGTGAACAGTCTATACAAACTATATATTTACTTTAGTTATTGGCGAGGTTTCAAAATAACAGTCGTTTCGCAAATACAACTGATAGCACTTTCAAAATAATACAAGAAAGTAAATTGTTTTTCTCTTCAAACATTTGATTTCATGTGTACACGATCACATACTTGTTGTACCTGATATTTACTGTCGAAGTGCACACCGTGATTCTCCGAGTTCAATGACCTACTCTGTGGGTAACAGATTCTGAAACCGAGATACAATTATAGGTCATGACTAGTTTGTATCCTTATACACACGAAGTCTACAATTCAGTGTTTACGACAGCGAAAAAGTCCTGTTTCAGTTTGAGTACAGCAAACATAAAAACTTTTAATTTGTATCATCTGAAAACTTAAATTGTGATAGATTGTTCAAGAAAACCAACAAAGGAATATTGATCAAAACGATGAAAAATTATATTTCATTTATGAAGATCCTACCATTTCACGATCAAGGACAGCACCAAGCAACACTCGCATATGGGTTTTCTCGGGGATCTCCCGTTTCTCCCGCCCTTTCATTCCAGCGCTGCTCCGTACTCGCCTCAATCTCCCTCACCAGCTCTCAAGACCTCGATGTTGAGAGCAAGTTGGAGCTGCGCGTCCAAGGCCAAGAAGCGAGGAAGCAATACGGGCGACACTAACACGCACGCCTAGTGTCTCATCGCTCCTACGCGCAAGACGTGCAGTGTTTCCGTCGTGACGCTGTACTGTGTAAATTACATCTGTAACAGTGAGGTTTTATTACACGCGATGAAAGCCCACGGATTAAACTACGTCCGTATATTTGTACTTTTATCTTGCACAGGCAAGCTTTAAAAATTTGGTATTTACCATATTCAAGATTTTTTTCTTCAATAATATATTAACTATGATAAAAATAAAATAATTGTTACATAGGCAATTTTTTTTTTTTTTATCTTTTCTGATAAAAAGGTAATATTTGCAGAACATTTATTTACCAAGATATACGTATTCGCGGAAACTATTATTTTACAAAAAAAAAAAAAAGTGCAGATCCATATAACTCGTAAGAGCTGTCCGAATGTCCTCACTCACCAGACAACACCACAGATAGCTCTTCATTCTCGAGCGGAAGTCGTTCACTGCACCAGACAACACCACAGATAGCTCTACATTCTCGAGCGGAAGTCGTTCACTGCACCAGACAACACCACAGATAGCTCTACATTCTCGAGCAGAAGTCGTTCACTGCACCAGACAACACCACATATAGCTCTACATTCTCGAGCAGAAGTCGTTCACTGCACCAGACAACACCACATATAGCTCTACATTCTCGAGCAGAAGTCGTTCACTGCACCAGACAACACCACAGATAGCTCTACATTCTCGAGCAGAAGTCGTTCACTGCACCAGACAACACCACATATAGCTCTACATTCTCGAGCAGAAGTCGTTCACTGCACCAGACAACACCACAGATAGCTCTACATTCTCGAGCGGAAGTCGTTCACTGCACCAGACAACACCACAGATAGCTCTACATTCTCGAGCGGAAGTCGTTCACTGCACCAGACAACACCACAGATAGCTCTACATTCTCGAGCAGAAGTCGTTCACTGTCTGCCGTCGCAGGCCGAACTCATTCTCCATTTCAACCCGGGCACACGGAACATAGATATAGTATATTCGACGTTCCTTCACTTTTTGAATCAAACCTTATAAAAATCACCCCATGTATGACGTTTTTAGTAATTTCCTAAAACAAAATACCATGTATTACAAGTTGTGTTCATAAAATAAATTTTTTTTTTTTTGTTAAATTGAAATGTTATTTATATTCGTTCCGTAAATTATAATATTTCATTAATAATTAGTAGGAATCTAAAACAGTGAGAAAACACATGTGTTGGTAACCCCTAGTAATAAATAGTGCTCATGCAAAATATTATTACAACTGAGTGCGCAGGAATGCTTTGAGCTGTCCTTTGGTGTAATTTTCCAGACATAGTTAAGCTTAGCTTGCCAGAGCCGTACGAATATCCTGGAAGTAGAAAAGTTCGAAGTAACCGTGAATGGATTATACCAAGTACTGAGTGTTGACAGCTGTTTCTGAGTCCTGCAGGACATGTCGGCTGATCAGAAGTCCACTGGCAAACGCCTAACTACATCCAGAAGAGAGTTATGTTGAATAAACAAAAGTTCGTTCGGCGCAACCGAAATTATTGTTTGTGTACGGGAAATGACTTATTTTTTGTTGTTCAAACAAAATTGTTTGGCGGTTTATATATGGTTACCCTAAATTGTAAGATTATGTTGGTGCAATTAAATATTTGTTTAGGCTGTTCACGGTAAAGTGAGCATTTTTGAGACCCAAGTTACTTTTTCCTTTCAGCCATTTTTACAAGCTTTTATTTAACTTGCCTTGTTAGTTTGTTTGTACGTTCGGGTGAAATCTCGCAAGTCGATTTTAAACAACTTACCGTTATCCAATTGAGCTGACATTTTGCATACATGTGTAGTTCCCATGACAATACAATGTGAATGTACCACACTCAGCTGATCTGATGATGGAGCTGGAAGGTTGCCATAGGAACTCTACAACTATATGCAGTAAACATCGTATCGAGTTGGTTTTACAGAATCGAGTAACAGTAAAATGGAGATTAGAAGTGTCACTCTTGTTCTGAGCGTGCCTATTTTTTTGTAGCGGCAAATGGTTATTAAAACTGTTATTATAGTTTGCTACTACATTATGTCCCGTATCGGAATGAAAGTGATTAACTGGTCGCTCACGATACATCATGGAGATCTTTCATAACAAGGGAAAGGCATATCCGTGATACAAACACATGGTTGGAGACTAAAAAGTGAAAAATAAAATAAATGTAAAAAAAAATTTTTAAACCAACCTTTTATTTATAAATGCACTAAAAAGAGAAAAATAAATATAATATTTACACAAATTGTAGAACTTGTAAGATGTGGTCGAACAACCGTAATAAACTTTACTACAAATTAATGTGTTTGTAACAATTTACATTTAGTATATAAAAGCCTCACGCACTGTATGTTCTTCCTATGCTTACGCTAATGTGATATACGTTCTATATTGTGAATAGTTAGGAGCCTTACGCTAGGTATGTGCTTACTACGCTTATGCAAATGTATACGTTCTACATTGTGATACGTTACATATAAAGGAAACATCAAAATACGTCACACATGGAGTAATTTTTTCAAAGGTTGGTGAAGATACTGCGAATAGACTATCTAGAGGTTGTTCACGGTAAAATGAGCACTTCTGAAAGCCCTTCTTAATATCTACTTGTGTACACGATATTCCGCCTTTTGTCAAATCGACATTGCATGGGCTTCATCACTTTATTCATGGGTCGGTCACGTGAAACTGTAATTATAAGAAAAGTAAATATATCACAAATCCGGTCATTGTTACAATTCGATACATTAAAAATCAGAATGCGAAAGAAATTATTTAAGTTATCAGTAATGGTTACCTGAACTCTTTTTTTCTCGATGTTAGATATGGAACTACATTCCACCCATCGTTACCAACTTAACCGGGTGCATGTAACTCAGTGTGCCTGTTAGAATATATGGAGATGGGAGCGGTGACTTTTTCCTAAGGTTAATTTCATAAGGCCTTTTTCATCGCCAACAGCCTTTATATGGTTGAGAAACACAAAACCCTCAAAAAAAAATCAGGCTCTAATGCGAGGCTTCAAATAGCCGCGAATAACTGTGACTATGACTGCACACATTTCAATAGTGTACGAACTATTACAAATTTTCCAACGTTCACATCGCGCACGCGTATCTTTTCGTTTATACCAATGCAGAGGCCGAAAACACAGACACAGCAAATATTGTATTGCTGTTGAAATTTATTGGTCGCAGCTGGACCGCAAATATTGCAAACCACAGCCACAAATCTCGGTGCGCCGCAAACATTTATTTTGCGCTTACATTGGCGATAATTTTTTTTTCTCGCACGAATTACGGTTTTGTTAACATCGTTAAAAGCAAAAAAAAAAATTACATAATTCTAAATACTCTTTCATTCGAGGAAAAGTTATTTCACAAATCGCGACATTACAAACTAAACATACAATTTTTATACAAATATATACCGATATTTCGTCCATACAGCAATAACGCTAGACAAAATTCACCACAGATATTAAATAACAACAGACTAAATCACTTGTATTTTAGCATAAGCTTTTATTATGTTCGTATAAAAAAAAAATATTTAGAAATTTATACTTGATAGTAAATAACAATATAATACTTAAAGGAGTGAGCTAAACTTTCCACCATTTTGCACTAAAACGTCGCTGACATAGATGGGAAGTTCAGAATTCAATTCATTGCAAAGTACACACTCAGAGACGTGTGTGTATATATATATATATATATATATATATATATATATATATATATATATATATATATATACACATTATTATTAAGCTACTATATCAATCCCTTTTTCAGGATGCAGCCTCTCTAAGACCGATGAGATATACTTTATAATTTAGTGTCACATAGGTTGTTTCTAATTCCTTCCAGGCTAATCGATCTTGTGCAATGTTCTTCCAGTTCACACCTGCTACTCTTCGAATGTCTCTGTCCCAGCGATCTGGAGCTCTTCCTCTCGATATTTTCAGGTATCTTGGTATCCAATCCATCACCGCCGTTGTCACTGACTTTAATTACTGATCGAATTTAGTCAGCTCTCTGCCTGTCCCAAGCATTGCTCTTCCCATACCTCTCTGGGCATTTCTCAGTTTTCGCTTTGCTTGACAGTTCAGGGTCAAAGTCTGACAAGCATATGTGAGGACAGGTAGTAAGCGTTGATCAAATGCCTGGTTTTTAAGGTAAACTGGTACGTTTGATTAAAAAACTATGGAATTTCTTCCATATGCTCTCCAGCGTAATTTTATAAGTCGTTAGATCTCAGGCATCGAGTCGCCATTCATGTTGATTAGCTGACCAAGATACATGTAGTGCCCTACAGTCTTGATATCAATGTCGTTGGAAACCACCTTGTCTTTGGCTACCCATTTATTTTGCATGATTTTAGTTCTATAGCGGTTTATTTTAAGGCCTACTTCTCTGCGTACTATCTCTAGCTCATTTAACAGTTGTTTAAGCTCACCCAAACTGCTCGAGAGTAAAACTATGCCACCAGCAAAATGTAGATTATTAAGGCTTCTTCCAATTACCTTAATACTCTGTTTTACCACTCAAGTTTTGACACAGCCATTTCTGGGACCGATATAAATAACTTGGGTGATATGGAGTCGCCTTGTTTCACCCCTCTTTCCACAGAAATCTCTTTGGTAGCTTCAGAAATGTTTACAAAGGCAGTAGAGGTGCTGTAGATGTTATGCAACATTTTGACATAACCTGGATTCACAACCTGTTCTAGGAGAGCCTGCATAACAGCTGAGTGGTGAACCGAATCGAAGGCTTTTTCAAAATCAATGAAAGCCAAAGAAAGGGCCATTTGACATTCATTCGCACGGCTTATTACTTCACGAATGACTTGGATACATCAAAATTGGACCAATAAGCTTCAGGTTAATCACAAAAAATATTTTAAAAACATATCCATGACGTATGGTCTAAAATTAATTCTACAGGAGCTACACATTTTTGAAGCTGTACTAGAAGAAATAGTTTATTACAGTATCACTGTAATGCACATTTTTCTGGAATTTTTTGCCTCCCTTTAATAGCCGCAAAAGTGTTTTATTGGGTATTATGCGTGTCCCACCTGCCTGGCATTGAAAAATATTATTTTGAAAGTAAAACACGCGTTACTCGAAAACGGTGAGGTTTGGGGCATTTACACAAGGTGACGTTTTTGTTAATTGGGAATTGAGTATTAATAATACATCCTTTAAATAACAATTATGCTACCGCGACATGGATGTTAGTTCGAAAGCGGGGTAGTAACAGCGATTATTTAAATGAAATAATTTAATGATAGCGATCAGTGTTGTGGTGTTTGAAGATCTTTGTTCAATTAACCATTTTACAGATCATCGATGTTAAATTTTAAATATTATATCCATTATTTGTAATAAACAAGTTTTCCATGTCCAACTTCATAGATCTGTACCACCCGTAGTATTCTAGTTAGACCATTGGCCGTATATATGTTGTCAACTTATATTTTCGTGATTAACCTGCAACCGAAGTTTGCCGGTCGAATTTAGATGCATCCTGTATATGATGTGTGTATAGGCCGTTCACATTGAAGTGAGCACTTTTTGAAGCTATTTCATCAGACATAATAACCAATGAATACATTTCATTGTGGCCTCGGACTTTTGGTTTTGGGTATAGTGAATGTACACACTGTGTTTATTACTCGCACGGCAGGGTTTACATTAACTAGTGGTGGAAGGATATAAATAGGTTGAAAGAAAAAAGTAACTAGAGCTTCAGAAGTGCTCACTTTATCGTGAACGGTCTCTCTCTCTCTCTCTCTCTCTCTCTCTCTCTCTCTCTCTCTCTCTATATATATATATATATATATATATATATATATATAATATTTAACAGTTTTAATATGGACTTTCATCGCATTATATGTTTGCACGTAATGTTGTATATACAATACATATATATGTATATATACAGCATATTTCGTAATTTATGTTACAGACTTTGGGAGGTTATTCTATTATGGAAAAACATTACGAAAATGCCGATTGACGTATGTCCGGAAACGACGTCTAAGGGTTGAAAACATCCCCGAAAGTTGGACTTTATGAGTAGTTTTTTTACTAAGTAAAATGGCAAAAAAGTTATAATAAGTTACAATATTTAAATATCTTAAGTTAATATATATATATATATATATATATATATATATATATATGTCCAATTGACGTACGTCTGTAAATTTGGAGTTATTAGAAAACAAGAAGCGCGCATGTGTTTGCACTGTATTTGTCGTTGGTCCACGGCCCCACATTGTGGGACATGCCGAGGATAACTTTGCACTAATGAATGAACACTTCAAGACGATGTGAACCAATCACATGCCCTGCAGTCAGGAGGTAAAATGACGTCTTTTTGAGGCAGCACCCAATGAACGTACATGATTACGAAGTTTATTCTAGGTGCCAAATAGTTGGAGCTATCAGATAAACATAACTAAAGGCTGTTAACGATAAAGCGAGCACTTTTGATCTCGACCTTAGAAAAAAGTCACTGCTTTTATCTACACATCTTTTAACGGGCGCACTGTGTGACATAAAGTTGGTAACGATGAAGAGAATGTGGTTCCGTATCTTAACGTCGGATTAAAAGTGTTTGGTAACCATTTGTGATCATTAAAATTATTTCTTTCGCCTTGTGTTTTTAATGCATCGAAATGAAAAAAATTAGCAAATTTTGTAAAATATCTACTGTATTAACAATTTCGCAGTTTCACTTGACCGACGCGTGAATAAAGTGATGAGGTCCATGGCAATATCAATTTAACATAAGGCGGAAGAATACACAACGTGCGCACAACTAGATCTTAAGCAGGGCTTTCAAAAGTGCTCATTTTACCGTGAATGGTCCATAATCCTGTGTATGTATTGGTAACGACTTCTGGAAGTATGTGTTGACGGAAAGCTGTGTCGACGGGCTTGCAGTGAGCGCGTCTTGTGCCGCTCTTGCCCGTAGCGTAGCGCACCTGGTCAGGGAAGGCCGGGTCCCGACACAGCCCCTTGGTGTGCGGGCAACCAGCTAACCACAAGTCACATCTCTCCCCGCTGGGTACTTCACAGGCCGCGCATTAATCAACATTCCCACAGCGACGGTGTGCAAATCATGTTTGCCCCGGGGGGAGGGGGGTGATTCCCACGACACGCTAGCCCCCTCCTTACCTCGCTTGTCCAACCACTGCAGCCTAGAACAGTTCAACTGCCCTGCTTGTCCTGTCAGTAGCTGAGTCTCATGTCCGCCGCGCGTTACAGAGAACCACTTCACAAGAGAGCCTTGATAGCTCAGGAGAGCATGCGACATAATTTAACTCCATGCATTTAAGGGTAATGGTGCACGAAAATCTTATATTTATATAACTTTTGTCACAATTTGTTTTACGAGGGATTTTCCGAAATTTTTGGTTTTGACAAGACGTAAATAACAATTTTGAACATCTTATTACTAGAGGCCTACAAAATTCGCGTTACTTTATGGCTTCTTGATAAACGTCACCATTATATATATATATATTTATGTTTGGGTAATTTGTTTATTGGCTTTCGCTGAAGTAAGGTCGACTTGGTTGGACACGATCAGGCCACGATGTTGTTAATTGTTTCTTATTGGTTCAAATAGATCAGGGGCGTGTCAGGCAAACGGCAGCCCAGTAATGAAACCAACAGAAATGTATAATTTTTTTCTAGTCTCTTCTGTCCTCAAGAAATATCACGAATTTAGCAGGACTCTTACTTATTACATGGTTAAAAATACCCTGCGTTCGTTATTCTTGGAGCTCTGATTGAAGATAATAAAAAACAATCCCTTTCATCTCTTCCATCCGTGCTCCGAGAATAATGAAGGCAGTGAAAATCTAACAATTATTATGTATTTACGTCTTGTCGAGCCAAAAATTTCAATAAACTCTTTGGAAAAAAGACTTGCATAGAAAATCGGGTAAATATACTTCTTTCATGCACCATGCCCATTAAATTGAGATGCATTGATATTTGGACTCCATTATAGACACACCAGGGAGTGCGTCGTTTCCCTTAAAGCCGTTTCGCCCAAAGACATTTTGTCTGAAATCCGTTTGCCTAAAACTATTTCGCCTAAAATTCTATAATTTTACTAATTTGCCAGGGAGTCGATTTGCCGAAAGTAGTTTCGCCTAAAAGCCAGTTGGTCGAGTTGCGGATAAGGCATGTCTGTATTTATAACTGCCTCGCTTCTGCTACATATATTTTTAGTCCCTTCTCTAAAGATATGGCTGTCAACAAGATACCAAGGGTTATTTACCATCTAAACTTCTAACAAGTTCATTAGAAATTATTTGCGCCGATGTAGAGGAAAGTAGGCTCGTTAGTTAGACCAGAGCCTTCTTGTCGATTGCTGAAGGCAGTTGCGCCAAGATACCCTTTGTTCTGTACTGTGGCTCAGTGTTTCATTATTTTAACCCAGCATGTGACAATACACACAGCCATCTGTTTTTCGCGAAAGGGTTTTATATGAGGCTAGACCCAATTTCCTACGGCACACGTGCAGTTTTCACTCGGTTATTGGCCACGTGTCTTTGTCGGGTGACAGTTTCTTACCTGTCTGGGGCCAATCAGAATTAGCTAACTCCAACACTGAGTGTCCATGATTCGAGGGTAGAGATGCCTGCAACGCGCGATAGTTGAAATGATCCAATCGCGAAAGTGGATCTGAGCCGTAGTGTTTCGGGGTACAAGTGGTCCTGAAATCTTTTCGTGACAAACCGGCGGCTCTACAGATATCGCGACACATTTTATTGCATGCAATAGGGTGGTAACCCTCTTATTTGTATGGTGGGGGTGAGTAACACATTCAGTATACTTAACTATCTGATGACCACAGTTTATCATACTAGAGGCTGTCACCGGTAGAGTGAGCACTTTTGAAATCAACCTTAGGAAAAAGTCACTGCTCTCACCTGCATGTATTTCAACGAGCGCACTGAGTGAAATGCGCCCAGTAAAGTTGGTAACGTTGGAGGGAAAGTAGTTCCATATATTAATGTCGAATCAGAAGTGTTAAGCAACAATTTGTAATAACTTGCATTATATCTTTCGCTTTCTGTTTTTTTTTTAATGCAACGAAGTGTAAAAATAAGCAGATGTGTAAAATATTTACTTTTCTAGTAATTTCACAGTTTCACTTGACCGACGCATGAATAAAGTGATGAGACTCATGGCAGTGATGATCTTACGTAAGGCGGCAGACTACACAACGGGAATACAAGTAGATCTTAAGCAGGGCTATCAAAAGTGCTCATTTTACCGTGAACAGCCCATACTGTATAAGATTAGATTGATATGCTGCAATGAAGTGCATCTTTCCCTGTGCTCTTTTCGGGCATGCCTGCCTCTTCATGTCTAGAAATATCTTTGTCGTTCCCGTAGCTATCACGTTCCTCATGAGATCTTGCACCATTTTGAAAGCTATTGTATTTCTGGTACCCCTTTTTTTTTACGCATCTCTCTACTATGCTTCAAGATTGTACACTCGTATACTTCTTTCATGATTGAACTACAGTTGTTTGTACTGTACATATCCTGCACTGCTCTTTAGCCAGTAATAGACAGGAAAAAATGCCGTAGCCGTTCCACGTGCAACCTAGTCGAATAAAAAAAAAAATTATAAACCTCTGGCCATAGCAGCGCCGAATGAAAACACAGCTGTGTAAAGGACAGATACCCCCAAGACTACTGCAAAAAAATAATTCGAGAAAATTCATCAATATAATGGCTGTTCACGGTAAAGTGAGCACTTTTGAAATCAACCTTAGAAAAGAAGTCACTGGCACTACCAGCATATATTTTAACGGGCGCACTGAGTGACATTCGCCCAGTAAATTTGGTAACGATGGGTGGAGAGTAGTTCCATGTCTTATGGAATAAAAAGTTTTACATAACCATTTGTAATAACTTGCATAATTTCTTTCGCTTTCTGTTTTTTTTAATGCACCGAAGTGTAAAAATTACCAGATTTGTAAATAATTTACTTTTATAATAATTTCACTGTATTATCTGACCGATGTATGAATAAAGTGATGAGGCCCATGGCAATGTTAATTTTACATCATACGGAAGAATACACAACAGGCGTACAGGTAGATCTTAAGCAGGACTTTCGAAAGTGCTCATTTTACCGTGAACAGCCCGTACACAATGCTTTGTCAGATAATTATAGATAGTTCACGGTAAGCTGAGTATTTCTGAAAGCCCTGCTTATAATCTACTTATATGCATGTTGTGTAATCTTCCGCCATATGTGAAATTGACATAGTCCTGATCAGTTCCTTAACGTGCCGGTCAAGTGAAACAGTGAAATTAATATGAAAGTAAATATTTTAAAATTTTCCTCATTTTTACATTTTACTGCGTAAAAAAAAAAAACGAAAGCAGAAGGAATAACTTCAAAATTTAGAAATGTTAACTTTGCATTTTTAATTCAATGTTATTAGATGGAACTAATTTCCCGTTGTCGTTTTCCAATGTACTGGGCGCATCCTAGTCAGTGTGCCACGGGTAGGACCAGTCACAATTTATTGGTATTTTGAAAAGCCTTATTTGACCGCGAGTAGCGTGTATAATCATTTCATGGTTACTTTACAATTTTCTAAAGTTCTGTTAAAGAATTATTTCCAATTCATTCCTCCGCCTCGTGCAAACAAAGCTTAACCGAAACTAGAAAATTACACCAAAGGAACAATGCACCACATTTGTGCCCCCTAAGTGAAATAATATTTTGAATGGGAATGTTTTTTTTACTAGGCATTACTAACACACCAATTTTTTGGCCTGTTATATCCGTATTAATTATTTATTAAAATATTATAAGTTATAGATAAAGTAAAAGTTCAATTTATCAAATACAAAGACACCTTTTCGTTGACAGAAGAATAAAAAGCTTGTGACACATGACAAATTTAGGAAACAACCACACATGCCTTACTTGGGGAAATTTTTCAAAAGTTCTATTTTAAAAAAAATGCGAAGAAAACCGCGGATAGACTGTTTATATGTTTGGTTTGATTTCCACTTGCGAGAGCTGAGAAAATCCACTGTCAATTCATCATCCATCCCCTGCGAGATACGTACCAACCAGGCCGATGTATAGAAGTCCATACGTCAACTCAGTGTCTGTCACGTCGACAGCCACCCTCGTTTGGCTGATCATTAGGTACGACAGCTCATTAGGAAGTTGGCACCATATCGACAGCCAGTGCGAGCCAACACGTACTAAAAACGCGTGTCACTTGGCAATCCACCGTGCATGGAAAATTCAACAAATCGTGCGCACATAAATAGTTGTGCTTCAATTTTGCTTATGATTACAGCAGCATTTTATTGCATGGACTAATTCACAGCTGTTTTTATATAAAAAAAATTATTGCTTTAATATGCTTCCCATAGGAATCAGGTGGAATGACTGCTAAATAATACTGAGGTGAAAACACCGATAGTAATATAATTATGTAATTTATTTTGGTTGTTGTGGGAATGGAGGGGCCTTAAGACTGCATATATTCCAAGTTGCATTACGGTTAAAATCATTTCAAAAAGAATTTTAAAGAAGTTTATTTCTATTTTTACGTAACGGTTGATTAAAATTTTTTTTATGAAGTTTAGGTATACTGTCCCATTGTCAACTTAGGTATCGCAACATGATATTCATGCTTCTTTCCGTCATTGGATGTCGCGTTTAGTACTTTTTGAGTTCTACGCTGTACTGTTATGAAAAGGAGACAGCATAGTAATAGGTTTATAAATAATTTATGACTGGCACCAGCAAAGTTCAACAAATTTTTAAGTTACCATAACATCCGCTTAACGAATGTTGCCTTTAAATGGCTCAGAAAATTGCCCGATGAGCGATGAGACTCAGATGAATAAATTTACAAAATTTACACATGACCTCTGACGTAATTCACGTACAGTCTTCACTCACGTGAAGGTTGAGTGCCGAAACGAAACAACATCACTAATGAAAGTCTTCTAAATGCCAGCCATTACGTGCCATGGTTGAGCAGCGTCTGCTAGAACATTAATGTACACACAGAGAGAAAACGGCAAAGACACGAGTGTCAGAGTGTGCTCGAAAGACATACAACACAGGCGATTTCAGGGAGTGGATCACTTTCCGCCGAGAATGAGCCCCATGCATGCCGTGGTCGAAGGGGCCGCAGTGGCTGAGTGGTTAGACCCGCTCACCTTCCACCAAGGCGAACCGGCTTCAATCTCCTGCAGGATTACTCCCGGATTTTTCACTAGTGGGTATCGTGTTGGGCGATGTCGCTCTTCGGCGTGTTTTCTCGGGGATATCTCCCGTTTCCCCTGCCATTGCATTCCAGCGCTGCTCCATCCCCACCTCATTCCCCTCATCAGCTCTAAATACCTCGTCAAGAGGTGCCCAAACCTCCCCGCTCTTTAATCACCGTTGAAGGAGAACGAGTTCTGTAATCGAGCGAGATGACGCAGAGGTAAACCATTGGACTCGAAGACGGTAGGAACTGGGTTCGGTTCCCAGCCCGGCTATCCTGATTTAGATTTCCCACGGTTTCCCCAAATCACTCAACGTGAATCTTGGGATGGCTCCTTATAGTGTCTTAGCGGTTTCTTCACACTTTTTTTAAAATTAAACCTTTGAGAAATCACTCCATATGTCACGTATTTAGCTATTTCCCAAATATTCTATTTATCACAAGCGTTTTATACTTCTGTTAACATTAAAGTATTTCATCTTTCGTTAAATTGAAGTTTCAACTATGTTTTATTTATAAATCTCAATATTTAATTTATAATAAATATGAATAATAATCAGCGAGGAAACGCCTGTGTTGGTAGCGCCTAGTGACACATAGTTCTCATGCAAAATGTTGTTAGAACTGAGTTGCACACGAATTGGGTGCGTTTTACTTTGGTGTAGTTTTCTAGACATAGTCAAGCTTAGTTTGCACGAGGCGGAGGAATATCCTGGAAGTAGAACTTTAGCATGGTTTCAGAAAAGTGAGAAAAATCCGTGACTGGCTGATACCACAGGCTATAACCGATTATTTTCCTATGCCTGCTTCTCTGGTCAGCTTGCTCGTTTCTAATGTCCTCGTCGTTGACGACATGTTAGCAAACATTAAAAAAAATGTATCTTCTTCCAACTACATTATATATATACTATATTTCACATCGGCGTGTAGGCTTTTTGTTAGGCTGGAAGCAAATTAATGAAAATAGTTCCTAACATTTGTAGTTCAACTGTGAGTGCAAAGTTTAAATGCATGGGCACTGTAGTTAGTTTTTTTTTGTTTTATAGACATTACGGAATGAATATGCATACTATTGGTATATTTAAATACCAATCGATTCCACAGTTTTAAGGTGCATGAATGCAATGATGAGGCCTACAGCAATGTAAAATTTTACGTCTGTCAGAAGAATACAAAATTAAGACAAAATTAAATAATTAGCAGAGTTTCGAAAGTGTTTACTTTGCTGTGAACAGCGTATAGGTTACCGTCAGCCAATGACGTGCCGAGATGACAGCGCCACAATAAAGTGTGCTTACATATATAAAACAGGAAATATAATTCAATATGTCCTTTCATAAATAATTAAATAAAGCGTTATTCCTTGTTGTATCCTAATAACACCTAGCAACTCAACGAAACTTAGAGCGGTGCGAGTTTTCGTTACAAGACCAGAAACTATTTCACACTACAACTGTTCGAGCTACAACCAAGCAAAGTCCTTATAGTGTTAGGTGTTTGCCTGGAATAAGAGCTGGCGTGCATTTTATGGAGTGACTTTGTGTATTAGATAGTTCCTTCTTTCAAACTATTTTGCGTCGTTCAGATCCATGCGAGAATTACGCTGACATACCAAAAGTCATGGGATGCGTGCATATAGTATGGCGCAGGCCCTCCTCCAGCCCGGCGAAGAGTAGCAACTCGTCGTGGTGGTATTGATTCCACAAGAGGGCGAAACACCTGTGGAGAGATGTTGACTCATGCTGTCTAGATATCTACCTACAGCTCCCTGCTAGTTGTGGGTGCAGGATCCTGGGTGCGAATGAACCTCCCAACCACGTTCCACGTGTGCTCGATGAGGTTCAACATCGGTCGGACGAGGTGGCCAAAGCAATCGTCGAAACTCCCCTTAATGATCCTCGGACCAGCCCTGGACAAGTTGGGTGGATGGCGCAGTGACGTGAGGTCCATGAAGCGCTGTGATGCAGCGCTATGACCACCACACACTCACTCGCGCGATATCAGACCATGATCGATACAGGTCTGTGCATTTCCATGACATAACTATGCATCTCCCAAACCCCATTTTACACTCAAGCGAATATTCCTCATAAAACAATAACACCATGGTACCGTTTGTCCAGATCTATCAATGAATTAAATCGTATTTGTGGGATACGTGTCTATATGAAAGTTATGTATTTAAATGTTGTGCCTTGTATTTTAACTGTGGACACAATAATATACATTTTCTCATGATATTTTGTTTGATAAAGTTATTCATTATTTATTAATGATCACTTCCACGTGTTGAAAAAAGTAATTTCCGATATGGAATGGTAATATTGCGGAATTTTCATTTGGGAAAAGGAAGAGGTAACCTGGTCTACTGTGTAGTTAAAACAGGTGACTATACCACACTTATTGTGGATTGGTAAGAAATACTTAAGTTTATAAGTAAAATTGAAAAAAAAAAAATCTTGTATATTTACTAAGAAGTGAGCATTATAAAGGAAACTATACTGCGAAGAGACACATATTTAGCCAGAGTAGAAATATTACTGTTACCTAAATATACTAAAGTATTAGTCCGCCTGAATAACAGCAAAAAAAATTACAATTAGTAATAAAATATTCCTCTTAACAAGCACAAATCAGACAATGCTGGTAAAATAATATGAATTGTATACTTTATTCTACAGTAATTGTATACTTTATTGTACAGTAATTGGTGTTTTGAGGTTCAATTTGGGGCCAGTACGGAAAACAAGCCTAACAGCAACTGCTATCCCATGATTTTGGCATGTTAGTGTAATATTCGTGTGGACTTAATACAACGACACGAGTGTTGATCCAGTGTCACTGGGATCTGTAAACAGCATAAATATTTCACCAACATGCTAATTATTACTCTAGGGAGTATGAAAACAATGGACATGGCAACCAGTTTAAAATTTAGACTTCAATTATGACATTAAACACTCAACAAATTTTCATAATTATATGTCAACATTGTTGTAAAAAAGCCAATTGGTCTCTACACAAGCGAGCGAAAATTTTAAACTCTGGTTAAGGGTTTTTTTTTTTTTTTTTTTTCGAAATTTTGACGAATCATTTTAGAAAAATGTTTCTGGCGGCAACCAGAAAAAAAGTAAGCAGACATTAGTAAAAAAAAATTTCAATCGTAGCCTAGAGAAAACAGGCGTTAAGTAAAATGTATCTTTCCAACTTTCCCCACAAGATTGTGCATTGCTGTGAGTTGCTACTATCATATGCTATTGCCACGCTAGTGAAATTTCGTCCCCACCGTAAAACTTTGCTAAACGAGTAATTAAAGGCAAAAAATATATAATAATTTTGACCATGGTCAATAATTTTAATAGATATAGAATCTAGATGATAACTACACACCTCATGGCCACATTGAGAAGTAAATTGATTTGTGATTTCACAAAGAAAAATGAGTGACGCGTTCTTCAGCAGTGGGCGTGTGTAAAGATATAGCTTTATTTACTACTGAACACATTTCTGGATTTCTTATACCAGTTAATCAAATTGAATCAGCCGGAGATATCGTCGTAGACGTGGCATAGAGCTGCCTAACAAAAACTTTATGTTTCCGCTCTTGCGAAGTGCATTCTGGTATACGCTATTCACGGTAAGGTGAGCACTTTTTGAAGCCTTCTCATTTGGAATAATAGTCAATTTATATATTTTATTGTACCCTTAGACGTTTACTTTCAAGTCCGGTAAAATATAAACGCTATGTTTATTACTTACATGGCAATATTTATTCGAGAAAAGTGGTGGAATGATAAAAAAAAAATGGCTGAGGGGAAAAAAGTAACTAGGGCCTCAAACGAACTCACTTTAAGGTGAACGGCCTATAGGGACAAAAAATCGCACACATAGATGTCGTGGACTGTGCAAACACGAGATTGCAACTCTCGCTGCCAAAACGGGGACAGGTGGCTTGCTTTCCTGACGCAGGGCCTAAATTGGGTGTTGTTAGTATTCAAATTGAACTACGCCTGGGGCGCACTTCTTCCTTTCAGTTACGTCTGTGCGTCATGCGGCCTACCCTCCAGGCAGAATCCCAAGCAACCTAATTTGCGTTTCGCTCGGTTAATTTTCAGCATTCCTTAATGCACAAAGCAATTATTGTTTGGGGGAACACCAACGCGTGTAACCAAATGTGTTAGGTCTTAACTGGTACCAGTCATTCTCGAAACAGATCTGAAGCAATGTCACAAATCATAAGCTCTGAACGAGAAAGGATGTACTTTGGTCTGATGCCTCGCTTTTGTAATACATTACCTGTCATAACACTAATATATGTTCACCACTTTCACAGACAAGGATACAATACACTCGCCACGTAAAGTATGATGAAATTTAATTTAAATTAAATGGCATTTCATACTGATATCAGAATACTCTGGTTTGTGCACAGTGCCTATCGTTAAAAAAAAAAAATTAATAACATTCCGAGGTGTGGTTAGCTGAAATGCCATCAAGATGCTAGAAGTTGAGAACTGTCAGCCAGGGTAAACTATGATTGCGTGAGTGATTTTCAAAATGTATGCTTTGTTTTAATATATAGCACCTCTGCTCCCTTGTTATTGATGTACCAGACACCAGATAGGTTCAGATAGCAGCCTCTAAGGATTGAAAGAGCGGAATGACACAACAGTATTTCATTTATGTACGCATGTTTAGAGTGCTCTGTAACTCGTGATAAGCTTTGAGTATTGTATGGAACTACTTTCCCTCCATCCTTTCCGACTTTACTGGGCGCATGTCACCCAGTGCGCCCGTTGAGTAAACATGTAGGTAGGAGCAGTGACGTTTTTTCTAAGGTTGATTTCAAAAGTGCTCACTTTATCGTGAACGGACTTTAGAGAGGGTTGGGCGTTGTGGCGTTCCGTATAGAAGTCCTGTCTCGCGTTCTGTTTTTTTTTTTTTTCATGCATTAAAGTGTAAAAATGTGCAGATTTGTACAATATTTGCTTTTATAATAATTTCACAGTTTCACTTGTCTCACGCATGAACAAAGTGATGGGGTCTATGTCAATGTTAATTTTGCATAAGGCGGAAGAACACACAACGTGTATACTAGTAGATCTTGAGCAGGGCTTTCAATAGTGCTCATTTTATCGTGAAAAGGCTATAACTAGCTTTACGTGTGTTTTGTTTTCTCGGAATATTAAGCTGCTATAATAAGGGTTTAGTAGAGTAATCTGTTCAGAAATGATAACGCATTGTTGTTATATTTTAAAACACTGTTTTACGGAAGAATAAATATGGTGAACGAAGGAGCGATTTTTGCTGACCTTGGCACTTTTCAACGGCAACATTTATATTTCAATAACCGCACTTATGGATGACACAAGAAAATATCGACTCTCATTTCTGTCCTGAAAAAAATTTGCATCGAAATATTTGTTTCTAAACCCACGAACAGACGCAACTGCTTACGTGAGATCCGTTTGACAATTAGGCAGGCTCCTTAAGAAATATTTCACTTACGATGACTCGTTTTAGTTTTTATGTTTCCGTATATTACACATATTTCTTGAAAGGGGAAATAGTAAACACTTTGACATATGCGCGTATTTATTGGCAGACAAGCTAGACGTGAATGTTCTATATATGCCACTACAACAGTGCCAGTTCTATAGCGTTGTGTATTTGCGCTTGTCAGCTTCCTATTGGTTTGTATTACATCCATCGTGCTTGACATGATTACAAGACCCGTTATTGGCTATCTGGCAGCCAATGAGTAGGAGAACTGACTGTGCCCCAATTACAGTGACTTGCCGTGTGTTATACGATATGCAGTCCGTCATGTTCACTTTGGTAACTAAAACTAGATTAGTTTTTTTCCTCACGGAAATTAAAACTGATGTTTCCTAGTGTTCATATAAGATCATCATAGAAACTGCCGATATAGTGGAAGTATGTCCGCGAGAATTTTGTCTTCAAGGGTAGCAACATCTTCATACAACCTTTGCCCGAGTTGGTCTCGGGAATAGCCCTCGATGCGTTAAAACGGGCCCGGAACAAGATATTTGCCCCATTCAGAACCAGTATACACAGCTGTGTACATACTGCGTTGCTCCCTGTCCGGTGATAATCCATAAAGCTAACTGATCTGTAAACCATGCTATTATCGTCCTAAGTTACGAACGGTTCATATTTCCTCAGCTGGGCAAAAACCTACAGCTAACTTGTTTTAATAATTAAATTGAGGTATGTGTGTGGAGTGGTGCCGGATGAAGGGGAGGGGGAAACGGGAGATCCCCGAGAAAACCCGCAGATCAGCGACATTCGTCTGGCACGATTCCCACATGCCATAATCCGAGAGTGACCCCGGCCGGGTCGGGAATTGAACCCGGCTCGCCTTAGTTGGGGGTCGAGCAGGGTAACCGCTCAACCACCGAGGCCCCGAAACAAATGTCGTGTTTCCTTAAGTACAGCAAGAATCAAAATATTTCTTGTTGCAGCACCTGAAACTTCAAATTGATGCGGTTCTAAAATGATTAAAGTAATCACGCGAACTATATTTAATACTACGATGTAAAATGGCACGATAGCTGTTCAAATTCGAATGTAGGCGAGTACAACATACCAGTTTGGAGTCTTTGCGCGTAGAGACCACAATAAATGTGATTCACGTTCCCGAGCCACCCTTAAGGAAAATTTTCACTATTTTTGCCATGTGTTCCATTTAAGAATGTTTTTATCAAAATTTCGCGTGATATCGCATAAATAATATCATCTGAAGCTTTGTCAAACTATTGCATCTCTACTGACTTTATTTATTTTTGACTAGTAGTTACCAGCGATATATAAGTAAATTTTTCTTGCAGGTTGTTGCAGAAATGATCCCGAGAATAATAGTCTAACAATGCATGTTACAGAACGTGTGCAAAGCATTGCCCTATGCTTTTTCGATGCCCAAATTGAAATGTAAAAAACTGTGACGCAAGCAACGACGAAGATTCCATAAATCCAAGATGGCGACGACTGGTCCCCTTTAACGTCCCTGCGTCCCTGTAGACTATTCGCGGTTTCTTCGCGCGTTTTGAATCAAACCCTTGAAAAACGACACCATGTAGACACGTTTTGTTGATCCCTAATCAAGTTATTTATCACAAGCGTTTTATACGTGTGTTGACTTTAAAGGGCTGTTTTTGTTGGTAAAACTGGAATTTATCTTATATTTTATCTATATAAAATTATATCTCATTTATATATGAATCAAAACAGTGAGAAAATAGGTGTGTTGGTAATGCCTAGTAAGAAATAGTTCTTTGCAAGATGTTATTTCACTGAGTGCGCACGAATGCAGTGCGTTGTCCCTTTGAGGCTCGTCTTGTCTAGAAAGGGAAAAGGGAGGGGGGAGTGGCAATGGGCTGCAATTCTCAGGGACCCGGGTCAGGCCCTACCCGTAAATATTTTTTGATAAAACGAATTATTGTGTAAAAATCTAATTCCGGCTCTCAAAACTCATTAACTTCTTTTGCATAGATGACGACTATTTATGTTGTTGTAAATGGTCGAATTTTAGAGTGGAATGGGTAAAAGGGGGGGGGGGGCTCAGCACGCAATTCTCAGGGGGCCGCACTTTCTTTCGGAAGGCCTGGGGTTTGCATGAGGCGGAGGAATAACCTGAAAGTAGAACTTTAGCAGAGCTTCAATAAAGTTGGAAGTAACAGTGAATGGACTACAGATCTCGGACACGCAAAATTTAGCACCGAATACACAGAGCAGTCCCTTGCTTGTGCCCACGCATCCCCGCGCCTTGCAGAGGGTTGTACTGCGGAAAGGAGCGTGGATTCTCACGCACAATGAAGCAAATGCTCTCTTCGTCCACCGCACCCTTCAGCCAGTGCCTTATTGTTCGCCTTGTTTACTTCGCCGAAGGGGGGGAAGGGTTGGTGAGGGTAGCGGTCATTGTGGGTGGATTTGGGGGATGGAGGGGTGAGTTCGTCTGCGCTTGCGCCGGCCAACAATTTGTTGATATAAGACACAGTAAACGGTCTCTCCTCCCCCCCCCCCCCCCGGATTCAAAAAACCTTTCGCGGTTTGAAATCCTGCAAGTCATTTAGAGATGAAGAGAGAGACTACCAACATGGCTCCGGTTTCACCTCTCTTGGACGTTAGCCAATTTCAACCCCGTTCCTGTTTTCTGCTCGGTTTACCCCCTTCTACCAACCACCTTTCATAACCATACCATCTTATTTCACCCCTCCTCGCCCCCTACCAAACATTCCGCCACAGCTGTTCCGGCCCTGAAACAGAAAGTTACATAAATAAAATTTCAAGGCATTGTTTTTTTTTCTTCTTCTCGTTTCTTACTGTGGGTTCCTTTCGGCTCCTAACGCCACTTCGCTGCCCCCCCCCCCCCCCCAAGATGCGGGTCTGCTGAATTATTATTCGCGATGTTCGTGAGGGATATTTCGGGGCACAAGTTCTCGTGATTAAAGTAGTTCTTAATCAGATCTATACGCATCTTCGTTTTCCGAGAAAACTGGCGAACTTTTTCATGATGCGGCATGCTTGGGTCATGTCTGTGATGTGCTGGACTGAAACCGAGCTAGCTAAATTACGGCTGATCTTTCTCGCAATGTTTTTTTGTCACATTGAAGGAAAAACTGTTACATTTCCGTTTAAAGTATATGAGCGTGAGAATATGGGTGCGACGATATATATTTTTTTTTTTTTCGAATTCGAGGCACAGTGATAAGGGTGACAATAACATTCGAGCCCAGCACACCATAGTTCATACGCTCAAGTCGCTGAACTCGGCGTGCAGTTCTTCCGTCGGCACGTTTTTCTATGCGAATTTAATCTGTAACACTGGGACTTTATTGCACAGGATTAAAGTCCACGTATGTAACCGAAGCTGTAGTGTTTTACTTTTCTGCTACATATTTAAAGTGGGGTGGACCCGTGCGTCAAGACGCGATGTAGCGATACGGGCGAGAGTTACACTCACCCCTAGTGCCTCATCGCTCCTACGCGCAAGGCGCGCAGTGTTTCCATCATATCGCTGTACTGTGCAAATTATATTTGTAACTGTGGGGTTTCGTTACACGCGATGAAAGACCACAGATTAAACTACGCCCGGATCTTTGTACATTTCTCTTACCGCTTAAGGAAACTGCATAGGCAAACTTGAAAAATGCGATATTTGACCATTTTCACGAATTTTTCCCTCCAATAATGCACTTAATATGACAAAAGTTAAAGAATAGAGGCATAGATAATTGTGTTTATCTTTGCTGACAAAAAGTCGTATTTGCAGAATCTTAATGTGCCGAGATACGCGTATTCGCGCAAACAACTATATCACACAAAAAAAAACCGCGGGGTTCCAACCCACTCTAAAGGGGCTAGCCTGCCTTGCTCTCAAACTGCTTTTCCAGAGTGTTGGAAATCCAGGATTTTTTTAACGAAACTATTAGACGTACGCCTAATATGCTAGTCTACGGAAAGAACGCACACCTCAGACTATGCTTGTAGGTTACTTTCAAGGCGTCTTGCGCAGTAGACACGCCATTTAGCAGCATTCCAACATAGCTAAAAACTTTTCTGTTCAATATAGGTATATGCGTTATACACACAAAAAAGTACTCGAGGGATATGCGCTTAACCTTGTTACAGAACTTTCCACTTATATAATGATAGGATCACCGCTGAAAGTCACGTAGGAACAAGCAGTCCGAAGGAAACATTTGAAGCCAGTTCAAAGCCCTGCGCGTAGCGGCGATGACGCACTTATAGCGCGTGCCAGTGTAGCCCTTATACTAGATGCTCAGGAACAAATGATAAGAAATACCAGGGTGGGGTAGATAAGTACTAATGGAGCATATCTGATCGAGGAACCAATGGTCTAAACGTCCTTCGTTAACATGTTATTAGCAGGGGCAATGCGCAGGGGCGGGTAGGCAACCTTGTGTACGTGGCATTGTAACATGCCTGTGCGCAGGTCTACGTGCCTTATATAGACTGTTCGCGGTAAAATGAGCACTATTGAAAACCCTGATTAAGTTCTACTTGTACACACGTTGTGTATTCCGCCGCCTTATGTAAAATTAACATCGCTATGGGCCTCGAAACTATATTAATCCGTAGGTTAAATGAAACTGTGACATTATTAAGAATGTAAATACCTTACAAATCCGCACATTTTTACACTTAGTTGCACTAAAAAACAGAAAGCAAAATTAATAATTTTATGTTATCACGAATGGGTACCTAATACTTTTTATTCGACGTTGAGATATGGAACTACTATCCATCCATCGTTACCAACTTTACCGGGCGAATGTCACTCGGTGCGGCCTTTAAAATTTATGCATGCACTTGCAGTGAGTTTTTTATTTTTAAGGTTCATTTCTAAAGTGCTCACTTTATCGTGAGGTCGCAGTCTCGGAGGAGCTACGTGTCTACAGTTCCTGCAGGACGTGTTACCGGAATACTTGGAGGGAGTTCCTTTACTGGCTCGTGAGGATAGGTAGGGGAGGCCCCATAGCATGGCCACCACGCTCACCTGACATCACACCACTTGACACGAGGGCTGAGCTCATTACGCCGGAAACCTTTGCACTTGTGCGTCTCAGCATACTTCGGCGCTGCACAGCCTGTGTGGCAGACAGTTTGAACATACATGTCCCCATGCCTTCAGTACAAATGTGTAAATAAAGAGTCATTTCATTGCACTGCCTGTAACCAAGTTATTGCGATTGCCTACCCGCCGCTGCGCATTGTCACTGCTATTAGCAAGTTAACTAAGGACGTTAGACTATTGGTTCATTGATAAAATAAGCTTCATTTGTAGATAGCTAACCATTTGGTGTTTATTAACATCTGTTCGTGAACGCCCGCTAGCTCCCGCATTTCTCGGACTCAAAAAAAAATCTCTGCGGAAAAAAAACCTCAAGACAGGCCAGCCCCTTAAAGAAACTGTGCAGGTTAGAATGCAATGCAATTTTTATCATGTTCATAATTTTTTTTAACACACGAATATGATAAAAGGAAAACCGCACGGGCTTAGATAATTGGTGTTTAACATTTCTGAAAAGAAAAAAAAAAGGTCATATTCTCAGGATATTTATTTTGTGAGGTACGTGAGAACGTGCGAAACGATGACTATACACAGAGTATGTCCGTATTTCTAACTCATATATTAGCATTTACAATTTCCTCGCCCCTGTTATATGAAAAAAAAATGGAGAAATATATATCATTATTGTTCACTATGGACAGTGCAAACGAAGGTCCGTACTTCTCTAGAGATATTCAGAACTGAGTAAACTACAAGCTTAGCAAAGGAATGTTTATATTTAGATAGCCAAATTACGCAAATACGTCGTCCGCAGACCCGGGATACCACTCAACGTAAGTACATTTCTCTGAATATCCGCCATGTGCGTAAAAACAAGAGCTGCAAAAATTTTTCTCTAATTAACTTTTCGTGCACGGGTGCAAAATACTTATTTCATGTAATAATTTCGTTTCCACCCATATACCACACGGTAAACAGAGATTCGTATACAAAAGATAAAAAGAAGTGGTTTGCCTATAGACATAGTTAAACAGAGAATTGTGCCTGTTAAGGAGCATACAACAATGTCTGACTCAGAGCTCGAACCCAGGACACTTCGCAGCCTAACTTGCGTGCCCAACTAACTACACGACGGAAGTAAGTTAAACGGGGAATTCACGTGTTAGCCCACCTACAGCTGCTATTTCCGTAGATGTGTATTTTAGTTTAAATCAAAGTTCTATTTATAGTGGCATTTTAGAGTATGTCTCAATATTTCACTCTTTCTGTGTTCGCGACATTAATAGAATTCTATTCGATCTGTTGGAAATGGCCACGTCTACAATTTTTTACAAAATTATTTTGTTGCACGCAGGGGCAGTTCGAAAACTTTTAGAGGCCCTACGCATTTGAGATTACAGTCACCCCTTACATACAATTCGAAATTTAAACAACAAGACGTAAATTAAAAGCGCGCTTTTGCCGGTGTAATAAAACGTACATTAAGATCAAAGGCATGTTTCATTTTCGTGTCCATCCATTTAAATTAACTTATATCTTAAAAGTTTACTCCTGCGTGTTGTAACTGCGAAGTCTTTAATCAAATCCTGAAAAATAATCTAACGTAACACATATGCTTCCACAGTGACGTCACAAACTTTCGTGGAGCCTGCAGTTTTACACCATACAGTCCATAGTAAATCCGGCATGTGATAATTGTATGGTGCTTTTCCCTTCCCTTGTTACCGTGAATATGTACTCACTTGGCTTAGTTTTCAATCCAGCCTTGGTGTAGGAATGCACTTCAGTAACATTCATATTTTCTCTATAAAAGTGGCATTCTATTACCGCCTCTGTGCAGATGAGATGAGCAGTAGCTATACACATAATAGTTCATTCGGAAAAGGCCATAATTTCGGTCAAATGGACCTTACCGATGTTATGCGTGAGTAGAGCCTGTAGTCATCACCATGAGGCGCCACTGTTAACTCTCCATTAGTTGCAACTTTCTATAGGCTGTTCGCGGTAAAGTGAGCACTTTTGAGCCCCTAGTTACTTTTTCCTTCCGGCCATTTTTTTTTTTTTAATCCTTTAACCACCTTTTTAAATAAATATTTCCCTGTGAGTAATAAACACAGTGTGCATATTCCACCGCACTTGGAAGTTAACGTCTAAGGCAAAAAATATATATATTTATTCACTATTATTACAAATGAAAAGGCTTTCGAGGCGTGCTCACTTTACAGTGAATACACTATACACAAAGTATTTCGGTTGATTGTGCACTAACTCTTTTTATACTGTATTTTTACTACGTTGAAAGTGTTTCAAGATAAATGTTTTAACCAACGATTTATATAAAAGAGTGAAATAAGCTATTTACGGTAAAATGATCACTTTTCAAAGAGCTGCTTATGATATAACTGTATGCATGTTGTGCAATCTATCGCCTTATGTAAAATTAACATTTGCATAAGCCTCGTCACTTTATTCATGCGTTGACCAATTGAAAAAGTGACTTTTTTTTTAGAAAAGTAAATATTTTACCAATCTCTTTCTTTTTACACATCGATGCATTAAAAAAAAAAAAACAGAAAACGAAATTAATAATTTGAGTTAACACAACCGGTTACCTAAGCCTTTTTACTTGACGTTAAGATACGGAACTACTTTCCCTGCATCGTTACCAACTTTACTGAGCGCATGTCACCCAGTGCGCCCGTTGAATAAAAGTGTAGATAGGAGCAGTGACTTTTTTTTTTAAGGTTGATTTCAAAAGTGCTCACTTTATCGTGAACAGTCTTTAGGTAAATATCAGTGAATACAGAAATCTTTTTTTCCTGTTCCTGTTTTTTAATGCTTACAGGTGTTAAGAATTTAGTAAATTTATAAACGGTTTACTTTTCAAATAGTTTTAAGATTTGGCTAGACCGAACGCGTGAATAAAGCGACCAGGCCCAAGGCAATGTTAATTTTGCATATAGCGGAAGAATAATGTGCGTTTTCGGGGCTTTTAAAAGTACTCGGTTTACTGTGAACAACCTATACACACGATTATGTGTTCATCATGAATGCACAAGCCAGTGAACGAATAACTGTGTCGTGTGGGGGGAGGGGTGTTTACAGAACTGTGAGGTTTAACATAACCGCCGAATGAACTCGCCAGATTTCCGTGTATCTATATATAATTATGCATAATATAAATAAACTAGAGTAACGGTAAACAGTTTTGCAGGAAATTATTATCATACTTAAGTGAACAGTTATGAAATAAATTAAAATAAAATATCGCTGCAATGAAAAAAGCAGTATCGCCCTGTTAATTATCACACTCGACTGAACACTCTTGAGTGATCAGCTGCATCGTGTTAATTTCACTGATACTTTACGAAATTTTGTTGCCATTAAACAGTATTCTTAATAACCAAAATAACTATAAATATACGATTCCGAAAACATATAAGTACGATTCTCGTTTAAATTTCCTCCCCCACTCCCTCATACATTACGATGTAGCCCTTTAATCACGGCGCTCTTCACCAAGTTCTGTTAAAGGCGATATCTGCCCACGTGTAAAGTTCACTATATCTATCCGTGCTGCTCGTGCAACAGATGCTGCTAATTGCTCTTTTTTTTAGTGCGTTTTTAATTACCGACCCAAAACCGTTACATCGAAGAAGACAGTTTTTGTATCTTGTGGGCGGAAATAATGATTATGATCTGGCACAAGCAGGATGACGTCGGGTCGATTCATTAATGCGGTTCGAGATTTCAACCGCTGTTTTAAGTAAGTCATTGTTTCATACTTGTATATGCTGTTCATGGTAAAGTGAGCACTTTTGTGAGACTAGTTTTTTTCCTTTCAACCAATTTTTATTCTTTAACCACCGTTTTAAATAAATGTTGCCATGCAAATAATAAACACAGTGTGTATATTCCACCGCGCTTAGAAGTAAACGTCTAAGGCGAAAATAAAACATAATAATTGGCTACTACAAGTAGTGACAAAATTGTTGCCACACATGCACGAGTAATATTTTTTAAATGTTGTATAAGGTATCTAATTAAATTGTGGATTCTGGAGCGGGCGATTTTTGTGTGGGGGTGTTCTACTTTTCAGCAGAGCATACCACGTTTTGCTGGAACTTGTTTTCGTCCGACTGCAATTTATTAGTTTCGGAACACACTCTGACAAGTTGAACCTAATCGTTACTCTTGTCGCTGCTGGACAATCCTCGCAAGAGCACGTCAGCAGGGATAAATAGAGCAGTGTGTAGGTCGCGTGCACATATATTTCATACTGGCGTGAAGCGGACGGATTGCAAGCAAGCTTCGGAAATGCACCTCAGCACGAGATTTGTTGTGTTCGCGTAGCATTTATTTCCGGCGAGTTACACGTCTGTCTCATCACGCCACTGTCGGAACGAACGCGAAGTATGTATTAACATACTTCCCACTGCGTGGACGATACAGTCATGTACACGCTGTTCGCGATAAAATGAGCACTTTTGATATCGACCATAGAAAAAAAAGTCGCTGTTCTAGCCTACATATATTTTAACGGGTTCGATGAGTGACATGTGTCTAGTAGAGTTGGTAACGATGGAGGAAGAAGTAGTTCCATATATGTATTAACGCCGAACAAAAAGTGCTGGGTAACCATTTGTGATAACTTAAATGATTCCTCTCGCTTTCTGTATTTCTTAGTACATCTATGTGTAAAAATTAGCATACTTGTACAATATTTACTTTTCTAATAGTTTCACAGTTTTATTTCACAGCATTAATAAAGTAACGAGGACCATGGCAATGCTAATTTTACATAAGGCAGAAAAACACACAGCGTGTATAGCAATAGATCTTTGGCAGGGCTTTTAAAAGTGCTCATTTTATCGTGAACAGCCTATGGTATTAAAAATTCGGAAAATAAAGGCACATTTGACTGGCCCATATTACTTCTATCAAATAGCAAAATTACAATTTTGAAAATAAACAATATAAAACTGAGCATTTTTGAGAGCCAACTATCGTTTTGTTATTTTTTCTATCGTATTTTCTTCCCTAACACGCAGACGTTATCAGTATTATACACATAATATACAGTAGGCCATGTCTATTCGCATATCAACTGAAAACAACATTTTTAGAACATTACAAATGTCACAATTATGCTAGTTACTACCTAAAAATATATAAAATAATAATTCAATAAAAACAATATCACCGTTTGTTAATTTGAAAACTACAATTGTAATAAATTGCTATAACATAAGAACTTTTTTTCTCGTAATTCTTGCGAATCGTACTCTTAACACTGCAATTAGTTTTATATTAGAATATCTTATCTAATGGACGGGAAAATTGTTGTTGAAGTTTATCTTCAAAAGTGTTTAATTTGCAGTGACTATCCATGTCTTCTTTTAAATACCGTTTAAGTAACAAAGAGAGAAACATTTCGTTCGCCCCAACGGAATATTATGTTCATTAAGCCAAACGATATAAAATTTGGGTTATGATAGATTTTTACTTACGAAAAAAAAACTGTTTCGTCTGATCATGTTCAAACAATAGGTATAAACTTTTATTGCCCTTTGAAATTGTTTATCCGACAAAATATTGTGTAAGGAATCCCCGAGAAAACCCGCCGAGCAGCGCCATCGACCGGCACGATTCCCACGTGAGAGTATCCGGGAGCGGCCTCGCTGGTAATCTAACCCTCTTCGCCACAGCAGGATGCAAGCCTTCTAGCCACTGCTCCAACGGGTTCCCTCCATTCACAAGTGCGCTGCATCATGGCATCTTGCCTGTTCAATTAGTCCAGCCGTTCCCCAACCTTTTTAACTCAGGAGCCCTTTTTAGAATCCACTTATATAACGGAGCCCCTTTTATTCGACCACCACCCTACCTTATGTCAAACATACTCGAGAAGATAGCTTGGAATCCTCATGGCCACCAGGACCTCCGGGTTTTCTTATATTCTTAATCAATAAGCTGTTCTTGATCTGTACCTTCATCGTTACCTTATATAGGCTGTCCACGGTAAAATGAGAACTGTTGAAAGCCCTGCTTAAGATCTACTTTTCCACACGATGTGTATTCCTCCGCCTTATGTAAAATTAAAATTGCCATGGACCTCATCACTTTATTGATGCGTCGGTCAAGTTAAACTGTAGAATTATTAGAAAAGTATATATGGTACGAATCTGTTCATTCTTATCTTTAGAGACATGGAAAAAACAGAGAGGAATAGAAATAATTTCAGTTTGCACAAATGGTTCCCTAACACTATTTATTTGACGTTGAGGTATGAAACTATTTCCCATCCATAATTACCAACTTTACTGGGAGCATGTCACTCAGCGCGTCCGTTAATATATATGCAGGCAGGGGCAGTGACTTTTTCTAAGGTTGATTCCAAAAGTGCTCACTTTATCGTGAAAAGCCTTTACTTAGATTGCCTTTGCTCCTAAGCGGTTCAGAGCGCTATCTCCCATATAGCTGATGTACATATTATAAGCATTCTGCTATATCCTTATGATCATCTGAGCCTCCTGGGTGCGAATACAACCACTGCCAGCACGAGCCCTTTCCCTCTTTGACCTGGGTTCAGGCGAACCACCGACCCGGGCCCAAAGGCCCATATGCTCATTCTTCCTTTTCATGGCACTTGTGGGTTTTCTCGAGCTTTGGATAGCCGGTCACCGTACGCGCCAGATCCCGTACGTAAGACCGGCCCGCACTGTCCCCAACCTGCCTCACCTATCGTCCGTTACCATATCATTAGGTACTTCACTAATACCCTCATACTGGGGCCCAAAGGCCTGACTGTAAAGGAGTCGACCAGCCCACCTTCCTTTCAGGCCACTACCACTGCCCCTTTTACCGAGGAAGCAAGGCATAGGGAACGCGTCAGGTTGCCACTAGGTGAGCCTCCCAGCAGTACCACGAGGAGGTGTGGGTCCCTAGGTCAGTAGAGGCTGAGGTCTTGTGCATATCTGACACTTACCGTAACTATTTTTCATATGGGCTCCGATACTAGGGCTTTGCAGTAGCCCCGACACTTGGTTGTCCATATTGCTTTCTCTTCAGATGGTCCACTGTTTCGCATCAGCAGAGGGAGCCAACTCCTAGTCTCAGGAACTCCCACTGGGCATTGCGAGTCGCATCGCCTTACGTCCTTTAGAGGCCGGTTCTCCTTATGTATAACAAAGTTCCCGGTGGAATTGGCGCTGGCCTCACCAAACCTCCCCTCTAGATGGCCGATACCTATTAAAAGGTCATACCGTAAGTGCTACTTTCTAACCATTACATTTAACCCCCGCAAAAGCCAAAGCTAAATCGGCTCTTTGATCTTCAGAGTCCACCGAAACTTTACCATTTTTGAAACCGCCATACTGTCCGAAAGCTTAAAGGAAACACTACACTATACTACTCACTCATACACAAACTAGCCGCATTCCGCGCTTGGTTTTTCTTTCACTTTGAATTTAAGCATGACTGTATCCCCATTAACAGCTTTCGCGGCCAGATGCGCTCGAGTGCATACGGAATCAGTTTTGGGGAATGCCCGGTAAACCAGTAACATTCCCTGACACCTCGCCCCCGAGCATAAAGGGCTTAGTTATTCCACACTGCAGTCTATCGATACGATACTCATACACACACATTCATACCAATACCTACACTTGTTGATCTCCACGAGATCTGGATCTTCTTTCCTAATATTCATCTGTAAATCGCATTCCGGTGTCCGTCTGCTGGGCCGTCATCGATATTATCCCTGAACACATCTGTTCAGGAAAAAGGCGTCATTATCGACTATTGTCACATTCGGTGATTGATGAGGGAGGATGGGGGAGGGTTATTTGATTTCCTTGATGTTTCCTACCCCTCTTTTCCTGGTACATCCAGTTCTCAGTTAGGTGCAGCCGGGAGGGAGGCTTATGGACCCCTTTTTGATCCCTCCCCCCTCCCCAATTATTCCTCCATCAAACAGGCTTCCCAAAAGGGGAAGTACTGGTCATATCCGGGAATGGCGTGAACTTGATGTTAGGATGCCGGCCGAGATGAAGGACTAGTATCAGACCACAGTGTACCCCGCGAAGGACTTGCTGTAGTCGAAAGTACGCCTGCCATATGTGCGGACGGCATCCTTGAAGATGTCAGATTATACGAACCTTTTACCTCTGTGCCAACAGCACTCCCTCAGCAAGCTCAGGAGTGCATCCTTTTGTGTCAGCAGACCCGCCTGGGCGACGACGAGTCTGTCAACTGCCTCCATTCTGGGGATTATTATCCTATCTCCCCTTTCCATTCACCTAACAACTAAGGCCAGGGCTGCCATCAGGGTGGTTGGTTACTCTAATTGGGATAGGTGTGCACCTCGTACGACCTCATCGTAGAGCCACAGTGGGTCCTTCGGGTGTGCCCCCACAGGCCAAGCCTGCACGGAAGCATCCACCATGTTCTTTTTTGAGCCAGTTTATATCCACTGTTCCTTTCTTCTCACTAACTGTTTATGGAGAAAGATCTCCCTGCACATTTCGATTTCCCTTGGTTATTCAGTTCGAACCTCCTCCATTGGTACCCCTGTTTCCCATACTTTACTGGCACGGTTCATGACACAGACTCTTCTCGATCTATTTTCCTGTTTGAGCTTGCTCATGTTACACGTAACCCGAACAAAACCTTCCCGAACGAACACCACTGGGCTCCAAGTGCAAGATCAACCATCTGTGTCTTCCATTTCCTCTACACTCTGGTCATGGGTTTCTTGTTGCTCCAGGTCTATAACTCTTGCTATAGACCTGGACTTGGGAAACGCCAGCCACATATTCGACATTCTTTTCACTTTGTCAGGCTTCGCTGAGGAGGAGGGTTCTTGGACCCCTATGTTATTCCCCATTAGTATTTGGGCTCCCTTCTGGAGGAACTCTGTTGCATTCCATGCACAGGAACAGTAAATTGATCCTATTTCTGGGATAAGCGCGAGGTGAGAAGGCTCCCTCGCACTAATTTAATATCAGTACTCTTGGGAATACGTGTTCATCCATCGTGAACGTTCACGTAATCCCCATCCTCCGGACTGTCACCAAATTCATAGCTCAACCGGAGGCTTGACCACCAGATGTCGAACTCTTCCCTTCTTTTATCAATCCTGGTACGATAGCCCATAACGTCTTTAACCAAGTTCCTGTCCCGAAGCATGTCCCCGAGTCGCAGTGGACCATATCTCCCCTCAAATTCCTTTCTCAGATCTTCGCTCTTGGGGCACTCCACGGCATGGGCGGGGTTGTCGAACACCCCACACACTATGCAGTTAGGGTCGTTAACCAGGCCATTGAGGACAGCTTCTCTCGGAAATGCCCATGTCCAGTCAAGAACTGTGATGATTAATGGCGCACTTCGAGCCACTTCATCAAAAGCAGCCTTCCCGGACGCTTGGGAAGATCTCATTAGAGGCTGTCCTGTAGGCCTTCACGACACCCAACAGTGAACTTTCTCCACATCAGGGAACCATACCCCACACGCGTGCGTGATAATAGGCAGGAACACGATCTGTAAATGAGCTTCGATTCCGATAGTCAAGCCCCAATTCACATGACCCAATGCCCTCATCCTCCGGAACATCACAACGGCCTTATTCTCCGCATAGCGTCCGATAGTCAAGCCCCAATTCACATGATCCAATGCCCTCATCCTCCGGAACATCACAACGGCCTTATTCTCCGCATAGCGCACGTGAGCATGGAATGCAAGACGGCTCTCCAGAATTATTCCCAGGTATTTCATTACTTTGACCAATTTAATGTATAACAATTAAATGCTTGTCGCTTGTATACTTTCTATGACCATTTTGTAATGCAGTTTGATTTGTTCAAATTGGTATAAAATATTTTATTCGCCACAAAAGCGCTTGCCTTTTGAAAGTTGATATATAAACAGACACGTTGATCGCCGTTGAACAATTGTATAGGTGTTGGGTAGGTCAGTGTTGGCTATATGCGCAGAATACGAAGGATTGGTCTACCTCATCTTTAGTCTACGAGAAAAATCTGCGCGCGGGCTCCGACAGCGAAGGGCTGAGATACACTCAATCAATACATGCACCTCCAGCTAACGAACGTTTGACCGGACACAATGCACAAGGCCGGTGTAGTTCTGTGGCTTCATTGCCCTTCAACATCGTCATTATTTACAAGCATTATTTAAGCAGGTAACCTAGTGGCGCTTGAAATACATAGCAACGTGTGCTAAATATGAGTTTATTCAACAAAACCATTAGAAGTGGCCCCAATACACTTACCTACGAAAGTGAAGCATACCTCAGACGAGGATGTAATGGCAGTTTTAAGGTATCATGCTCGCAAGAAACATTAGTTCTGAGCCGTATATCACATTTAAAACGCTTTAATCAGTCAGCTCTATCTTACAAATATACTATCCGGACATGAGCAAAACTACGATATGAGCATGTATTAAACTTTGCTACAGATTTATCATTTATCAAAAGATACTTCACAACTTGAAGACTTGTGAACACACAAAACACGACCGTAAAATGTCAACTAAATGAAAAGCAGCAATATTCATACGCTGCCTGCAAATATCCATGTATTGGAAATTTTTCTGGCCGTCATAGAAGATTCGTAGGAATAACGATCAACGTGCCACGAACACAATACTGCACCTGAACATATTATTATCCACATAAAGTATATATAATAAGTGTGAATTATAACCTCATTTGTTAAGTATATTGTGTCAAACGTTATAATGTGATTAAAGTCACCTACGCCCACCCACACTTTTTGAGATGGCTTAACGTGGCCTAATTTCAAAAATCAAACCTAACCTAAAATGTCCTTACCAATTGAAATTACCGTTAAATCGAAATAAAAGTCAATATTCATAACCTAACTTAACATTACCTATCATGACCTAACCTAAATAACTTTACACTGCACGCGATTTTAGTGTCTTGCACATAGCGGCCGTTAAGCACTTCATGTCCGCGGCACACTAAGAGAAAATCGAACAAAATATTTGTTTGTATAGGGCCAAATACATATTTTGTTGCACTAATAAAACATATTGTTGAGTAAACAAAATTTGAAAAGCAAGAAAATTACCTTAGTTCGTCTAACAAAATATATGTTTCAATAAACAAAATCTCTGTGTTGGGCCAAAAAAAAAAAAAATTTAGACTGTCAAGTAAATATTTTGTTGAATCAACTGCATATATTTGTTTGGCCACTCATTTGACAGCCTTCGTTCGAAAATTCAGCTCGAGAGTTTGTTTGTATTTTTTGTGACAATTAGGATAGTAACCATGTTTGTTAGTGCATCTATTGATACTTACCAGTCGTATAAACATACTAATAAAACAACGTAACAAGAAACTGACAAGTAAAGCTGTAAAACTTGTAATATTCGTTTGCACACATTGCCCCATATTTGTAGTATATCTATTAAAAAACTTTCGGCCGTTACCATTTGTCACATTAGCTGAGATTACTAAGGCGTAGCGCTCGGACGCAGGTGATCTGTGGTCGAAATCGTAAACTTTCTTATATCTGACTAAACTGTTTAATGTACGTGTAGCCAATAGTTGCGCAAACCAAATATTAAAGTTTGGGGTCAACCAAATGAGAACAACAAAATAATTTGGTTTCAGTAACAAAATATTTAATTACCCCCTATACAAACAAATAATTTGGTTCCACCAAACAAAGCTTGTTTCATTTAACAAAACCTTTCTTCTCAGTGCAGTGTGTCCCTTATCGCTCTCTTGCTTCCGAGCCTCAAAATAGCTTCAGGTAGGCGAAGGCCTTAAGGGGAATACATAGTAAACAGTATTAAAGGCCTTAAGGTCACATCTGGCCACAAAGACAAATTGCGAAAGTGATGGAAAATAGTATAAACAAGCATCGCGTGTGTTCTTTCCCCTCGGATGTTCAAGGGACGACGATAGTGTTTTAGTACAGCAATAAGCTCAGGAAAGATATAGCATTGTAGCTATAACTTAAAGCACTGATTTATGGGAGAATAAATATCATAAACATAAGGCTGCTTACAGCGAGTTTTGCTGACTTTGACACATATCAACGACCATATTTGTGTTTCACTAACAAACTTATGAACGGGCAGGAAAATATAGACTTTCATTCCTGTCTGGGAAAGAGATTTATATTTCAACAATCCTAAGTTCTTTAACATACGAATAGGCAGAACTCCTTACAGCGAGACCTATATGTTAAGGTGGCCGCCTGGTTGAAGGAATTTCTGCACGTCTGAGACTTAAAAGTGTGGGAGCGCTAGGGGCGACCGAGACATGCGCATCAACTCGCTCGTCGCCTCTACGCGCGAAGCACTGAACTGGCGTGCTGTCTTGCCGCCGATAACGCGCCTATATGAGGCTTTTATCACAGACCCTGCCATTTTATGACGTAACAACAAATATAAAGGTTTTATGCACGTCCCTACTCCTTTTTTTTTATGTTTGTGCCGTAATGTTCATGCCTAAAAATGACTGTGAAAAAAACTCGCTTGAGCCATTTTCACTTTCGCAGAAACATGCTTGAGAGAGGAATGAAGGAACTGAAAAACGTATACAGACGCGAAACGTTTCATAAATGATATTTGTAAGCAGGCCTCACTGAGATAGGCTGGATAGTTTTTTGATAACACTTCATCTGCACACCATCCGACGACGGGGAATTGTGCACGAAAGCCATGTACTTACCTTAATTTTGGTCAAAAGTAGTTTTTCAGAGGATGTTTCAAAATTTTTAGCACGAAAAGCTATAAATAATAATAATTTCGAACACCTTCTTAGATTGATAGATATTCACTACCACGACTACTATCGGAGAAGTGATGTAAGATAAGAAATAATATATTATTTCTCTTCTTCCATCAGTGCTCAGAGAATAATAAAGGTAGTGAATATTTAACAATGGAAGAAGTTGTTAAAAATTAATTTTTATGCGTTGTCGTGCCGAAAATTTCGATAAATCCTCTGAAAAACAAGTTATAGCTAAAATCGGATAAATATGCTGATTTCGTGCACCATTGGCCTTAAGATCCTACTTCACTTACACTTTCTATCAGCTGTACATACTCTCGCTTCGTGTAGATTTTACGTCGCCATGCGCTAAGTTCCCATATGTCAGTCAGGATTCACTGTAAAATTGTCCTTAATTTGAATCCTCCACGAAGTCTCGCCCATTCTCTCCGCGGATGTCACTCAACTCCAACGTCACGTGACTCGTGCCGTCCTGGAAGCTCACTTATCCTAGGAAGTATTTTTTTTTTTTGGGTGCGTGCAGAAGCTTTCATCGAGATTGCAGCGCTTCTGCGAGTCCCGCGCGATCACTGGTTTGGGAAAAAGTTTAAGGTCTAGAAGTCCGCGCTTTCAACCCGGTTACGAGCAGGCTAAAAGCGACGTGACTTCCATGATTGGAGTGGTCTCCGAACCATCTGAGAGCCGACCCGATGCTCGTAGCCTACGTGTCGTGCTGGGAGATTGGGCTCGTAGTACAGCTACATAAGCAAAAAAAATATCATCTCGATCGCGGCCAAAGTTTGCCTGCAACATGGTCAATTCTTTAAGAGCAATTAACAAGTTCTGCCAGATTACTTATTTAAAAATAAAATGTAAATTTACAGTAATGTTTAAAGAACATACTTAAGATATTGTTTTACTAATTATTTTCATTGCTGGTTATATATGTTGTGACATTATTTCTAGTGCTTGCTTTTAATGGGTTTACAAAGACTCGCCCAAAGATGGATTTTTCCTGATCATTCGTTGTGAGAATTATAGTATATTTTCAGGTAGTTTAGTCTGTAATGATATTGAGTATTTGAAATTGATGTCGTATAAGTTATATATTAGTGTTCCTCTTCCACCCGTGCGTACAAAGCAGCGAGAGCGTAACACCCCCCCCCCCCCCCCCGGACAGAGAGTGTTGACTACAAATCCGAAATACTACATCATTGATCATATTCAGAATCCTGTAGGGGCCTTCACACGCATTTCTGTGGTTTCAGGCAGTGCCATTTTCGCCCATGTGTGTTGAGTTGTACAGCCACACAAATTGTCCTTATTGAAATACCTCTCCCGACATTATCCTATCATACCGCGTATTCATCCCGGCACTATAATATAGTAGTTTCTGCCTTACAGAAGGAACAGTCCCTTCAGCAATCACAGAAGTTCTCCTTGCATCTTCCTTTAGACCATGTGTACCGATCTGAAAATGCTGGCACTTGCGATGGATGCTGCAGGTCGTGGCTGGATCCTCGTTTGACATACGCTGAAGCACTGGCAGCTCTTGTAGACTGCCTCACTCCCCTTCTAGAGGTCACGCAACTGGTTCTTTGTCTCCTAACGCACATTATCACTGGCACTACTATTCTCAGAGCCACTGCTGAAAGAGCCCATCCCATCACTCTCTCAATACGATGGGCTCATTTCACTGCTATGTGGCACAGTATGCGCAGGGCAGCTGGACAGCACTCGCAGGTCATCGTAAGCATTTTCCAACAATGTTGTGAGGTGTTGAGCTTACAGCATCAGCTCGTCTATATGGTGTCTTAGTTGCTGGGCATATGCACGGAGCTAACAAATCTCTTCACGCAAGTGCTTGGATACGCTCATCGAAACCATTCTTTCTTCACCTCATTGCCTCTTTTCCCGCTGCTACTGTCGTGGGCAATAGGCTCTCAGGTGCCCCAACTGTCCATATTGTGACGGCTATCCTTACATATCGAACGAAAGTCAATTCGACGGTGCCATACGAAATTGAGAAAATGTTGGCCATTTGGGATGGCTTACCTTCGCTGCGACGGGGGTGTGTTTGACGAGCTCCATGCCACACGTCCGCTGGGTGGGCCTGCTGGTCTGCAAGTATGGGCGCCGCGGGGCCGCTGCCACCCGCAAAATCTATGACTACCTTCCCCTCCCTCGTACGTCACCTTGACCACGTGACGTCAGCCAGCCAGTCACACACCACCAGGTTGCCCTTCCGGGACTTCTGGATATCGACGGAGTGAAGATAATTTTGTAATGTTCTAGATGATTTCAAATAAAATGTAAATACAGGTGTCTCACCCAGATTCGGGGAGACAGCACAGGGTTTTCACTTGGGCAGGGACTGCTGTTCCGTCGAAATAAAAAAAGGTGGGGGGGGGGGACTTGCTGCCATTCTAGTTAAGTATAGCAAAACACCTTAATGTAACTTGCATATAGCTGGAAAGAGATATAATTATGTAGAAATGTAAATTTTGGGGGAATTTTTAAACATAATTATTTTTAATACATTTTTATACTACATGTAATCAGTAGGAAACTATATTTTTATATAACGTTTGTTGATTGTAAAATTTTGGGGGAAAACTATGTAAATGGTAATAGTTTGATATAAAAACCAAGGCAACAAATATTTCAAACCATTTCACTGGAACCAACCCAAATCCCTTTTTTCGACATCATTGGGGGCTCTCAGCTGTTTTCCACCTTAAAACACGTACACTCAGGAAGCAGTTGAGACAAAGACCTCGTCCTGTGTGTGTTGGCAACAATGTCACAATATGGCAAACAGTCCTGCCGTTTGGGAAGGGGGGCGGCGAAGCTCTGCAGCACGTACCCTGAAAGCGATATCCCTCAAAGCCAACTGAACCTACTTCAGTGTCTTCTTCATGCTGTCTTCGTCGTCTTCATTCAGCTTCACTGCCCGTACCGGACGTCGGGGTGGAGGCTACTGCCTCGCCGATTCCACCGCCAGTGCTCGGGCCAGGGCGTCCTGCGTGTTGCGGAGTGCAGCCAGACGTACCGCTTGCCGTATCTCTGTGTCGGCGATGGCATCGATGAAGGAAACCGACTGCTATGGTGTCACGCGTCTTCTCGGGACACCCTCCGAGAGATTTTGGTACGACCAAACTATACCTTGACATAGGTTCGGCAGAGGCTCCCTTGGTCGCTGGGTGCCGCTGAGTATGGTGGGCATGCCGCAGGTACTGGTCACCGTAACTTAGCCCCAATGTCGACACCAGTATGGGGTACTCCAGTCGATGTCGCTCCGACAGAGATTATAGTATGCTCAGTGCGGGGCCCCTCAGTACAGCCTCGGTTGTCCAGCCGCACAGCCGCAGACTATTTCAAACTGGTGTTGGTACTCCCGCCAATAAGTCTGGCCATCGCAAGGTTTTTGTTGGAAAGAGGAGGGGGGGGGGGGGGGTCAACTGAGACCCTCTTCCGCACTCCTGACTCCGCGACACCAATACTGCAGATCTGCTGGATATCCTCCGAGATTGCTACGTTGGCCACGACTTGTACTGCTTCTTCTCTCTTTTCTCCGCTGCCGATGTGGCCATAGGTGAACTCCGCCACTGCCATTCCTTCTTCATTGCACTTATTTCCTGTTTCACTTCATTCTCGACCCTTCCATTCTCTCGTTTACGCTGTCGATCTTCTTCACTACGCAGTCAACTCTTTCACTCACTTACTCACTAATGCCTTCTATTTTACTTTCTACGTTATCATTTACGGAGTCAATATACATCTCTACACTATCTAATTTTGTCTACTAAATCGCTTACAGTATTTAATCTATCTATTTACATTTTCGTTTAGAATTACAATTACTGAATTAATTTGGTTATTTACCGTTTGTACGTGTATAATGTGGATCCCAACGCAGCACGAGTTTTCTGATAACTTTAACCAAAAATAAAACGAAAAAAATGAAAGCATCAACTTTTACTTGCTATTTATAACGAAAGTACAGGAAAGATTAAAAACCCAAAATTTGAAATTTAGTGAAAAAAAAACGCCACAAAATCAAGAAAATTTAAGCTATAAAGATGCAAATTTATCGTTTTCAAGCAGTTTTTTTCACATTGCTAGAAACAACAATTTTTTTTGTTAAAAAAAAAAAAAAAAACAAGCAATTTTCATTGAAAAATAAGCAATTTAAGCCTAAAATCGCACAAATTTTGCAATATTTCACAAAAGGGCCGTGCAGAAATTTTGATGCTATAAAACCAGCAATTTACACCAAAAGTGCAAGAACATAGCATTAAATATTTTCTGCTATTTGCAACGAAAGTGCAAGAAAAAATTAAAAAATTAAAATCTGAAATTCAATGAAGAAACTATCAAAATCAAGCGAAGTATTAAAAGAGATAATTGATAGATAAAAAATAATAAATTTACATTTTTAAGATCATTCTAAATCATGCATAGATTTGCCATTTTCCATTTATTTTAAGCCTTTATGTGTTATAAAATTTCGATTCTCGTTTATTAACTTTAAAGCTTTTTATCAAACAGACCTACATAGCGATCTGGTAAAGTAATTCTGAACTTTGAATCAAGAATACAACGACTTTTTTTTCCAAACTTAGAATCATAAATTTGAAAATCTGTAGCAACATACCTTTTATTAATTTTTTCTAGGTCCTGTAGTTTAGCCAACTCGAAAGAGTTGTTAAACTTACCGCGCAACTATTCCATTTTTTGTAATTTTGTTTCCAAATTTTACTTTCATTTCGTTTATCGGGGGGGGGGGGGGTGCGTCCCAATATATCACCCCCCATCCCGGCTACACCAATGTTTCTAAATGTTTATCTTTAATGAGCATAATAATCAATCTTGTATTCCCCGTGATTAAAAACGCTTTTTACGGTTGTAAGGCCAAAACAAGACAGAACTGTTACAATATTAGACTTAAGACTTCCATGTGAGCCTTTTGACATTACTCACGCTATGCGAATCAAATGATCTACTTTAGAAAACAATCGATATGATTAGCAAACAACCACTGCCCGTAGATTGTACTGTGCTGGTACTTGCGTATTATTACTTTTAGACAAAGATATTCAGGAAATAAACACTTCCTAACAATAAACTAAGTTATAAACAGCCGTAATGTGTCACATAAAAAACCTCGATACCCGTCGAAGATTCGGTCTCTAAAACCTACAATTAAGTGGCACAGACCCGTGATAAGGTATTATATAGAACATAAATCCACAGTTCTCGCGTATTTTATAAAGTGGTGTTTATTCTTTTATTATAATTGTACGAGTAATATGCAACGTTTCCCGTTACTTATGCGTACATTAAGTTTCATTTTGTTCATTTATATGTTTTACAGAACTTGCAATCTTTTTGTAAACGGATATATGCGACGTGAGAAAGGAACTCGGAGGTCCGCCAGCTTGTGGGTATAGCAGACGTTCAGAACACACGTTCTCTACTGTCGCGTCGTTGTGACTGGTTGGGGGGGGGGGGGGGCAGAGACGGAGTGTGAGTGAGAGAGAGGGTAGATGTCACTGTGGCAACGCCCACCGACATCCCTCACGCACACGCCACGAAAATGGACTAGCGCGAGCGACGTGGTGTTCATCCCTCGAACTAAAGCTGGAGTGGCCAGAAAACTTAACCTGGGGAAGTCCACTCTAGACATATCTTTACCCAATGATTACGCGAAGGAAGAGATATAACAAAATAATCATCAGAAATAATCATCGTACGGAAATTGTTTCTATAATAAATCGGATAGTGATGGGAAAGAGAAGCCGCTTGAAAACGGGGGCCAGTCAGACGTAAAAGTAAACTCAGAAAGTGTTGTTAAGTCTGAAGGTCGTAAAACCTTAAAATATATTATTTGTTTCAGATGCGGTAATCCTGATAATTTTACAATTAATTTTCTGTTAAAGGGAAAGCCTGCAGGAATAGACGCCGTCACAAACACAAATCTGTTTGTAACGAAAATGGTCTACTGTACGTGCAGCTTGTAATTGCAAACTAAGCGATGTCAGTCTTGGTTGACTCGGGTGCTTCAGCGACACTCATAAGGCAAGAGACCTCAAATAAATTCACGCGGGACGCGCTGTTTGGAACTGTGCAGTTAAAACGGGGAGAGTCAGGTGGTGTTTTCCTTCAAACATGATAGCTGTGATGAAAGTGAAAATAGAAAGTTTTTTAATGGAAAGAAGCGTTCCGTGTTTTTGAACATCTGTCACATGACGTGATTTTAGGAATCGATTTCTTGGGTAGTACGCGCGCGTGCGTTGACGTAGCAAAGAAGGAATTGCCGTTCAGTTTTCCCCCCCGACATGGTAGTAAATTTGCAAGTGAAACCTTCTCATTTCCGTTGCTTCAGCATTCTGAGGAGGTAGCGAGAGCGTCAGAGCAGCTTAGAATGGAATATAAACACGTGTTTACGTCGAAACTAGGGCATTGTAAAGAGATTCCAGTAGAATTAAAACTGGAAGATAATGAGCCCGTAGTGTGCTTGTCGTAATCGTGTGTCAGCACCCAATATTAAAATATTTAAAAATTTGATCACAGAATTGCAAGAGCAGGGAATTGTAGAAAATTCCACAAGTCCGTTTTTTTTCCTAATTCTCAAGAAACACCGGGACAGTTTAGAATTATCCGTGATTATAGAAAAATAAATAAAGAAATTGTACGTGGATTCCTATGCGGTACCCGTCATGGAAAAGAAATTTCAACATTTGCACAAGGCAAAGTATTTCACTATTTTGGATTTAAACTCGGCATTCTTACAGTGTGAACTGCATCCCAATAGTAGAGCACCGTTAGAGTTTTGTACGCCGTGGGGTTTGTACCAGTGTACACGTTCACCGATGGGCGTAAACTCCGGACCCCAGTGTATGTCTAGAGTGTTAACTCACGTATTAGGGAAATATCTATATGAGTTTGTATTCATGTACAGAGATGACGTGTGCATATATAGTAATACATTAGAGGAACATCCTCAACACTCGCGGCTAGTATTAGACGCGTTGCGTAACGCCGGGCCGACTGTAAATCCAGAAAAGATCAGTTGGGCACAACAACACGTGCGTTAATTGTGATTCATAATTTCCGAAGGAAGTTTGCGATCAGATCCGGAAAAGGTGAAATTAGTGGTAAATTTCCCGCAGCCTAAAAATGTATGAGGAGTGAAAAGATTTTTTAGGTATGATAGCATTTTATAGTAAGTTTATTGAGAATTTTTTCGACCTTGCAGAGCCGTTAAATAAATTTAAACGAAAAAAAACCCGCCATTACATACAACACGAGAAAGGAGGAAAATGCAAGTGTGCATTGGACTCAAAACATTTGGTTTGCAAACGTCATTTTTTTCAGTGAAAAAACCGCTGCAGTGGAAGGATGCATTGTGGCCGTGATAATTTTCTAGAACTGTCAAAATTTACCCCACTTATATGAAATGGACAATGGCGTCCTTTTTAAGGTTACAGACAGTTAACTCATACTCATCATTAACACACGTTCAGACTGTCTTTTGTCATCACATATAATGTCTTTCACTCACACATCCGGTCCAACAGTCCAGCCTGCCAGTCGCACTCTTCACTGCTCTGATGCTCGCAGTCGCAGATTTCTCTACCGCTGCTCACTTCCGGCGCTACTCGTTGCTCCTTATGGCTTGTCACCAATCGCTTAACGTCGCACAATCGCCCACACTCCCGACTCTCATAAAAACCCTTAGTTCGGAGGCCCGAAGCGCATTAGTAGGGTAAAGCCGACTTTGGGACAGGTATCACGCATCAGAGCTCGGAGACACCAGCCAACTCGGTTCTCAATGCGGCCTGGAACAGCCATTTTGCGATGGCACCCAGCCACCATATTTGATCTTGGTGACCTTGACTCATGACCTAGACCTTGAGTTTCAACCCAAAAGAATTTCAAAATCGATAATAGTCCAAAAATGTTCTACAAATCGTGAAACATAAGTTACCTCGCTCTCACCCCGCAACCCCCTCGCAATTATAAAAAATAGAGAAAAATAGAAAAAAAGAAGCTATAAAAAAATTCTAAAAAATCGAGGAACATATAACATTAACCTCACGCCCATCCCACCAACCTCACCTCACCCCTTTCCTAACAACCAATCCAATCATAAAGAATAGAGAAAAATCGTAAAATATCGAAAAATGTATTCTAAAAATCGAAGAACACATAATGTTACCCTCACACTAATCTCACCATCCTACCTCGCTCCCAATCCTCCCCCACCCCCTCACAATTATAAAAAAATCGACAAAAATCGCAAAATATCGAAAGAAATTAATAAAAATGTAGAAACACATGACATTACTGACTCCGACAAATGTATTGGAGTTTGGTAACCTTGAATTTAACACCAATGACCTTGAAATCTAAAAACCTACAAGAAATGTAAAAAACCTAAATAAACTAGTAAAATTTTAGGATTATTACTGACTACTACACCCATGTTGGATGCGGTGGCCTTGATCTTGAACCCAATGATCTTGAACATGAAACATTGAGAAAAAATCGAAGAAACATTAGTAAAAATCGATGAACAAATTACGTTACGGACTCCGACCACCATGTTCAGTGTTGATGAGCATTAACTTAACCCAAATGACCTTGAACTCGGAAAATAAATAAATAATCGCAAAAAAAGTAAAAAAAACCATCAAGGTAAAATTACATACCTAACACGAAAATCCAGATTGGATATGCGTGACCCTAAAAGTTCGATTCTTGTAAAGATGGCAGAGCACAGCCACTCGCTGGCATGACGATCAGTAGATGTCTGAAGCCCCACATCTATATTTCATTGGCTATATAGCCAATCGATCTTACAACCCCCAAAAGCGAATTATTGTCTTTATGTAGCAGTTATACAACCCCCCCACACAACTAACACACCCCTCGTCTCTCCACTTCTCTCGCCATTTACTTACCAGAGCTCAGCCACCATCAACATTTACCCATGTCACCACCATACACTCAACCGAATCCCCCCCCCCCCCTTTTTTCCCTTCTTCAACCGATTCACCAACACTTACTCGCAATAGCACGCCCCCTCGCCATTCACCTTCGCCATCAACCAATCACACTATTCTTCACCCCCCTCCCTTTCTCTAAATGAAACCCCAACCTGTTCCTGAAGAGATTTAATTCTACCCAAGACTGGCTCTTGTCAAGACTAATTTCTGCAAAATTACTAGAACAGTGGTCAAGACCAACCCACCGTAACACACAGCTATACCAACAGTCGATAACAACCAATCTCGGAAAAGTATACTAATACGAATGACCAGGCCAACTAACCAGTTGCGAAATATTCCTCAAAAATATTCCCCCTTCTGCACATGCTCCCATAAAATTTATCTAAAACAGACTCTCGCAATCGATTGTACTCACCACTGAATTAATATTTATTTTAGAGAAGCAAAACAGCCCTAATAATAAATTAAACTCACAATACTATGTCTACAAAATTTTAATTTATTTACTTATTATATACATTCTATCTTTCAAGTAATGTAATACATTCGATCCTTGCGTCTCTCAGATGTTTGTAGATCATGGATAATAGCCAACAGTCTCATCTGATATAACCCCGATCATTCAGTTCACTAGTGATGGAAGATATCTCGTTCATTAGCGAGAAATCTCCATGTATTTGCAAAGCTATCAAATGCCTGTGTATCAACATTTGTCTTCGGTAAACATATACTCAGTATTCTCAGCATCTTCTGCCTTCTCCATCTCATCGTTGCAGCAAATGAACGAGCATTCTGGACGCCTTCTGCCTTCTTCACGTTCCTCGTCGAAGGAAACTCGCAGGTGATATGTATGGGGACATCGAGAGAATCATCATCCTTCTGATCAGATACTTCATCAACACTGTCTACGTAGCCATTATCATCAATGCTCTCTTCATGAACGTCTTCGTCTTGTGTGTACTATCGTCAACAGTGATTTATATTGCATCTACGTTATACACACAGCTACACTCGAGGCATTGAAGTCTCTAATACCATATTCGTCATTGCGGGGCTCTGGTTTCGTATAGATACAGTTCAGCCACATATTATATGCCTATTTTACACCGCCATATTTCTCCACCTTATCGCCAGGTTGGTTTATCACATTAGGTTTCATTCTCGACAGGAACGAGCAAACATCTTTCAATGTAATTGACATATTCGATTAAACATATTATTTAAGAAGACCTCTGAATGCAAATTGCTTCAGGAAAAATACCATTGACATTAGGCTTCGGTTCGCAGAGAACTGAAGTAGGTTGTGTTGTACAATCAAGTTTCGTTGATGCAGGTCGCGGCTCCATGTTCGATGAGGTCAAAGGTAGGCCTTCGCATTCACAACTCATCATTTCTGTTGTATGACGAGGGACCCCTTCCAAATCGACGGCTTCAGAACGACAACTGCCATTTTTGTACATACAGCCCATTCTTTTTACAGTAAAGAGCCCGACTTATGCTCACAGAATGCATCCTGTCATACATTTCAAATGTAAAAAAATTTGGGCGCACTCTGAGAAAACCTACATACGCATCCGCTCCAAAAGAAAACATGCAGATACCTACATAACAATACAAAATAAATTGTTGTAATTTGCTTATATGCATATATATATACATAGAAATTAATTTTTATACCACGAAAACATGAGGCTTCAGGGGTGAAGACAAAGGCAAAGCTTCCTTTTTCAGCTTCGTCTCCAACGAAGCTGAGGCATCTTGTATTTTGTCGTATAAAATTTATTTATATTTTTACCTATATATATGCAATAAGCAAATTCAAATAATATGCATATATATATATATATATATCAGTCCATGGATCAGACAGTTTTTTTGGTACCAGATGGAGGTACCAAGAATCCTTTACAGCAGTGAATCCTTATAATCTAGGGATGCCTAAAAGGCAATCTGGACAGCCCAACTGAGTAGCTTTAAAAGATGGCGGCCATTGATGGCTGCTGGAGGGATTATGGAATCTACTATATATCTGTTCCCATTAGTACGATTTTAAATATTATTTTTTTCAAATTAAAGATCTCGTGTATTTCTACATTATTTGTAAAGAGATCCGTGTTCGTAACTTTGACCTGTTTAAAGTTAAATGCAAAGAAAATAGGTTTTTAAGTGATTTTGAACATACTTCTTCTCATAAATCAGGAAGAATTGCTTTGTAGTGTAACAAGAAGGATAATTGTGTAAGCTGTATATGTAATACATTACTATATAAGAGGCACTTCCATCAAATGATTGGCTGACCACGGTGTTGAATTAAACAATGTGGCATTTTATGGACAATGACACTGAAGCACGCCAATGAGTGTACAGCTGTTATTACAATTTTAATTGTTTTTCTTTATTTTGAAACAAATATTTTCATTTCAATATCAATTATCAATGAAGGTACAACATTATGTTATTTACACACCCAGATTGAACTGTTATCATGTCCAAAATTGTTGAGGGGGGGGGCAGGCAATCCTGCCATCCACAGAACTTCAATCACTCCATCACTTTTAAGAGTTCGCCCTAGATTTTGTGGTGAAGGAGTGTTCGGCTCACATTCCAGGCTTCTTTTCCAAATGTCACCCTGGTAGTTCGCTCTTAAGGCGTGTTGGTGTAATGTGAGGAAGAGAGGATGATGGAGTTAATCCTCTTTTTACTCTCTAAAGATTATAATGCAAATCATTCACATTTACTCTCTCTCTCTCTCTCTCCCTCTCTCTCTCTCCCTCTCTCTCGCTCTCGCTCTCTCTGTACGGCAAGCATATAGTCTTCATTTAAATGCCTGCAGGACTTCTAAAAGCTCTTCTGACAATTGCCTCCCATCACCTAAACGAGCAAAACATTTCTTGAACTCTTCAGACTCAGTGAACAGTATCACATCCTGTACAGGCGTGTAATCCTGGTAACCCCAAAGTCACTGATGAACCTAAATCACTAGCTATCCTATTGATCGATATTAATCGTGTTAGATTCTTTGTTCCTAACCGCATGTAAATGTAACATCCAATTCTGCCATAGAAAGCCAGAGAAAGGATGAAAACATCAGTGTCTTCTGACACAATAATCACTGATGAATATTGGGAACAGGCAGCATGTTGAGCGTGCAAAAATTCCGGTGTGCATGCCTCTTCTTGGCTTTACTGACCTTCAGTTACACAGAAACATTAATTTTTTTGTGTTACAAACAACTTTTTCGACTCAATAACTCGTTGCCTGTTCGTCTTCCAGTCGTCAACAAGATATTGTGTTAGCACATATTTGCTAGAGGTGCATGGCAGCAATTGCCTCCAATTTTTAACTTTACGGCCAGGTATTACTTTCGAAATAAGGATTTCAGAAGAAGATATTCCCCCCTGTCTCTCGAACTGCTCAACTGAGTTTTTTTTTTTTTTTTTTGGTATACATAAAAAAAAAACCACATCTACACAGTCACTTTTACTAACATGTTGTAGAGCAGTCTTTAGAAGTATCTCTGAGATCTGCGAAAAAGTGTGCTTTTCTGCATTGATTTTGTTTATCATTGTCATGCCATCAATTATAGTTGTAGAAGGGCATTTGTTAACACCATCAACTTGAGGTAGTGTTTGCTGCTCTATATGTCGTCCAAGAGCAGATTTGTTGCTATTTTTTAGGGATCCATTACAGTTTGCTAGTGCCCATGGAAGGGGGCCCGAGTGGATGCTTCAGCACTTCTTTCATATCAAGTTTCCTTGCACTAGTAAGAAGAGCATTCACGCCAATAACTGGTGGTCAGCCATAAGTGCAGTTTCCACATTACCTCGTGTGGTCTTCATCCTCTGTTTCATGTTGCTGAAAGTTTTCAGTTGAAAGTCATTGCTTTTTTTAAACATGTTTTCCACAAATTCGTTGTAAGCTGCTAGTCCCACTTCTTGCGCACGAAGTAGATATCTTGTGATGTCTTGTGATGCAACAATCCTTGATGATAAACTGACAATATTTTTGTATTGTTTTCAAGTGGGTTTACCCAATCATTGTCAAGCAACTGAACAACAGCTTTCACTCAAGCGTCGTCGTTTGTTTACCTAATTTGATATTTTAACAGAATATTCTGCATGATTTAAGAGATTAAATATGTTCCAAAACACATCAAAACCTTTTTTTTTTTTGCATTTAACTTCAAATAGGTCAAAGTTACGAACATGGCCCTCTTTACAAATAATGTGGAACAGCTCGAGATATTAGTTTTTTAAAAAACAATTTTTGTTGAAATCGGACTAATGGGAGCAGAGATATAGTAGATTCCATAGTCCTTCCAGCAGCCATGTTGTAATGGCCGCCTTTTTTAAAAAGCTGCTCAGTTGTGCTGTCCAGACTGCCTTTTCGGCATCCCTAGATTATAAGGAATCACTCATGTAAAGGATTTTTAATACCTCCATTTGGTACCAAATAGACATTTTTAGGGTCTGGCCCATGGACTATATAATGGGCTTAGAGGGTCCCTTTGATTCTACCAGTCGAGATGATTGTAATCGGTATGTCCTCTTCCCTCTCATTATTGAGTTGTTTCAATTCGATGAGTTTACTTGCATACCATAATCGAGGTATTTCTTATCGATGAGTCCCCTTGCCTGTCGTCATTGAGGCGCCTCTATTAGGTGAGTCCTTTTGCATGTACCACCGAAGTGCTTCTAACCGGTGAGTCCCCTTGCATCTCACCATCGAGGTACTTCTATTGGGCGAGTCCCTTTGTCTCTCACCGTCGCAGTGCTTAAATATGGCGAGTCCCCTTGCCTTTCACGATCGTGGTGCGTAATTTAAATGCTCAAAACGATGGCCCCCAACTTCGATGCATTTAGTAATCTGCGCTTTAAATGATGACACAGTATGTAAAAGTGAGTCCACGTCAATTTGTTAGTAAACATTTTGAATTCGTTCGATTGAGTTGTCGCAGGTTGTTAGCACTTAGATATATGAGTTTATATATGTTTTCATTTGCATTGTGCACATCAAGTGTAATAAAAATGTATTACTTTAATTCACGATGATAGCACTGACATGATACGAAGTTCTTTAAAGATCCTGACAAGCATTAACGAAACAATAAAACTACATTCTTTACATTCTTTCGAATTTTGTTTTCAGTGGTACAGGAATTTTCCTTTTTAGGGTACCCGAGTAAAGCTCCTGCATAGAGTTCAAAATGTCACGCTTATTTGATTGCACTTATGGCCTACACACCGGATTGAGTTCGACACCCCTGCTCTAGGGGCGATAGCCACTGTAGAAACAAAACCCTTTATGTCAAACTATTCTAGGCTAAACATATTGTTAAGCAAAATGTATTGTATAAGATGCCACTAGCTGAGATATAGTTGACATTCCAGTATTTTCTTTTAAATAAAAGCACTGGGACACTGGATTTTTATCCGGAGACCGCGCTGGTTGAACACATTTTTATTTTCTAAGTTCGTGTTGGGGGCAACACCCCTGCACCGGTAAGGAACGATATGTTAGGTCCTCAGGCGAAATTTATGTGTGACAGCAAGCTTGGAATAAAATTTGAAACTGAGAGTGGAGAGAAAAAAAAAAAAAAAAAAAACAGCCACCCTTGGTAGTTATTTAAATTCTTCAGCTTTTCTCTGTTGCGGCACATTTATAAAACCCCTCTTATGATGAAAGAAGCTCTCGCGCAAGGAAACAAACATGAAGGCCATGGTCCTCAGTTCTGAACGATGAACAAGAATAATTGGGTAGCGCGAATATTAAAAGTGGCAACCCCTTCCTACCACACACACACACACACACACACACACACACACAAAAGGAAGCTGCTAAAGGGATCCCGCACGTATTCCTGTTTACTTTTATGCCAATTAGCATGAGACAAAAGAACCTAAACTTCGTCTAATTAATCGCTAATTATAAAATAATGATGTGCACTGCTTTGTAAGGAAAAAAATTATTGGGCGCTAGTAACTACAAAAAAAAATGGTTAACATAAACTTTCGCATTTACACGAAACTGCAGCTTGATTAAGTACGCAAGCGCTAAACCAGACTGAAAAGAAAGTTAAAATGTTTCCTATGCACCAAAATTAAAATTATACACTTAAGGAATCGCACAAATTTCGAATGATGTATAAAGTATATAAATAACTTAATCATGCGAAAAAAATGCGGAATAAGCATACAAACTGTTGCAAGATACCAGATGGGCGTATCTGAGTTCGTGAGGGACTGAGATCGTAATAAAAATAAAAGAAATAAATTTGATTTTAATTTATTCACCCTGCTATTATTTACAACATTGAACTATCCATCTCTACTAATACACTTTTTATTTCTCAATTAGCACAATATTTAGTGTCTAACTCAACTCTAATTAAATTTTTTCAATGTGCCTGTTTGGTTATAGTTAATTAACTCACATTCATAACTAACACATGATTAGTCTCTCTGTTGCCATAATTATATGTCATTTACACTCACGCATCCAGTTCAATAGTCCAGCCTGCCAGTCGCACCCTTCACTGCACCGATGCTCGGAGTCGCAGATCGTACTCCCACCGGCCTCTTCCGTCGCCCCTCGTTGCGCTTCTGGCTCGTCGTCTATCGCTTAAGGGCGCCGCCTACTTGGCGGTGGAAACGCGTTGCAGAGTGTTTGAAATTCGCGTTTTTTTACGAAACCATTAAACGTGTCCCCATGATACCAATGTACGAAAAGAAAACACATTTCGGGCGAGGTACGTATAATACTCTCAATGCATAAAGTACATATTCCCGAGCCCTCCAAAATAGCTAAAAACTACTTCTTCACACTGCTGTAGCTCATAATATACTGGTTGGAAACATGCGAAACTATTATAGGGACCTGCATTGAACCTTGCTACAGACTTTCCACCAATGAAATGATAGGGTTGCAGCACGCCAGTTCAGGGCCTAGCACGTAGGAGCGAAGAGGATCAGGCGCGCGTGTAAATGCCATCCTTATCGGTCCCGCGCTTCCCTTCCTCGAACGCGCTAAAAACATCCAAGTAGTCGGCGCCCTTAATGTCGCACAATCGCCCAAACTCCCCGACTCCCATAAACTCCCGGCTCGGAGGCCCGTCGCGGTTATATCGTTTCAGCAGCTAAGATCTGGAACATTCCCCGCGCCCAGAGTTGCGCTGAGAGAGGCAAATACAAACAATCTAGAATTTTTTTTTTCCGGTAAGTGCAATAATTCGATCTACTGAAGGTCGGGAACGTGCAAGCAGCCTAAAAGCTTATCGCGGTGGCTTGCGCCAGCTGGTCTTTGTGACGTCGGCTTTGTAAACACCACCATAGTATCATATTACAATTCTCTCTTGTGTACTCTCTTCGCTCGCGCGATGCAAAGCAGCAACACGTAACAATACATTGTAATTTTTATTATGTCGTATACGGATGGTCCAAAACATCACCGACAATGCTCAGCAAGTTATGCGGGACAGCAAATCGATCTCTTTTCGGGAGAAAATGCATGTCCGGAAAAGCATTATTCGGGCGCTGTCAAAGTATGACAACGCTTCGAACGTGGTGATGGGTGTACTTACAACATTGTTTCACCAAACCACTACAAACCCAACGATTTACCCCCAACTTTTCAGGCAGGTGTCGCTCAAACTCTTCACAGCCACCCCCCCCCCCCTTTTTTTTTTGCCATTGGTGCATGAAAGCAGTATATTTATATAATTTTTGTCATAACTCGTTTCACAGATGTTTTTTCAACATTTTGGCTCGACCAGACGTAAATAGCAACTTTTAGCACCTTCTTACAGTGTTACAAATTCACTATGTTCGTTATCGTTGTTCTCGGAGCACTGATTGCAGATAAGAAAGCAAAAATTCTTCATTTTATTCCATCGGTGCTCCGAGAATAATGACGGCAGCGAGTATCAAACAACATAAGAAGGTGCTAAATTTTTGTTATTTACAACTTGTCGAGCCAAAAATTTCGACGAACCCTTTGCGGAAAAAAAAAAAAACAATTATTACAAAAATTATATAAATATACTACTTTCATGCATCAATGGCCTTAAGTTCGTAGTAACTATTTATATCTTTTGATAACCTGTTTGCTCTGTTACAATTTTTAACATTACGTCTGTGGGTATTTAAGTTACCTGCAAGGAAATAAGTGTACCATTCGAGCAAAACTGCATCTACAAACATATGTCACACAGTCGGTTAGGGTGTAATAAGATTAAACTGAGCTTGATATGGTCACAGGAAATTTCAATTCAGACTTGCTCCCGTTTCCATTCCTGAAACAAGTGTTTGGTGCTTATGTATCCATGAATGAGTGTTTTATTTTAAAGTTGTTTTCATTGAACCTGGTTTGAGCTACCCAAAGGTCGAGTCTTACTTTTCGGTTTCAGTCTCGTTCTTCGTCCTGAATCTTCCATCAATATTTCGTACACTGAAGGTACAGCCAACAAGGACAAAAAAAAAAACATTTAGTTTTCCCCCAAAAAATGTCTGATTGAGTAAACAAAACTTGAAAATCCATCAAATTAATTTTATTCATCAAACAAAATACACGCTTCTATAAAGAAAATCTCTGTGATGGACGAAAATTAATTAAACTCTCAACAAAATGTTTTGTTCAATCAACTGTGTATATATGTCTGGTCACTCATTTGATTGCCCTCGTTCGAGAAAAAAAAATTCCTCGAGAGCTTGTTAGAATTTTTTGTGACAATTAGGATAGTAACAGTGTTTGTTAGTGAATTATATGTATGCCTTTTAAAAAGTTACAGCCTTATTCAGTAGTAGCTTTAGGAGAGGTTTATCCAAACAAAATTTGTTTTATTCAACAAAACCCTTCTCTCGGTGTAACTTTATTTTTCACTTAAATAACTAGGTATTTCTTATTACAGCATGTTTATGTTTTACAAATGTCTTCAAGTGTAGCCACCAAATTAGATTCACGTATTATCTAGTAAAGTCGAACGACTAGAACTGATTTATTATTTAAAAATTATGCTGCACTAAATATGTCATTACTTCTTAATAAAGTTATTACATCTCAGTTAACATCTATATATGCAGAAATTGCATAGTTAGAAACAGCAACCCGATATTTTTTTTCCTTTCCATTTTAATCTTCCTTTAGCCTTCGCATCAAAATTATACAGTTATCAAACACATTACATAAATAATTCAATATTCTTCTTATACGAAGTCACCTTTTCACAAAACTTTATCATTCTTCACATTACATTTTGCAGTAAATTAAATTCCGTATTAATGTATATCTTAACTAACAATTTTAACTTGAAGCACATTTCAGTAATTTTTTTCAACATTTATCAATAAATTCTTCATTTTTATTACATTAAGTTACACACGACCATCTTTGACTGTGGTGAGATGTCCTTTTTTAAAGAAAAAACTTGTTCTGTTTCATATCAGCCTTACTTATGTTGTCTCATGTCCTCTCATTGACTGCCGTCTGACCATGACACATCTCTCTGCCAATCAGCAATGGCGAGACGAGAGACAACCAGGATAGTCTTACGTTTAATACACATTAAATTTATTTATACCGTCTGGGAAGAAATGGAAAATAATAATAATTAATATTAAATACTGTCTAAAAACAAATGAATCTCTATGAATGTAACTATTGAAATCAACCAAATATTATACTGTTAACTCATGCAATAAAAAGTAATTTGGAAAGATCTCAAAATAGAATGACAACATAAGCAAGTATTCTTTAATTGCATATAATAATATATATGACTAAGTGTAAATATAACCCCTCAACATCAGAATTTTAAATTAAAATTTTGATTCGTACAAAATTTGAAATGTTATTTTTAGACAAAGTTTGGTTACAGTTGAAATGTTTACTGAAATCATAGTAATGATAACTAACAGTTTCTTTGAATTCTTGGTTCGCCCTCGGCTGATTTGAAACAAAATTTTATCTCGAAATTTAAAATTAGAATACGTGCGAAGCGCATGACAAAAAATTTCCAGTGAATATATGCAATGACATTCAAATGGGTTGAATAATTATTTAGAATTTTAGCCGTGCTAGTTTGGTGCCATTTTTAGTTTGGTACGAAAAAACAAATTTATAACTTTAAAATTTCTAGTACTCGTTTCATTATTTTACGTAAAGAGAATTTCATCCATTGTCACACTTTTTTTCACACTAACAACGAATAATGTAATGTATTGAAAATGTAGAAAATAATTTTATCCTTTAGAACGCACGTATTGGTTAACCTACCTAGCTACATGTCTGGAGCCGTTTCACAAAAGAGAACTTAAGTGGCCGCTTGTGTAGGCCGCCGAAAGGTGTGCAGAGCTCCAGCACAAACGTGAATTAAATAAACTTGCCAACGTGTCTGAGTGAAGTCTGCTTACGAATATCATTTAATAAACGTCTCGAGTCTGTAAACGTTTTCCAATTCCTCCATCTCTCTCTCTCTCTCTCTCGTGCACGTTATTCTAATAGTGAAAATGGCTCAAACGCGTGTTTCCCGGTCATTTTCAGGCACGAACATTCCGGTAGAAAACCTAACGAAAGGAATAGGAACGTGCGTGGAACATTGACTTGCATTATTACGTCATAAAAAGGTAGGGTCTCCGCCGAAATTCTCATGCAGGCGCGTTATCGACGGCAAGACTGCACGCCAGTTCAGTGTTCTGCGCGTAGAGGCGACGAGAGAGTTGATGCGCATGTCTCGGTCGCCCCTAGCGCTCCCACGCTTTTAGGCCTCAGGCGTACAGAATTCATTCAACCAGGCGGCCACCTTAATGTTACGGAGGTGAAACAGCTACTTTAGCTGGACTCACGATCATCCGTTTCGCCCGTCAGTCGTCCGTCCGTACGTCGGTCACGTGATCTTCAACCAATCTCAGGGCTACTTTTTTTTTTTTCTATCCGTCAATCGGTCAAATATAATATCTCATACTTTAACTTTCGACGGATGACGGATGGTCCACCGCCTTGTAATATCGTTCCTTGAACATGGCTGCCGGAAAACAGCCACTTATTTATTTGTCTGAATATTTTTCTTTTTAAATACACAAGGCAGTGAAGTTGATTAATTTTATACGTTTCACTTTTGAATTGTAGATTTCCAGAGGAAATGCTGATAAATTACGTTAGGGAAAGAGAATATATTTATTACACTCATAAAAAACATTTGTCTCTGCGCGAGAAATTTCGTGTTGTTGGGCGGTAACACTGAAAAATTTCCGGCCCGACGGATTGTTGTGAGACGCTTTCAATCGACGGACGAAAAAACCGACGGATGGCTGGCTGACGGACGGGCGACTGACAGAAGCGACGGATGGTTGTGAGCCCAGCTTTATACGCAAACTCGAGCTGCACACGCCGGCAAAATGGCGTCACTGAGCAGCAAAATGTCGGTACGCCGTTCACCGATCCTCTCCTGGTAACGCACTCGCCAGCTAGCAGCCCGGCCAATAAAGAACATTACTCAGCAATCAGCAGCCAATCGTACACGAGGCTTGTTCTCAGAGCCTCAGACAACCAATCAGAGACCGGGTACGCCTACATAGAAGAAACCACCACGTCATTTTTCCTTTGTGTATAGTCTACTCGCGGATCTTCGCACTTTTTTTGAAGCATACCTCTGGAAAAACCACCACATGTATAACGTGTTTGGTTGTTTCAAAACTATGTCATACATCACAAGTGTTTTATATTTCTAATATGTAAAAATTACCTTTTTTTTTTTTTGGTTACGTTAAACTTTTACTTACAGTCTTAATAAAAAATATAATATTTCATTAATAACTAATGTGTATAATAACAGGTATAGTACGAAATAGTTTGTATGCATAATATTACGTAACTGAGTGTGTAAGAATGCGGTGTAGTTTTTGTTTGCATGAGACGGAGGAATATCCTGGAAGTAGAACATAAGCAGGGCCTCAGAAAAGTTGGAATTTACGGTGGTCGAACTATACTTATCTACTCCGTATTATCACAGCGCCTGAATTCTCATTTCTCACAGCCGAACATCCGTCCCGAGCTGCGACTTGTGTTCGGTGTGGTGTCTCGAAGTTTTCAATCATGGCTTCCCTTCATACCCCCCCCCCCCCCCCCCCCTCTTACCCACCGTGAACCCGGACCTTTGCAAACGCGTCCCGAATGAATATTACAAAGCCTCCCCTCCCCTTCTCCACTCTCGACGACTCCTCCCCCACTCACACGTCATTACAGCCCCATTGTCAACACCGCGCCCGCCCGTATCTGGTACACTGCGTGCAGACAAAAGTCGCGGCCCCGCGCCGGCTTAAACACGTGACGTCACACGTCTGCCTTTCGGGAGACGGGCCGTAGGGTTTTGTGTTTCGCGCTGTAAAATGACCGTAACACGCCATCCCCCCCCCCCCAACCAAGAGCATGCAATTCTCTCATACAGTTCCGTCCGTGATTACGATCTCCGCGTCTGGCCGATACTTGAACTAAATACGTGGTTTACCGCGAAACTATAGTCCGTTAACGGTTTCTTCAGCCTTTTTGAATCAAACATTTAAAGAATTTCCCCATGCGTGACGTGTTTAATTAGTTTCTGAATACGCCCTGTATCACAAGCGTTTTATAATACTTGTGTCCATAAAAGTCACTTTTTTTCCTGTTAAATTGCAACGTTACTCATATTTTTTCTATAAATTGTAATACTCTATTTATAAATAATTTAAATTAAAAAAAACTGTGAGAAAAACCCGTGTGTTGGTAACGTCAGGTGAGAAATAGTCCTTATACAAAATACTGTTACACTCAGTGCGCAAGAATGTGGTGCTTTATACCTCTGGTGTAATTCTCCAGACTTAGTTCAGCTTAGTTTGTCCGAGGCGGAGGAATATCCAAGCAGTAGATCTTCAGACGATGGCTGTTGAGTGCTTTGAAGACGTCGAGCATATGTTAGGAGCTCCATTTCAGAGTACTCCAACATAGCTAAAATAAGACTATTTCTAAACGCCCCAGCTCAAAATATAAGCGTCGCATACAAATAGAAATACCTGAGGGACCTGGTATTTGAACTTCGTTACAGACTTTTCACGGGTGAAATGACAAGGTCACAGACGAAAGTCCCATAGGTACAAGCAGCCCAACTAGAACACCGCACGCCAGCTTAGAAGCTTGCGCTTAGTGGCGACGAGGCAAGTGGTGGGTTAGCAAGAATCGACCTTATTACTAGCGCGTTTCAAGGCCTCGAAAGACGACAATTATTGTGTTTATGTTACATCGTTTCAAGGCTTTCAAATTTCTTCAGAACTTAATACTGGCATTCTGTGTGCATTTTGCACAGGTTATTTAAAAAGGTAATAAAGAACATGTATTGATAAAGTTGAAAGGAAAATATTGACTTTAAATGATGATGTTCCGGAGTTCAGTTACGGCAAAGGGGAGAGGTTTTCTGCACTCACTGTGCGGAATATAAGGTTTATATTATATTTGAACCTAATTTATTTTTCATTTCATCGATTATAAGAAAAAAATAAAAAAATAATTTACCATCCAATGTTACATTTTGTTAATTAAAGTTTTTAATGTTAGCATTTAAAACAAAATATTTGTTAACTAACTTGCAAAAATAATATTCAGGCCGTTAACAGGAGAAAATAAATATTCATATATAATTCAAATGACTCCTGTTAACTAAATAAAAAGCTATTAGATCCGTTCAAACGCCAATTTTTTTTCTATATTTTGAGGATATTTCATGTTTTCGTGGAATAGCAATGATAACTTAATGAAATGCTTTACAATTTTCATCAATTTTTGCGTAAACATGAGAATTTTTAGTTTTAAGAATTTTAAATAAATACATGGACCTTCGCAGCCAGCCAATGAATGGGTAAGCCTTCATCAAAGGAACCACCACATGGATAAGATAGTGGAGATATTAAGGTGGCTCTTAACATCGAGATCTTGAGAGCCGATGAGGGTGAAGTGAGGTGATCATGGCGCAGCGCCGGAATTCAATGCTGAGGAAACGGGAGAACCCCGAGAAAACCCACGGACCAGCGGCACCGTCCGGCACAATTCCCACAATGTTAGAGATTTCTGTATATTCACGGGAACCTCTACGGAGATGTGAAGTTAATTTACGGAAACGCACTCCGTAATGATAAATAACTTGAATGAGCTCAGTAAATTTAAACTACGAAAGCTCTTCGTATTATTATGGATTCTATTTTGAGACACGCTCAATGCAGATGATACCTGAAGTGCCATAAATCCCATCTTCACAATACTACTTCGCGTAAAATAATAGTACCTGAGCGGCGAATCAATCATGGAAGTCGCAATTCGTGCATTCATTTTTAAATCCCGCTACCGGACAAAATGTCTATTTTTTAAATAGTAATTTGTATACACGTTGAATCACCCACACAACGAAAGTAAGACTGTTTTTTGGAACTCCTTTTTATAACGATAAGATTTTTAAAATGAAACTTCCCAGATTATGGAAACGTTCCGTGAATTCACGGAGATTTATGTGAGATTTACGAAGAGAACGTTATTGAAAAAAAAAAAATACGAAGAGACCGTAATTTTAAAAAGACGTCTAGATAATTTGTAACCGGTATTTTCCGTTATTTTACGGACATTTTTTTTTCTAACAGTGCACATGCGAAGGTCCGGGAGCGCCTAGGTGGGAGGTGATCAGTCTGACCACCACGCCACCGCGGCCCCAAGTGAGTGGCTCGAGCGCCTTCTTTCTCCTCTGTACGCGTATCTGCACTGTTATAAAAAATTCCTCCATTTTACGGAAAAGTGCTGATAAAAATTTATCCAGAGGTGTCCGTAAACTCTCCGTTAAATTACGGACTCCATGATTTTCAAAAACGGACTTTCCGTAAAATTCACGGAACCCCAATCAGTTATCTGTACTTCTAGTTTAAATAACTTTTAATTAATTTTAATTTTCATTATATGGGTGTTCTACTGTGTATGAAAAAGATATTTAAGAATTTTAAAAAATTTTATACTTAAGCAATAATTGAACCCGAGTCAAAATATTGCATGTTCGCGACCCTAGCCACTGTTTTTTGACATTTTTGACTTTGACGAAGCTCTAGTGAGACCGACTTGTTTATGAATTCCCAATGCGACAATCGAACTGAGCATCCGCCGTGTTGGAGGCGCCGGGGCGCGGGCCCGCGGCCCTCCGACTACAGGTCGGCCACCCTACCCCTGAGCTATGAGGGCAGGGCGTAAATTGCAAGTTCACAAGCCTAATCACAATGCTCACGGGCCACTTGCCTAGAATGCCCACGTGGTGAGAAGGGTATAACCTTCTAATCTGTATATATGTGTCATAAGCAACGTTTTTAGTTTCTGTTAATGTAGGTGTATTTTAAGTGCGGCTAAGTGTTACATACGCCTGGTGTTACTTTTAATTTTTGAAAGAATAGGTCTTAGTGACGTTAGTAAACTTAACTGCCGCAGAAACGATAACTTTCTGGATGGAGTGGCAAAGAAAGTTTCGTGAGGACTCGGCATTGTTCGTGCCCGAAACCTGAAGTTATAGGAAATACGGATATTTTCCGAATTTTGTATTCGTGCCCGAAACCTGAAGTTATAGGAAATACGGATATTTTCCGAATTTTGTATTCGTGCGCCTAACTCCGTTTTTCGTAACTACGGATTACGTTTCTGTATATTTACTGTGCATTTTCGTAAAAATCTCCGTGAGTATACGACAAATTTTAACAGTGTGTTCCGTGGCAGAGCGCCATTTTTCTTTTTTCTTTCTAACTACCCTATTTCTAAGTGTTAAGTGAAAGCCATGTGGGTAGGGCGGGATCTTATTGCGTCTCCGGGTTAACCCCTTACGCCTACAAGGATAGTAAATCATGCAAGGAGACATGCATCGTGGCAGAGAGGGATTGGACAGCCATGGCCAGGATTTGGGCCATGACTACTTCCCTAAGTGTACCTATAGCTAAGTTAATACTAGAAGAGACTTTGAAAAACCGGCATAGACGCCGTAAAAACCCACTCGATAGAATACAATACAAAATTATTCGTGCATTGAACAGAAGTGCTACAGGAGACAGAGTGTGTGTGGAACATGCTCGTTGTTGTGACCACAAATGGGTTACCAATTGAATGGCAACGTAAAGTGCACACTCGCCAGACCAGGCCGTGTGCAAGCCACACTCCAGGAGAAGGGAGTTGTGGAGGTCCGGCCTAGTAACAGCCGACCTACGTCAGAGGAGGAGATCGTCGTATAAATAGAGCTGCAAACCACCCGCTGCCCCCTTCCCAGCTCACTCTACGGTCCAATATCGGCAGCTTCGGGAAAGGTCTTGACGATGAGAAGACGCATCCAGATGTGACATGGACGCGAGGCGCCGCTTGTCCCTGGGTCGCAGGTCTGCTGGTCCTGATTCCTATCCAGGCCGTTATCTTCCACGTCGGGAGACATCCTTGCACCACCCCATCTCCACTACACGGGATCAGGAGGACCCGGAGGAGCTTCGGTCGATCCGATCTGAGCCAGTGGTAGGTGTGTTTCCAGTAAGGTGAAAAGTAGAGCGCGGCTTGTCCCTGGGTCGCAGGTCTGCTGGTCCAGAGTCTAGACCAGGCGGCTATCATCCACGTCGGGAAACATCCTTGCACCACCACATCTCCACTACACGGCATCAGGAGGACCTGGAGGAGCTTTGGTTGATCCGATCTGAGCCAGTGGTAGGTGTGCTTCCAGTAAGGTGCAAGGTAGAGCGTGGCTTGTCCCTGGGTCGCAGGTCTGCTGGTCCTGATTCCAATCCAGGCCGTTATCTTCCACGTCGGGAGACATCCTTGCACCACCACATCTCCACTACACGGCATCAGGAGGACCTGGAGGAGCTTCGGTCGATCCGATCTGAGCCAGTGGTAGGTGTGCTTCCAGTAAGGTGCAAGGTAGAGCGTGGCTTGTCCCTGGGTCGCAGGTCTGCTGGTCCTGATTCCAATCCAGGCCGTTATCTTCCACGTCGGGAGACATCCTTGCACCACCACATCTCCACTACACGGCATCAGGAGGACCTGGAGGAGCTTCGGTCGATCCGATCTGAGCCAGTGGTAGGTGTGCTTCCAGTAAGGTGCAAGGTAGAGCTTGGCTTGTCCCTGGGTCGCAGGTCTGCTGGTCCTGATTCCTATCTACTCCGTTATCTTCCACGTCGGGGACATCCTTGCACCACCACATCTCCACTACACGGCATCAGGAGGACCTGGAGGAGCTTCGGTCGATCCGATCTGAGCCAGTGGTAGGTGTGCTTCCAGTAAGGTGAAAGGTAGAGCGATAAGGATGTTACGCGATTAAAAGAGAGAATTAAAGCAGAAGATAAAGTCAATTATTTCCAGGACAACGAAGTATAAAGTCTTGTTATGTTTGTATTTCAGTTTATTGTGAATTGGATTAGTATCTCAATAAATCGTTCGTAATTTTTTTGCGTCAGTAATTGCAGTAACATTATAACGCGCGTAATCATTCCCAATGGAATTACAGATTACTAAAGTGACATTAAATATGGTGGTCTTAGATTTTTGAAGGAGAGTAAGGAGTAGGTACCTCTTGCAGCAGTAAATCTGAGAGACGTTGGCCACCTTGTTTCAGCGAGACTTGGTGTAGTCTCCAGCCGAATAATTATGGATACCCAGCTTTCAAGTAGGGAAGGTACTAAGCTGACTAGACGGGTGCAAGATCGTGTTAGTAGAGATGGTAGAGAGGGGACAGAGCAGAACGTCTTGTTTCTCCTCTGTACTCGTAGCTGCTCCGTAGCGGAGCTATCGCGCGCAGCCGTGCATCACGTGGTGAACACGTGTCGAGAGACTCGTCTCGGTTAAGGGGGTGGCAGGAGGGGGGTGGACAACAGACCGAGACCGCAGACAAGAGCTAGCCGCTTCGATCTGTCAACAGCCAGCCGTGGAGGAGCGAGATACAATTAGCGACTTGTCACTCTCAAGGGCGCGCAGGGGGGGGGGGGGGGGATGCGGCGCCTCACCACCTCTGGGAGAATGTCGAGTGGCCCGGCTCTCGCGTGTCAACTGGAGAGAGACGCAACAACGCGACCTGGCTGTCCAGGGCGACGTGACGTGACTATCTGCCGGCTCGCTGACGGGGAAGACACGTTCCATTGTGCACGCCGTCTGCAGCTGCACTGTTGTAAAGTGAGCACTTTTTAAGGCCATTCTAAATGTTTCCTTTAATACACTTTACATCTCCCCGCTGCTTTTTAATATAAACATTGCAGTGTGAACAATTAACACAGTGCATACATTTCCCCACCCTCAAAATGTATTGCCTGAGGCTGCAATAAGATATATTTATTATTGGATAATGACTGTTGAGAGGGTCTTAAAAAATGCTAACTTTATCGTGAACAGCCTATAGATAAAATACCCGTAAAATTACGGAAAATACCGGTAACAAATAATCCAGACATCTTCCTGAAATTACGGACTCCTCCGTTATTTTTAATGACGTTCTCCCCGTAAATTTCACATAAATATCAGTGAGCGCACGGAACGTGTCCATAAACTTGCAAGTTTGTTGTGTTTAGTATGCTGTTTATAAAAAGGGGCTCAAAAATAGATTTTCCATTCGTTATGAGAGGGTTTTACTGTGTATAAAGATGACTTAAAAAAGTTAAAAAAAATTCTGTCCGATAGCGAGATTTGAACTCGGAAAAAGAATTGATAGGCCAAATCCTTATCCACAGACATGCCACGCTTTTACAAGAAATAGCTTTTTGACTATGGCATTAATGTAGAATGATGTATGCACCCCTCTTAATTTCTAGTCATGTTTCAGTGTTTGCGAGTTTAGTTTTTTTTTTATTTCAGGTTTACAAACAGGGGTAAGAAAACTATATATATATATATATATATATATATATATATATATATATATATATATATATAGTTTTCTTACCCCTGTTTATATATATATATATATATATATATATATTCTCGTAATGTATACTGCGTTTAACAGAGAAATCAAACATAGTTGAAATATTTTTTCTATAGTGTGATTTTATCTCGAATCTAAAAATTTACTTTTACTCCCAATTACTGGAACCACTCGCCTGCCACACATTTAGATGAAGTATTGTATTTCGTAAATATCGATTTCCCACGAATGTGATGTACGCTTCTCTCTTAGTTTCAAGTTGTATTACGAAAAAAAAAAAAAAAAAAAAAAAAAACAGTTTTATTTTCGTTGTGTGCGTATATCACTGTGTATACGGAAAGTTTTGTCCTCTCGCGGAATTTGAAAAAGAATCGGCGCATTGGCACTCCATGAGTGATTCGCCGCCATTCACCTACTACTGCTTTACACGAAGTAGAATTGTGAAGATGGGATTTGATACACTACAGATATCATCGCCATTGTTTGTGTCTTAAAATCGAAGTCACAAGTATGCGAAGAACATTCGTATTGTATATCTACGGAGTTGAGTGAGTGAAGAGATTTGGGCGGCTCTTAACAGCGAGGTCTTGAGAGCCGATGAGGGCGATTGAAGTGAATATGGAGCGGCGCCGGAAGGAAGCGGTGGAGTAGATGGGAGATCCCCGAGAAAACCCGCCGACCAACGGCATCGTCCGGCACGATTCCCACATGCCAAAATCCGGTGACCCGGCCGGGGATTGAATCAGTTCGCTTTTTAAAAAATGCTCGAGGAGTAACTTTTTAATTGAAATGTATAAGAATATGATCGTGTAAAGCTTAAATGGAAAGAAAAATCTCAGAGAACATCATTAAATCAGAATATTGAATGTTTAAATAATGCTGTATGTGCAATTATTATACATAATATGCATTTTACATACACAAATTTTTACCTGCTGGGTTACTTGTACAGACGTGGTATCATATCCTGGATTGGTCTTCGGAAAACTATTATTTATTATTAACTTGCAAACTATTATTACCTTTGCGAAAGTACGCTAGCTGCGAGACTACAGAGGGGCATTATATCTCCGCATTGCCTTTGACGCATTAAATATCTTCAAAAGATATTTTATATAAAATTCCGAGCTAAATTTAAATTTGAAAAAAAAAAAAAAAAAAAAAAAAAAGGCTACGAGAGAATTCGTTAGAAAGCTGAAACCAGAAACATTAATTATTCTTTAGATCTGCCCACACTGAAAAGCACTGGATTGAGTAACGCCGAATTCGCAAATCCAGCGAAGAGAGAAAGCCTTTTGGATGGGTTCGCATGCCATGTTGACATTCTTAATTGTTTTTCATCCAGCTTGAAAATGATTACCGCATTTTAACAACTCTTTGAGAGTGCTTAGTGTGGTATTCCAGTGTTCAGGAAGCTGAAATAATGAAAGTAGACGAAAATAATTTTAAAATTTTAGGTATATTTTCAACTAGTGGGTGACTGTGATTTTTAAACGAGCTGATTACCCCAAGAAAGTCAATTAGGAATTAGTAATATTAAAAAGATGACAGGTTATTTTTATCTTAGACCTTTAACTAAGCGCCTGGTTGCATAATTCAGTACAATGAGCGGGAGAATCACTGCAGAAATGAGAATAGACTGATAAAATAATTTTAAATCTGGCATGGACAACCAGATACCTGCTTGAAGCATGATCATTGATACGCAGGGACAAGAACCATCATAAGTGTTTGCAATCTATTTTCATAGTAAATCACTTTTCATGCTAACTCTGCATACACCTTTGAAGATATCTCACAAAGAAAACATTTATTTTAATCCTTTAACGTACTTAACGTCAATAAAATTAGAGAGCCACAGTTTGGCGTGATTTTGTATTATTGTGAATTTTTTCGTTTACATTACTTTGTAATAATTTCATGTACGTCATAAAACAGCTGTAGTTGAGGACGAAACAAATATGTAACACACATGCATCACGCTCGAAAAAAAAAAACATTCTCCAAAATTGGCACAACCCATAATGTTGCAATACCCTCTCCACACATGTAAACTGCTAACTGAAGGAAAAGAAGCATTACAAGAGAGCTATCCTGTGTGTCCCCCTAATAGCCTTTGAACTCGTTAGCAGAATTTCACCAAACTCAGTAAGGAAAGTTATTCTGCATAGTTTTCCCACCATGATATCACTTTTTTTTTTTTTTTTCAAAATTGCTGCCTTGCTATTCTGGCAATATCGTTAAATGCGCTGATTCATAAACTTTTATCCGGCAATTTACTGAATCCTACTACCTGGTAACTGTCCCCGAAGCCCCATTTCCTACTACTAATGAATGCAAAATGCGACCGTATATCATAGGTTTTTACTTTTTCTGAAAAAAAAGGTCGTATTATCAAAAAAATGTATGTGTTGAGATACGCGTATATGTGCAAACAACGATTTCATAGGAAATATCTATTAGAGTGTATAGAACACACATACTTAAGACGAGGGCTGCTGAATGCTTTCAAGACATCACGATCATCAGGAACACCATTTCATAACACTTCAACATGGCCAGATACGGATTTTTGAAAGCACCGTATATCAAACTATACGCGTCAAGTACATACGAACGTATCTCAGTGGCCCTGCATTGAAAAATTGCTACAGACATTTCACCACCAAAATTTTAGGTTCATCACTTTAAGAGTGGGATGGACCCCTGCGGAAACCCCCGCATCCAAGGTCAAGAAGCGAGGGAGCGATACGGGCGACACTAACACGGACGCCTAGTGCCTCGTCGCTCCTACGCGCAAGGCATGCAAACGTTTCCGTCGTAACGCTGTACTGTGCAAATTAGATCTGTAACAGTGGCGTTTTATTACACGCGATGAACGACCACAGATTAAACAAAGCCCATATCTTGATATTTTTCTCTTGCAGCTTAAGGAAACTGCATAGGCAAGCTTTAAAATGCGATATTTGGCCTTTTTTACAATTTTTTTTCTCCAAGAATACACTAAATATAACAAAAGCAAAAACATATGGGTATAGATGATTCGTTTTTTTTTAATCTTTTCTGACAAAAAGTCGTATTTACAGTACATTTAGTTACCGAGATACGCGTATTCGCGCAAACAACTATTTCACAAAAAATGTGGGGTCCATCCTATTCATAAGGTTCAAGTAAAGCAACTGCCTACAGAGCACTGCGCCCGACTGTACGATCTAAAGAACCCATAAATAATTAGTACGGACACCATACAAACTGTCAGAAAAAAATAGAATTTATGTTGTATATGAAATATGAATGTATACAGTTTGCAACATTATAAAATATTTTACTAAAATATGCTTTTTAATTGAAATAAACAATAAATTAAAATTGTAAGTATTTTTAACAAAATGTAAGCGCATTTCCATTGTGGATGCTTCAGAAAGTAGAATGTGCAAGAACATATTCATCTTGGAATATCGTCATAATATTTACTATAATTGTGTGAAAGAAAATTGTAATAATATTGTAGGAAATAATATTATAGTTATTTTTATGTGCGTCCAATTGTCACAAACATTTATGGCTGAAACTGACGTAAATAAAGTTTATTATAAAATTCATATGATACATTATTACTATGATTTTATTACACATTATCACAGTAAATAATATGTCGAACTTTCTTGAAGAAGATTTTCTTGCAAATTCAGCTTTCCGGAGCATCCAGAATGGAAATGCGCTTAAATTTTATTATAAGTACCGACTATTTTAATTGATTTTTTTGAAAAGTATAATTTAGTAAAATATTTTATAATGTTGCAAAATATATAAATTTCTTCTTTCATATACAGTATAAATCGCACTTTTCAGACAATTTTATGGTGTCTGTACGTTTTTAATGATTTCTTCGCGTTGTATAGTCGGGTGCAGTGCTCCATACTTCAACCTTTAGTCCCATAAGTAGACGCAGCACGGCGAAGACGCTGCACGCCAGTTCAGATCCTTGCACTTAGGGCGATGGCGAACTTCGTGCTCGTGACAACGTCGCCCTTATCGGCCTCAAATGCTGAAAATACTGTAGCTCTAGGTATGCTGGCCCTTCTTGAGGGGGCCAGCAAAGACATCAATATTACAGATACACACAAGAACATTTAAACTAAAGAAACAACACGTTACACAAACAACATTACACTGAAAACATCACAACACAGACACAAACATCAAACACACGACGGACACCTCACGAAAAGAACGGCAACTACCGCCGGCCCCTCTGTCTCCGGAGAGGATGGCGGGGTGAGGGTTCAAGGGTGGAGGCAGAGGAATTTTAACTTTCGACATTTTAAAATTATAACGTAACATTTTCCTAACAAAATACAATTTTAAGCCTCTGTAATTTTAAATTTTAACTTGTTTATAATATTTATAACGCGGTATATTTTATGTTCCGACTATTTTCCAAATTTTTTTTAAATTCTAGTAGCTATGGCCAGTTATGGCATTCAGCTGGGTGCTGGAGCCATTTTAATATGTTCTGTTCTTTATAGGAAGAAGATAAAGAAATTGTCTATCGGTCTCCGTAACGACAAAACAATACGACACGTGACACGGTAGAATGCCTGCGTCCTTCAGCAACGGTCGCATTGTCGTATTTCAGCGCGGCAGCCGTGGCTGCTAACTACAGTCGGCAACTTCGTTAATTAACAAGAATTACTAAACTGCGACAAGCTCCCGTCTCTTTGTCAGCGAAACAAGCGGAATACACATACATACACAAGCGCGGGTCCCCCACGGCAACTGTGTAGTTCGAGACAAGCGGAGGAATTTGAGTTGCTCGACAATTGCTCTTGAGGGACCCGGCTTCTCTGCGTGGAGATTCTAGTTCGCATTCATTTCTTGACGCCGTGAACACAGAAGAAGTAAGCATGCAAAAGTTAAATTGCGAGACGTTTGCTTTGATACGAGCATAGCGTATTTAACACATTCACCCCTCGGAGAGATTACGTAGCGATATTGTCACTTGTAACAAGTTAAATGCGAAACACCTATATACGTCTGTAAAGAGATCAAAATTTCGTTTGCAGTTTCTCGTTTATTTTCCAAGTGTACATTTTTGTTACGTTTACAATTGGGCCATTGTTTATTAAACTATCCCAGATTAAATCCGGGTCAATGTAGATTTAGAGTGAAGTGAGGTGAGTATGGAGCAGCGCCGAAATGAAAGGGCAGAGAGAAACGGGAGATCTCCGAGAAAACCTGCCGGCCAACGACATCGTCCGGCACGATTACCACTTGCGAAAATTCGGAGTGAACCAGCCGGGGATTGAACCCGGTTCGCCTTGGTGGGAGGCGAGCAGTCTAACCGCTTATTCTGAGGTAAGACTGGCTACATACACACTGGGGCAGTGGCCAATGAACAGAAAGCCGAGGCAGTGGAGTCTTAGCCTACAGGTCGTTTAAAACGCATATCCCTGTCCCTACTTATTAGGTGTACCAATGAATGGTTTTGAAAACTTGTAATATTCAAGAGCAAAGCCATATCTACCTCCGTCTGAAACAACAACGAACCAAAGAAACAGTTATCGCCAGTTAATCGAGTTCATTCATGTATTTTATGGTCGAGCGATTTTTTCAGCCATGTAATTTTAAGGGGCATATTTTTTTCTATTGCTCCTTGCTTGCCAGATTTCAGAATAAAATATATAATATGGAACTAAGATACTTTTAGAGTTATGGAAAATAAATGCACCGTGTTCACAGCATTTTAATCCATGTTTTCATGTAGGCTACTTGTTGTATAGCATATATAACTTGACTTGTCCTATGTCTTTGTACCATCATTTGTTCTCGAAGAACTAATGGACGCAATGAACTAAACTGCCTGTTTATTACTGCCTAAAGAAGCCATACACGCTGTGTCCTGACAATGTGGTCCAATCACGAAATGAACACACGAGTGTACGGTCTAGAAGTCTAACATGCCACCGAGATAGTCTGTGAAATCTACAGACCCCTATGCCTACAACACTTCCAGCTGCACTGGAAATGGTCTAGAAGTCTAACATGCCACCGAGATAGTCTGTCAAATCTACAGACCCCTATGCCTACAACACTTCCAGCTGCACTGGAAATGGTTTAAAGGCTGTCTGTTTTCGTGAAATTCAAAAGATATTTACTCACGGTACTATCTACGAACAACGTAGTATCTAGCTAGAAGTGCAAATTCTTTATTGACTGCCGATGAAATTAGTTTATTTTTCTATTCGTCGTAATTGAATTAATAGTAATACATTTATGTCAATAATGATTTCACGTATTATCGTGATTGATGGTTGTGCACTATCGACCAAAAAGTAATTGGGCACCTGTGAAGATACGTCAGTTGACTTGTGTGGCCGTCATACGCTGCAGGCCGGTGTAGACCCAGTTGACAAGGAGACGGCAAGAGGTACAGAGCTATCGGACTTCGATAAGGGCGTGATTGTGGGCTGCCATCTCAGTGGGCTGTCTAGCCGGGCGATTGCACGGAAGGTAACCAGGCCCAAATCAACGGTCGTATTCGTCCTGCGTTAAGTGGAAGGTCGATGGGCATTGTGCCAATGCTGCACGTCTGGGCGACCTCCAATCTTGACCGACACAAATCGCAGAACCCTGAAACGTGTAATTGTCAAAAATAGGGCACAACCTATGGCTACCATCCGACAGGAGTTTCATGCAGCAACAGGAGTATCGGTTTCCTTTGGAACATTGCGTACAGAGGCCCACCGACTTGGATATCTTGGAAGAGCAGCTGCACATAAGCCCCGTATCACGACAAGTAATAAAGCTCGGCGACTCAGATGGTGTTTGGACCGCCGCAACTGGACACTGGAGCAGAGGAAATCAGTTCTGTGGAGTGGTGAGTCGAGGTTTACATTATTCCGGTCCGATGGACATGATGGGTGTGGCGTCTACCCGGAGAACAGTTTCTGCCGGAGTGTATAGTGCCAACTAGGAAATTCGGTGGCGGTGGAGTGATGGTGTGGAGCTGTTTCATGGCCTTCGGCGTAGGACCGCTGGTGTTTGTCCGTGGTAGCATGAACACAGGGGCCTATTGTAACATTCTTGGTAGTGAAATGCTTCCAACATTGTGGCGTTTTTACGGAATGGACCCGTGTTACTTCCAGGATGACAATGCCAGGTGCCATGTTTCAAGGGCTACTGTGCAGTGGTATGCCGACAACAATGTTCGCCGATTGGACTTGCTCGCCCAGAGCCCCGACCTCAACCCTATAGAACATCTTTGGGACGAATTGGATAGCCGGGCGAGGGCTCGTCAGGCGCGGCCAAAATCCATTGTTCAACTTATGGAATGGTTGCAAGAGGAATGGCGACGAATCCCCGTGGATGTCCTGCAAACACTCGGAGAGCATAACAGACAGGGTGGCTGCTGTGATAGCAGCAAGAGGTGGCCCTACGAGATTCTTACGGGATGACAACCATCGAGCAAACATTGTGGACAGGTGCCCAATTCCTTTTTGTTCGATATTGTATATTACGTATTAGGTCAACAGTAATGTTAATATTTATACACAGACAAAAAATGCATGGTTGTTGGAATTTAATGCCTTTACCCACAACCCATATAGACTGTTAATATAGGGACAGCTCTCAGAATGGTTGTTGGCATGATCCAAATATTTTTAAGGCCCTTCACGGTAAAATGAGCACTTTTGAAAGCGCTTCTTAAGAGATACCTGTATGGAAATTGTGCATTCTTCCGCCTTATATTAAATTAACACTGCCATGGACCTCATTACTTAAGTCGTGCATCGGTCAAGTGAAACTGTGAAATTATTAGAAATGTAAATATTTTACAAATCTGATTTTTTTTTTATGCTTCGATGCATTTAAAAAACACAAAGCAGAATAAATAATTTAAGTTATCACAATTGCTTACCTAACATTGATATTCGACGTTAAGCTATGGAAATATTTTCTATCCATTGTTAACAACTTTACTGGGCGTACGTTACTAAGTGCGCCCGTTATTACATATGCAGGCAAGGGCAGTAACTTTTTTCGTAGGTTAATTTCAAAAGTGCTCTCTTTATCGTAAACAGTATGAGACAAGTACGTTTATAAATTCGCGTAGAGTTGTCTCTCCGCCCCAGCCCATTTTCTACGCAACACTGTTTTCACCTGTCTTCCTCAGGAAAATTATCGATTGGGAGACGTGTGTTGAAACAAACTACATAATATGGACAAATAATGCAAAAGACTTACTTTTAACACCCATAAACACTTACGCTTATATTTATGGAAGCCCACGTTTGTAGAATTACGGCTCGTAGTAGCATAATCACGGCACAAAATTATGTTTTCTTGGTTGGACTGGCACCGCATCGCGTCACAGTCCCCGAGCATTGGCTAGCACACTGGCGGGTGCATTTCACCTGGCTTTAGTTGACACCGCTACCACTAGAATTCAGCAGTGTTCCTTCTTCGAAGCATGCCAGAAGGACATGCCTAGCCGGCGCACTTATGAATGGCTAGTTAAAATGTATCGGAGGTGACGTCACAGATAATGCACTGGACTGCTCTTAATTGTTTGTGAATTATGGTAACCCCGATAGGGCTTAATTGGGAGAATGAATTTTGCGACAAAGGCTCTCTATTGGTGGATGATTGTAGCTACCCCCATAGCGAGGCAATGCTTGTAGTTTGTGCATACTGGATGGTAAAACCTGGCATCGGGGTCAGGCACTTGGCTGCGAGGGAAGTCTCCCCTAGATGACAGGTCAGAAACTTCGGTTTGATCATTGGTTATAAGGAAATGTAAAACCCTCCAGGATATGCAGGAATGCCATTTTGGCGCTCTAAATTTTTAATTTACAGTCAGGATATTTTGGCTACTATGAGCAGTTTAAGTATTTCTGCACTACATAATAAGGAATCGCTCCTTAATTTCAAATAAGATATTTATTAGTAAATATGAGAGGGGGAACCTTAAATTTTCCTTGTTCAAGAGTTATTTAAATTTTCCTGAAGATAATACTCTGTGTGTTGTCAGTCCGCTGCCTTTTTTTGGGCCGATGCAATAACTTCATTCATGGTCTTGTTTTGCCCACTGTTTTGGAAACGGGCTGTTCGGGAAGATTATATGGCCTCTGCCAGGGCTAAGAAGCCAGAGATCTTTCTCAATTAAAATGTTGGAATATTTGTGGAATTACATTTTTGGATAATTGATTGTATAACTGAAGTAAAAACAATTTACCTTGAAATACCTGTTAATGGCCATGGAAAATCTTAAGTGGCCAGCTTGGGAGACAGAAATTTTCGCGTGAAAAGCCAGAGCTAAAATTTTAAGTGGCTGTCAAAGTTATGGCTACGTGAAAAGTTTAGGATGAACATATAAGATAGGTCATAATTTACCCATTGTAAAGAAATTTTTGTGGATACTAATTTTGAATTCTGTTTGGCTCAACACTTGGGTTTTACTATAGGGGTAAAATGGTGAATGTCTTAATCAATTTTGGTGAGAACACCAAAGAAAATACATAATGGAAGGAGTCATTGTGGGAATATATATATGAAGTATTATTGTAAATCATCAGCTTTCTTAAAAATTGTAAATTTAATATTGTTAAGACCATTTGGGGTCTTTGAAATGTTTTTCCAAAAGAAAAGAAAGTCATTTTGCTATATTAAAAAGCAATATGAAATCAATCATGTTTCAATTTGGTAGTTTAGATTATCCTTGTGCGATTATTTAATGCAGTTTTGTGGTATTATATTTTCTGCATCATTGACCACCTTTATGCATACTCTATGTCTCTTTCCTTATATCACCTTGCTTTCAAACATACTTTGTTTTCTTTTTAAGTATTTTGAAATTGAATATTTGAGGTGCCCTGGATTCTCTGGGCCTCAAGTCTTTAACGTAGGACTGTGTGTCGTGTTCTTCCTGCAGATCATAAAATTAGTTCCTTCACGAGAGCAACTCGAAAAATATCTGGCTTGTTCGAGCAACAAACATGTCTGTAAAAAAACTAATATGATATTATGTTGCTGAAACAGAAGTTAAGTCGCTGTTAACACGAAACCCAAATGGAATACTTTCTTGTTGTCCCTTCTCCGCCTATTTTATTCCATTATAATTGGCGCGTGTGAACACAATATTAAACGAAAATAAACCATAACGGTCATTCAGAAACTACCCAAGTATCAAAATATAGTTGACCCATATGTGCAGAGCTGATTGTGAACAAGCAGCCCACATGGGGCATCCGCCGGTATTCAAGAAGCGGAATGCACCCGCAGACGCATGTGGCACACATGATGAATAATGACTGTGGTACGATGTGTTTACGTATGGGCCACATACGGATATTTAACTGCCAGCAGATGTCTGGGAAGGCCAGAGTTCCCCGTAAGTTAACCATAAGCAGGTCACTTCTGGATGTACTGTTGGCTGATGTCTGGCAAACCAAGAGTTGCCCATAAGTCAACCACAAACGCGCCACTTCTTAATGAACTGTCGATTGATGTCTGGCAAAACAAGGGTTCCCATAAGTCAACCACAAACGGGCCACTTATTCTTGATGAACTGTTGTCTGATGTCTAAGAAAACAAGAGTTGCCCTTAAGTTAACCACAAGCGGGCCACTTTCGGCTTTCTGCTTCTGGCCTGCCGTAAGTAAACCACATGTCGTTAGTCAACCGTTGGTTAGTCACTTGTGACCCAGTTATTGGTCACCTGTGGCCCTCATAGACGCAGCTTGCCACGCATTTTCAAAACCAAAGAATAATTGTGTCTAACCCAAATAAAATCGATGTATACCATATTAATATGTGTTATCTTCAACTTGATTTCACAATTAGTAAATTCCTTTGGAGAAACCTGGAATCTAACTCACAAACCTTTACTTTACAGTCATGTATGCTATAAGCTTCAAAAAGTGCTCACTATACCGTGAACGGTCTATATCAACTACTCCGCCATGTATTCATACACAACGTTTTAAGAAAATCCGGATACTTACTGCATATATAAAATGCATTATTAGCTTTGCTATATAGACAATGTTAGTATCACGAGTCAATACTGGGATTTATGTGTTTTGTTTAAAATACTCGTATTTTAGTTTCGGACTATTTTCAGGTAGAATTTAAAAAGCAAAATAATGATTTTTTTTGCGTGTTATGCTTGGCAGGTTTCTGGTCTAAAAACTGTGTTTTACTATTACTAGTAATGCCACGTGATAATTTTACTTCGTATATACATGAAATAAAATAATTTATTGAATACGCATATGCTATTTGCTACTGCACAACAACATATAGTCGGTATGCCATAAATGGTACATAAGCTTGCTGATCATATCACAAAAGGCGGTATGTATTCTTTGGCAAACATCACCCACACATTCTCTTCGTACTCTAAGATGCCTGTGGGTGTTTCACAGACATTTGCTTGTGCGCTATATGTGAAATTCCGTCAGTCATTTTGTGTTAAATGGCCCACAATTTCCCACATGATGCCCAACTATCAGAAATGAACTATTCTACCACGCGAAGGCTTTATGCGCAATCATGATTTTATAATCATACTCTTTAGCATACATCAGCCATACGTTATTTACATGCACTAAGATGCCTGTGGGGTTTTCACTTGTGTTTGCTTATGGGCCACATATGAAATTCTGTCAGTCATTTTGTGATAAGTGGCCCGTAATTGGCCACATGATGATGCCCACCTATCAGAATTGAACCTGTCCATCACATGAGGGTTTTATATGGAAAAATTATCTTATTTTCATACTCTTTGGCATACATCAGCCACATGTTTTCCACGTGTTCTAAGATGTCGGTGGGTGATTCACTGATGTTTGCTTGTGGGCCATACATTAAATTCTGTCAATAATCTGTGTTTAATGGCCCACATCAAAAATACTTCCCAAGCAAATGCCGTCACTATTGTTCACGTGGTCTTATTGTGAAAAACACTTACAATCATGTGGGCGAACATATACCACCTGTGACAACAATTGGCCAACTGTTATCTGCTTGTTTTTTGCTACATGGAGACCAACTAACATCAAACTCAACAAATCTATAAAGTTACAACGCATTTACGAGCCTTGACCTCGTTTCCTTAGGATTAATAATTAAAAATATTTTACAAAATATTGTTATAGTAGAAATGAACTCAGCTGCCTCCGTGCGATATTATATTTCCAAAACCAAATTCAAAAGAGCTTTGCTTGGGAAATGATAATTTCTAATTTAAATACGAGGAGTCTCTGTAATTAAAACATATTTTTCGGAGTTCTTGTTTTAATTACTTCGCCAAAGTATCAATCCTCTCCTCCCCATGAATATAAATTATCTCGCCGTCGCAGGTTGTTCTGTAATTAAATATCATTCACATTGCGGAGTTGTTTCGTTCCTTTTGTTCAAGCACGCATTTCCACCGGATGCACCGAGTAATTGAAATTCGTAAGGTTATCATGCTGATGTGAGTTAACAACTTCATTATTTGCTGTTTGCGTGTTAGATAATACTCCAGTACAGCAGGAAATCGCATAAGTTTTTTGTGCCAACGTTTTGAAAAACACTCTACAAGGAGGACTTGTTTTTTTGTGGTGGCATAACACATTTCTAACACAGTTATTTGTTAACTGAAACGTTATTCCAGTGAGCAACAAGTTTTACCTCAGACCAAGTTTCACAGAAGCCCATTTCCTCGTTTTCTCGACTCAGAGCCGCTTACGGAGTTACTTGCGTGTAACTGAAGCGAAGTTTTCCCATCAGTTTATAACCTTCTGCCTCGATTCCCCAGTACGTCAGGTTGCATATTTGAGGTTTTTATCTCGAGAGGAATGAATATTTATTTACCCTTTCAATTACAGTGACCCATACAGAGGACACGCTGCGCAGGAAGAGGATTTATGGTTTGATTATGCTCAGAGTGTAAACACCGTCCAATAAAGTCATTTCCCGTACATTATCAAGGAAACTTTTTTTTTGTCGAAGCCGTAACTTGAGTTCAGAAACAGCTACTGCCTATAATATGGAGTACAACATGCATTGTGCATTGCATATAAGGTCAGGGAGAGTGTTACAATGAAACTAGCACACCTCCGAACATAACATTAGTTACCTGCAACAACTGACGTTATAAATGCACGGGCGACTGAAAGTATCGAAAGGCATGAAGCCGAGTCGAAACAGGCTCGCTAGTAATTCCCACGGAGACGCAGTGATTTGACTTTGCAATGTTGGTCCCCCCCCCCCCCCCCCGAGATCTTGCTAGGCTGTGTTCTAACTTATGAGCTGAAGTAAACGAGCCTAACTGTCCTTTCGAGTTAAACAATATTTCTTCTGCGTCAGAACTTTTCTGTACTGCTACTTGTATCTTATAAAACGCGATTACGTTTTATTGCCTTGTAGAAGAACTTCGAAACTGGAACACAGAATAACGAAAACCGCAGTCAAAAAAAAATTGTTGTTATAAACAATAATTTATCCAGAATAATGAGTTACTTTGCAGTTATACTTGGCCCTATACAACAGCAGTTTTAATCCGGAGTGTGGGAATTATATAAACAATGTGCCAGAACGTAGAAATGTACACAATAGTGTTCTGCAAAAAATGTCTAGTTGTTTCCAACATTCTACACGGCATGCTAGTTTAAATCCATGCCACACGCAACATACTAAGGCATTATCACACACATTTATACCAACAAGAATAACACGTCAAAAGCGGAATTGGATTGGGGAAACACCCTACACTTGATAAAAACTGCATCTAAATAAAAACAGCACATACAGTTATCCATCTCTCGCTTTTTCTGGTATCGAATCCAAATTCACTAAATATCTATCCTTACAGAAATAGAACTTCTTCACAATATCAAACACTAACGAAATTTAAACTCGAATATATTGTATTTTTTACACATAATATTTTGTACAGAATTATTATATCCACGCTAATGACGTGCTCGTTATTTCGTTACGTAAAGAGTAATTTTATTAGAATTTTAACAGAGATAGTTTAATAGACACTAACCTAACGTTGTACAGAGTCTTTTTTAATGTTACAATTTGTAGGGACCAAACGTTCCTTCAATGGTTGGATACGAACTATAATTTTAAAGGAATAGGCCGTTCGGCCTATTCCACATTCTCGGTCTTCTAAAATCTCGTATTTCATTCCCAGTCAAGTTTCGGAAACCAACTTTCTTCCATTCTATCAATGTGCCTCGTCCATTTCTTTTCATATTTATTAATTTGTATTAATGGCCTAACTTCAGTTCCTCTCTGATAATCTCTTCTCTTGCCCTATCAATCCGTGAACGTCATCCTTTTACAGCAAATATTTACTTAATTTCTCTTACCAATATGCTACTAACTACATTTTTTTTCCATGATCTAGTTCCCAACCTCGTAAAGAGATTTCCAGCACTGCCAATGGCTAATAAAACACAATCTGTCCCTCACGCAACGTTTTATTTCGCAGAGTTATTTTACTAGCACCACACATGTGCTGATAACTCGAGAGCTTACTCTGTATAGCGATATCTTGATCATGAGTTAATTTGCATCCTGAAGAGTGAAATTGAGAAGTTAGGTAGTTACCTCAGCATTCAAACACTGAGTTTGATTCCAAGTCACGACAGGTTTTTGGCAAATTACCGAAGCTGATCCTATGGCTGGCGTTGCTATGAATGTTACCGTAAGGTGAGATTTATTTTGCATGGTCGAACTGCATTCACACCTCCATTCATTACCGTCAAACGAAATCGTAAAAGGGAAGCGAGAAGAATATTTTGAATTTCAAGCCATTGAGTCAATTCCTGCGTCTACTTCTCAAGGGCTTGCGGATGTTTTTATGTTGGGAGTTGCATGTTTGTCCCTGGCCTGGCTTTCGATTCGTACCACCTGCCGTATTTTTTACGTTTGGGAGGTGATTATCATTATACTACGATAGGCAATGATAAATCATACTGCAGAATCATCCTGCTCAGTCTTCGTAGATGCCCCATAATTCTATCACCATTCTCTGACTGCTGGGGTCCCTCCCAGCCTTTTGGTGTGGCAACTCGTCAACAAGTTCACTGATAATAAAGATAGAATAGGAAATATAATTTAGACACCAATCATACGAGTGTTTTAAACTCGTGTTTATGTAACAACATTCGGCAGCCATGTTTAGAGATCTTATCATTTCGCATTATAAGTCAACACCAAGGTACATGGCATAGAACTATATGGTAGTCTCATGTATGTCTTTGCCCTCCGCAATTTGGTAGCTTAGTTCCGGGAGAATGAGTTCTGTGTGTGGTGGCAGCTAATGAGCAGCTGACTTCCTCTGGAGTAAGAAGTGGACTGTGGAGTCTAACTTCGCGTGTCTTATAAACGGAACTGAAGTCTCAAGCCATATTTGATACCTAACATTTACGAAGATAAAATGTTTGCATGAAACCGAATGTAAACAAAGGGAAAAACCTAACCTACAAAACACGAAAAGTAAGGCTGGACCCACAACCATCCGCAACATCCGTCAGTCGTCCACACGTGAGTCAGTCATCTGTATGTTTTTTCACCCGTCGGTTGAAAGCGATTCACAACAATCCGTTGTCTGTCAATCCTTCCGCACGGTCAAATTTCAGTGTGACAACTTAGCATCTCGGAATTTCTTTTAGTTGGAGGTATATTTTCAAGGGAGAAACATCTTAGGAAATAATTTTTACGTAATAAGATATTATACTGCATTACTGTGTGGCGGAGATGTTCCATCACACTATGAGGTTGTATTTTAAAGTGTAAGACTCGTGTATTTTCCAGCTATGCCTTATGTTCTCTCCGGCTCTCGACCCCTGTCATTGCGTTTGCCCGCAGCGCATTACTGGATCGCGGGTTGTAGTGTGGCATGTGACGGGGCCACCTGCTTGAATAATGTGTGATTGGCTCTTGTAATTTTGTTTATTACAAAAGGTGGTGTAGAGCGCCCTGAATCTGGGGCCTGGGGTCTCTGGATAAGGGGGTGTGCGAGTGAGTGGGATGGAGGGGAGGGTCTCCGGGTAGTAGGTATAAAATTAAAGGAGTGTGGCTTAAGGGATCGAGGAGATCTAAAATCACCACAATGGGTTTTCACTGCAGGCAAAGCCTTATCCAGGTCTATCGCCAGTAATACCACGGGGTTTATTCAGGTTTAGAATCCACTTATCTATATAATACATTAAATCCTTTCTGCGTGACTAAACCGCGTCATCATTGACGAACCACTGGACCAATTGAGACCATATTCACACCATACGTTATTGAGGTGGCGAGTTAGGTTTTTAGTTATGTTTCATCCCGATAGGTGGCGCTGGAGTCTAACTTCCATTATTATTAGACGATGTTTCTCATACGTGCAAGGAATGTTTGTTTATCTAAAAGAAATTGTTTTATTGTGCTTTGCATTTGGCAGGTTAGGTTCCGATATGTGGCGCTGGAGTATAACTTCTATATTTATGGGCCGATTTTGCTCATACTTGCAGGAAATATTTTTTTATCTAAAATAGAAAAATGCCAGAGATACCACTGTCAAATATCGGTTGACGTACCAGACATAATAGAAAGGACGCACTGAGAAGGCAAAATAGAACGTGAAAGAGGCAGAACAACGTTCCCCGGGATAAGCTAGTATACAATAAAAAAAAACTGGCTTGGTGTCTAATAAATTATCGTCCAGTCTATAAATTAAAATCTGCTTTTCCGAAATTCCGTAATAAAAGGGACAATACTAGGTAGCAGCCTCACTCCTACCTCCTCCCACGATCTCTGTGCAGGCCGAAGTCGGGTGGGAAGGGGGAGGTAATTATGAGAACAAGGGCTTGCCGGGGCGACTTGGCAAATCTTTAAGACAGCTGCGAGCTTAGCTCATGTATACATTTTTATTGGTACAGAGGGATGGAGGTGGTTAGCTTCTCTTTTCCCTCCACAATCATATGAAAGACAACAGGGTGAACAAGAGCCCCTTCCCCCACCCCCACCCTCAGCCAAGGGTCTTGTACTGCCCCCTCGATGAGGAGCTTGCTCCAGTGATGATGAGTGGTGGGTCGAGGAGATCGTCGCCGGGTGCCTGGGAGACTCAGCTGAGAGGATGAGATCGTCACCATCCCCGGGACTCGGGTTCGCAGATGAGGAGATGATGCGGGAACGTCGGCCTACGATGCACAAGTTAAGTACTAATTGGGACTCTGTTGATTTCTCACTGGTGAGGCGGGACTTAGAATATTCTGCAGAATAGGGTGAGGAAACTTAGTCTCTGGCAGTGGTGCGTCGGGACATATAATATTTCTGCGGAATAAATTGAAGGACTTAGCCTCTGCCCACGATAAGTTGTACTTTGAAAATATTAAGCCTACTGAAGTGAAGAAATTTGTTTCTGGAGGAAGCACGTGGGAACTTTGCATTGTTTTTGCAGGAACGTTGGACTTAGCTTTTGGATGTCCGTTGTGGGAATTAGCCTCAGAATTTGGTGAATGCGATATTTTTATACTGACAAGAAAGGATTTGGGACTTGGACTTCCGGACGTAATTGGTTATATGGGACGTCGGTAATATCAGAGTATAAATTAGACTGTTCTGTATGACTACTTGTTGTGGATTTGCATTAGTACTGCCTAACACCCTCTGGGTGTACCAGTGAGGATAATTCCCTCAGGCTCAGATGTTAGTGGGCTGCTGTGAAGGTAATTGTGTATGGAAAAGGGAATAATTTGGAATTTTGGTTGGGATCATTTTCTTCTAATGACCAAAGGCCTCGGCCATTGTTTCAATATGAATTGTTGCTGTTTTTTTTGTCGAGATATGTGTTCAGAAATAAGTGGTTATTATGGAAGAATCACAGGATGTTTTGAAAATGTTTTATGGAATCTTAGATGTCATTTGTGAATGATTTTTAACATCCAATGGTTTTAAATGCAAGATTAAAATGTTATTTATATATTGCAAATAAAAAGAAAGGGTGAGAAGGAGTTCAAAATTAAACTCCACAAACACTAAACAGTGTTTTGGAGGTTTGTATGTGCATCCACCCATTCTGGTCAGTACTTACTCTGCTTTTAAAAGATTTTCGGCGATTCTGCTTCCCCTAACCGCCCTCTTCCTGGATATACCTAGTGGTAAGTAGGTGGAGGTTGGCAGCGAAGTTGTGGCGGTATTGAGAACCCGTCACCATTGTTTACATTTCAAATTACAGAATTTACCACTGAAGATAAATAAACACAAATCCACCGCCTTGCATTCTATTTCAGGGTGCGTATTCGCGTCTATGCATTGTCGTCAGAAGGCGGTGGCCCATCCGTCCGTCCGTCGAAAGTTAATGTTCGAGAAATATTTGACGGATTGACAGAGAGAAAAAAATAAGTTCCCTTGCGATTGGTTGAAGATCACTTGACCGCCTGATGGAAGGGCGATGACGGGTGCGACGGATGGTTGTGACTCCGCCTTAATAGGTTATGCAACTTTCTTATAATCGTTTCCAACACTAGTCAGTTTTGAACTTTTTTTTTTAATAACAACTTACCAATTTGTTCTCTCTCTCCCTTTCTCCCTCTCTCTCCATTTCACGAGCTCTCTTCCTCTCTCTTTTTCTTCTCTCTTCCCCTTTCTCTTTATTATAAAAGTATTAACTAATATCACTATTTGACCTGATACTTTACTTATTTCAGGGAATACAGTAAACCGCAGCAACCCTCACACCCGGTTCCTTTGAACGAGAACAGACAGCTGAACGTGTTAAAAAAAAAAAAGTAATTCTTTGTCCCGTGCGACCACAGCCTTAGTTTCATGCAACATACATTAATCATGATATTGCATTACTTACAGAATAACTTAACCAACATTATCCTTCAGTACGGATAGAATATCACCCTCACCCTCAGTCAGAATATAACCCACAACATCTCCTGAATACAAGCCAGGCGTGCTGCACCACGAACCAACGAGCTCGATTTACATAGAATTGGCTACAGTCTTGTTTTGCATTTGACGTCACGATGCTGGTGGGTGCCCTCGTGTAGCTGATGAAGCAAAATAAAGAAACTTTGTCGATGAATTCGAGGACAGAGTTGGTAGGTTTTAATTTATACGAAGTGTCTCAGTCAGTCTCCCGGCTCAAAACAATAGCTTGTTAAAGAACAACTATTTGGAAATTACATTCTTGAGATAATATACAATATACTGTTAACAGATCGCCTTTGAAAGCCCTAACTAGGATCTGCTTGAATGCCCGTTCCGTATCCTGCAAAATTAATATTGCCGTCGACTGCATCGCTTTATTTATGCGTCAGTCAAGTGTCGATGTACTTTGAAAATTTTAGGAGCCTGAATAAGCTACAATAGATACAAATGAAAATAAACTGCGTGTCCACACAGTCAAATTTCATAGTTTAAATACAACGTTAAGATACCGAATCGCTGCCAACTTTACAGAAAAAACGCCAGTGTATTTGGGGGCAGGATTTTATTTTTTTCTTCGAAGGATGATATTAACAATTTGAGTGAGGTACGTATTTACTTAGAATTAAGAAAAGCTAGAAGTAATTTGCCTATATTAACCACTGCATGATAACCAGTTCTGCTTATTTCTTTATTCACATGTACAGCCATTGGTTCACACAGCACGCGACGAGTTTTTATACTGAGCAACGTCCATTAATGTCCGGCTCTTAACAAATATATTACCGAGTTGGAAGTTTCCTTATAGAACGTTATGGTATATTCGATGTTTCTTCACACTTTTGGAATCAAATCCTTGAAAAGACACCCCAAGTATGACGTGTTTATTTATTCCCTAAACATGCCATGCATCACAAGCGTTTTGCACCTCTTAACACGAGTGTATCTTACTTTTCGTTAAACGGCTGTTTTACCTGTCTGTTTTATTTATAGATTGCAATATTTCATTTATAATAAATATGAATAAAAACAGTGCGATAACGTGTGTTGGTGGCGCCTAGTAAGAAACAGTTCTCAAGCTAAATATCATTACAACTGAGTGCGCACGAACTCGGTGCGATATCCTTTAGTGTAATTCTTTAGACTTAGTTAAGCTTAGTTTGCACGAGACGGAGGAATATCCCGAAAGTCTAATTTTAGCAGGGCTTCAGAAAAATGTGAAATAACCTTGAATTGATTCTATTTAATACGTATAATATTATACGATTCGTTATGTTCATTTGAGTAATTCGCCCTTCCAGTGATGCTGACGTAACGTTACGTTTCACAAAACTTAGCGAAAACTGCCGGCGAAGTTAAATTATTCGACCGCGTCTTCAAAGAATGTGCATGTGTATTGCTACAGCAAAATCCATACTACTCGGTTTAATTGCTGTAGACGTGAAATATCGCCGCCTGAATTGAAGTGTTGAAATGTATCAGTTCCTTGCGAATCAGTCTGATTAGTTTTATGTAGCGTCCTGTGACAAGTAGGGATGTCGAAAAAAATATCGGTATATTAAAACGACGACATTATTTTACGATATATCGATATAAATCGTCACTATATCTCAACGGTATTTTGTTGAGATCAATTACTTTTCCAGGTATCTGAAATAAACATTTATGAAATGCTCTTTTTAGTAGGATTTTTTAGTTCGAAAAGTGCTTACAAATGCATTTTAACAAATGAAACTTTGGAACCTATGGAAAGGGTTTCTATATCTATAGCACAAGAAGCGACCAATAATAAAATAGTCGACGTTTTAGCAGCAATCAATATCATTGTTCATGGAAAAGAGACGTTCTTATTGGTGCTAGCTTCTGGACTTGCACATGCACTGAGAAAAATGTTTTGTTGAATCGAACAAGATTTGTTTGGTGCAACAAAATTATTTGTTTGTATAGGAGTAATTAAATATTTTGTTGCTGAAACCTAATTATTATGTTGTTCTCATTTGGTCGCCCCAAACTGTAAGATTTGGTTGGTGGAAGTAAAGATTTATTTCGCTACAGTTCGGGCCGATATAAAGAATTTTTGCAAGTTCGACCTAATTTTTGAACATAGATCACCTGCGTCCGAGCGCTACGCCTAAGTAATCTCAGCTAATGTGACAACTGGCGACGCCGGAAAGCTTTTAGATAGATATACTGCAAATATTGGGCAACGTGTGCAAACATATGTTTCAAATGTTGAAGCTTTACTTGTCAATTTCTTGTTGAATTGTTTTATTAATGGGTGTATACGAATGCTAAGCATCAATAGATACACTAACAGACGAGGTTACTATCCTAATTGTCACACAAAATGTAAACAATCTCTCGAGCTGTATTTTCGAAGGAAAGCAGTCAGATGAGTGGCCAAACCAATATATACAGTTGATTCAACAAAATATTTAGTTGACAGTCTGATTTTTTTTCGCCGAACACAGAGATTTTGTTTATTCAAATATATGTTTTGTTAGACGAACAATAGTAATTTTGTTGATTTTCAGATTTTGTTTGCTCAACAATATATTTTGTTAGGTTAACTAAATATATATTTAGCCTTACACAAACTAATATTCTGTTCAATTTTCTCTCAATGTACCAGGCGTGAACTAGTATACTCGGGATAATATGTCGTATGTCGAAGGGTTTAATAAGCTCTTTTTATAATATAAACATTGAATTAAAATATTAATATGTTTACTTTGGCAACATGCACCAAAAACAGGCGCTGCATCTTTCTACGATGCCTCGTATCCTCAATACGTAAGATTCCAAGCAATTTTCCATTCCTCAGGTCCTTTAATTAATTACATATCGTATTCCGAAGTACCGAAAAAATCGATATTTTTCTTTCGATTTATCGTTTCGTAAAAATATACTTTTATAAATAACTGATATAAATAATATCGATGTATTTTCCCGATATCAACAGTCTTAGTATCAGAGCCCTTAGTGGCTGGATTGCCCACTTAGCTGGCAAGTAATACCGTGTTGCCGGATTTCGATTTCCTTACAAGTCAATTCCTGTGTCTACTCCTCAACTTTTGCCGATATAGGGTGTAACTAAGTTGCTGTCAAATATTTTGGGGATGTGTTCCAATGTTCATATGAACATGGGTCTGAAAGCCATTTATTTCTGAGTTACATGACTCCATAGCTATGGGTCTGAGAACCATTTATTTCTGATTTACGTGACTCCATAGCTATTGGGACATTCCTGCCTGAAAAAAACATGTTTCTGAAAATCATTAGTCGTTCGTGTCAAATAATTAGGGGGCGTGTTCCCAACATCAAAGCAGAAAAAAAAAATAAAGTTCATATGAATATGGGTCTGAAAAATATTTATTACTCAGTTATATGCAACTCCATTGGTAGCAGTACAAGAAATACGATGAATGTTACAGAAATTGCTTGAAGTGGCTTCCCCCTGCTTCAATGCATCCACTAAGTCTGCTTTCCATGCTTTGAAGGGTACTCTGATGAAAATTCTTGGAGTGTTTCGTGTTCGGTCGATTCCATTTTGGATAAGTTGCCATTTCTAAGAACGTTAATTTCAGGTACAGGCGTTGTAAAAACCAAGGACTATAAAGATGATACTGCATTTACGTCACATATAATATTTGTTATTTACTGAGAAGAAAAAAATGTATTCGGCGAGTGAACAGACAGATATGCACTACGTAGATGGCCTTCCAGATGTTAAAGTATTACGGACACATGTGGATTACGTAGAAAGGTGCCCTAATAGGCTGTTACCTTGTCGAAGAACTTTCGATTGAGAGGAACAGGCTCATTCGAGAGGTGTGTTCCGGATGTTGGCAGACCAAGAGAGGCACGAAGCGTTGAGCTTGTGTAACGAGTTGTACGCGATGTGGACGCCAATCCAGCTGATAGCACAAGACGCATTGCAGTAAAGGAAACCGTTAGTCATACGACTGCGCGGATAATTCTGCGCGGAAACATGTACCCTTGTCACCTTCAGCAGTTGCAAAGATCAAATGGGGCGGACATTGAGTAAGGAAGGGTGTCCTGCCGACGTGTGCACAGCAGTGTGCTATTATCATGCATTTCTTGGCATTTATCTTGTCTACTGGTGAGGCTATCTTCACACCCGACACCAATTATCATAACACTCATACCAGGGCTTATGAAAATCCTAATGATGACAATCAATAAACGCATGACAATTGAACAAAGCAAAACAAGTGTCATTGCCATGGAGATAGGAGTAAACAGGAAGAAATTTCAGACTCCAAGCATTTAACAGTTATATCCCTGAACTAATGGATTTCAAACACATATTTTGCTGTTCGGTATATGTACCAATAGCTATGGAGTTATGTAACTCAGAAGTAAATGGTTCTCAGACCCATGTTCATAAGAACCTCTTTCATGTTGTTATGTTAGGAACACGTCCACAAAATACTTGACACCAATATATATATATATATATATATATATATATATATATATATATATATATAAATGTCTGGTACTTGGGGAAAAAATATATTAATTTCGATAAAATGGCGTTGAAATTTACTGACGATTTATATCGATATCTCGTAGATATAATATCGTTATTTCAATAGATCGATATTTTTTTTCCATATCCCTGTTATGCAATTCCGTTTCGCAGCGCGGCGATGACATTCAGTGGGCAGACGGGCGTGTGTAAGGGAAGTTAAAGGTCCTGGCACATCCTGTATATTGACCAGCGTGTACGCGGGGGCAACGCCGCCTGGGAAATTTCCCGCGCGGCCGCACAGCGCGTACGTGCCCCGGAGACCGTTAGCCACGCCCACGCGACCGTCTCCCAGCTTCGTATCTTCGTACGAGATGCGACGCGACGACGGCGTCCCCGCTGGAATACGCAAGCGGCCGTCGCGACGTGCGTCCCACGCGCGCTCCAGCCCCGTCACAGAGGTACTTAAAGGCGAATCCCCGCTCGCCATCTTGAATTTATCTATTTTATGGTCAAAGCTTTCCATTTCAGAAGGTGTATTGAAATTAGATCCTAAATAATAGCTTCCCAGACTTTATTAAACTACCACAGGTTCAATACTTTTATTCATTTTTAGCTGGTAAAGGCTGTTCAGCAGTTTTTAAATCAACATTAGAAATATTTCACTGCCCCTGCCTGCATATATTTCAACTGGCGTCGTGAGTGACATGCTCCCAGTATAGTTGGTAACGATGGATGGGAAGTAATTCCATATCTTAACGTCGAATAAAAAGTGCTAGGTAACCATTTATGATCATTTAAATTACTTCTTTCGCTTCTTTTAATGCATGGAAGTGTAAAAATGAGCAGATTATGTAAAATATTTATTGTTCTAATAATTTTACAGATTCATTTGACTGACGCATCAATAACGAGATGAGGCCTATGACAATGTTAATCTTACATAAGGCGGAAGAATACACAACGTGCATACAAGTGGATCTTAAGCAGGGTTTTCGAAAGTGTTAATTTTACCATGAACAGCCTATAACTGTCGAGGCGAAACAAGAAATTATTTCTTGCGAACGATTACACTGGCGACAATATCAACAGTAATAAAAAAAAAATACTGAATCTATAAAAGACACTAGGCAATGCTCTGTGGTCTGTCATTCGGGCGGTTACGATGGCGTAGTGGTTAGACTACTCGCCTCTCGCCTCGGCGATCAGGCTCGATTCTCTGCGGGGTCGCTTCCGCTCCCTGATTTTCGCACGTGGGAATCGTGCCGGACGATGCCGCTGGTCGGCGGAATTTCTCGCGGATCTCCCGTTTCCTCTACCGCTTCATTACAATGCTGCTCCACCCCCATAGGCTCTCAAGACCACGATGTCAAGGGGACTATGTAGATGCGCGTCATAGGTCAAGAAGCGAGAGAGCGATACGGGCGGCAGTTACACGCACGCCTAGCGCCTCATCGCTCTTACGCGCAAGGCGTGCAGTGTTTCCGGCGTGACGCTGTACTGTGCAAATTATATCTGTAACAGTGAGGGGTTTATTACACGCGATGAAAGCCCACAGATTAAACTACGTCCGCATCTTTATACTTTTCTCTAGCCGCCCAAGGAAACTGCATAGACAAGTTTTAAAAATGCGACATTTGAGCATTTTCACGATTTTTTTTCCCCAAGAATACACTTAATATGACAAAAGTAAAAAATAGGGTCATATATAACTGTTTTTTTTATATGTATATTTTATGACAAAAAGTCATATTTCCAAAACTTTTATTTGCCGAGATACGCGTTTATGCTTAAAACAACGATTTCACAGAAAACGTTTCAGTGCATAGGACTCTTTAGGAGCCACCCAAATCTCTCCACTCACGCAACTAGCAAAGGCTTCCAGGACAAAAATATTTTGCATCTCCCGTGCGCAACGAGCCGCCTAACTCTCATACTCCACCGAATGGGCACACTGTTCGTGACACTGGGCTCCTGATCTCCCATAGCTCGATCTTGGTTCGTAGAAAGAAAACCGCACCCCGACAGACTTTGTCGACTCGTCGAGCCGGCCCTTCGGCGGGGCTCTGTGTATTTGTATTGCTTGGGCTCAGGCCAGCAATTAAGGCTTTCAATTCGCGTGTTTGTCTACTAAACGCCGTTTACGATAAAGTGAGCACTTTTGAAATCAACCTTAGAACAATGTCACTGCCGCTGCCTTCATATATTTTAACGGGCGCACAGAGTGACATGCGCCCGGTATAGTTGGTTACGATGGATGGAAAGTAGTTCCATATGTTAACGTCGAATAAAAAATCTTAGGTAACCATTTGTGGTAATTTAAATTATTTCTTACGCTTTCTGTTTTTTTTTTAAAAAGCACCAGTGTGTAAAAATCAGCAAAATTATACAATGTTTACATTCATAATATTTCCACAGTTTCACTTGACCGACACATGAATATAGTGATGAGGCCCATTGCAATGTTAATTGCAATCTACAAGTAGATCTTAAGCAAGGCTTTCGAAAGTGCTCATTTTACCGTGAGCAGGACTGGCCTGATGTAAGTGTCGTGATGTATGTAGACTATGCTTTTCTGTTGTCAGCTGTGCTATTTTATCCATAGACTAAAGATGAGGTAGATCTATCTCGCTGGCTGCGCACAACCAATCTCCGTGTCCCTGCATTGAACTACTTTTCCGCCAACACGTCTAGCGAAAATGGCGGGGATAGGATTTAGTAAACAAGGGCTTTGAGATTTATATATGCTTAATTTAACCAATCTGGAACGCAGTTTGGTTAAGTTCGAATTGGTGAAAGTATTTTAGTAATATAATTGTAACGCTCGTAAAATATACATCGTTCATATAAAGTAAATTAACATAATTAATGCCTATTTTTCAGAGTTACATACTACACTATGTACCAAAAAGTAATTGGGCACCCGTGAAGATAGGTAATTCAGTACGTCAGTTGGTAGCATGAACACAGAGCCCTATTGTAACATTCTGGATAATGAAATGCTCCCAGCATTGTGGCATTTTTACGGAATGGACCCGTGTTACTTCCAGGATGACAATGCCAGGTGCCATGTTTCAAGGGCTACTGTGCAGTGGTACGCCGACAACAATGTTCGTCGATTGGACTGGCCCGCCCAGAGCCCCGACCTCAACCCTATAGAACATCTTTGGGACGAATTGGATCGCCGGATGAGGGCTCGTCAGGCGCGGCCAAAATCCATTGCTCAACTTATGGAATGGTTGCAAGAGGAATGGCGACGAATCCGTGTGGATGTCCTGCAAACACTCGTAGAGAGCATGCCAGACAGGGTGGCTGCTGTTATAGCCGCAAGAGGTGGCCCTACGAGATTCTAACGGGGTGACAGCCACCGAGCAAACATTGTGGACAGGTGCTCAATTACTTTTTGGTAGATAGTGTATATTTTATTTGTATTACACTACTAATACATATTTTCTACGTTCGTCACTTATGTTATTTTTCATATTATTTGCATTGTAATAATTACATGTATATATATATTACTTTTGGTAATTGGGATAGGAATTTTCAATTAGCTGTACGTGGCAATTAATGGATTGTTTAAGGATAGGATCTTAGCTAGGTCACTTTTTTTATGTATGTTAATTTTTTTTTATGTTTGGGTCTCGTATTTGTCTGAATTTCTCCCTATTATTTATTTTTTCATTGTATTCATTTCTGAGACCATCAAAGATAGGATCTTAGCTAGCTCACTTTTTTATGTATTTAACATTTTTTGGGTCTCGTATTTGTGAATTTTTCCATATTATTAATTTTTTCATTGTATTCATTTCTGAGACCATTTTACTCTATGGTTTTTTCATTTAGAAGTTAGAAAGTATTACGTGGTTCGAAAAAGGGGGGAGGGGTGTTAGGTATTTGCTGACTTCCCAGTGGCTCCAGGTTCGAATCCTGGCTTCCCACTGGCTGGAGCCTTTAGGCCATTTTCGTTTGAGTTACTTCCAGCCTAGGGAGCTAAGCTCTCTCTCTCTCTCTCTCTCTCTCTCTCTCTCTCTCTCTTTCTCTCTCTCTCCTCACCTGACCTCCAGAGTATACAAACATGTAGTCTAGAGCTCGTACCTGCAGTAATTAACGAGTAGGTTTTTAATTAGTTAGTAGGGCGTTATTAGCTACCCCTGCTTTTAACATAAGAGTTTTATCTCCTGCAAGTGTTGAGAACCGACGTGCCTCCTTGTTTAGGATAGATATTGGAATTTTAGCTAGACTTGTAGCGTACGAGAGACTCTACATCTCCGCTACGTCCCTACCCTTGAAAAATATTACATTTGCATTCCCAGCCTGCCTTGTTTTGTACGCATCCGTCCTGCAGCTGAGAGCGACGAGCAACAAGTTTTCTACACAAAGAGAGAAGTTTTGGGAGACTTATGTTTAGTTTGTCTCGCGCGTAGCGTCAGCCATCCCTTCTAGAACATGTATCATCCCCTATAGGCGAAGCCATTTTGAAGTTTAACGTTTTGACACCAGCCAACGACCTTTTTTTCCTACGGATAACTAGAGACAGAGTTTCATCTCACCGGAGTTAGGCACACAAAATAATTTAAGTTTTACGAGATATATATTATTTTTATTTTATTATATTTTTGAACCTCTGCAAGTGATTTCAGGGTCGTTACTTGTTTATTAACTTTTCCTAATTGCCAATGGAAATTTTCTTTTAGCTACTGTCCAGTCAGCTAATAAGTTCGAAACAGAAATTTAATGAATAATACATTTTACTTGAATAAAAACTGGACTATAAGAAACTAATCTTGCTGGTGGTCGACTACATTATTTCAGTGTTGTTCCCTGTGTCATTCCAAGGTGGAATCATTATTTTTAACATTGAAAGTATTTCTCTTATCAAAGTATCTTGTGACGTAAACGTACACAAAGTTTGTACGCTAGCTGCTGTTCCTGCTCAACGAGGGTGTGTAAGTTTCGTTAAGTGTTGGTGTGCTACTACATCCCAGCACCGTGCCTAGCTACATGCTGACAAGATACACTTTCACTTGGTTGAGCATAATAAAATGTCAATTTTATGCAAAGACGGCACCACTAAAAATAAGTTATTTTATCTGAAATATTGCAGGGGAAACGAAACGTTATTATTGTCTGCATACACGCGTCCATTACACAGCATATAATAAACTGCTAACATAAATTTAGCAACGCCATTTGTGTAGTTTTCATAATAGTGCTGGTCATTTAAATATTAAGATATAAACAAAAACATAGATCACTGTTGGCCATATGACTTAAACAGTTGTGTTAATTTTTGGTAGATTTGCGCATAAGACGAATAGATTGGTCTACCTCACCTTTAATATGTGATTTAACTTCGAATGTAGTATGCCAGTAGAATGATTATCTTCGTTTTGGCGCAATGGCGTCTGGCAGCGGACCTCGGAGCTGTTCATGCTCTGTCATTCTGTTCCGGGCCGCCATTTTCCCCTCGAAATTACCCTTTTTTTCCCTGAAAATTGACCATTTTTAATCGAAATTTCCCTGCTTTCCCTTAAGATTTCCTTTTTCTATCTCAAAAAAGCACCGATCCGCCAACCTGGAAAAAGATCACCCGATCTATCGGAAGGATTTGGCGGAATTGTTTATGGGAACAGGGCAGTGGCGGCCATATTGGTTTTGTAGGCATAGGATATGCCAAATCGATACACAGGATCCAGGGTCCGGAGTCAGACCTAACCATAAGTCATCTTGGTTCTGTCAGCAATCTTGTCCGCCCTGTTGTATGCTGGTGACCTTGACCCTTGACCATGATCCTGGGGATCTTTGACCTTGAACCCAAAAATTCTCAAAAAACCCACAATACTAAAAAAAAAATTTTTAAACATAATATATTTATAAGAAATTATTTAAAACTTATTTTTAAAATTATAATAATTAGAATATTAAATGTTCGGGCTTAGAGGGGACGAGGGACAGGAACCAATCAGCCACCATGTTACGACGTCATCCAACTGCCATGTTGAATCCAGGTTACCTTGACCCTATAAATGAGACCTTGGTGGACCTTAAGAACAAAAACTCGAGAAAAATGGTAAATATTGAATAAATTCATAAAAATCAGCGAGCATATTACATTACTGGCTACTGCCACCATCTTTAATCCAGATGACCTTGACCTTTGATCTTAACCCAGTGCCCTTTGACCTCGAACCCAAAAAGTCGTCAAAAATCCCAAAAATTTCCTAAGGATAAAAAAATTGATAAAAATATATTTATAAATTATGTTTTACTAAATTATTTTTAAAAACTTACATTTCTGGAGATTTCCCACAGCACCATGTCCAGCAGACGACTGGCCCCCTCCAAACAATCACATTGTATTATCATTCCCCTCCCCTAACAATTTTTCTCATTGGTTAATTAGTCGGCAGGCTTCCACCCACCCCACTTTCCTCATTCTGGTGAATGCACTCCATCAGCCATGTTGGTTTTTAATTTGTCATTTGTTTATATTTTCAACACCTAGGTGGCACTGAGGACTGTGACCAACATTTAGATCTGGATGACTTTCACCTTGACCTCGCATCTGTGACCTTGACCCGTACCCATGACATTGGATAACCTTACACCCAAAAAATAAATTCTAAAACGTTTTATAAAATAAAATAAAAATCGTACGAATATTAAAAAATATATAAAAAATAATTAATTAAAGATTTGTTTATTCGTCAATATTTCCATCAATCTCGCAATCTTTCCATCAACTATCACCGCAATCAGCACCACAAACAGTACCCCCGTGCACATCAATCAGCACCACATGCACCACAATCACCACTACATGCACCACAATCAGCACCACATGCACCACAATCAGCAGTTCATCACATCATGCGGTGTATCCCCGATCCTTCAGTTTACTAATGATTGAAGATATCTCGTTAGGAGTGGGGTGGACCCCCACGTCCAAGGTCAAGAAGCGACGGAGCGATACGGGCGAAACTAACACGCACTTCTAGCGCCTCATCGCTCCTACGCGCAAGGCGTGCAATGTTTCCATCATATCGCTGTACTGTGCAAATTAGATTTGTAACTGTGGGGTTTTATTACACGCGATGAAAGACCACAGATTAAACTACGCCCGTATCTTGGTAATTTTCTCTTGCCGCTTAAGGAAACTGCATAGGCAAGCTTCAAAAATGCGATGTTTGACCATTTCCCCCAATTTTTCCTCCAAGAATACACTTGATGTGGCAACAAAAGTAAATAAATAGGGGCATAGATAATTGTTTTTTTTAATCTTTTCTGACAGAAAGTTGTATTTGTAGAACATTTATTTACCAAGATACACGTTTTCGCGCCTGCAACTATCTCCAAAAAACGCGGGGTCCATCCCACTCTTAATGTGCGTGAGATCCCACGTTTTTGAAAGTCAATCATAAATCCGAATGTACCAACAAGTGCATTCGGGTCTTCGGGGGAAAAAAAAGTTGTCGATATTCTCTGTATCTTCTGCCTTCTTCATGTCGCTTGTTGCAGCAAATGTGTTGGAGGGGCGTGTCAGTGTATCGAGCAAATCGTAATCATCGTCTTCAACAATATTTCCGTCTTCATGTTCATTTTCATCACTGCTCTCTTCGTGACCATCTTCGCCTCCTGTTTTGTATTAGATATTAAATCTGCCTTTATTTGTAGCAGGAGTTGAACGCTCGTCAGTACCAAAAGTCGACGCCCGTTTATTTCGAAGTTTGCGAACTTTCGAGCGAAAGTCTTGCAAGCGTACGTTCCGCACGAACCTACTGGACTACACTCTACCATCTTTAGCATGAACTGTCTCGTCATGATCGTCTGTCGAATCGGTACCCACATACCCGGCAAGAGGTGTTGCCGGCAACACTTGCTGACTCCCAGCAGACGAATCCTTGCTGATCCCGGTATGTTCTTTCAATGTACCGCCTTGCACAAACTGCATGGCACCGATGTCGTAATACTTCATCGCGCGGAATAGGCTCTTCGTACAAGCCATTCTCGCATGCCGACGAGCATTTTGACCCTAGGGGAAAACTCTATCGCGGAATCGGAAATGGTGGCAACCAGTTAGCGATGATGCAGGTCGCGGTTCCATGATCGCTGAGATCCAAGGCAGGCAGGCCTTCGTATTAGCAAATCATCTTCGTGGTATAAAGAGAGAGTGCTTCAAAATAGATGTTCGCCTCATGGTGTCAGAACATCAACTATCATTTTTTTCCTCTATAAATGCGGTTCGTTTTACACCAAAGAGCATAGATAGTAACCACAAAAGGCCTTCGACCAGAAAATTAATATGTATAAAAAATATGGGAGCACTCTGAGAAAACCCTTGTACTAATTTTCCCTAGAAGAAAACACGCAGATACTTACAAAATAGTATGTTAATTAAATATGCTTGTGGGCATATGTATGTATAAATATAGGCATTTTGAATAATTTTATATTCGTATATTTATATATACGTAATTATGTATAAAATTAATTTTAAATTATTTTTATTCATAATTGTATACCAATACATAATTATGTATAAAATAATATTATATTTCTATATTTATTTATATATAATAATTTGCGTGTTTTCTTCTGGGGCGAACGAGTACGTTTTATATTGTGGCATTTGTGACATTGAAATAGAACCTGTCAAAGATTGTAAATAGCACATGGTTAGTGATTGTATTTGAAACCTTATGTACCTAATCTATTTCGAAGAGCCATCTCACTCGTCCTTTTATTCGTGGTAAGGGGAGGGACGGCTTGTTGATAAAGGGGAAAGGGGAGATCTGATCCGTTTGCTGTCCGCTCTCACGCACTCGCGGGCGTGATTAATGGTCGCCTGCAACTAGCGATGACTGGACCTGGGACTGGGCACCAGATCTGTAGCTCTCGGCAACGGCACATAATACATCCCGACATTTTCCCGGACCCGCATGGTCCAGGAGGGGGTGGGGGACGTGATCTGCTCTGTTCCTGTCGGGAAACGTCGGGTTCGGACTCGGACACCGTATCGGATAACTGCCCCGGTAACGGGGACAGCGGACAGCCAGCCAACTGGCGCACGTCGCTGGGGCACCCGGACAACACGAATGCCGATCGGGCCTATCAGCAGTCTGCATCTTGCCAGGCGAGCTGCAGCTCGACAAGAGGAGGGGGTCGCGAAGAGTAATATGATATCTCAATACCGTTCAGCTTGCATTGTCGATAGGCATCACTCCCCCCTCCCCCCTCCCGCCCTTGTATTATTCCGACAGCGAGAACTACAATCTCCAAACTGATACTGGGATCACAATAGTGAGACAAATCTGACGCAACGGGAGCGACACGGCAACAAAAAGTCGTGTTATTGTGAAAGTTTTTTCTTTCGCCGCGCGACCAGCACTGAAAAAACTATTACATGTAAATATTTACGTGTAACTACACCCTAAGCTGATGTGCGACAGCTATTAATGTTTACATATTTTTTTCTTAATTTTGTATTTATCCGATAAGGTGTTGTTATGCTCATTACCACAAAAAATAACTAAGACACCAAGAATACGGTGGGATAGGCCTATTTATAATCCTGTCGCGCCCACGGCACGATAAAATTACTGATTTTTTTTAAATTCGTATTCGTGTTAATCGCGTGGCGCCGATTTTTCTCGATCAGACGTCACAAAATTCTCTATAATTATTGGCTGGATAGTTTATTTTTCTCGTCGCACTCATCGCGTCTGTCACGCTATTGTTATTCCGGCGAAATACGTCATGGTAATTATTATCATGCGCATCGCGCGTGGGGGAAATTTCATATAAAATAATTTTAAGGTCCCTCTAACGGAACTGCGTTATGTCTTTATGTTCCAAGATATTGCGACTACAAAAAAAATAGACAACATTCAGCAAATGCTATTAGCAAAATTTTTAATCTGATAATATTTATTTTTGGATACACGACATTGTTTCATAGCTATTTATCAAGGAAAAAACGACTACATTCTGCGATCATTTTTAATTTCTAAACTCTTGGCGTGAGTGAGTGAAGAGATTTGGGCGGCTCTTAACATCGAGGTCTTGAGAGCCAATGAGGGTTAAGTGAGGTGAGCATGGAGCAGCGCTGGATTTAACGATTTTGAGGAGGGGGGGGGGGGTTTATGGGAGATCCCGAAAAAAAATAAAAACTCACTGACTTGCGGAATCGTTCTACACGACTCCCACTTACGAAAATCCGGAGTGAACCGACCAGGGATTGAGCCCGGTTCGTCGTGGTGCGAGGCTAGCAATCTAACCGCTCAGCCACCGTGGCCCCTCTTCCTCACGTAATTAGAATAAACTTTGACAGAAAGTAAATAAGGCAGGAGGAAAACGAAGCAAGTGTAAACGTTACTGTTTATAACAATCATTCACATCTTCCATAGAGCAGTAAACTGTACTGTGTGAATGAAAAAATATCATTGCTGTGGTTTTTTGCGTTCTTAGCTGTTATCGAGGTACTTGGATGGGAAATGAGATTAGAAAACCACTTGTGAACACTGCTCTGCATGTTTGATTTTTTGTTTTCTTGACGTGTTGGCATCACTGAAACATTCTTCTACAGAATAGTATGCTTTTATTAGGTCTGTTCCAATTTCTTAACTAACACGAGAACTTTACATACTGTATATATTAGTAACTCATAATAATGTGACATGATATGGGATAGACACATGGTAGAGGTAAAATTCTTTAAACTTTCTAAACGCTGTTCACAAGAAGTTCTGCAATTATTGTTATTTACGATCATAAAAATTATATTATGCAATTTAATAATACATTGGAACATTTTGGTAAACCCTTGGTATTCACAGTTGCTAAATAAAAACATTTATTTTTATTCACATGTTTTTTTTTTTTTAGCATAAATAAATTTCTGCTTGCAACTGCAAAGTAAATCTTAGCAATTTTTTTTTTCTATTTGTTACATAATGGTTAACTAATTCAGAAAAATATGTTGCGAAACCTGCTGTGAATAGTTATTTATTTGTACCCTTCAGAAAAAATAATTTAACTGTGACTTATGTTATATAATTGCAAATTAATGTAATTTTATGGTGTAATTAATTAATAATCCTAACGCAATAAAATTACTATAAAAAGTAGTTGACCCTTAAACTGAGAAATTCGACAGTTTTCAAATAAGAGGAATTTTAAGTTATACCCCAGTTTCATAAATTTCATCACTTAACAGTCATTACAGATTTTACCATTCGCTGCTTGATTGATACTCATTACACATTTTCCCAACTCGCCAGTGGAAAACAATGAGATTTAGCTGCTTTGAGGCAGTGTGTGGCGGTCAGCTGTTGAGCCCAGGTGACAGATTGTAGCACATATGCTCATCATTGCCAACACCTGAGTGTGAATTTTCTTAATCAGTTTTTGTCACATTCCTCATCCTAACCACGAATGTGTAACTGGTAAATTTTATCACAATGCTAGTATGTTCACAGCATCATTGTTCCCTTACGACATCTGTACTGCTGTCGTATCAGCAACATATTATAGCTGTGTTTGTAAATTAACTTGCAGTTAGTTAGTTGACCATGGGTTTCAATATCGACTAATATGTGATTTCCTTGTAATATGTTTCTGTGGCATATTTTGTGCTGGCACCAACGCAATTGACTGTTCTGTTGCAGGATCGTACAAACATCCTAAACATGGTTACAAAGCAGAAGGAAGCAAACAGTGGCAATGTACAGCTGTACATTCTCTCTGAGGCAGAACCATCGAACCAATATTGTGTGCTGGCACCAACGCAATTGACTGTTCTGTTGCAGGATCGTACAAACATCCTAAACATGGTTACAAAGCAGAAGGAAGCAAACAGTGGCAATGTACAGTTGTACATTCTCTCTGAGGCAGAACCATCTAACCAATGTTCTGTAGTTTCTGATGGCGCAACCTTGTAAATGTGAAAAAACAAAATCTCTTATGTGTGTTTGATATTGTTTGAATTGCATTGAGTGTGCACAACACATATAGCGAGGATATAATTATAATTGTACAGCTGTTGTATGAGTAAGTGGTGCAACCGAGTTTGTAAACAATTTAATTAGTTAATTAAGGATTTTCACACTGTTTTTATGTAATAAAGTAACTGAAGTATCTTAAATATATAATAGACAGTTACATCAATGGTTTTATACTTAGTGAAATAACATAATTAAACCCCTTTTTCACACTTCTTCAGAGAATAATGTCGCGAATGGCAGAAATTTTAAAAATTTCAAATTATCACTATATCTGTATCGAGAAGGACCAAAAAACTAGTAAAAAATGAATTGACGTATAAAAATAGGGTCGCATATTTTTACGGTTGTTCTTACATTCCCGTTTTTAGTTGAAACAGGTTACAACTGCTTGTGCAGGTAATTTTTAGTTTCTGCAGACATGTGGGCCTAAGTGTGTGTATTAACTTTCAGGCTGAAAATAGTCTGCATGCAAGCAATCTTTAAAACGTGCGTGGCTTAAATATTTAGTATAACTTTCAGTTCATTGCGACTGAAGTGAGTGACTTGTTATTTAATTTACAGACGATGCTTTGCAAAACATTGCCTGTTAAATTGCTTATTATGAATAGGTAGTTCCAAAACAAGTTGTGTTCATTCCCAAAAGCTTTTCATTTATTAATTTAAACAAGTTTTTGAAGTCTGGACTGTTTGTGCTCTTGAGCAGTAATTTGTTGTTTTTGCAGCCATACGATTATGTATCCTTGCACCAACTGAGAATTTCATATATTCCGGAAATATAGAAAATCATGATCATTTGATTACTATCAATATATGACTCGTACATGAGTCGAATTTCAAGAAAAAAAATCTGTATTGCTGGTATATGTAGTTACACAACTAATCAGCCATATTTGTCTTTTACGACATTACGTGATACATAATTGCGGTGATTGCAACTGAATCACAAACAACATTCTTCCAAACCAAAATTCCCAGGTTGTGCGTAGATTGAAAAGTTTGCTAAAATACTTTTCCCTTCGCTACTTTTTGTGTATGTTTATGATGACCTAATGAAGTGATAATGCCATTCGTTTGGCAATGCAGCGAAATGTGTCAGGGACGATTTTTACCATGTCCATACGAAGGTATGAAAGTCTCCCTAAAATCTGTTATTCTGAATAAAAAATTAGTAGGTAGAGAATTTTTCAGTTTAATGGTTTTCAAGAAGCTCAGTGTAGAAGAGAGGGAAGGGGTTGTCTTTAAACTGAACAAGTTCTTAATTGAATGCTGAAAAGTTTATAACTTCCGCTGGGACCAGAAAAGTTGCATTAAAGAAGTGAAAGTTGTTAAACTGAGAGATTACTGTACTTTTAGAGAAACTGACGATGAATGGATGGCTGGAATATTCATTAAGAATGCTAAGCCAATTTGCACTCTACAAAGTGCAGCATCAAAATATCGGCGTAGATCTAATATGGCTCGCGAAATACAAAAAAAAAAAAAGCTGACATTTTAGTGTAAATTCTTGCTAAAACTTCAGTGTAACTGGAACACAGATTGAAAGTTCTGATTTCTGGGTACCACTGGATATAAATTAGATTGATATTGATGAAATTATTACAGAGGCCGAAAGTAAGCTGTGAGAGATTGACCACTATCATTGATGAAAAATTTGCTTCGCTGATCTAAGTGGATGAAGACTCAGTTTATAGTATCGCTTTGATTAATTAGACAAATAGGACTGAAATTCCAGCGAAATTGCTGCAGTGATCAAAAATAAATTGTCACTGATATCCCTGTATTATTACTAACAAATTAAAAACACAAGACTTAAATTGCAGTGATATGGATACATTCATTAAAAAAATTAACTTATTTCCCAGTACCAACACTGATAAATTAGACAAATACGACTGAAATGCCAGTCATATTGTTGCAGAGACCAAAATTAAATGATCCCGTTTCCCCAGTATTGCCACTAATAAATTAGACAAATATATGAAAAATTAATTATTACTGATTTGCTGTATTATAACTGAAAAATTAAATACACGTCACCAAAATTTCAGTGAAATGGTTGCATTGGACAAAAATAAATTATGACTGATTTTCCAGTAGCACCACTGATAAATTTGGCAAATATCACTGATATCTCAGTGAATCTGCTGTACTAATCATTGGTAAATAATACTTAATTTTTCAAAATGTCTACTGATAAACTATACAACTATCACTAAAACATCAATAAAATATTCCACTGATTTACTAGCAATGCCTGCCTATAGCATCAGTTATTATTTTTCACCAATAACCGTAGAACTAATTACAAGAGAAATTATGTCGGAACTAAATCAGCATCTCGAGTAACCAGTTTTTTTGCAATCACAGTCCGATGAGAGCTGAACTGTTTGTTCCGGTATTTCCATTATTTTGATATCCATCTGTATGTGTGTGATGATGTTTGAACAGAAGATGTTGCCGCTCACCTGAAATCAGGTTATAAAGCTATAGTATTAATAAATTTTCTACTGATTTTTTTCCAATGTGTAATAATTTTAACACTTTCAATCTCTCAAAAATAATTTCACTATTACGCCCATCAAGTAACGCGGTCTCGATATAAATGCAATGTAAATACTGCCCAGATTCTTTTTTTAACGTACGCAAAGCAAAAAAAAAAAAAAAGTTATCAATAATTTCTAGAAATACCATATTTAATATAACCTAAAAACACATAGTTTATCTGATTTGCTTCTAACGTTAATTCAGTCAGTTCTTCGGTCAAATGTAACTAGGGACAGGCACGGTAATATCCTGTGTTCATTAACGAGTCTCATTGTTTCGGAGGCCTCTATAAATAGTGAGAACCCACTTTGATGGGGGATCCCTGGTAAAAGTTGTTCACGGTAAAATTATCACTCTTAAAAGCCCTGCTTGAAATTCACTTGTATGCACGTAGAGTATCCTTCCGCCTCATCTAAAATTGACAATGCCATGTGCCTCATCACTTTATTCATGCGTCGGCCAGGTGAAACTTTGGAATTATTAGAAAAGTAAATATGTTACAATCCGTGTCATTTTTATACTTCAAAGCGTTACAAAAAAAAAACAGAAAGCAAAATAAATAATTCAAGTCATCACAAAGAGTAATCTAATAACTTTTATTCGACGTTAAGAATCGGAACTGCTTTACTGAGCACATGTCACTCGGTGCGCCCTTTAAAATATATGCAGGCAGGGGCAGTGACTTCTTTCCAAGGTTGATTTCAGACGGTCTCACTTTATAGTGCACAGCCTTTAGACGATATTACACGCTTCAAGGTCACGTCCGACCCGTGAGGAAGCAGTCCGATGACGATGAAAAATAGCATAAACAAGCTTCGCGTGTGCTTTGTTTCCACGGGAAATTGAAGCGGCGACAGCAGTATTTTAACACGCCACTCTCTTCTTAAAATATACAGCATTTTTTGCTACAGTTCAATACACTATTTTTCAGAAGAATATGTATCTTAAACAGACGGCAATTTGCAGCGGTTTCTGCTGATTTTCACACACTTCAAAACCACACTTATGTTTCAATAAAGAAATGTATAAATGAGTTACAATATAGCGACTTCCATTTCTGTCCTTAAGAAAAATTTGTATTGATATATTCAGTGTTTTTTTTTTATATTAGAGCAGAGACAATTGGTTAAAAGCTGTACGCGATAAAGTGAGCACTTTTGAAATTAACCTTAGAAAAAAGTCACTGCCCCTGTTTGCACATATTTTAACATGCTCACTGTATGACATGAAGTTGGTGACGATAGTATCGTTGAATAAAAAGTGTCAGGTAAAACCATGTGTGATAACTTACACTATTGGTTTGGCTTCCCACTTTTTTCAATGCATCGAATTGTAAAAATGATTAGATTTGTAAAGTATTTATTTTTCTAATAATTCCGCAAGGTTCACTTGGCCAGCGAATGCATAAAGTGACGAGGCCCGCGGTAATGTTAATTTCGCATACAGCGGAAGAATACACAGACTGCACGCAAGTAGATCTTAACCAGGGCTTTCAAAAGCGCTCAGTTTACAGTGAACAGCATATGCAATTAAACACATATGACAGCTAGAGAGGCGCCAAAAAAAAAAACAAAAGGAAAAAACATCGTAAGCAGACGTCCAAGACTCCTGCGGTGAAATAATGGCATTCCTACGCAAGCGGCGAGGGCACATAAGCTTGGATTTATGAGAGCTGACAACTCGGTGAGGTGGTACAAGTTCATGCATAAGTAAGGTTTATAACATGAACACGGCTTATCACCCATCACTAGGTTTATATTTTGGCCATCCAGGAGAGTGCGAAATATTTACTTTTTTTTTCTTTTGTGATGTATGACCAACCTATTCAGCTAATGTTTTCCAAATAAAAATTAACCTTAAAACTTAAATAAACTCCAAAGTGTGATGAAATGATAATATAATTTAACAGAAAAACGACAAGTTGTTTCAAATCGTGCTGTATTTATTTATAACAAAAATAAACAATATCAGAATTGGGATTAAGTCGTATTTGAAAACCACAGTCAAGAATGATTATTTTAAAAAAAACCGTACCATCCAATTTATGATTTATAGAGACGTGTTTTAAAAGTGGAATTTTTTCATGTACTTATTTTCATTGTTAATACCGGATGGATGCGGATTTGTGAAGGCTGTATCTACAATTCATTTTCATAAAAATGGCAAAGCTATAATTCTGCTGCTCTACTTAATATCAGTAGCAATGAATTTGTTCTATCAGTTATGTGAAATTTTATTTAGGACTAAAATATCAGATAGATTACAAAAATGTTTCATTTGACACGTAGCTCAGAGGTTTGTAATCGCGAAATATAGTCATATCGCTCAGCTCACCCCTTGAGCTGGTTTCCACTGAATATCTGCTGGAAATTACCACAAACTCGGAAACACAATACTTTTTTTTTTTTTTGCAAAAATTGCTTCTCAGTATTATTTATTATCATTATTTTGCTTCATCAAAGAGAAAGATTCACAATCCACGGCCATTTAACAGGAGATTGCATTTCCATGTTCATGACTGCGACCTACTGAAGTTCTCTTGGAAATTCCTGCGTTCATATATTAGGCTTGAATTGGCGTGCTTCCTGATTGGCCACGGTCGTTGACCAACCGGAGGCTAGTTGAATCCTGTTTGGCTGGGCTGTCTGGCCACTCAAGAACGATCTCTCCAATGTCATTCTTTCAATTGAATTTTGTGCCGGATTTATTTAATTTAAACCGGTTGTCAATCATCATGTTTGTACGCGTGTTTCAACATTAAGACTACTTTACAAAAATAATACGACCATTCACCAGCAGCAGTATTTAAAAAAATCGACCAGAATAGTGCTACATGAATTTCTCAGTCGTGGAAAGTAATTTCTTCCTGTGTATTAATTTGCGCCTGTCATTTCCGTAATATATTCACAAATGTTGTGAGAATGGTCATGGGAAATTTTTCCAGGCGGTAGATTAAAATTCGCTTTTAAAAACAAGTGTTTGTTACTATGCTGTCCCTCCGAAAATTAAATGTTTGTCTGAAAAAAATGTGTTTATGCAAAATCTCTGCTACTCTAGCTACACACGTCGAAGGCTGCCTGGATAGGGGCACCTGTTTTTGGCGAAAATATTGCAGGGTAAGTTGTGATTCAATACACTCTAGTTCGGAACCGCTTTCGTGATTGGATAATTTGAATATGTTACGCGTCTTATCTGTATGCCCGCGAATCACGGACGGTCAGCATCGGAGAAACTTCATTCTTATTGGCGCACTCGTAGAGCAGGCAGTCTTCGCACAAAATAAAGCGGCCAGTAGTCAAATGAAGATGTGCATATGGAATATTGAAGTCTAACCACTGCGTAAATATTTTCGCGAAAAAAAAAAAAAAAAAAAAAAAAAAAAAAAAAAAAAAACAGGTGGCCCTACGCCTTGAATAGTTCTGCGATCAAATCGAATGCAACGGAAGTAAAAAAAAATTCTACATTCACATAAGTGAAGTTACGGAAATCTTCGTAAAGTTTTGAACACTTCGTTTTCTTCAAAAACGGACACGCCGTAAATTTCACAGAACTTTCCGCCAATTCACAGAACCTGGCCGTAAATTTACTTGTTAGTTTTAGAATTTCCGGTTTATAAAAAAAAGGGAATGCCAAGATGGCTTGTTCTTCGTTATGCAGGTGTTTCGCCGTGTGTACAAAATAATTTCAAGCAACATAGGTAATTTTTGTTACTGTCTAGTGATTTCGAGTGTCTGAAGCATTGCTACGGTCCATCCGCGGCAACTTCCAACTTTCTTGAAGCCCTGCCCAAGTTCTGCTACCAAGATATTCCTCCGCCTAATGCAAACAAAACCGAACCAAGTCTAGAGAATTGCAGCAAAGGGACAACGCACCGCGTTCGTGCGCTCTCGGCTACAATACATTTGGCTTGAGAACTATTTATTACCAGGGGGCAGTGATATGTCGAGACAACATACCGCACTGTGGGATCGTTCCGCTTGTTTGATTGGCTGAAGCGTTTACTGCTCCGTGTTAACTGTTCGCGCGCGAATCGCGAAGGTAGTGTGCCGGAGTAACGGGAATCCTGAGTGGCGCGGTCAAATGCGGAAACGATACCTGCAGCCAATGGAAGCATGACAACGGCTGAGGAGTATATATAGCATTGAAATATACCGTGTGCTCCGATCTATTCGCGAGAAATCAGTGCCCCTGTTTATTACTAAGCGTTTCCAACATACCTTTTATCTCCCTGTTTTTTATTTGCTTTAATTATAAATAAAAATATTTTAATTTATAGATAAACTATAACTTAAAGTCAAATTTTAGTAATAATAAGCTATTTTTGTTTTAACAGGAGTATAAAACCTTTGTTATAAGTGACATATGGTGGAACATCCAAACACGTCATAAATAGAATGATTTTACAGAAATTTAATTCATAGAGGGTGAAGGCCCCTCGAATAGACTATAACGGTTAGAAAAGTATTGTGCTATTTTTTTCATGTTTGAAAAAATATGTTCAAGATGACAATTACCTGAACTGCCTTAAGAAAGATAATTTTTCTGATTCTAACTTTCTTAGAACGCTACGTGTGGCCTGGGTATTGTTAGTTTCCGAAACCCAAAGCTATGGGGGGGGGGGGCCGCGGTGGTGTAGTGGTTAGACTACTCACCCCCCACACGGGCGAAATGGGCTCGATTCAGGGCGTGGTCCCTCCCGGATTTTCGTATGTGGGAATTATGCCGGGCGATGCCGCTGGTCGGCGAGTTTTCTCAGGGATTTCCCGTTTTCCCCCGGCCCATGCATTCCGGCGCTGCTCTGTACCCACGTCGCTTCATCCTCATCAGCTCTGAAGACCTCGCAGCTAAGAGCCACCAAAATATCTCTGGGAGTCGGTATTTTGTATGCACAGAGCTTGTGTTTTTTTTTTTTTTTTTTTATTCTGACGGAGAGCGTTTTCGACATTTCTGTAAACGTTTCCGTGAATATACGGAGCATGTCAACAGGGTGGATGAACAAACCCGTGCGGCTAACAGTAATTTAATACATAAAGATCAATTCCCCAGCTTAAAACAACACTTCACTCAGAATTATATTGATGCCGGTTGAGCATAAACATACGTTAAAATATTAGAACGCTGCACATGTGTATTTTTTGCTTACTTTTGAGAACTCTGAAATAAACTTCGATAATAATGGAAACGTTAATAGTTATATGTATATTCTTTTTTAGAAATATTTCCAATGAATTTGAATTTTCCCCTTTGGGAATGGAAACTGAGTTACAGCAATTCAGATTGAAAATATCGGCTTTTTCTGTCTCCCTCCCTTCCACTGCAAATTGGAGGGGAGCGAAATAACAGAATATTTTTTTCTGTTCCTACGTCGGTTTGAAACGAACTGAAGTAAGGTATAAAAAAAATTAACTTTTAGAAATTTTTCTGAATGGGTTTATCATGGATCAGTAAATGTTTACCAAATTGGAAATTCTCAAGTCACTGTGGACGACTTACTCAAGTTTCTAATGTCTTCATCTCTCGACCACCACATCACGAAATGAAAAGTATTTAACCTGTTTCAGACTTATCAGAATCAGGAAGTGTTAAATCAAAACACAAATTATACAGTTCCGTTGGAAACGTGTTTTAGTTTAATAATCAGGTGCAATATATTCCCCTATCAACATAAACAGAACGTTGGGAATTTCTTATAAATTCACCTCCCTGTAATACTTTCTCCACTAATCTTAATACGAAAGAAGCATCCTGTTTACGTATACGTAACACGATCTAGTACTTAAAACGCCGAACGCTTTCATATGTGCAGGGATCCTACTCCGATAAGGCCCGTCGATATCGTAAGCCAACGACCAACAAATATGTTACTGCCACTTTATTTACAGACGTTTATTTTGATGGATATCTCCAGTCTTCAGAAATAAATTTTTATTCCAAAATAAAACAGTAGAGCTACCGAAGATATACAGTGATACGCATATAGCCTCTATGTATAAGAAAATGAACTTACGTACAATTGCTCTGTACGCCACCACGATCGATGACGCTATAGTTCAGCCATTTAGAAGTAGGCCTACGTATAATTACGACCATAAATAGGGATGTGGCTTTGTCGGGTAGACGGCCATGTGTTTTACGTAACTACGTGAAGAAATTATGAAGAAATTTTGGATTTTCTATAGACATTATTTTAATTTAGTCAGTTACCATAAGTAACTGGTGGTTTCGTAATATGTAATGGATATCCAATAACAGGTAAAAAAAACTTATACATATATATAACTTTACACCCAAAGGACATTAAAAAAATTCACTTTAGGCCTTTTAGATAACTTTAAATATTGTGGATATTATTAGCATATCGGGTGGATATCCAGTGCTATGTGAGGGATACTTGGCTTTTGGCTGCAATCCACACATCTGGGCGCGATCTTTGGTTTGGCGTCAAAACCAGCGGACAAGCTCTTGGCCAGCGATGTGCAAAATTCTCGTCATTATCTGAGGACAGGCTCAACTGCAAGTTACTGTGCGTCTGACCGACTTCAGTCACTGGCTGGAAATATGTCTGGCACGCCTCGAAGAACTCTCGAGCCGGTAACATTAGTTCAGAGATCGAGTGGACACATGTCTTTTAAGGACATCGAGCAGGTATGTGACGTTGGTTAAAATGCAGCGGCCAACGAATCCACGGACTCTGGCCACTCGTTTATAAGGCAGCGGATCAAACGATACCGCGCTTCCTTCAGTGATGTTATTATTGCCACGCAGTTACAGTGTAGGAATGGATCGCCCTGCAAACGTCAGCCCTACGGCGCCATTTCCGTTCTGATACCCCGTGTGTAGAGACTCGGGTTCATTTCCAGGCAAGCTGGCATTCACACACTTGTACGTTCATGTCGCTTTTGCAATTGGTCGACGTGTTGTTTGACGCCTCCTGGAGATAAATGAGACAGTAACAAACATGCAATGAATTGTGCGCACAACCACCGCATTTTACTACCACAACAATCAACCAATAAACAATTGATATCTGTATGACAGTACGTATGACTGTGAAGTCTACCCTACAGGTCATTCAACTCGCGAATTTCTTGGGTCTCTGCCCACGTGCCGCTCTGATTAAGGAAAAGTATTCACGTCAAAATGTTTTCTTATTTTTATTTCATTATTGAGCTCATCTTTCTCCAATTTTTTATATTTTTTATTTTGATACTCTGGGCAAGAGATACTTGTAAACTAAATTAATTAGAAGGGGGTGCGGGGGGTTCAAATATTGAAGGTATTAATTTTTATGAGTTTGATAAGGAGAGTTTAGGTCATGTAAGTATTTAAATAATTTAATTAAAATGGTGTTATAAATAAACATAAACGTTATTACTACAAAAATGTATTGAATATAATAACACGTAGTTGCGAGATAATCATTATTGATTGTAATACTGAAATATTATGTGCATGAATGAGTAATATATCTGCCTTACTTGACACTGAGATATACAGAATGTTCACAATAGGTGAGATGCTGTGATAAAATCTTATTGACCTCCGTTAAACCATTACACGCCGGATTATATGCAGTAGTTTTCTAAATAGTTCTGTCATTATTTCGTTATTTAAGCATGTACCCCAGTCATTAAGGATAGATTTGGGACAACCAAATTGTAAATTTACATATTTTATAAAGTTTGTGCAAGTGAGTGCAACGATTAATTTTACGGGACGGGCTACCGCATAACTGGTGAATAATTCCATCATAACCAAAACGTATTTATTGCCGGAAGCTGAGGTTTGCAAGGGCCCTTTCTCGTCTAGACTCCACGAATGGGTTGATGGGGGGGGGGGGGATAGGTGTCATTTGCCCAATAGGTTGTGATTTGGAGCTTTAATGGACTGGCAAATGGGAGATATTTTAATGTAATCTTCGTTCGACATCCTTGTTCATGGTGTCCCAGTAGCATGCATTGCGAATTTTTTCTAGTGTCTTGAATTGCGCGAAATGACCACCACCTAGTAGGGTGCCGTGATGAGCTGTGATAATATCTGGAACGTAATATTGCGGTACGAGAGTAAGTTTCTTTTCGCCCGTTGGTGTATGTTGTTTCATGTATATTTCTCCATTTCCGGAAATGGCTTGACGTCTGGCTAGGCAGCTCTATTTAGACAAGGCTTTATCTGGTTCCGTGAGTGCTAATTTTAACTGCTGAATATGAGGGCCATTCGCGTATTCGGTGAGAAATTGGGACGTTATGTTGTCAAGGAGTGGTGCTAACAATAAGTGTGCATCGTCATCCACCTTGATATATTCCTGCTCATGTATGTAGACAGGGTGGTAGTGGGCAGTGTGATTGTTGTGCATGATGACAATTTGGCAATGTAAGCACAGGTTAATGCAGAAAGTTTTTATTGTACTGTTGTGATATTGAATAATGAGTTCGATATTAACGTGATACATAGTAGTAGTGATTTTTGCTATTGCTTGCAAGGGGGAGTATTCTTCGTTCACAACCATTTTGGCGACCCGAGATTTATCTGTGCTTAGCATATCTTGCTTGGTTAAGGATTTAATCTCAGACCAATTGTTAGTTATGTACTTAGCAATATTATTCTTGACCTCGTTATCTTTGGCGGGGTTTTGAAGGAGGGTTTTCACAAGTGCTTTGTAAAATGATGTGCATGTCAAGAATGTAGGTTTAACTTTGTATGTAACGTTATTGATGGTAATGTTAGTAGTATCAGCAGTACCTAGTGAGAATACGGCTCTTGGCGTCCGCGAGTGTGTTCAGCTTGCCCTTGACAATGCGCACTTCAAAGTTGTATTTCGTTAAAGCTATGGCTAATTTCTGAATAAAGACATTATGTTCAGCCATCATTTTGAGGTAACACAAGCTCGCAAGGTCCATATCAATAAGAAATATATGGCCGTAGAGGTATTGCTTAAAGTATATGACAAAATACTTTACAGCTGATAATTCTTGTTCTGTTGCTCACCATTTTTTTTTCATTCAATGATAGCTTTTTGGAGGCAAACACTACAATTTTAAGTTCTGTATACTGTTCGGTAGCTCTTGCATGAGGACTGTGCCTATCACAGTTTGAGATGCATCATATTCAAATATTGTTTGGCGGTTCTAATCGAATTTTGCTAAAATGGGTGGTTCAGTTAAGGCTGCTTTCAGGTTTTCAAATGACTGTTGTTCCTCTTTAGTCCACTTAAAGAGGATAGTTTCTTTAGTTAGTTCGGTGAGGGGTTCCTCAAGATGTGCGTAATTTAAGATATATCATCTTAAATAGGATGTAAGTCCTAGGAACATGCGGACCTGTTTGGCATTTTTGGATGGGGCCATTTGTTGAATGGTGGATATTTTCTCCACGTCTGTTTGAATCCCTTTCGGTGTAATATAGTGGCCGAGGATCTTAATTTCTTGCTGTGCGAAATTACATTTTTTGCTATTTATTTTGATGTTATATTTTTGCAGCCTCTCCATTACTTTTTGGATGTTGTTAAGGTGTTCGGTAAAAGTATTTCCTATGATGAATATGTCGTCGATGTGCGTGATGGCAGTATTCCATCGTAGGGGTCCAAGCATGATATCAATAAAATTTTGGAAATAATTAGGACAAGTGGCGAGGCTCATTAGCATACAGGCGTACTCATACAAACCGACACCATCGACACAAAATGCCAATTTTTCTCAGTCTTGTTGACGCACCGAAATTGCGTAAAATCCACTAAACATGTCAATAGAGGATATATATTTAGAGTTCTGGAGTGTATTTATAATATCCTCTGTTCTGGGATTAGGGTACTGAACTTTCTTTAACTGTTTGTTAAAAAGATGGAAATCTGTAAGAAAGCGAATGCCTACTTGCCATTTGGGAATCAATAAATTTGGCGCAGCATAGGGAAAATCTGAAGGGGGTTATAATTTTGGAGTCCAATATCTGCAGTGTTTGTGTGAGCACTTACTCGCGGAATTAAGGGTTAATGCAGTAAGGGTATGTGTGAATGGGCTTGTTCGTAGTAAACTCTAATTTGATCTCATAATCTCTCATTTCTGTAATTTCAGTAATTGAGCTAGCAAAACAGTCCTTACATTGAGCAAGTACTTATTTCAATTGCATTTGTTGATTAGTAGATAATTAAGAGTTAATGTTACCAAGTGCTTCATGGGATGGCTGAGTATCTGTAGCACTAATCTTTTGAATGTGATATTCTACCCAATTACTCCTGTCATAGTCAATGGTTTTGGTGTTTATAGGTATATCTGTAATTTTATTACTGTTGGAGGAATAGATAATCATTATATCCTTGGTGAGGACTGGTACTACGTCATATTGTTTAATGAAGTCAACACCAAGAATAATATCCAGCTTAAGGTAATCAATTAGCAAGAATTCTTCGAAAAAGTTACGTCCATTGATGTTAATATTAACTTTTGTTTTGAATTGTGTGGTACCTACGAAAGAACATGTTTCAATAACCAGGAGTCTTTTCTTTTTCGTTACTAATGTTGAAGCCATACAGGAGCGTAAACAACCTGTGTCCAACAATGCATTGTATGTTTTCTCGCCAAGCCGCACAAGCACATGTGGTGTTGACATTTTCATGTAACTAGCGCGACACTCGTCCTTGGCAACCAGCATGTGTTGTTTGTGTACAGAGCTTAAATAAGGCTGGTGGCTCAGGTTGCGCTGTGGCTTGTCATCATCGCCAACTGGTTCCTTGTTTGTGTTTACAGTCCCTGTTTCTCCCACGTGCTCCAACTTGAACTTTGTGTTACCAATCGCGAAATTTAAACTTTCGAAAGTGCGCTGTGATGTGTGTTTGAAATTCTGTGTTTAGGTTGGGGAACAATGGGCAATCGGCCACCTTGTGACCTATATACAGACAGAGTGTGCACGTGAAGGCAGTCTGCGACCACAGTCCTATGAAGGCAGCGTGCGTGCTTGTGACATCACGACTGTGCAGCATAGTGCATTCCTTATGGTGTGTCTGCTCGGCTAAGGTCGTTGCTTCTGTATAGACGTGGGAGTCACGTTTCCTGGCCATCTGGCCGCGTTGATAAACTCGATTGTCCTAGATGTTCTCGGTCCTTTCCCTGCTCTGCTTGTCTGTCCTAGTTTGTGGGCCTTGAAACATGCTATGCAACTTAAATTTTGTTGCGACGTTTATCTGGGTGGGGCTGTGGTGAGCGTGGAATTTCGGCCTGGCAAGACTGCACAAAATTCTCACTTTTCGTGTTGAAGCACAATTTCTGCGTAAAAAAAAAAAAAACAATTTGGTACAAGTTTCGCAAATAATGCCTGGCATGCATTGATTATTCGTGTGACTTTCATGCTGGGTGAGACAGGGATTTCTTTTTTTTTTTTGGTGTGTGCTGTTCCGTGCGGATATTCCTGCTTACGCTGGGCTTCCCTTCAGAGGTCTGCCTGCCTTTCTGTACTGGTTTCATTAGCTCGCACCTGTTGTCTATTTCTATCCATGGGGGAGGTGCTTATTGCCCCCTCGTAAGGTAGTTTTTGATCTTTTATCATATGTGATGCAGTTTTGATACTTCTTATTTTGTTGGTTGTATTTTACTTGGTTCGGATCCCAGCTTTGGGTGTTGTAGCATGTTTTTTAGTTCCTGTAAAATCGTCTGTTTTGAGTTTGTGGTTGTGGGTGAGGGGTGGTGAAACAATGTGTGAAGTTTCCATTTGCACTAGGTCTGTACTGTTTGTTGTTGGGGGTGGGTTTTGGCTATGCCTATACACATTGTTTGGCAGGAGTTGACTGTTTTGTGTGAATGCATGTCTCTGGTATCGTTGGGGGTAATTCTGTTGGCTGAGAGACAGATTTGCTATTTCCTCCTTGAGCTTAGACAATTCTGCCCTGAGCGAATCTGTTTCGGACCCTACTTGTGCTCCGGTTATTACCTGGTTGCATTGGAAAAGCCCAATTTCCACTCTTTTAAGACTTTGCAACATGTCTGCGATAGTGTCATTTTTGAGCCCGATTATCTTGTCGGCAATGGAAGGTAAAAGAGAATGCCAGACAATTGAAATAAAATCTGTGTCTGTGGTATTGTTACTATACTTACGCCTATAGTAGAGGAGGTTTTCTATGTGTGTTTGCGTGCTTTGCCCCAGTTTCTGTTTGGTGGTGCAAATCAATTGTTTAACCCTTTCTTTGGTTGTGTAGTGGTGAATGTGGTTTTGAGTTTGTTGACAATTCCTTCCCAGGTGATTTGTCCCCCTTGTGCCTGTGTATAGTTGTCAAGCGTGTGTTTCGCAGTGCCAGTAAGGTAGAACCGCAGTCGGCGACATTTTTATGTCTCGTCCCACTGGTATGTTTCGGCTGCTGAATTATATTGGTCAAGAAATTCACTCATGGTTTCATTATTATCTTCTGAACTCTAGGAAATCGTTTCTGGCTGCTGTACAATAATATTGGTAGGCTGTTGGTTGGCCATATCAGTTTTGTGATGATGTATTGATTAGTGGCGAGGCCAATGGCGAGTTTTCGTATATATGGTGTACTGTGGGTTCAATCTGAATAATTGACACGTAGTTTGAAGTAGTGTGTTCGATGTTCTCATATGTGTTTGGTGGTGTAGTTAGCAGGCCACTGTTGGTGATTTTGTTTAAAAGGCTGAGAGTGATGCATGCAGAATTTGTGTCGAAATGAACAATTAGACTCGGGTTTCCTTGTAAATGTTTTTCGGCTGAGTCAATGACGTGTTGAAACTTTTCCGCGATGTTCGTTTTTCTGGCTTTTAGTTTCTTTTGTGTTTCAGTTATATCTATAGTGGCGTGTTTCAATATGTTATGTGCAGTTTTCGCGAAAGATGATTTTGAAGTGGCTGTCATGACATTTTGTAGCTGGGCGAATGACAATTTTTGTAGCCTTAATTATTACTATGCACACACAAAGCTTAGTCAAATTTATTTCCACTGTTGCACACACAGTAGTGGAAATATTATGTTACACAAAGACAAACTGTCCAAAAAGCGACCGTGATTTTCACATGCACAGATATTTTAGGAAGCGAAAGCACACACACTAGTATACAATACAATGAGCGTCTTGTACGGCCGAGGTATTTGCAACATCGCAAGTTTGCTTGTGCGCTCTCGAGCGGCCACATTTTTGCTGAGTAACTATACACCGTGGTTTTGAATGAATACTTCCAATGTCAGTACTGTTCACTACGTGGGATGTATTGAACCCTACTTTATGCGGGAATTCTAACCCCGTGGGCAGGTGGATGGTGGTAAACATTTTTAAGAATTCCTCTTTAATTACTTTACACTTTATGTTAATTATCACTCTGACTAAAATTTACACCGAGAATGGGAAAACCCTAGCCTCCATCATTTGCTGTGGCCTGTCCTGAGGTGGTCATGTCACCCGTTAATCAGGGGGATTAAGGTAGCTGGATGGATAGAGCACTCATGTATAGAAAACACTACTTTTAGTCACGACAATCTAATACAAATCTCACCAAAGGCGTTACTCTTTAATGTCGAATCTTACGATACTGATCTCAAAGAGGCAAAGAATCTTATAACTATCTCAACACTTTATTTGGTGTTCGGACTCTAAGGGAGTTTCAATTAGCCTTCGGCTATCCCTGGTTCTCGGTAACTTTGAGCGCCCTACTTGAGGTGTATCGATACCCTGTATCGATGTGTTTATAACGTGAATTTATTTTCAACTACGGACGGTATCTTGTACTACTGTCATGTCTTCCTTCCGTGGTAACTAATTTTAGTTGATTACATGTCATTATTATTCGACCTATTGTGTTAGTTAATTGCGAATAAAACCTCTTTAAAAGTTAAGAGTTAAAAGTCATTCATCCACTCCGTATAGAAGACATAAAATTTTAAACTCATCGATACGGCATCGTGATACCAGCTTCTTTCTCTGGTGCCTTTTAACTGCAGTTTGATGTGGGGTGAAATGGGGAGAGTTCAATCGATTTTTATTCAGGGTCTGTTTTGTTTATTTGCCTATTAAACCCCTTTCACTTCTGAGACTCTGAAAAGCTTGTGTGGGGAGAAGATGGGTAGAACGAGTTAATAAACAGGGTGTTTATTAACTCGTTTATCACTCCATTCTGATGAGTGAATTTTTGCCTTGAAGATGTTTTTTTTTTATTCCTGATACTTATTTCCTTTTGCAGTGAGAAAGAGTGGGGGGAAAAAAAAGTTCGATATGGTGATAAAGGCGTTAAAAGAGGGGGATAGATAGCGAAAAAATAATAAAAATACTAAACATTTTATAACTTTTATAAAACCGATAGAGATAGAGCAAATTTAACTCACCGGAAGCCTGGGATCAATTTCAGTGCCGACTATATCGATTCCGGTTTTCCTTAGATATGCGTAATCACTCCATACGATTGCAGGGATGATTATCTAACCATTTCCATGGCTCTTCCTTTCCCGTGTGTGATTGTTCAAACCAGTAGTTCCTTCTCTAATCGACCCAATGTCGACCTAGTGAAAAAACAAATCGTGTATATATTTTACAGAATTTATCTTAACTTTGTGCAGAAAATGAAAGAAAGTTATCTGTGGGCTTATATAAACAGAAAACCCTAGTAACAAAATGTCCGGAAAAGCAATCTTGCATTACTGAAGTGACGCTGAAGGTTATGTTCAGTGGCACATGAGGTACTACTGTATTGTAGTGCTTCGTTGTTCAGAATGTACTACACTACTTTTCTTTTTGTATTGAATAACCATACCTTTGTTTAGTAAATATAATAAGTACATTCTATTTGTATGTATTATTTATAACTCCCGGCATTGTTGCACCTAACTTCATCGTCGCTGTAGTACATTATATTTCTAGGGTTTTCTTGTAGTATAAGCCCACAGATGCTGTGGTTTCATTTTTTGCACGAAATTCATATACATTCTGTATAATGCCATTGCTAGCATATATATATATATATTTACTTTTGCGTCAGAATCCAGTAAGTGCCAGAAATAATACATTTATTTCCAAACAACAGGCAAATCAAATATCGTGTTTTAATTTGTTTGTTACAAGAACACTTTTGAATATTTTCGTTTGCAGATATTAAATATTAGTAAACATACTATTATTCTTACATCTAAAAATTAATAACCAATACCTAAACACGTCACTATATAGTGAAAAATTTTTGGGTCCGAAGATTTTTGAAAAATGCTGTAACATATTGCTCCATTCTTGATTGGATTATTTGGCTCATGTATATTTGAAATGACTCGACTATTTGCAGACGAATCGCAGAAATTTGGAACGAAGACAGCAGAATTCTCACAGGCATATTCAAATGCGGAAATTATATCACAAATAGTTTCCCCTAATTCACAATATCTGACAACGCATTTCAAATCTCCTGTAGTTCTAGAAAAAAAAAAAGCAAAATTGCACCTCTTAAAAGTAATTGTGGGGGAACAACGGAGTACAAATTTTATTTTATTTGCTATAAATGGCATACGTAACACAATAAATTCTACAGTTGAAGAGTTGTTAGCCCATATATATATGTATGTGTGTGTGTGATGTGTGTGTGTGTGTGATGTGTGATGTGTGTGTGTGTGATATATGTCGATATATTTATCTATAGACCCTGCTTATGCACTACTTGTATTCATTTTGTATCTTCTTCCTCCTCAGGTAAAATTAGCAATGCCATGGCCAGCTCATGTTATTCGTGCTTCGGTCAGGCGAATCTGTAAAATTATTAGAAAAGTAAATATTGTACTGTACATATTTGCTAATGGTTATAACTATGAGGGTTGAAAATGCACAAGAAATCATTTCAAAATTCACAGATGTTTATCGCTACCATCTTTACTGGGCGCACCCCAGCCAGTGTGCACATTGAAACACTTGCTCAACTTACCGTGAACAACCTATAGATATTTAAATGCGTATGTTTCGCTTATCAAGCACACTCCCTTAGATTATTTTTTACTGCAACTAGGATACATCTATTTTACGAGTAAAATATGTGTTTACTGTTGAGAAGGCAAACTATGTGTGTGTATGTATGTATGTATATATATATATATATATATATATATATATATATATTCTGAGCACCTGATTTTGCCGGTTCTGCAAGCAAACCATAGGCTATTCACGGTAAAGTAAGCTCTTATGAGACCCTAGTTACTTTTTTCCTTTTAGCCATTTTTTATCCTTCAACCACTTTTAAATAAATAATACCATGTAAGTAATAAACAAAGAATGTGTATTCTACCGCACTCAAAAGTTAACGTCTAAGGCTAAAATAATATATATTTATTTACTATTATTCCAAAAGAGAGGGCATTCAGAAGTGCTCACTTTACCGTGAACAGGCTATATCAGACAATATAGGGAAATGCACTAGGATGCAAAAATCGGTCTATGAAATCAATGCCAGTTTTACATATGTTGGAATGACATAGTACAGCCATGAAAGCATATCGTAAGAAGGGCTTTGAAAAAGGGGCTCATTTTACAGCAACTAGACCGTAGCGACATATTATTTCAGTTTGTTTCTATTTATTTGTTTTCGTCGATTTAATAATACTTAATTTTCCTCCAAGAGTTGAAACGATATGTAACTGTGACACGTACCTGAAAAGATAAATATGGATGGAAAGGAGACAAGATGGGTGCAGAAAGGGAGATGCAGAAATTGATAAATCTGTCTACGAAAGAAAAGCTTGACTTCCGAGTATCCATTTATTTTTAAAAATGTAAAAAGAAGAATTATTACACGAGGGCAAGGTTTAAGCGCAGGAAAGGAAGTATTGAGGACTTTTCCTTTCAATCTATTTTGTTGATGTATTTCTCAAGGGACTTATTTACTCATTTCATTTTTTTTCCCCATGCTTTGTGCTATGGTTTTATTTTTAATTTATTTTTTATTTAGGGAAATATGAAATAACACGGGGGATACACAACAGTTGTGCGTGAAGAATTTTTCTATTTCTAAGCGAACATTATGAAAAATGTTTGTGAGACACTTTCGTATCCTGGGACGAAACGTATTAATTATTCGGCGTAAAAAAAAAAAAATGTTGGAATAAATTTTTAACCAGAAAATACATGCATCTGTACCGAAGCGAAAATATCTCAGTTATCGAAGGCGTCTCGTTAGTTTCCAGAGTTATTTACCTTAAAATGTTACGCATACGAACTGACAATACTTTTCATAGCTTCTCAATGCACGTCTCTCAGCTTCTTAATGTAGCGCATTTGCTATAATTACAGCATATTTTACGAAGGCTTTCCGATCCAAAGTGGTGTACCACGTTGCATGAAAATTATACTTAGCTGATTAGCACTTAACTGAGCACAACCGAAATAAACGTATCAAAACAAATTGCTTCTTTATCTACATAGAGTTTTATGGAAGAAAACTTTGTAATCTAGTTCTCTGAGTAACCCTTTAGTACAAAGATCTGCGCACAACTGAGTACCCTATTAGCGGTAAAGGTAGGGGGAAAAAAAAGGTGTACAAAATTCGACTAACTTTACCGCATCGCATATATACAATAATTATTGTTCCACGAAGACACTATTCTAATACATTTTTCGTAACAGGAAAGAGATTTAAAGTCCCTTTTTACGTAATTCCGCGTCGTTTGTACTTGTTTATCGTCACTGAATAGCTGACTACCCAGTAGGATGTCCTATTGCGGGAAGAGATGAAAATCGCCTGTATAGTCTATTCACAGTAACTCCATTCTTTTAGATTCAACCCTTTGAAAATTAGACCCATGTATGGCGTATTTAATTGTTTCCAAAATATTTCAGGTAACAGAAGCGTTATATACTTCTGTAAACATAAAAGTATATTATTTTTAATTACATTGAACTTTAGCTTATATTTTATATGTCAATCATAACATTTTACATATATTTAATACGAATATAAACAGAGAAAGAGAATAGCTGAGTTTGCAATGCCTAGTATACGCTGTTCACGGTAAACGGAGCACTTTTGAAAGCTCTACTTAAAATCTACGTGTATGTGCTTTGTGTATTATTCCGCGTTATGTAAAGTTAACACCGGCATGGACGTGACCACTTTATTCATGCATTGTTCAAGTGAAATTATCAAATTATTACAAAAGTAAATATTTTATAAATCTGCTAATTTTTACACTTACACTGAGAGAAAATCGAACAAAATATTTATTAATATAGGGCCAAATATATATTTAGTTGCCTAACGAAGTATATTGTTGAGCAAACGAAATTCGAAAAACAACTAAATTACTTTTGTTCGTCTAACAACATACATGTTTGAATAAACAAAATCTCTGTGTTGGGGAAAAAAAAAATTTAAACTGTCAATTAAATATTTTGTTGAATCAACTGTATGTACTTGTTTGGCCACTAATTTGACTGCCTTCGTTCGTAAATACAGCTCGAGAGTTTGGTTGTATTTTTTCGTGACAATTAGGAAAGTGGCCGTGTTTGTAAGTGCATCTATTGACGATTAACAATCGTATAAACACATTAATAACAATAACTGACAAGTGAAGATGTAAAACTTGAAATATTTGTTGGCACACGTCGCCCAATATTTGGACTACGTCTATGCAAAAGCTTTCCGGTCGTAATCAGTTGTCACGTTAGCAGAGGTTACTAAGGCGTAGCACCCTGACGCAGGTGATCTAGGTTCGAAACCCGGTCAAACTTGCGAAGTGTTTGTACTTCGGCCCGAACTGGTAAACGTGCGTGTAGCGAAACGAACCTTTAGTTACACTAACCAAGTGTTACACTTTGGGGCAACCAAATATTTGACTGCCCCTATACAAACGAGTTATTTGGTAGCACAAAATAAATCTCGTTTGATTCAACAAATCCTTTTTCTCAGTGTATTTGCATTTAAAAAAAAAACAGAAAGCGAAGGTTATTGTTTAAGTTATCATAAATGGTTAACTAAAACTTTTAATTAGACGTTAAAGTACGGAACTACTTTGCCTTCATCGTAAGTAACTATACTGGACGCATGTCACTCAGTGCGCCCGTTAAACTACGTGTAATTAGGGGCAGTTGATTTCAAAAGTGCTCACTTTATCGTGAACAGCCTTTAAGAAATAGTTCCTATACGAACTATTAGTTAACTGAGTGGCCACGAATGAGGTGCGCTGCCCGTTTTGGTGTAATTTTCCACACTTAGTTGAGCTCAGCTTACATGGTGCGAAGGGATATCCCGGGAGTAGAACTCGAGCAGGGCTTCAGGAACGGTGCAAGGAACCGAGAATGGGCTGTGGAAAAATTATGATGAATGTGGTAAATGTCTAAACAGGTCCGGCTCGAATTTATACAAGTAACCTTCGTGTTTTCTAAGCGGAATCTGGGGCGAGTTTTTTTGGTTTAAAAACAAAGCGAATTCGCGCGTTGAAAGACGGATGGTTTGAAGGGACTGCGGTGGTGTTGTAGTACTCAAGACAACTTACCACCCGCTCGGGTGAACCGGGGTTTCCATTCTCGGCGTAGCTAACCGGTTTTTCCGCGTGATGATGCGTGATAGGCGAAGGGCGTTCCCGTTTTATGTTTATAGATCCGCCCTGTGATTACAATCCATTCACGGTTACTTCGCGTATTCCTGACGCCCTGCTAAAGTTCTGCTTCGAGGATATTCCTCCGCGCCTCGCGCAAACTAAGTTTAGAAAATAACACCAAAGGATAACGCACAGAATTCGTGCGCACTCATTTGTATAGGCTGTTCAGGGTAAAGTGGGCACTTTTAAGGCCCTTCTAAATTTTTCCTTTGGTCGAATTTCCATCTTCCTGCTGCTTTTTAATATAAGCATTGCATTGTGACCAATAAACACAGTGTATACATTTCCCCACCCTCAAATTTAGTGCCTGAATCTTCAATAAGATATATTTATTAGTGGTTAATGCATGTTGGGAGGGTCTTAAAAAGTGCTCACTTTATCGTGAACAGCCTATAATAATATTTTGCATGGGAACTATTTCTTACTAGGCGCTACCAAACAGATGTTTTCTCCCTGCATTTGTTCGTATTGACTAGAAATGAAATAATGTGATGTATAGATATAATATAAGTGAAACTTCCATTATACAAAAAAAATAAGGTATTTCTATGTTAACAGAGGTATAAAACGCTTGTGATACATGGAATATTGAGGAAATAACTAAATACTTCATACATGGGGTGATTTTTCAAAGGTTTGATTCAAAAAGTGTGAAGCAACCGCGAATAGACTATATAGTTGGACTTAAACCATCTTGGATTTTGGCTCATCCATAAATTTGCAACAGCTTGTCAATGAATCTGTAATCAGTCTAACTACAATTCAAAATGAAACCAATCTGATCTTCTAATGAATAGTGCAATGGGGGTAAAGGATAAGATGGAGATTTTTGGACATTCGCCATTGCGATGCAGATGTTTGTCATGGAAAAAAAAACAGGACTGAGCACGAAAAAATACTTAAGCAACCTATAGACGAGAAAATAAATATATGTATGTATACAACACACTGGAAAATTCCAAGAGGGAAAAGTGTCAAAAAACAGAACAGCAACTAATTACGGAAAATATATGCATATATACATGACCAACAGGTAACACATAGAAACCAACACAGGCAAGAGACCTGCTTACTAAGTTAGAACAACACTTACAAAATAAGTAAGAACAAAATAGGACAATACAACAAAGATACGCACTAAGGCACAGCAGTTTAACCAGACACGACAGAGTACAAGCCAGGAATACTGTAGTCAAGAATATATAGGCACAAAGCCAGAAAATTCAATTAAGGAATCGAGGCGAATAAAAAAGACAGCAAAATGAATGCGAAAATCTAATTTAATATATATATATATATATGTATACGAAAAAAACGATATACGACCGACAGACAACACAACAAAGACGACACAGGTTAAACAAACAAAACGAGGAAACTCACAGAAGAATGAACAGTAGTTTTCCCACGATTGACAGTGCAATAGTTGACTGTTGCTGAGCGATGTGATGTTAATTTTCCGCTACCTTTAAAGTTTCGAGCGCCCTCTATAAACTCTACGCCATCGCCAGTGGTTTCGCCTTGCTACCACAACTATCGGGGCGCCCTTGCCGACCTCTTTGGAGCGCTCTCGGTTCCCCTCCTTCCTCCTTTCTGTTCCCTTATCCTGTTCCCCCTCCTTGCTTTCGTCAAGTTTTTAAGTTTTGAGAATTGTAATAGCTCACTTGTCATCGAGCTTCGCGACTGTTTAGTTGTCTGCTTGGCGGGGTGTGCTGTCTCCCACATGTTCATACTGCGCAGCTGAGAGCAACCCCTAGTATGGGAGGCGGCTTGTCTTAAAGTAATATCTGCTCTTCGACGATCATTTGTCATGTAAACCGGCGAGAGAGTTGTTTTAATGTAAAATATCGGTAGTGAGTTGGAATTCGCGGTAAAGTAGCGTGGGCCATTTCCAGTTAAGGTAGTTCATTGCTGAGTAGTGAGTCGATTGCAAGTACTGCTTGAATTTGCAGTGATCTTGTGCCACTTTGGACTGTGTGTTTCGGTAATCTCAACATCAAAAATAGCTTGAGGTTTATTTAATTTTTTCCCGGCAAAGTGTTGGTTGCCTCATTTGCTAAATACGTGATGCCAGTTGCGTGATTTTAATTAATGCCTCTTTTTTTTTCAGCTCACTTCCGATGCCTTTTAGTTTCGGCTACGATGCGAGCCCGTCTGATTTTCTGGCGAGGGCTTTGATAGATCAACTTGTGATTCTTTTTGGCGCCCAGAGCTGGTTTGTTTCCAGTTTTATTGTAACTTTTGCATGGTTTTGTGTGGAAGGCGATTAACGGGGCTGCACGCTGCCGCCTTTCAGTTTTTTTTTTTTTAATTTTAGTATGTGTTATTATGAATTTGAATATCCCTATCAATCAAGGTAAATATGTCCAAAGTAAAGTGGCGAGAGTACAAATGAATTATTTAGATGCTTTGTTTTATATATTTTGCATGGAGCTGTGATTTCCTTCGTCCATTTTGTACTAAGGTTTTTCGTTGCCTTTTCGAGGGATTTGGATTGTTTATACGATGATCTATTCAGTGATTAAAGCCATTTTATGCCTCGTTAGCATGAGACTGTCCATCGTAGCTTAACTTCAAAACGCCGAGTCACGTCGCAGTGTGACAGCCAGAGGCCAGCCTCGTCGCGACCTTGCCCGCAAACGGGAATTTTGTATGACTGAGTTCAGGCGATGACCCGTGTTTAGTCAACCGAAAGAGATCGCTGTAGATGAAAACGATTGTATACGCACGTTATTTAATATTATATCGAGGAGAAATTTATGTGCGTGTTTATTTGGTAAATGTACAACCATATTTTGAAGGTGTTATTTCCATGCTGAGTGATACTATGAACCTGCCTTAACATTTTTCTTAAGATTTTTGCGGGTGCGTGCTAACACCTATTTCCTTATGTACAGCAATTGTGAGGTGCTTGGTTTACGGATTCAAGGGGAGATATTTTAATTAAGGCTTAGGTGTAGAAGACCAAAACGCTCATAATTTGTACCTGAAATTGCTTGTAATGTTTTATGGCCTTTTTAAGGGACTGTTTGTATGGAATCCTGAAATGTTAATTTAGTAATTATGTCAGCACGCTGTAGCATTATATCTTAGCAGTGTTCTTAAATAAATTGAAAGCATTTCAAAACGTTTTTGTGTCAAACGTAATTGGTATTCTAGCATCTGTCTAGCCACTTGTGTACAATTTTGGTTCAACAGAATGCGACGATTCGGGGACTGCAATATCTTCCCGTTTGCAGGCAGCGACACGCAGGATCAGTGGCAATTGTGTTCCCGGACCCTGCGTGTCGTTTTCCCGTAGAGTTACAGCATTCAATCGAATTCCGGAAAACTATGACATTGCGTTGTTGCCCGGCTGCAGGCTTCTATTACATTCACTCTATGTTTTTTTCCTACACACTTTACATACTAACTGCATACTTCCATACTAACTGCGCAAGTAGACACACTTGGACTTGTAAATGTATGGCGTGTAATTAGCTAAGCTAAGTATTTCTCCGCGGTGCGCCTTATCTTCAAAAACGCTGACTCCATTAACTGGTACTTCGCAATTTATTTCCCTCGATTGTAAATGTCTGCATTTGTGGCGAGGAAAGTTCGTAATTGAATGGCACGTTTGTTGGGGAAGTTTAGAAAGTTCCAGACTGTTTATGTAAAGTTGGACAACTCACAACACCTCAACTTAACGTCACGCCATGTTTTAAATGCAAATTTTCCTGCCAATTTCGTCTCTGGAAACTCCTTTAATTTTTTCTCTCTTTCTGACGTTCTCCTTTCCCTCCCGCCATTTCCGGTAAGCTTCTTAAAAAACCAAGGAGCTGTCCGACCCACTGTTTCACTGCGGTCAGCGATTTTTTTTTTTTTTTCGTGCCGCACAGAAAAATCAGAGGTAAAATAGCATTTTCCATACATCTTGTCGAAACGACAAATGGCATAAAAGAGTTTTCATACGCAGATCGTTTCGAAATCAACCTCTGGAAAAATACCAACTCGTAACTGCACACAACTCAACGTAAAAACTGACTAAACTTTTTTTCAGTGCCATTACGGAAAGATAGCGCAGAATCATACTGTATATAAAAGTCAAGTGTGCAATTTCGCAAATAAAATTTGTACGCGATATCAGTGTTTTGACTAACTTAATTGTATTTTTAAACTTGCATTTTTTCGTGTGGTTGCATTTTGCGTCGAAGTGAAACTACGTTAGCTATATGCAGTTTGTCCACTGGACTTTGATACATTTATGCTGTTTTATAGAGTTACGCCTACTGTAACCAGAAAATATATTTCTTCCTTCAAATGTATATTCATACAGCACGATTTATTGGTTCTGTTTGAAGTAGTATGACGCAATCAACGCTATTGTATATTCAGTCAAATTCAAATAAAAACTTACTTCTCTACGATACATATTCCTCAGTGTAAAGCTCTATTGATAAAAAAAAAAGCTCTTAAGAACATTTTACAACATTACAAGCTTCACACAATTATTGATTCATCCCTGGATACAATATATTTATAGGATATTCACGGTAAAGTGAGTGCTTTTGAAAGCCCCTCCCATTTAGAATAACAGTCAATAAATATATTTTATTTAGCCTTAGACGTTCACTTCCGAGTGCGGTGGAATATAGACACTGTCTATATGTTCACTGATTCAGGTTTAGGGTACAATGATTGCAAAGTTGTTTAGTTGGCCATCTACAACTTAAAAAAAACACAGTTCATTTTTTGAGCAACGAAGTATTAACCTCGTCGATTTTAATTGATCCTACGTTCATGGGATTTAAATCTTATCACATTTTTTAACATGCCGGCGAATCTCACTGTCAATTGAGTTCTTTATATTGTATATTTCTCTCGAAAATAAAAAATAGGAACTTCACGACGTCTCCCAGAAAACGAGAAAGGTAGTTATATATGACATTTCTAAATTCTCCACATCATATAATGGAGTAAATGCGTAAACGGTTTGTGCATATTCCTGTAACACAATCACAGAGAAAAAAATTGCAGCTGCCTGTGCCATTGCAATAGCCCACGACATAACGGCGCCTAACCCTTGGATTTCCTTTTTTCGCAGGCTTGATTTACACTTCTCGACTACCCTACAACAGTGAGTTTTGTCCGACTTAATAATTCGTCGTTTTTAAGTTCTTCACGGGAGCACAGTTCCGAAGAATAAGTACTCTGCAGCATAGCTTCTATGTGGAATTAGATCCTATTTACATCCTGAAGAACACTTAACTGCAGATATTCAAAAGTTATTTGGGATGCATATTGCTACCTCATAATAAGGGTTCTGCCACCCTAGTATAAATCCTGTAGTGTTACCGGAATGGCCATAATGTTGTGAATGCGTGAAACAAAGAACATATTTAACGCATTACTTACTGACATTCATTTTTTGTTTTTAAAAAACACTCAAAATCGATGACGTGATATTTTATTTAAATGGGTTTTTTCATGTGCGTATACTTTCAGTAAAAGAAATAGCACATCAACAAAATAATAATAATAAAATATGAATTTATTACTATAGAGTTATAATAGCATTAACCAATATTTCAAATAAAATTATAATGTCGCACACACTCTTATTCCCTATTATTTTGAAAAGTGCATTTGAAAAGTGCATTTGAAAAGTAAAATACAGGTTTTCATGATGAGCGCTAAATGGCTTACAATTCTCGGAGGCACCAGTTTTAGTTTTAAGCTTGCAAGTCTGCTTACAGAAAGAATATTTCCCGGTCATTCTGGATGTAAGCTTCCAGCTCAAAGAGCGGAGTTTTAAATTTTGCATTCCCATTAGCGATTCTGTTGCCATCCGAGACCCGTTCGGAGATTACAGATAAGCTTTTAAATACTGCAGAAAATACTCGTTGCTGTAAGGGAAGGACTGACAGAAAATATGATCGACTAGCTCAGCACGGTTTATTTTTCGCGGGTGAAAAAGTGGCCACAAAAAGCACGGAGTGTAAACTACCTGGCACTTTAGCTGCGTTACGGAGTGTTTGAAATCCAGTTTTAATTCTTATAAACTGCTAAGCTACTTACACAATTGAAAACGTCAGCATTCGACTTTGCATCTCCTTTCCTTTGACGATAATACCATTAAAATTGTAAAGTCAAAGTTCAGACAATTGAAAATCAGTTTTGCGAGTTTTGTAAAAAAAATGTGTATGTTGCTATGTAAATATCCAGGAATGCATTTTACTTAACTTTTTACAAAATAAGCTTAAAAGTTCATTTCAAAACAAAAAGCTCACTTGTTTACTTTATTCGAAAGTACCAATTCATATATTTCCTCCTCGCATTATATTTGTTTTTGACATTTATTAAATTAAGACGTACTTGGTTTAATATACCGAGATGAAAATCGCCCTACGATAAAATTATATTCATTCCACATAACGTCTGTTAGATGCACGGCAAAATGGCTGCTTGACTTTGACTTTAAATTTCAACTTTTCGAAGTCGTAATGTCAAGAGTGCTTAACTTTACCTTTGTCAGTTAAATTGTGTCAAGTTCCATAAGAAACAGCATGTCGGAAAGCAAAAGTAAAGCCAAATCGTGAAGTCAAATGTTTAACACTCTGTAGACTATATACTCACTCAAAGCGGCATGATTAATTGTAAATACTTTTATACGATAAAGGACATTTGATTGGGTCGAAATCAGCTCGGCTCTCCATTGGTTGATGACCGGCCAATAATGAACGCTCTAAAGTACAGGGTAGTGTCCGGTGTGGTATGGACCAATAGGACGATGGTGAGTTCTAACACAGACATCAACACAACCGGTGTTCTTGCATTACTGGATATAGGTGCCTCGCTTATAATTTGTCTTAAGTGCAATTAAATGTGTGAAGACCTCAATGTGTTAAGGTTTCTTTATTGTGCAAGGGCCTTAAACCTGCGCCCAATGTGCTGATTCAAGAAAAAGAAACACACTTCAGTCTAAAGCTGGACTCACAACCATTCGCCGCACCAGTCAGTCATCCGTCTGTTCTTCGTCCGTCAGTTGAAGGCTACTCACAACAATCCCCGTCTGTCGATCCTTCTGCCCGGAAAAATTTCAGTGTGACAACTTAACATCGCAGTATGTCTTACGTAGAAGGTATATTTTGTTTGGAAATACATTTTCAAGAGAAAAACATTCTCGGGAAAATTTTTTATTTTACGTGATAGAAATGTATACTGAATTATTGTTTACGTTTCAAATTCCTGAATTTACCACCAAGATAAATAAGCACATCAACCGCCTTGCATTTTATTTCAAAGTGCTCAATAGCGTCTAAGGAATGACGTCAGGAGGCGGTGGTCCATCCGTCAGTCCGTCGAAAGTTAATGTTAGAGACGTACACTAGCTACCAAAAAGTAATCGGGCACCCGTGATAATAGGTAATTCAGTACGTCAGTTGACTTGCGTTTCACGGCCTTCGGCGTAGGACCGCTGGTGTTTGTCCGTGGTAGCATGAACACAGAGGCCTATTGTAACATTCTGGATAATGAAATGGACCCGTGTTACTTCCAGGATGACAACGCCAAGTGCCATGTTTCAAGGGCTCTCCGTGGATGTCCTGCAAACACCCGTAGAGAGCATGCCAGACAGGGTGGCTGCTGTTATAGCCGCAAGAGGTGGCCCTACGAGATTCTAACGGGGTGACAACCACCGAGCAAACATTGTGGACAGGTGCCCAATTACTTTTTGGTAGATAGTGTATTTGACGGATTGACGGATAAAAAAAAAAGTCCCCCTGAGATTGGTCGATGATCACGTGACCGCCTGACTGACGGATAACTGACGGATGGTTGTGAGTCCACCTCAAGCATATCGCGTACTTTAAAAACATTTAGCACGTTGTTAATAATGCCATTTCGAAGCACTTCGACACAGCTAAAAAATAAATAAATAAATAAACCCTCACGCAGTATTTTCAAAGCGCTGTATTACAAAATATTCAGATCAAATGCATACGAAAGCACTAAAGAAACCTGCTCGGAACCTTGCTACAGATTTCTCACCAATAAAATGACAGGGTCTGACCTCTTAAAGTCACGTGAGTGCACGCAGCACGGCGAGAACAAATCAGAGCCATGCGCGTAGCTACGTTGGCGCGCTTGATATAAGCGGCAATGTCGTCCTCATCAGCCCCGAACGCAAAAAAAACATCACCAGGTGGGCGGTCACATTAAGATCTAAATCGATGGTTCATTATCAGCGTGACTGTTGTCATTTTAAAATAATTATTTTCGATTTTTTGATAGACGTTCTGGTGAAACGTGCCTTAAAATTGGCTAACTGGAGCAGTCGAATTAACTGTAAACTAATCTAAATTAGTAAATGCTTTTTGTAGTTAAATGAGCATTTTTTTAAAGCCTTCCTCGTGATTACGTCCCTGCCTACGTTTAGATCCAGATCGTCAGAAACTTCAATATGTTACTAGTATGACCATTTCTATTATCATGTCTGCAAAACAAACAAAAGCTAAATGAAGTTAGTTCAAGTGTCCACATATTTTCAACATCCCACTTTTAGTACAGCATCTCAAATTGCAACTGGATTCCATTATTCGCTGCCAATTTTGTCATGATTATTTCAGTCACAGCTTACTTGATAATATGTGACTGTAAAGAGATAACTTGAAGGTGAACTTAAATGGTTTTATTTTAACTGGCGATAAAGACAACAACGAGAAAAAAAAAAGCACAAACAGCAGATCGTCGAGGTATCTTAGATCACTTGTTCAGGATTCGCTTCTCGGACGATAAGCTGTTAATTTATCCGTAGTTTTTAGGTTCAACTTTAGGTAACTTTCGTTTAGTAAGACTCCCGCTGCTTGGTAAAGGCATCCAGTACACTGAAACTAGTTCGGAATGAAATTGTGATTACTAGAGACCTGCAAAATTCGCGTTATTATTTAAGGACAGATTGAACTCCACGTTACTGAGCGTTTGGCCAACTTCGGCCATTGGCCAAATAAAAACATGTTTTGTATGCCACGGAGAACTCTTGAGCCAATAACATAAGTACAGCGGTGGAGTGGACAGTATTTTTTTTTTTTTTTTTAGGAGATCAAGCAGATACGTGACGTTGATTACAGCGCAGCGCCAATGAAACTACGAACTTTGCTCACTTGCTTATAAGGCAGTGGAGTCTTATCACGTCACAGAAAGATAACGCGAATTTCGCACGTCTCCAGTGATTACGTCTGACCCGCCTCCAAGAGGTCTTGGGTGGTAATATGAGTGTTTTTACCCAGCCGTTTACAATCCTCCAATCAGAAAACACCGCTATAATTCCTTGAAATGTGTCTTGGTAACCTTAAATCCATTAGGTTAAGTTCCTTGTTAATTTCAGTGCACGAAAAAAAATTCATAATTAACTGAACTTAAAAGAACAGTATGACATATAATCTATAAAAGAATAAGAAAGACTGTAATTTTTGCCATTGCATATACAAATTATAAATGCGAAATCGTATCGTCTCTTATTATTACTACACACAGGGTTAAGTGGTATGGATTTACTAGTCTTCAAAGAGAAGAAGATCCCGAAGTTCAGGTCTCGGAAGGAGAAAAGCAAAATCTCTCATCCGAAGTTCTGTAAACAATCTCTGTCCTATTCCCCAGTCCCAATTTCCTCTCGTAAACTTCCCGAACCTCTTGGACTGGTTATCAATGACATCGCCGATAAACCGGCAGAGCAAATGAATCTCTCAAACTTCCCTGATTATGTGGCCCAGTAGCCAGAGTTCAGAATTCAGATGAAAACTGGTATCGCGGTTCTGAGTATTCTTTTAAGGGAAAACAAAAAACGTGAAAAAGTGGATTGAATTCTCCTCTCAGTTTACTGTTGTACAGAACACTATTCGCACTTCTCTGGTAATTATTTTACTTGAGTAATTTCCGTTTGGGCTTGACGGAAACCAAAGGAAGAGTAATATCAGCGTTTGTTGAACAGGGAACAGATTAAAGAGATTTCTTTGTAAGATAAACGACTTGCCTCTCACGCGAATGGATTTTTTTTAGAGATTTAATGTTTTGTTCATTAGCAAAGCTTTATTTCTTTCTCGACTCGTTCTGTAAATAAATGTTACTAAAGTAGTAGCTGAGCTGAATTAAAGCCATCAAATATTGATCCAACGAAAAGTATTCATATATATACACTGGTTGCACAGTAATCAATATTCAAAACCGTTAATAATATACGATTTTACAACCATGACACTTGCGAAGGTTATGGCAAATAAGTTAATCTGACGTATAAAAGAGTACAACTTGCCACATTTCCATCCCATTTGCAGCTGTTCAGATATCTCAAAATGGCTGCTGTATCCTAAAGGTTAAAAAAGTGTTCAGTACGAGGGTTACCTACACATAATATCGGAATTACAATCACACAGAACTCTAAAAAAAAATAAAAGGGCACACAATATTGAATGATTTTGCTAGTAATACCGAAGCTACATTATTGCTAAGCAAAATAAATACTCCGGCTAGAATACATAAAGCCCTCCATGATTTATATTTTCGAGCTTTGCTTTTGAAAAGTAGTTTCAACTAAAAGGCTCCAAGTTTTTCGCGTTTGTCTCCCGTAAATTATAATGCACTATTCCTTTAAATTAATTTAGCTTATTATATTCCTCTGACGAAAATAAAAATTCAATAACAAACGAAAGAATTTAAATCAACAAAGTTTCATTCCTTTGTCGTAGTAATTATAGTCCCAGCAGCAATATTGCAACCATATAGATACATAAAGAGCGGGTGTTGGAGGCAAAGGTAACATATTGTACTTCGCGGTGTACATTGAATTTCAAAGGAATGCTCATACATTACTGTTGTAATATTTAACATGCTATTTCGAATCATGTCGCAATGTTTTCTTTACTTCTCGCTGCTAAATGTCAGAGTTCCCCGTTGCTGTATGCTTTACACATTATCACGAATTACACTATGTCGTTTATGTTTTTTATTTCGTGCGCTCTGCTATAGAAGGATGAAAATATTGACAAATTAAAGTGGAATTTTTTTCGTTTTATTAGCAAGTAAAAGTGGATGCTTTGTTCAATGTTTTATGATTAAAAAGTATCGTTGATTTTTGTCTTCGGGCTGCCAGATAATGTAAACAGCAATAAAGTCACGTTTTCAACATTGTAACTAGTGAACAATTAAAACAAATAATAACCGGCGGGTAATCATAACCCTTACATATTACACAGAAAGATTTTATTTTCTTGTTATAACATTTGCCTTAAGCTAATTTTTAACATCATCTCGTTACTGCAACATTAAATTTTAAAAGTTTTTACACGATGTTTCATCTTATTATGTACGCTGTTTAATAACACGCAATTAAAAAAAACTGAAATTTTAAAATATTTACTATGTTTGATGTTTTCATGTTAATAATTAAATTGTTATGTGTCTCCACAGAAGACCAACGTAAAATATTCAAGAAATGCAATCGCATTTTCTATTCTTTTATTAAAATCTTGCTTCAATAAAAAATTATCAAATCTATTTCGGTTGGTGAAACCTACCGCATGAGCTTCTTAAGCCACCTTTGTTTCTTCAGGTTGTTCAAGTGCCTAGAATTATTTTCAACATTTCTAAGATTTTTTGTGGTTCAGCGATACAATATCAATAACTATGTGCTAAAAATTCAAAATCACGTTAAAAATAAACCTCGATTTCTTAAGCTCTGCTTGCGTTTTTCTTTCAGTGTATTCCTCCGCCTCGTGCGAGTAAAGTTTAACGGTGTCTAGAAAACTACACCATAATGACAACGCACCGCATTCGTGCGCACTCAGCTTAATAATGTTTTGCATAGGAACTATTTCTTACTAAGCATTACCACCAACACACCTATTTACTTACTATTTCTTACTAAGCATTACCACCAACACACCTATTTACTTACTATTTCTTACTAAGCATTACCACCAACACACCTATTTACTTACTATTTCTTACTAAGCATTACCACCAACACACCTATTTACTTACTATTTCTTACTAAGCATTACCACCAACACACCTATTTACTTACTATTTCTTACTAAGCATTACCACCAACACACCTATTTACTTACTATTTCTTACTAAGCATTACCACCAACACACCTATTTACTTACTATTTCTTACTAAGCATTACCACCAACACACCTATTTACTTACTGTCTCTTACTAAGCATTACCACCAACACAACTATTTACTTACTATTTCTTACTAAGCATAACCACCAACACACCTATTTACTTACTATTTCTTACTAAGCATTACCACCAACACACCTATTTACTTACTATTTCTTACTAAGCATTACCACCAACACACCTATTTACTTATTGTTTCTTACTAAGCATTACCACCAACACACCTATTTACTTACTATTTCTTACTAAGCATAACCACCAACACACCTATTTACTTACTGTTTTTATTCGTATTGGTCATAAATTGAACATAACAATTTACAAATAAAAACTAATTGAAAGATAAATTTAACCAAAAATAAAATACTTTTATGTTAACAGAAGTATAAAACGCTCGTGAAATATGATATATCTAGGAGACAACCTGAAAAATCATACATGGGTTGATCTTTCAAAGGTTTGATTCGAAATGTGTGAATAAATCTCGATTTGGCTACACACATATGTTTCTCTAGTGCATTTTTAGTGATTTCTTGGAAGTTTTAAACGTTATAGCGTATTACAACCTTGCAATTTATTGGTGCCAACATATATCCAAACTTATTGATGTTTTCATTACAAAGTCGTATGGGTGAAGGCTCCCGTGATAATTTTATTGGAAATTAGAATGAAAAGTGTTTGATACAGCCACGACCTAAGTGCGACATAAACCCAGATGTAAACCAGTGTGTATAGTGACACTACAGCCACAGAACACGCATTTAGGTGTCTGGACTGATTCAACGCGGTGCTAGGAGATATAATTTATTCCCTTTCAAATGTGTCTGTCGTCACCACAAGTAAGCGGGTTGCAATATCTTCATTTAACGCGAGTAATGCCGGAATCACATAGCCCAGACGCGCACGACCTGACGGCCAACAGCCAATGAAATACAAGATAGATCGTCGTAATCCCGACCGATTCTGTCGTCCGACCAGCAGTTTTTGGATTAGAAATGATTTCTATTCTTGATCATGTCTTGCGAGTAGATGTATAATGCGGATCCTGGCGTACCACACTTTTTGGGGTTATTTCTTCTAAAATTACAACAAAAATGCAGTACACTAGATAGGGTTATTTCGTCTTAAAGTACAGGAAAAAGTTAAAAACACAAAATCTGAAATTCGATGAAAATATCGTGAAAATCACGTAAATTAAAGTCAAAATCAAGGTATTTGAGGATTAAATTTAAGCTCTAAAAGCTTTTTAAAAAGGAGATCTCAAGAAACAAGCAATTTTAAGCAAAAAAAAAAAAAACAAGAAAATTTTAGAAGTTTTTCAAAACTGTGCGCGCACGGTTTGACACACTATAAAACAAGCAAAATTATGCAAAAATCAAGCTAATTTGAGCTAAATTCAAGTGAATTACGAAAAAGATAATTGATGGGATTTATAAATTTTATTCAACAAAAGTAAAACACCAATAAGACTTTTTAAAGTCTAAAAATAAAGAAAAATCTGAAGCATAGCCATTACTGAATCCATAATCCCAGCCATCACAACAATCCAAACCATAAACATCTTCTTTAAAATTAGAAAATTCATCTTATCTAAGATCATTTTGATTGATTTTTTTAACAATTTTGAAATGAACAAGGTCCAATTCTTTATCAATAAAACTTTCTGTTTTTTTATAATTTCATAGCCAATATACCAAAGTTCTAAAAGAATTTATATATGTTTTATAAAAGTGGTATTATGACAAAATTTTTATTAGAATTATTATTTTTTATTCGATCAAATAATTAATCTATATTTCTAAAAATTCTTAAAACTTTTAACTGCGACCACTCAAGTATGAGTCTAAAATATTGTATTAAAATATCGAAGCATTTTGTTGATTCTTCCATTAAATTTCTAATTTTTGAATAGAGATTCTACCCGGTTTGGGACGGTGTCTCTGAACAGCACCCTGCGCATCCTTAATTTCATAAGGATTTATTAGACAATTATTATCAGATGAATTCCGAATAAAAGTAATTTTATAACCACCTTTCCGAAAAAAAAATCATTGTTATCATTAATAAATCCAAACAGATATCTAAGGGGATACATTATTTCATTTGGTTGATGGCTAAGAAACTGATTTTTGACATATCTATTATCAACAACAGCAAATTCTAAATAATATTGTTCATTTGGTGGTCTTAATAAATCATTCATTATTGTAGAAGTTATACCCAGATTATCAACAACTTCAATAATTTTACCATTTTTTTGAGATTTATACTCTAGAAAACTGAAACGGAAAAAAATTTGCGCAAACTTCTAAAGTATCTAATTTCTCCTATTTTGCATCATCACCCAGTTTATCTCTCTTTAGTATGCTAAACTGTTCATAAATATATGCATTATTTGAAAAAGAAAAGCCATCTCCTATTGGAATTTCAAATTTTATTATATTATTGTAAACAATTTAAATTTTTCCTACTTGGATCATTTGGGGGGAAAGTTTGCCTCTCGAAGCTCTTGATACTTTTATAACTCATTTATATGTAAAAGAATTAATATATAAATTTCAGAATCAAAAAGGATTCATCGAGATAAACTACTCATTGATAAGCATTAAAAATCTACAAAAACATAATGAAAATAATATGCAAGAAATAAGAAGACAAAACAACCATTAATTGGCAAATTATATAATATTGGTTTAAAAAAAATAGAAAAAGTGAGTGAATAAATAAACATTTAGTATACACATTAGTTCTCCAGTAGCAAAGAAAAATTAATTATCAATTAATTAAAAATTTTCAATAGCGACCTAGCTTAATATTAAAGAATAACAGAATTTTATATTAAATATGTTTACTCTAAAATTTTATGATATAAAAAAAGGTAATAGTTGGCAATTTTGATTTGATATAAAATTAAATAGAATATAAATATTATAGATTTGTACAAAACTACCTATAATAACTCAGAAGGTAATTATATGTTGACCAAAAATGAAAATTATTGAAATATATCCTAAGCAAAGTAATAAACAAGTATATTATTTAATATCAAATATTAAAAATCAATTTTGAAGAATACATAGAAAATTCACAGTCAAAATCATTACCAAATACACCAGAAAGAATGGTTTCTCCAAGAACTCCTAAATCTGGAGAAGGTATAAAAATATATAATAATTTGCCTAAGAATGTGTTTTGATGGAAGATTTTAGAAAATTAATTTAGAGATTATTAGTTATTCACGGCGAAGAAAATGCTGGAAATAATAGTTTTTACAATGAATAAGTGAGCATAATGAATATGTTATTGCAATAAATTTTCTTAATTTGTTATAAATAATCCAAAAGGTAGATCATATCTAATACGAGTTCTAAATGTTATTCCGCATTCATTTTGTAATTCAGAACATCATGGAAAATGTGTGATAAACGGGGCATTGAACAATTTAAATTTGCCCGTATTACATTTGCCGGGTTATAATTATTGTGATCAATTACAAAATTAAATGAAAGACTCGAAAGAGGTGATAAAGGAGTAAATAAATTAGATGAAGCATGCAAATATAATGATATTGGTTATCGAGATCATAATGATTTAGAATCTAGACATGAAGCAGATAAAATTTTGAAAAAAGTAACAAATGAAATTATGTTAGATTAAAATACTCCAATAGGTGAAAAAATTGTTTCTGCTGCTATTGCCTCAACTATGTTTACAAAAAGAAAATTTAGGATGGGGCATTAGAATTTATTAAACTATTAATATTTTTTACTTATAAATGAAGATACCAAATATAATTTTCGATATTTCTTACGAGGAATTAAGAATTTTGGGTATAGATAAAATTTTTAACAGATGATCAAATAGCAAAAAAAAAATTGCAAGAAGGTAAAAATTTTAAATTAACTTTACCATTGCCAACAGTTTAAAAAATGGTCAAAGAGGAAATTGGCAATGGTTTACATAATCGAGGAATTATTTCCATTGTGCTCGCCACTTTAGGAACGGCAGTTGCAATATATAGTGCTGTTGAACAAACTAGAAAAATAAAAAAGTATTAGAAGGACAACAGAGACATCATTTGGATCGGAAAATAAAGCCGGAAGTGGTGTAGTTGGAGAAAAAAGAGGAACACCAGAAAAAATTTGCAAGTACACTATACAATGTCGATATTGAAAAATATGTAAAAGAATTAAATATTAAATATTTCAGAAATGTTTATACGATTGATGAACTACCAAAAAATATGCTAAAAAATACATGTGCTGTGGGTTATTTTGATATCTGAACAAATCTTGGCACTCATCATTGGGTTTGCTATTTTAAAGAAAATAATAATATTTTTTATTTTTATTAAATTGGAGGCAATATTCCCACTAATTTAATTAATTATTTCAAAACTGAAACGTTCATTATAATGACGATCGAATTTAGAATTTTAATTCAGTTATATGTGGACATCTATGTTTAAGTGTATTACATCTTTTTTCGAGAGAATTTAAGTTTAACTATATAATTTATATATTATTGGACGACAGATATATTTGGGAAACCATTAATCAAATATTTAAATAAAAACTTTGATAATACTGCTGAATATTTAAAAACTTATGTAGATTCAAAATGCAATTCGAGTGTTCCTACTTTACAAAAGAAACTAACCACCTGTTTCGATTTTAGAAAAAGTTGTTTCTTTTTTGGACGTAGAATTGCTAATATAGGTGAACCTGAAATATAAAATATGTAGTCAATAAAAGATTTGTTGATATACATATAGCAGATTATGCATTAAAAAGAATGTTGATTCAATATTTAACACTTGTTTCTGGTTATTATCTAAAAGAAGATATTAATTTACAATTCAATAACATTATTGCTGATTACATAAAACGATTAAATAATGCAAAACAAACATTTAAAAAAGAAGCAGGTTCAAAATATAAACCTATTGTTTCTGACTATGCATTAGAAATTATGTTAAATCAAAATACAACACTGGTGTTTCTGATTTAAAAACATACATAGATTCAAAATATAATACCACTGTTTCTGCTTTACGATATCAAATAAGTAAAGTTTTTGCTTGTACAACATACTATGCTTCTCTTCATAATCACAGAATTAATCATATGGCTGATCCGTTAGATGGAAAAGATGCAGTCAATAAAAATGTTTTGATTAAAAATAGCTGATAAATTACAAAATTTAAACCAATCAGTTTTAAATAATTGTAAGACACTTGTTAACTTAAAAATTGAAAAATGCAAGAAAGAAAAGTCTCATATATTTTATTTAACTGCAAAGTGGAATAAAACTAATAATATTTTTCACTTAGAAAAACCCAATTAATCTTATTATACTGTGACTGTTATTAAGGGATTTCAAAAAATAGATTACAGTAAGCCTTTTGATGTTAACATGGGTGATATTTTTACTTTTAAAAAACTAAATGAATATCTTAATATGATGATGGTTTGATGACTACAATAGGAATATTCGTAAAATATAAAGATTTAATTTTTTTTATTATTAAATGGATAACACTTGGTGCTTAAAGAGTAAGAAGGTTACTAAAAATAATAATATAAAAACTGAAAATACTAAAAATGGGCGATTAGTTCAGAAAGTATATCCTTTTTGAGCAATTCTCGAAAATCAACAATCTTGAAAAAAATTTGCTCAATGTGGGAGAAGGAATAATTAATGAATTATATAAACCTGTACGAAAATATTTTCCAAGAATTAAAATACTTTCGTATGGAATTGATGATACGTGGCAAATTGATTTCTAGAAATGAATACTAGTAATTTAAACAGTATATCGCATATAAATAAAGGTTACAAATATATTAGGACAATTATTTATGTTTTTTTTTTTTTTTGCATTTGCATTTGCTATATCAATTAAACATAACACAGCTAAAAATGAATCAAATGTTTTTTAAAAAACTATAATAAATATAAGAGAACCAAATAAGATACAAACTGATAATGGTTCAGAATTTTATTAAAAAAATGAACTTATGGAAAAATGTAATATCAACCATTATTCTTCATTTTCTGAATTAAAAGTGATCATCGCTGAAAGATTTAATTGCACTTTAAAAAATATAATGTGGGAAAAATTTGCTTTGACTAGTATTTAAAAGTTGGTAAACATAATACATGATTTAATGAAAGAATACAATAATTCAAAACATGGAACTATTGGTATGAAACTAATTTAAGTTAATAAAAAAATTAAAGAAATTTATTGCACACAAGTTTTGTTAACATGGGGGCTAAGTATAAAGTTGGTGATGTTTTCGTTGTGAGCAAGCTCATCATAGTTAATTAAATAATAATATAACAGAAATAAACCAAAGTTTAACAATTACCATTAATTTAGGTGTATATTTTACCTTACTTCAAGCATATGAATATTAAGAAGCATTGGTCGACAGAATTATTTACTGTTATTAAAGTTTAAATTATGATGTATCAACTTATAAATTAAAATATATTAATGGAGAAGAAATAAAAGGTAATTGTTATGAATATGAAGTTATAAAAACTGACAATCCGAATTAATATTTAGATTAAAAAGTTTTAAAACTGGAGGCGAACAATTTTTTGTAAAATGGGTAAGGTTTTGATAACATGCATTACTCATGGATTAATAAAAAAAAGATGTTTGCGTGGCTGTGTCTGCTTTAGCTGATGTATTGTAAAATTTAAATATTTTTTTATAATTATCTCATTTAAATGCAAAAATTTAACACACATTGTTTTAACATTCGTTTTAATGATCATTTTAATGTTTGTTTTAACATTTGTTTTAATGTTTGTTTTACATTTGTTTAAAGATTTGTTTTGAGGTTTATTTTAGTGTTCATTTCAGCATTAATATGTTTTCAAAAACTTAAAATTCAATAAAGTCTTTGATCTTATTTCCATTATTCATTTTTCGACTCAAATCTATTGAAATAAAGCCATAATCTTGATCCCAACATTTTGCACAGATCTCTTTAAATTTTTCATAAGTCATATCTCCAACAACAAAATCATTATAGAAGTGCTTTAAATTAGTATCATCTTGTCTATATATACACAAAAAATTTGTATTATCTCTTACCAATTGTTCAGGTAATTTTGAATATATTTGAGCTAAATAAAATACATCTAAATTCTTATGTCTTCCTCGAGTGAAATAATCGCTGATTATATTTTGATTATCTAAAATAATGTCATCAAATACAATTAAAGAATCATTTTCACATTCATCTAAAGGAGTCATTTCTTCATTATTTTTAAAATACACCATTTTTTCATTAAACTTTTTGGATATTCCATTAAAATCTTTTTTGAAGTTCAATATATTTTGGCTGGTTTAAACTTTTTGAACAAACATACAGTTTATTAAAATTTAACCAACCTGTTTTTCCACAACTGCTCGGGCCAACAATTATTGTGCATATATATTATCGGGCAATATATTAACACTTCGCTTCGGTGGCACACTCGCCAGACGACCTCCGTCAAAGACTCTCGGCTGCTGGGTTGCGGTAGTTTATATAGTATCTTATACTGCCATCTAGAATCTTCCCCAACATCGGTGATGCATCGCGGAGGACCGAGGCTCCAGCCAGTCTCACCAGAACATTCTTGCGCCAACGCCAGACCCGTCGAAACCTCCAGCAGGGGAGAGGGGCCGTGTCATGTGCAAGGCGCCGAGCAGCGCGACAGCCCGCTGTCCATTATTCACGGGTTTCCCAGAAATTGGTGGTCAGGGGGTGGTGTGGTGAGGGGGGAGGTGAGGTGGTTCTACCGCCACCGTGCCGGGCAGCAGCACGTAGCAGTATAAACGATTAATTTTCGAAACTAAACTTTGAGAATTTTCCAAATAATATATTTGTTTTTTTTTCTTTCCATTGTTTGCCTTTACGCCCGATCGACGGCTTCCTCAGAAACTTGCGATCCAAAGAGTCCTTAACCGTTGAGGCTAGCGAGGTGTTCAAACATATAATAATAACATCCCTGCTCCCATGATTTTACACATTTTTTAACATAAACGCTAATCGTAACACTTTCATTGGTGTTGGCTTCAGGTTGGGGAAATTGGCCAGTATCTGAAAGTGTTTATTAAAACTGCAATATTCAGGTGGTTGGGCAAAGACGTTTCTGAAATGAATACCTGTTTAAAATCAGACCGACACATGGGGTATCAAATCGGGAAAGCCGATCGATATAACGCATTTGCAGAGTGATAAGTCCGGACACTCCAACTTCAGCGCAATTGAAATAAATGTAATTAGTAGAGATCCGGAAATTTCGCTGATTCATAGGAACACCCCGATTCCACGTTAAGATTGCACGACAAGTTATATTTCATAACACTTTAGCTCAGATCCACTTTTTTGATTGGGTGTCTGCCCACGAATCAGAGACGTACGGCATCGGAGTAACTTAACTGTGAATGGCCAAGTAACTAACAAAATATCTTCTCGCAAACACACGCCGCCAATAAGCAAAGGGAAACTGAACTGCTCGTACGCTCGTAGGGTATTGAAGTTTAGCTTGTGCGGAAATCCTTCCGCGAAATTCGGGAGTTCCTACGTATTCACTTTTCAACAAGCTAGACTCCACAATACTATATGTGCTCGAGCCTCATTTAGCTGTTTATCGACTGTTGCTTCAGATTGACCTCAGACCTCAGGTAGCACTGCATTCGGTCCTTGTTTCCCATGCAGGTTATTTACTGGCCGAAAGCCATCTCGGACGTGTTTTACGAGATGTGGTCCAATTGAAACAAAAACTGAAATGTGTCATCTGATTGAAATTCAACTAGCCCACAAATTAATTCGCGAAATTGTCGGGTTTCTAGTAATCTTTTTCGATTGGGTGCACGACTACGATGTGTGCGTAACTGTGAGTTTGGTTGGTGGGGAGTCGCGGCGACTGTCGGCAATTTCTGCGAGTGGGAGAACATTTCCAGTCAGTACATCTCGCGACTACGATGCGCTGATTTCGTCGTCAATTGAAATATCCCGTCTCTATCTGTCGATTTACGCTATCGAAACCAAGTAATAACTTCACACATTAAATTAAAAATTTGAGAAATAGTAACTTTTTACGTTCCTAGCAGTATCACTAGAGACCTGAAAAATTAGCGAGATCATTGACCTGCAGGCTAGAATCTACAGTCTTATGTACAAATATGCCGATGTCAACTGTGCATTGGTTGTTTGCTGTCTCAGTGGAAGGTGATGATTGGACCAGTGTTCTACAGGAGGTGTCAAACACCGGTTGTGACCAATGGTTAATGTTATATAAACACACACGTTTTGAATTTTAGCTTGTCCCAAAATTAATCCGCGAATTCTTCAGGTCTCTAAGATTTACTAATTGACAGAGTGGATACTGATGTCCCACAACAGTGTTAGTGTTCACAGTGCAGGAAAAGTATATGCACAATGGGAATAAACAATAAACTATGCAGGACTGTAAAAATTATTTAATTTAACCGCTTAATCATAGTTAAAGACCTGCAAGAAATTCGCGTTATTATTTAGGGACATGTTAAACTTGAAACACGTGTACCTTTACAATACGTTTGTCACTGGACCAAACTGTATGTGACACACCCTGGGTGAGTCTGCACCAATAAAGAAACACTTCACAATCTTGTGCCCCAAGAAGGACTGACTCACATCCATGCAGCAGCCAATGGAGAAACGACGCCAGCTCTATCGCATACAGTACTGTGAAGTTCAGCATGATGCCAAATAATCAAGCGAATTTCGCATACCCCTAATCATATTAATCAAGACTGTGATGATATGACGCTCGCCTACCATCAAGACGGATCGGATTCGATTCCCGTCGGGGGCCACACGGATTTTCGCAAATGGAAATCGATGCCGGACGATGCCGCTGGTCGGCGAGGTTTCTTGGGGATCACCTGTTTTCTCCCGTCCTTGCATTCCGGCGCTGCTCCACACTCATCTCGCTTCACCGTCATCGGCTCTCAAGGTCGCGATGCTAAGAGCCATCGAAATCTCTCCACTCCACTTATAACGCGGATGTTCTTAATCATTATCCCCAGAGTTCGTATTGCAATATATTTTGAGGATATTTATTTTTTGGCAACATGACAACAGTAGTAAGTACCACATCAAAATAAAATGTATCGTCTCTTGCCAGGGTTATTAAAACATTTTTAATTCCATATCTTGTGCTAAATAAATATTCTCAAAAATGTTATTAATCAAGAAGTTTGATTTTAGCTAAGTAATTTAAATAATTGAAAACCCATGGAACATTTTCTTTGAAAAGGAACACTTGGCTTGCTGCTAGGTATTTTAATTTCGAATGCTATTTTTAAACGTTAAAATAAAAGAGACGGAGGAACCACGCAATAAAATTCTAATAAATTTATTCGACCGGTTTTGGTGATATCAAAACTATTTTTAACTGCAGCCTTTAAAAAAAAAATATGTTTGGCAAACGGTATCAATTTATAATTACAAAATTTTACAAATAAGTGTTTATAAAATAAATGTTCAATATTTTTGCACCGCTATCATTTAACAATTGCTGTAATGTCGTTAAAAATATAAAACCTCTGCATAAAAGAAATGCATGTGCAGTCTATCCAACACTCCGATTTGTAGTTCGTCGAGTGGCGAGTCTTTTATTGCAAAGAGCACGGCGCCAAATTGGCAAAAGCCACCGCGTAATGTATGGGTTGGTGTTCGAGTACAGGTGTCGTTCGGTAATCGTGGCTAACGATGTGAATAATTAAACGCGTAGGTTACGATCGCTAATTGTAGCACTCTTCGTGTACGGGGTGTGATCAAGCATCGTTCGAGGGCCGTTCACATGACAGATTGCGCACTCCACTAAAAAATTCTCTAAGGCACGGCTATCTGTTCAGAACGGAATTCCAGATCGTGCTTTTACGTGGCGTTCAATCCGTTCGTTCAACGATTAATTTCTTGGTTCTAGTGTTGCAATTGCTTTTATTTTAATATGGGCTGTGCTTGTGTTCATCATTTTTCTTAAAGGCTGTTCACCATTAAATGAGAACTTTTGAAATCAACCTCAGAAATAGTAGCTGCCCCTGACCACGTATATTTTAACGGGCGCACTGAGTGACATGCGACCAGTGAAGTTGGTAACGATGGAGGGAAAGTAGTTCCATAGCTTAAAAGTGAACAAAAAGTGTTAGGTAACTATTTGCAATGATTTTTAATTATTTCTTTCGCCTTCTGTATTTTTCTAATCTATCGAAGAACAGAAATTAGCAGATTTGTTTATTCTCATTTTCTAACAATTTTACAGTTTCACTTGACCGAAGCATCAATAAAGTGATGAGTCCTAAGGCAACGTTAATTTTACACATGGCGGAAGAATACACAACGTGCATACAAGTAGATGTCAAGCACGACTTTCAAAAGTGCTCAAGTTACCGTGAACAGCCTATACAACTAGAGAGAAGCGAGCTGCGTGCTCGATGATATTGGAATTAACCAATCATGTCAAAGGGGTGCGGGAACTTCAACGATTCAGAAAAGCCACAAGGTAGATTGGGCACTGATACGTTGCTGCGTACAGTACCGCTCATAAGTATCACTCTTTGAAACGTGTCTACGATCGTGGACTCTATGACCGAACGGGTTAATAGTACTGTGTAAAATCTTTCGGATAAGGGATTTTTTAGCCTTTGTGATTCTAACATTTCTACCAGTAGGCCATGAATACCCCCCTGAGTGTTTGAATGAGCATCATGTCTACTTTAGGTGAAACAAATTCACCTGTAAAGACAGTTTTACACAACTATTCACCTGTAAAGACAGTTTTACACGACTATTCATTCGAGTACTAGAAGAAAGGAAATCTAAAATGTTCATAATTAAATGAGCAAGAGGAAATAATATTGTAAACGTCAAAATCTTATTTTAAATTTAAAATGAACTAAGTATTAATAATAAATGTCAGTTAAATAATCTATGTCGGCTATACACTAAAAATAAGGTGTTGCAATAAATGTGTGTGAGAAGTTTGATACTAGCGATATTAGCATAGTTTTAATTAGATAAATTAAATTTAAAATGTCATTAACATAAGTACAAGTGATGAGTAAACAATATGGAGCAATATTTTTTTTTAATATCAAGGATTACATGTATGTTACATTAACGTAATTACGCAACTGCATGTGATTTTCTTCGCGTTCTCAAATGTATGACCGTGTTGTAAATAACAATACGAAATATAAACCACCTTCATGTACGGATCACTGCCAAGAGAGAATATGTTCCGTTTTTATGTGACACTTCAGCAAAGCCTAGTTTGCAAGCTTCCCCGCTATTAGCATGACGCATGACGCATGAAAGCGGGATTCGCAAATAATCCCAGTAAAATGAGCGAGAAAATCAGTGGGTGAAATGCTTGAATTTTTTTTTCTGGATTAAATCCAATATATATATATATATATATATATATATATATATATATATATATATATATATATATATATATATATATATATATATATATATATATATATTCTCGGTTTCTTAAATGTTCTACGTACGTACATGCCTACTGAGTGGCAGGTTTTACGGCCCCTAAGGCCAGCACACACTTAACCCCCCCCCCCACCCCCCCCCCCCCCCCCCCCCGCGTTGTGACTGTACTCGGATGTGTATGACAGCGCACGGCACTCTCTCCTCTCCTGTTCATTCTGGCCGTGTCCGAATTTGACAAATTTCGTTATTTCGTTATTTTGTAAATTCGTGATTTGGTAGCTATCAATTTGGACTTTGTCAACAGTCACTTGTTTAGCACTCGCGGCAACACGTCATTACATTAACCGTGCAAAGTATTTTTATCTAAATTTAATGCTTAAAACAGATGCAATATTTCTGCAATCGTCACTGGAATACTGCGATTTAGTTAATAAATAAGAAAATGATAAATTACGCAATACCAACTTTTGAAAATGTAGTTTTTTGTTATATATATATATATGTGTGTGTGTGTGTGTGTGTGTGTGATTTTTTAATCATGCCTAGTGTATTTATGTACAGTTATTTGTTTTAAAAGTAATTTTATATACGCATTCGCGCATGTGTTTATAAAGTAAAAACAAACATGGCACTGATTTTGTCATTTTGTATTTTTGCTGACATCCGCTATATACAAAATACGAAATGCCAAATTACCAAAAACGTCACCATTTTTGTACACGAAATCGGGGGTCACGTGATCGTTTTGTCAACAAGATCTGCCAATTCGGACACGTCCTCGCAATTCATAGTGCCCTACTCGGTATTCTACCGATTTCCTCGGTAAAACCTGTTCCAACCCGCCAATCAAGAATATTCCGACGTCTTACATTGGAAACTTACCCGAATAGCCATGGGTCCTCGGAAAACTATATTCTCGCCACTTGTCGTATTCTTGCAGCCTTTTTCCAATTGTGGTGGCGAACTTATTCCATAGTATATTTGCCAAATTCAAGAGAATGCCCTTTCTTTATGCGATCTCTTGAAGCCAATACCTTATGTCTTCCGTTTTCAAGCACTCCGTGGTGACGTGCTGTACTGTGTCATCCAGTCGCCACACATCACACAACGGTGACTCCACCAACCGCAGACTGAAGTTTGGCCTTGAAGTTTCCCTGGCCGGTGTGTGTTTGTAAGCTGTAACGGTTGTGAGTAATCCATTCCGTTTCCAGTCTGATTTTCGCATTCGGCAACGGTTCGTGCGTGTCTCTCCTTTCTTAGATGTTTCCCGTTTCACTTGCCACTTCTGGAGAAGTTTCGTCCATTACGTCTTGATTTTCTACCTTCGGTAGTCTGCTAGTCCGTGGCAAGGGCATGCGTGTACATCCCTTTAGCCCGGTGTGTATTTCATCATTAGGGAAGAGCAGGGTAAAGTGGCCAATGTGGGTAAAATGGTTATCAGCTGTTACTCCGGTGGTGAGTGCTGCAGTCTGGTAACAAGGACTTCAAACAGTTAAGAGAGAAGCCATTAGTATTCTGAGAGCATCAGAACTGGTTGTCTTGAAGTCATTGGTTTTATTATAAATTTTGTGTTTTTTTTTTCATGACTTGCGTATGGTAAGTAAAGAATGTTGTGAATTTTATTTCATTATACATATTAGATTTAACATTTTTTTTATGTAAAGATAATCTATTATTAGAGACCTAAAAATTTCGCGAGTTCAATGACTTGTAGACTGTACTCCATTGTCGTATGTGAAATCGTGCAAATATTAGTGTGCATTGATTGCATGCTTTAATTAGCGGCAGACGGTGGTTTGGTCTGCGTTTTATTATTGTGTTTATATAATTGGCTAGGAGTCGTCCAGGAGGAGTTTACTAACAGTTATACTAACAGCATAAGCAATATAAACACGAGGTTTTTAATTCTAGCTTGTCCCGAAATGAAACCAAGAATTTTTCAGGCCTCTGTGTATTAGGCTTTAATAATAGATGTCGTGAAATGTAGTACATTACTTTGGATTTAATCTAATGACAAGTATTTGTGTAGTGGCGTCGAAGAGGGCAAAGTTGCCAGCTACCTGGTTTGAACTAACTCTCTACTTGAGAGTACAATCATTGCAGTTAGAAAAAGGAGAGGTGATACTATTCGATATTAAGAGTTACGCTAGGAACAAACAATGTTACTTCTAGCAGACAGCTCTAGTAAATAGGCTAAATGTATTTTCCGAACACTCAGAAATGTACAAAGCGTATTTGTACCAGTTTTCGTAACTTACAAATATTTAATTCGGTGTCCAGCGGGAGGATGCAGGCGATATAGGCCTATTAAAGTGGAGAAACTGTTAAATACGATGATAGCCATTAGCCTTCCAGTGGCCTCTTTGCCCGACATAGCAGGGCAAAGTAACTATTTGATGATATATTTTTTTTTTAGTTCATTAAAAAAATTAACAATTCGCAGTATTTAAAAAGAATATGTTTATTAGTTTATACAATAACTGCATTAAGCCTATGTGGAGGGATATTTTACCTTAGAGTAGCCGCTTTATCTTGCCCTCCCCTACCAATAAAAGTTTCTTGAAAAATGTTGTTGACACTTAAACATTTTAGCAGGAGAATTTTGTTTTGTGAAAGTCTCGCCATTTTCATGTTGGATTAGTACTGTGCATTCACAATGAGTTCGACCCGTCTCACTTGTACACCCCGCACCTAGTCACTTGCTTCGGCCTTTACAATTATAAATTTTCATGTTGGATTAATACTGTGCATTCACAATGAGTTCCACCCGTCTCACTTGTACACCACGCACCTAGTCACTTACTTCGGCCTTTACAATTACAAATTTTCATGTTGGATTAGTACTGTGCATTCACAATGAGTTCGACCCGTCTCACTTAAACACCACGCACCTAGTCACTTACTTCGGGCTTTACAATTACAAATTTTCATGTTGGATTAGTACTGTGCATTCACAATGAGTTCGACCCGTCTCACTTGTACACCACGCTCCTAGTCACTTACTTCGGCCTTTACAATTACAAATTTGCATGTTGGATTAGTACTGTGCATTCACAATGAGTTCGACCCGTCTCACTTGAACGCCACGCACCTAGTCACTTACTTCGGCCTTTACAATTGCAAATTAAAACTTTACATGTAGTAGGCACGCCTGCATTTTACGTTTGAGTTAGGCTGAACTACAGTTTCAATATAGGCGAGTACTTGCAGATACTTTCCGTCGTGATTAACTCTATAGGCTGTTCACGGTCAAATGAACACTTTTGAAAGCCCTGCTTAAGATCTACTAGTATGCACGTAATGTATTCTTCCGCATTATGTAAAATTAACATTGCCATGGGCTTTATCACTTTATTCATGAGTCGGTCAAATAAAACTGCGAAATTTTCAGGAAAGTAAATATAATGAAAAATCTGCTCATTTTCACACGTTAATGCATACAAAAAAGCGAAAGAAATAATTTTAAGTTATTACAAATAGCTACCTAATATTTTATTATTTGGCGTTAAGATATGGAACTATTTTCCATCCATTGCTACCAACTTTACTGGGCAAATGTCACTCAGTGCGCCCATTAAAATAAATGCGTTCTGGGGCAGTAATATTCTTTAAGGTTAGTTTCAAAAGTGCTCTCTTTATAGTGCAAAGCCTTTAATGCAGAGGTATTTAAATATCTGCCTGTACGGTGACATAGTCGCAGTCCCGTTTATCCAGCCTCCTTAGAGGCGTACACTACGTTTAAATCCGGGATGCGATAACTAATGCCTCGTACGCCCAAAGCTCTCGGAAGCCACTGTATTACAAACAAGTCACTCGTTGTAGACTCGAGCACAGGTAGGAAGATATTCAAACGTTTTTACATGTCAAGGGTCTGACGGCCAATCAGAAAATTACGTTTCCTCCTGGGTGAAATTTCAGTCTTAGCAATGGTGTGCACTGCATCGCTGTAGGCTGTTCACGGTGAAGTGAGCACTTTTGAGGGGCTAGTTAGTTTTCTCTTATCAGCGATTTTTTTTCTTCTTCCGCCCCTTTTTGAAATTAATATTACCATGTAAGTAATAAATACTGTGTGTACTCGGGAGTTGACGTCTGGGGCAGGATTTACAATGGTTCACCGCGTCCGTCCGTCATACATTCGTCCGTCTCCCAGACGAGCGATTTACAACCAAACTTCGTACGTCCGTCGTAAGTTCAGTGTTACAAACTAATTAAAAACATAAATCTTTACACGTAGGAAAAATTCTCCATAGTAAGTGAACATCTTTGGCGGTACTGTGTTTTTTAGTACCCAAAACGCACATACGCGTACGTAACGGAAATTAATAGAAGTGAAAAATATTTTGAATTCCATATAAAGCATGATTTCATTACTTTTACTATTGCGCAAAAGGAAATCGTGTTTCCAAACGCAAATATCAATTAATCTTCAGGAAAAATTAATCTTAATTTCTTTTCACACTTACATAAACAAGCATATGAAAACGAAAGAACTGTCTAAACAAAACACTGCAAACAATACACAACCTCGTGAGGAACTCGGGTATGAACGAGCAACAAAACGTGCAAGTTCAGGAGGCTGTAATTTCATCCGTTCGTCCGTCAAAAGTCAAAGCTTGACAAGGTTTTGTCAGACGGGGGTATAGAATTAATGGCCGCCTCTGATTGGCTGTTGGTCGCGTGATTTATGGGCGGATTACGGACGGACGCGATGGGTTGCTGTAAATCCTGCCTAAGGCTACCATCAAGTATAATAAATTTACTATTATTCCAAATTAGATGGCTTCGAAAACTGCTCACTTAACCACGAATAGCGTATACAAATAGCTGTATATTCTTCAGGGAAAGTTAAAATTCGGGTACGAGCTCCATAACGACAAAAAAATAGAACGAGCTTCGTACTTACACAATAAGGTATACTACATTCACAGTCACTTCAAACTTTTCTGAAGCCCTGCTAATGTTCTACTTCCAGGATATTCGTCCGCCTCATGGAACAAAGCTTAAGAAAAATTACACCAGAAGGCCAACGCACCGCATTCGTGCGCACTCAGTGTAATAATATTGTGGATAAGAACTATTTCTTACTAGGAATTACCAACGCACCTATTTTGTCACTGCCTTTATTCGTATAAATTGTAAATGAAAAAATATAGATAAATTATAAGTGAAAGTTTAAATTAACCAAAAATAAGGCATATAAGGCATTTTTATGTTGATACGAGTATAAGGCGCCATACATGGAGTGTTTTTATTTTAAGGTTTAATTAAAAAAGTGTGAAGAAATCGCGAATAGACTATAAAGATCGCTCACGGAAAACTGAGAACCTTTGAAATTAATCTCTAAAAAAAATCGCCGCTCATAATTACATAATTACGCCCTGGCACGCAGACCCCCAGTTAAGTTGGTAGAAAATTAACCATAATAGTTCTACAATTTAACGTGTTGAGAGTGAAATATGCAAATTTATGGTTAGAGCTGGCGCGTTGGTATGACAAAAGTAAAAAGGAAAAAAAATAGGGGCATAGATGAGAGTATTGATCTTTTCTGGCAAAAAGTTGTATTTTGCAGAGCATTTATTTGCCGATACACGCGTATTCGCGCAAACAACTAATTCACGAAATTGGAGTTCAGCTCGTTGTTCATTCATACCAGTTTTTTTTTTTTCTAACTCTTGTTCGGTTTGTTTAAATTCGGTGGAACTATAGGTGCGTAGTGAGTGGTCGGGGTGTAGATCTTCAGCAGGGCTTCATAAAAGTAGGGACTAACCACCAACAGACTAAACCCCTACGGCCTGTACCTCATGGCTTCGAGTCCTTAAAGCTCGAGGGAGGTCGTCGGAAAGGTTTAACCTCGTCGAAGCAGGTGCGCCCCGGCAAACAGCGGTCGTTTTTTTCTTCTTTTTTTTTTCTCCCCTCTCTCCACGGCGTTTCACTTTTAAGCTCATCCGCGGATCCCGGCTCAGGAAGCAGAGAGGTCAAACGCGCAGAGAAGCGGGTGCGAATTGGGAAACATCCTCCACTCAGGAAGCTGTAGCGCTCGAGTGCGCGAGCAGGGATCAGCTTGTTCTTAGCCCGTGGTTCTGTCCCGTGGTGAAGAGATGCGAGGCCGTCTCTTGCCCTCCTTCACCTTTCCACCACTGGCAACTGATCCAGTTGGTACTTTTCGTTAACACTCAAGGGGCTAGTGTCCACTCCATCTTCGAATTTTCCTGCAAATCTTCGAGATGAAAATGTATGGCCACAAATAAAAAATCAGAGCTAGACATGACATGGACGACTACGTGAAGAATTTTTTTTTTTTTTTTTTTTTTTTTAATTTGTAGGGTTTCAAATATACCCGTATTTTCTCCATGTGGGACTGAAATTATTAAGTAATTAGATAATGTTTGATTATGGTTACAGATGTGGCACTAATCATGTAAGAGAAATAAGTAGGATTTAGAAATAACTGTTAAAATGTTCCCTATGTCATAATTAGCTTGGTTTTTAAATATTGAATCCGAAAATTTAGTTAATGAGGAAAATACGTAAATCCAAGATAGCAAGGATACTTCTCCCTTAAAGTCTATTCACGATTAACACTTTGAGGTCTGAGAGACTTTACTGGCTGTCGTGACAAGCTAGAAGTGAATGTTCTATATACGCCTCCACTAGTTCACCACTTCTACTGGTCTGTGTTTTTCCACTCGCCAGCTTCCTATTGGTTCGTATTACACACCGCATGCTCACCATACCTACAAGTGCCATTATTGGCTAGCTGTCAGCCAATGAGTAGGCGAGTTGACTGTGCCTTAGTTACAGCGTGATGTACGATGTACAGTCCATCATGTTCAATTTAATAACTAAAACAATACTAAATTTTTTGCTCACAAAAATTACAAGTGATATTTCGTAGTGTTCATATAAGTACATAATAAAAACTAGCGACGCAATGGATGCATATCCATGCTAGTTTTGTCTTCGAAGAGTAGAACACTCTTCTTACAACCGTTGCCCGAACTAGACTAGGGCATAGCCCTCGATGTGTTAAGGGAGCGCTTTCGAAATCAACCTTAGAGAAAAGTCACTGCTCCTAAATGCATTATATTTTAACAAGCGCATTGAGTGGCATGCGCTCATAATGGCAAGTAGTTCCATATATTAAAGTAAAAAAAAAAAAAAAAAAGTGTCAGGTAACCGTTTGAAATAAGTAGACACCTTTAAAATTCGTGTTATTATTCGAGGACACGTTAAACTTTAAACACTGTTACCTTTGCAATACGTTTGTCATTGGACCATACTTTATTTGACACGCGCTGACCAACTCTGCGCCAATACAAAACACTTAATAATTGTATGCCCCAATCACGAGCAATTCAGTCAGAAAGGGAGTGACTTTACATCTATGCAGCAGCAAATGTAGAAACGGCGTCGGCCCCAGTATATACAGTACTGCGAAGTTTAGCCTGATGCCTAATAATAACGCAAATGTTGTAGGTCCCTAGTAATGAGGTATATTGTTTATTTTGCTCACTGTTTTTATAATGTATCGAAGAGTAAAAATTACCAGATTTATAACAGATTTTCTTTTTCAAATAATTCCACAGATTCGCATGACCGGCGCATTAAAAAAAATGATGAGGTCCATGGCAACGTTAATTTTACATAAGGCGGAATAATACACGACGTGCATACAAGTAGATCTTAAGCAGGGTTTTCAAAAGTGCTCATTTTACCGTGAACAATCTATAGAGGACAATGCTCGAGTACAGCTAGCGCAAAATTGTAAGAATATTTCTCTGTTAAAAAAAAATAACAAAAGTGATCAAAATGTAATTCCGTTGTTCGGCTATTCCTGTTAGAATGTTATTAAGAAACTCCATAATTTCAAGGCTAATCTTCGAATAAATAACCAAGAATTTTGTGTAAGCAGGTAAATTAACACAATGGACCGTGGACCTTGTTACATACGAAAAAAAATATATATAACGTTGTTATCTCGGCGTTTCATTTGCTGTTAGCCGGTCAATCATGGAAGCCTGAATCGTTGTTGGCCAATAGGACAGCTGTAAGTGAGAATAGAGACCAATAGAACATTGCTTTCTGGCATTGTGGATGCCGTTCACTCACTTCCAGCTCGTCTTTAACGCTTGCAAAAGTGAGCCGACACCAAAGTGTTAACACTTTGGGCGCGGTGCATATTTACGGACCACTAAAACATGCTTGAAGTAAGTCACCTATATGCAAGACTGCATGGCCTTCAGTCCTGTTGGTCTCTCCATTCCCATTTACAACTGTCCTATTGGTTCACATGACACTGGACACACACTTACCACACTGTACATAGCATAGCTCATCACTGACCGGCTCTCGACCAATATAATGCCGAGTTGAGTGTCCCACCGAATGTTCTTTCCTATGTATAATAATGTACAATCTTTCGTGTTTATTATAGTAGTGTACACGTTGTGTGTTATTAATGTAATATTTAGGGATAGGAAAATTTCGCGAATTCATTCCGGGACAAGATAGACCTCAAACACATATACAATAAAGTCCCCTTCGCAATTGGATCACAGTTTATTAGACCCCACTGCACGCCTCTGGGCCAATAGCCGACTTGCAAGGAAACACCTCGCGAATCCCATAACCGCCAGGTGTGGGGCAACAGCCAATGAACACACAGCTGAGGCTCGAGTTTACACAGGACTGAGGAGTCTAGCCTACAGGTCCTTGAACTCGCGGAATGTGCCCATCCCTAGTATGATTACACTGCATGGAACCTAGTGAACACTGCTGGCGAAGTAATATTTCATCTCCAGTGTCTTCAAACGAACTCCGTACAACGCAGTTTTAAAATTCAGGCGCCGTAATGTACGTCTGCGGGAGCCAGACTTTTAAAGCATGTAATGACGGTATCAGAAAAGTATACGTGTGCCTTAACTAATTTTAAAGGTGGGCTTAGGAAAATATATTTTACAAAAATTCAGGGGCAGCTACAAATCGAGGAATATTCAAACATTTCCTTTTTTTTTAAGCAATTTTTTTCTGGAATTGCAAAAAAAAAAAAAAAAAAAAAAACCCTTCTGCGATTTTATATGAGTCGTGGAGTAGCTCTTGACATCTTCTATTAGTGTGAATTATCTCTCTCTGTTTGTAAAACTAAAAGTGTAAAATTTGTGTTTTGACATGTATTTATGCAAGAAATATGTCTTCAATTTTTTTTCGATTAAAGAGTAATTAAGCTGGGCTTACAACCATCCGTCGTACACGTCAGTCGGCTGACCGTCAGTAAGTCCGTCATCCGTCAACCCGTCTGGTCAGAAAATGTTCAGTGTTACCACCCAAAAACACAAACTTTCTCACGCAGAGAGAAATGTTTTTAGTGAATGTCATATATATATATATATATATATATATATATATATATATATATATATATATATATTCTCTTTCACTAACATAATTTATCGGCATTTCCTCTGACAATCTGCACGCCATATTCAGCTCATTTCGAAAGTTTCCCTGCGATTGGTTGAAGATCACGTGACCGCCGTTCGGACGGGCGACTGACGGATGTAACGGATGGTTGTGAGTCCCTCTTTACTGATAATGTCTAAAAGTGGAACAATAAGTGGCAACACATAGAATAACAGACGTTTTCGTGGCCAAAGCGTGTCGTTGTAAGTCAGAATGTTATTCACCAACTTGGAACTTCATCCACGCCTGTGTGGGTAGGCAACACCTAAGCAAAAATGAAAATTCGTATGTGTGGTAGTTTATTACGAGGATTGGCGATGGCAAAATCATTTTATCTTACATTTATTACTTATTGTAGAATTATTTGCGACTCTGCTTTAACTGCGATAGTCTCCAGTGGTACAATTGCGTTATTATTGTGTTTACTGTCGATAAACTTTATTAATGCCAACCAAACGTTTCCAAAAAGCACTCTAAGAAATTATTCGCAAATTTACTGTATGAGTGTATACGAAGAGTGAAAAAGCTCGAATGGTAAAGATATATCCAATACGTTCATGCTAGTGTTCCTATAGTTATAGGCTGTTCACGGTAAAGTGAGCACTTTTGAGGACCTAGTTACTTTTTTCCATTCAGCCATATTTCATCCTTTAACAACTTTTTAAAATAAATATTGCAATGTATTTAATAAACACAGTGTGTATAATCTATCGCACTTGGAAGTTAACTTCTAAAGCTAAAATAATATATATTTATTGACTGTTATTCCAAATGAGAGGGCTTTCAAAAGTGTTCACTTTACCGTGAATAGCCTATACTCAGGAAACAGTAAAGTGCTTACGAAACTTCCCAACTTGGTGTAGTAGCGCGACGCTAAACATTCCATTATTGGTAGCCAGATGTGTGGTATTATATCCATAAGATACATTGGTCAAAAACTTCCAATTCTGTTTAGGAAGTTTACCATAGATTTTTTTATAGAGTACGCGATAATCGTCATGAGTGTATGTCACAGTGTTATTTGTAACAAAGTAAACCGAGCACTTTCCAGAGCCCTGTTCCAGTTCTATTTGATGCATATAGTGTACTCTTCCCCCATATGTAAACTTAATATTCCCCTTAAGCATTAGCACTTGACTCATGCGTCGGTCAACTGAAGACGTGAAATTAAAAAATTTTACAAATCTGCGCATTTTTACACCTACATGCATTAGAAAACTGAGAGCAAAATAAATCATTTGAGTATTCGCAAGAATGTTTACCTAACACTTTTAACTTAACGTTAAGACGTGGAACTAGTTTCCCCTTCATCATAACCAAGTTAACTGGGCGTATGCTTAGTCAGTGCGCCCGTTAAATCATATGCAGTTAGGTGTAGCGACATTTTTCATTGGTTGATTTCAAAAGCGCTCATTTTACCGTGAACAGCCTATATACATTTTTATTTGCAATAAACACTGCAATACAAATTATAGGCCATTCACGGTAAAGTGAGTGAGTGAGTGAGACAATAGTCAATTAATATATTTTATTTTAGCCTTAGACGTTAACTTCCTAGTGCGGTTGAATATACGCACTGGATTTGTTACATACACGACAAAATATATTTAAATATGTGGTTAAAGGATAAAAAACAAACTGAAAGTAAAACATAACTAGGACCTCAAAAGTGATCACTTAACCGTGAACAGCCTATACATCGTTCATTACCTTCATTAGCCTCCTTAAGATGTTAGTCTAAAAGAATATAAATTAATATTACACTCTCTAAGAGTCTACCTCACTTGTGTGTGTAACAGAAAGGCCAGACGTGAAGGAGAGTTGAAGAGCTTGCCTAATTTTCTTTGCACGCCACAAGATGGCGCTACGAACAAGCAGAAAGCATTACAGAACTTTCTTGTGTCGAGACTAAAAAATTGCTACAGAACTATGAGAAATTCAGTTTTGACTTAGGTCCACCCACTGTATTCTTTATATTCAGTAGAAGGGTTATGGTAATTGTGAATGTTTTTCAGCAAACTCTGTATTGCAGGTGTATGTCAAAAAATTAGAAGCAAATAATATGTTTTAAATATTTACACTCCTGCATCCTTAATATCATATTTTAATAAAAAACCCTACCATTTGACAGTCTGGTTAGTTTTTTAATTTGTATTCACAACTACACGGACGATATATATATATATATGGTAGTAATTTTGGGATAATTGAAAACTCGATTTCTTAAGTTAATTAAAGCATTTTCAGGACAGTAAATCTTGTAGACAGGTAAGATAAACAAAAAAAAAGTAATCAAACAATTTCGTGAACAATTGTCTTAATGTTTACTAACTTGATTCTCCCAAAAACATGAAGCAATTTTATAAATATTTTGAAGAAAAAAAAAACCAAGCATAGCACCCGGAATATTGAAATTTCACACAAGGCAATTTACTTGCGCTGGGCTACAAAGTGAGTTATCCAGATTTATATTTTAAATTTTCGTAAAGGAACACATTCACAATAAAATTATTCCACCTTTCTACTTATTCTAACTGGCCCTATTATAGTTTTCTCAAAAATCTGGAAAATCCAAAGCACTCAGTGATAGAGAAAATATTTCTCTCTGCAGTAAATGCGCAGACTTGATGCTGTAGTTCCCCAACGCCGTCACACCACTATTTATTGCCGACTGCTCCAAAAATCTCAGTGGAGCATAAAAAGTGCGAAACTTTACAAAAGAAAATGGCTGGAAGTAGGAGAGCGGGAAAGCAAAAAAGGAGACGACAAAAAAAAATGAGACATAGTAAGGGAGATCTGCAAGAAATCACTTGCTATGGGACTTTTAACGAAAGGACTTCACAGTTTCTTTAAAATGGTAGGTACGGTTCTTCTCACATTGATTACTAAGCGTCTTTCTAGTTTTGATACAGAAATTGGAGGAACAACGTCAGAACATTTTCCTGTAGCTATTATTCTACCTCTCTCTCTCTCTCTCTCTCTCTCTCTCTTTCTTTCTTTCGTCACACATATTTCGCCTCCCCGTAACCTCTCTCCCCATTTCAACCTCTGTATTTCATTATCTCTTTACATACACCCTTTCTTTTCCTATTTTTTCTCTATCTCTCTCTATCTCCATCTATTTCTCTCGGCTTATATATACGCAGTGCAACCTGCAATGACTTGTTAACCTCTTTGTGACACGCCCAACCGAAAAAAAAAAAACACATATCTTAGTAATTTAGTACCTGGAATGATCGAAACTTGCTTTGCCACAACGTAAACACCACCTTAACGTTAACAGAACTGTTACGAGGTAATGTTGACACTAAAGTACTTAATGTTACATTAACATTTATAGCTTAACAGTATGTTATATTAACAGCAGCATTAGCTACTGACGGTTCACAGATAACCAAAAATTACTGTTGCAGTAACATTAATATTGTTGTCACGATATTAGACTTTTTTCTGTGTGCTTGATGTGTGCTTGCATAGTATTTTCGTTACCAATTGGGAATACGTGTTTGAGGGAAGAACACAAAAAACACGTGCTACGGAATGCATGTACATGGTGATATTTGCCAGTACGTCAAATTAAACGGAAGGAAATCTGTACTCTGGAAAATGCGATCGCCCGAACAGGAATCCCGAGTTTTACCGAGTGAGCCCGAAGTGTCGGTATTAAACACTGAAACAAAAAGTTGCTCCTTGGCCTAATTTCGTCAAGATGGGTGCAATTGATTTTTAACTAATTTCTAATAAGTTTAGTTGGTAGGAAGGATTTGACTTCTCTTTGAAGAAATAACGTTATAAATGAAACTAGAAACTTACTGAACAGCAGTAAGACAATTACAAATACACACGTGACTTACCCGGGACTTGAACCCAGATACCCTCCTACTATAAGCTATCGTGTAATACATTGCGTTACGAAGATCGGCTCCGGAGCATCAATGATAGGGTTTACTAATCGAAATTGTTTACAGGGCTTTTATTTTGAAAATGAGTAACTGAGAAACATAAAACATACACGTTTAAATGGTCCACCGTAGCGCTACTCGTGTGAAGAATTTATTGGAACCAATGGTTGTTTGGTCCCTGAGATATTACATAAAAAAAATTTATTTCCGTATTTAATGCCACCGTACAAAATTGTCAGAGAAATAGGCTCTGTATACGATGTTTATTATGTATACTGTCCACATACAAATGTTGGTTGAATTAAGTTAAATTGTTTAACATAGGGGAAAGTCGCCAACATCGTCCCACCAATCATACCGCCGCTGATTTTCTATAAAGCAGGACTAGTGGAGCGCTCTCACGGTGAATACTTGAACTACTAGATATTGAGGAGTCTGTGAAAATAGCCAGTCAGTGTAAGCACGTGTTGCGTTTTTATTACAGTTACATTGTTTGAGCGTTTGCTGATGTAGTTTCTCTACTCCATATGTAAGATAATACAGCACTTCATGGTAAGTGTTATTATATTCCATGCAGTTATCATTGTGGTGCGAGTAATATTGAACATAACGGCTGGTCGCTTTGTAGCGAGGCACTTCTTTTAGGTTAGAAATTACGTAAAGAGTGAAGTTGTGCGCAGTTGCCTAAATCGTACCACTGGTGGGGCTCCTAATTCGTACCGGAACGAATTGGGATATCGTATTATTTGAGGTTCTATATTTGCGACCTATTTGCATCAATTATATAAATTTTAAATAAACACAGGTAACAAACGTATTAATTGTGTGTTAGAGAATGGCGGAAAGGAAATATGGTCCCAGGAGTGAATCAGACATGGAAAGGGCTCTGGCAGCGTACAGAAATGGTGACATGGGGTTCAACGAGTGCTGCGGCCAGTACGGCATTCCAAAACCAACGCTTAAGTTCCACTTGGACTGTAAAAACGTAATTGTTAACGACGGTGCGAAGGCGCTTGGACGGACTACTACCTCGCCACTTTAAATGGAAAATCAACTTGTAGAACATATTTTAAAATTGGAAGAACTACTTTTTGGAGTCACAATTACCGATGTACGCAAGCTGGCATATCATATAGCAGAGCGCAACACATTCCACATTGTATTGTTGTGTATGTGAAGAAACATTTCTGGAAGATGTGGTTCAGGGTTTAGTGTGCGCATCCTGGGTTCATGAGAGTTGTGCGGGTGTTAGGTCAGAACTGAAACATTTTGTTTGTGTAGCGTGTAAATAATTGAATATTTCTTGCATTTACCGTAGAAAAATAGTCAAACTTGATTAGTATTTAAGTACTACAATAATCCTGTGTGTTATTACATGCTGTCTTGTTTGTTCTCTCATTTGGTTTGATTTATAATGTTGTGGTACGATTTACGACACAGGGGTACGATTTAGGAAACCAGTTTCCTATATCGTACCAGTTGCAGCCGGTTACAAAAAGTTCGTTATTTCTTCTCCGAAGCAACATTTTGAAATGTAACCCACATAAATGTACCCATATATAGTCATACTTTTTGATACAAATTCGTAAAATCTTGTAATTTTTTTCATTTGAAACAGATAAAATTGCAAATGTAAAAAGTTGTAGGATATAGGAAACTCTCCCCTATCTGTCAAACTTACCTAAATGTCTTATGAAGCTACATTTTGGACATCGTTGTTGGCCCATTTAAATCATGAAAGTTTACTTGGCCTTCTGTGGCATTTATACTGTTCACAATTTGGTACAAATTTATTTGAAATGTTCAAGTGTAACATTTGGTGCGAATCGGTTGATTTGTCCTTGAGACATGGCATAAAACATCCATAATTTTCATGTAGTGATCTTCATAAATGGATGACAAAGAAGCAATATAGTAGCAATTTGATGTTTGTTTACTACCAATATACGCAGTTAAGTTAAAATATATGATATATTTCCGTAGATATCGCCCACAAAACTAAAATGATTTTATAACCGCCATTCTGAAGATAAGTGTCCTACTTAAAAATCTACATTTATTATTATGTCCTGCCACAGTACAACATCTTCAGAACGCCAGATTAATAGATTTGTAACGATGGCCTTTAGGAATTAATGACCTGCAATAATAATTAAGAGATGTTCGATCCATTGAAAAACGAACTTTTCAAACAACTTTATTTAAAGATGATCAGAAACTACGCCAGAGTAATTCCTTGAACTTAGATCTCGTGTTTTTAAACAATTTTGTGGCAAATAGCTTGCCCTTTCGTGAAGAATTTAACACGCCACTCGACAGGCAGGCAAAGTAACACACGATTTCAAACTGAAATGTTTTTCTTAGGAATTGTTCGCCTGAGATCGTTGCACAAAAAAAAAAAAAAAAAAAATGTATGCCATTTTAGATTTTAAAATTAATATCTACCATATCAGGGCTTCGATTTTTTTTTTCAGTGATAACACAGAACCCCCAGTTCTCGTAGTCATGGGGAGAAGCGGAGTTATATTACCTTGGAAAACTTCACATATTTCACATCTCAAATGCCAGAAAACGCTCTTCTCTAGCTTTAATTTTCATCTCAATTATTTCACAATTCTTCTGATATAAAATTTTAGGAGTATCAATTTTCAAGCGATATTATTTTTTTCTATCTATTTTTTCTCGAAAAGACTTCAGGACAACTTCTGTTCAAACGTAATTTAGTTCCGGACCACTATCGTGATTGGCTCATTTGGATTGTTAACGTGTCTTATCTTCCCGCCCGCGAATCACGGACGGTCAGTACCGGAGAAACACCTAATTCTGATTGGCTCACTCGTGTAACGGACTGTCTTCACACAGAGACAGACGGCCAATAGTAAAATGAATTCGGCAAGTGTGCACATAGCATATTGAAGTCGAGCCCCTGCGTAAATCTTTTCGCGAAAAACACGTGGCCCTACGTATAAGGCATCACACCACTAAGATTTGTACCCGGATATCAGAATAACCGCGTATTTACTGCTTACTGGTGTAGTAGTCAGGCGACTCCCGCCAAGGCGGGCCGGGTTCGATTACCGGCGTGGGTGATCCGGGATTTGCGCATGTAGGAGACGTGGATGACGATGCCGTTGGCCGGTTGGGTTTTCCCGGGGCATTCCCATTTCCCCACCCGTTGCATTCCACTGCTGCGTCGTATTCACTTCGTTTCACACTCGCCGGCGCTCGTCGCCTCCTTGTCACCGGCTCCGCCTTGTTGAAAACACGTGATTAAAAAACTATTGTATCGGCCCTATTTTGCTTTAACGTATAGGTATAGATAGCGATTTATATAACTTTCGGTACCCCAGAGATAAGTTTCGAGTTCTCATTTCAACTTGAAAGATAAGTTTCTTGGGGATGAATAAAATATTGAAACGATTATTATTTTTTTTTTTTTTTTTTTTTTTTTTTTTCAAAATCAGTTTTATATTACACTATCTACCAAAAAGTAATTGGGCACCTGTCCACAATGTTTGCTCGGTGGTTGTCACCCCGTTAGAATCTCGTAGGGCCACCTCTTGCGGCTATAACAGCAGCCACCCTGTCTGGCATGCTCTCTACGAGTGTTTGCAGGACATCCACGGGGATTCGTCGCCATTCCTCTTGCAACCATGCCATGAGTTGAGCAATGGATTTTGGCCGCGCCTGACGAGCCCTCGCCCGGCGATCCAATTCGTCCCAAAGATGTTCTATATGGTTTAGGTCGTGGCTCTGGACGGGCCAGTCCAATCGGCGAACATTGTTATCGGCCTACCACTGCACAGTAGCCCTTGAAACATGGCACCTGGCATTGTCATCCTGGAAGTAACACTATAAAAGTGTGGGTTTTGTCTTCAAAAGCAAATAAATTCCCATTTAAACATAGCCTCGTGTTTAAACGTACGTGCATGCTTCCCAAAGGGTTATAATCGCGTTTAGGCGTCAGCAACGGAAAAACTGCGTACCAGTTATGCAACTTGCCCTTAGAGGCGATGAGGCAAGCGATGAATGAGCAACAAGATGTCTGGAAAGCGCAAAATATTTGTTTGCAGGCGGCAACCTTAAGCTCCTGCCACACTGTAAAATTTTCGCCTTCAACTATATTTGACAATAAGATTTGAAGACAGTATACGGCCACCAAATTTTTCTTTCCAACAAATTTTATCAAATAATCTTGAATGTACTTGAAAATGTTTCACACTATGAATTTTTTTTTACTGGAGAAAGTTGTTTGAATTATTAATTAATAATTATTTTATATCAGTCCATTGCAGGAAGAATTGTAACGAATGTTATTTATTTCCGCTACTTTATTAAATTCAAATTTTATGTATCAGATATGTTTGCTGTGCAATGAAATTTAATGCCTCTGATTTCGTATTACTATGTGCAATATTCGCTTAAAATAGCATCCATGCTCAGACAGCTCCTACGTGAATTACTATGTGCAATATTCGCTTAAAATAGCATCCATGCCCAGACAGCTCCTACGTGAATTAATTCTTTTCATAACCTACTTCGTTTCCAGCAATTGTTCGTTATTTCAAAGTTTCCTGGCGTCCATTTTGCCGTGCACGAGTCTGATCGGCTGAGACCGTCAGACAGCAAAGAAATTTTAGAACTGTTCCAATCATCAAATGTTTGATGGAAACTGAAGCCATCTAGCTTTCTCAGACAAATATTTCCTGCATTCATGACGTTTCGATGACGCCAAAATTGTCCAACTTTATTTGACCAAACTTACTGGGAAACAGTTTGACGGGAAGATATGGTAGTGTGACAGCGGCTTTATGGGTAGGCTAAGGAAATTTTTGCGTTTTGGACGACTTACAGGCTTAACTCCACGGTCCTATAAATTCTCGAGACTCGGGTTTCTGTACGCTGGCTGTTGCCTCAGTGTGTAGCTATAGGCTATTCACGGTAAAATGAGCACTTTTGAAAGCCCTGCTTAAGATCTACTTTTATGCATGTTGTGTATTCTTCCGCTGTATGTAACTTTGACATAACCATGGGCCTCATCACTTTATCCACGCGTCGGTCAAGTGAAACTGTGATATTATTAGGAAAGTAAATATTTTACTAATCTGCTAATTTTAACACTCTGATGTATTAAAAAACCGAAAGCGAAAGAATTAATTTTAAGTTATCACAAATAGTTACCCAGCACTTTTTATTTGACTTTAAGATACGGAACTACTTCCCACCCATAGTTACCAACTTTACTGTGCGTATGTCACTCAGGGCGCCCGTTAAAATATATGCACGCAGGGGCTGTGACATTTTTCTATGGTTAGTTACTAAAGTGCTCGCTTAATCGCGAACAGCCATTATCAAAATTCACCTCAGGCCAGGTTGTACAGCATTTGGTCCTTGTATCCTTGCAGGTCTGTTATTGGCTCAGAGTTGAAATGGACGTGTATAATAAACTACATTTCAATAGCAAACATTGCATAATTATACATGTGTTTTAAGTCTAACTTATCCTCAAATTAACTCGAGAAATCTTCTAGTCCCTATTTATGGAGCCTCCATTCTTGTGTTTCATATTTTTAATTAAATCATATATTAACATTAATATTCTTCAAAGCAGAAATTAAAGTCAATAATTGGTTGTCAGTTCATAAATTGGGCTATTGAAACATAAATTTGGTGTTTACAACGTGCAAAGGTCAGCGAAAATCGCTATAAATAACCCTCTGTTTATAGTACTTCCTCTTCTGTGATACACTATATTCAACTATAGCGACAGTGTTGTATCTTCTATTAGCATATAGTTTTTAAAACTCGATAGTATTGAAACTCTATTGTATTCGCGTAAAATCCTGAGAAAATAGAATACGCACGAATCATATTTGTGGTTTTTTCCCCACTACCTTCTCAATGCTTCCTTAGAGTCGTTCGTGACCTTGGGATTTTAAACAAAGCCCGCCATCTTACATTTTTATATTTTAGTATATTGGATGGATTTTTTTTCGGAATTCATGACACAGGGTATAACCTAATGTGTTTTCTGAAATCTGTTCTGTTCGACTGCCGTAGCTATTATGACCTGTGTAGTAGCTCCCACAAAATAATCGATTATTTTACCTCGGCTGTTACAATTTTAAAAATATCAAATGCAGAGAAGCTGTACCAGTTAGAGAGCATTAAGCAAGGTATTATTCATGCTTTGTCGAGCCAATAATTATAATGCACCTCCTGAAATCAAATTTGAGACAGAGAATGTATAAAAATAATTCGACAAGTGCTGGACCCCCTTAACGGCCGGCCAAAACCTCCCCAACTCTGACCTTGTGTGCGTGTAGTAGAAGCCCTGACGTCACCTCCGAGTTAGGAAAAGGAGGGAACTGGGTAGAAATAATGCCAGGGCGAATTTCTAGCGGGTGTGGGACATCATGTAGAGGGGTAGGAACCCGCATATGTCGCCCCTTCTCTCCACGGCAGCTAGCGTCACGTCATCACAAGCCAGCTGCCGTGAAATTAACGCCGTATTCTCGGTACCTGCAGCCGACGAGAAGGGAGGATGAGAAGTAGCGTTGGGGGGTGGATGCTCTTCCCAAACTACCCCTAGCAGGTATTTCGAGTACTCGCCGGTGGGAAGTTTCGAGGCCCGAGTTTCTGCTGCCAGAGTTCACGAGCTGTAGAGTTGTCAAGACGCGAGGAGGCCTACGTTCCCCATTCCCCATCATACCACTTTTACTTGTCTCGGATTTCACGCCTTCTCAAGCTGGAATTCCATACGACTCTTCTCGGTCGTATCAATAATAATGCCAGTGAAAACGATCTCTCTCTCTCTCTCTCTCTCTCTCTCTCTCTCTCTCTCTCTCTCTTCTCTCTCTCTCTCTCTCTCTCTCTGTAAAAGTTAGGCTAACATAATTTTTTTTTATTCTTAAGAATTTAGGTAGCTTTGAATTGCTACAGTTCATTAACTATGTTTCGCAGAAGTATGAATATGATTTCGTGAAACGCACACTGTTTACCATTAATTTACTATTTACAGTATTTCCGGAAATTGAAAGTTCTCGAACAGATTAATATTTATTAAGTAAAATTTCCTCATGTAAACGAAAAACATTTCGTCATCTGTCAGGGACATTTCTTTCTGGGTGTTACGGCGAGCTCTTAAGTTTGCTTTCGGAGTTTTTACTAATTGTGAACGCCATAATTTTGCAACCTGTTCTTGCCACGCCAGTGTTAAAATATAAATACGCCTTTATAACGCGAATTTTCCAAATTTTCAAACTTACAAGCAATAACGTGAGGTCACGAAATTAATTACAAGAAATACGTATAAAATTAACACCATATAATAACACCAATATGGAGGAAAAATTACAAAAGTTTTAACCTGATTTAAAGTAATGTACTTAAGTTGGTTACAAACCAAAAAATTTATAATTTTACGTTTTTACCAAACATTCTTCCATTTGTACGCATACCACGTGATGCCATTTTCCTCGAATGAAAATATTTTGCACTTATTACTTTGTGAATAATTTGACGTCAATTCTAAAATTTTTATGTTTTGCAGCAGCCATAATTACAAACGCTGACAAACACTGTACAAATGAAAATAATTACAAAGTAGACTAATTCTGCGGACTACTGCGTGACACAATGACCAAACAGCACGCCATGTATATGAAAAAAATGCTAAATATAAAGAAATGTTTTTATATTTTTAACATATATATTTTTTAATGCATAATCTGTTATATTTGGTGATTACATATACGTCAATGAGCCCATGTCATTAGTTTACTTTGTAAATACTTTTATTTGAACAACATGGTTAGTAGGCCTATTTGTTATAAATGCAGCAAAAACGAAAAATGTTTAGATTTGGCAAAAAATTAAAAATATATATATATGAACTGTAAAATTTTTAATTCGCTTACTATGTGTACAAGTTCAACAGTGTTTGGTAAAATTATAAAATAATAGTTTTTTTTTTGGCATCCAGCACCCTTAATCTACGAATATGACACAATCCCCGACATAACCACGAGCTTGATGGGTGTACACGCTGTACACCTGTATTACATATTCCCAGCCCGGCATGCCATCGCTGACACTTCTGGCCTCCACCGGGCGGTCGTTACGGCTAACTAGCCACCCCTTCTTCACCCCCTCTAGAGGGGTGGATTACGTCCGCACTTGGGTTGTTAGCCGCTCGCGTTAAGCCCGGAAATGACTCTTCTCGGAACTTTGTCCTCTAACTTTAAGAAGGGTCATACATCGCCATCTCGCATTTACGGAATTTTCGCCGTAACTTGCATCACAGATTTTGGGTTTTTTTTTTTTTTTTGTAATCGGCACGCCATAAGACATTGCTTTGCACGTATTATATAATAGTCATTGCTCTAGTACTCTTGTCAGTATTATTTCTGTAAACGTCAGCAGGAAAAAAATATATTAAACTTTTACTGCCGGCAGTCAGTAGTCTGATATTAACCAAGATAGTAGAGATGTATTAGTTTGATGAAACTTTAGAAGATATGATTTATGTAATGTTGTGCGAAAAAGTTCGTTAAACATTCTTAACCCTTTCAGTCCCAGTGTCCTCTATCTGGGACGTTGCATATGAGGTTGCTTGATTGGTCTTACTGTACACAGAAGATTATATCGTCCAATGAGAAAGGTTCCCTACGAGTGGAAGATATCATTCGCTGCTGAGACTATGTTCCGTAGCCTCATAAACCACTAAAAACACAGATATAGGCTATTCACGGTAAAGTGAGCGCTTTTTAAGGCCCACCCAACAGAAATAAAACATCAATAAATATATTTTATTACATCCTCACACATTAACTTTTGAGAGTGATGAAATGTGTATACTGTGTTTATTGGACACACATTACTATTTACCAGGGCCTTAAAAAAGTACTCACTTTACTGTAAACAGCCTATAGATTTTTATTGGCCCCTATGTAAGACAAAGCGTCGCCTGGATATCAGGACAGTTCCGAACAAAAAATTTGTTAGTTGCAACGCCGTATTATATATTAATTTTTGACTGAAAGGGTTAAATGAAACTTTTGGCAAAAACAATGGAAATCCAAGATGGCGGGAACTGGTACACATTAACCTGCAACACTTCTGGCCTCGACGGGGGCCGCGGTGGTGTGGCGGTCAGACTACTCACCTCCCAGCTAGGCAAGCTGCCCGAATTCTCGTTTACGAAATACGTGGCGGGCGTTGACCGATGATGTTTTCTCAGGGCGCTCGCGTTTCCACATGCTCTTGCATTCCGTCGCTGCTCCATCTTCAACTTACTACACATTCACGCTGAGAAAAAGGTTTCGTCGAATCAAACGATGGGATATTCCGACAGGATAATTCACCGTGTAGTCGGGTCAAGTGGTCCAGAACTGGTTTGAGGACTGCTGTCGGTTCGAAGGCCCGATATGAATCCCATCAAGCATTTATTGGACGTGGTGGGGAGGTCCATTCGCACCCAAGATCCTGCACCTACAAATAGTAGGGAGCTGTAGGTATAGGCTGTTCACGGTAAAATGAGCACTTTTGAAAGCCCTCCTTAAGATCTGCTTGTATCCACGTAGTGTATTCTTCCGTCTTATGTAAAATTATCATTGCCATGGGCCTCATCACGTTATTCATGCGTCGGTCAAGTAAAACTGAAATTATTAGGAAAGCAAATATTATACAAATCTGCTCATTTTTGCACTTCGGTGCATTGAAAAAAAAAAAAACCAGAAAGCGAAAGAAATAATTTTAGTTTTCACAAATGGTTACCTAGCTTTTTTAATTTAACGTCAAGATATGGAACTATTTTCCATCCATAATTACCAACTTTATTGGGCTAATGTCACTCAGTACGCCTATTAAAATATATGCATTCAAAAGTGCTCACTTTATCATGAACAGCCTTTAGCTATCCAGACGGCATGGTACAACATCATCTCCACAGGTGTTTCGTTTACTTGCGAAAGCGACGCCACGGCAAGCTGCTACTCTCCGCCGGCTGTAGGAGGGCCTACATGTTACCAGACCTGCACGCAAGGACTTTTGGCACACCACGTCACTGTATATCTGTAGTTGCAGACACAGTCAGATAGGACCACGAGAGTCTGGCTCCCTACCATTTCGCGTTGCGACACGATACCAAGCTAGATTCCACAGTCCTCTACACGCCCCAGTTGAATCGGCTGCCGCCTAAGATAGAACTTATTCTCTTGTTTGATCCCGCTCCACTAAATGGAGCTACCAGAGTGCTCAGTGTTTTACTGTAATCCATTCACGGTTACTTCACACTTTTCTGAAGCCCTGCTACAGTACTACTTCCAAGGTATTCCTTCGCCTCGTCCAAGCTAAGCTTAAAAAAGTCTATAAAAAAAACTACACCAAAGGACAGCGCACCGAATTTGTTCGCACTCAGTTGTAATGATATTTTACATGAGAACTATTTCTTAGTAGGCGCTACCAACACGCATGCTTTATCACTGTTTTTATTCATATTTATGACGAATTAAATGTTATAATTAATAAATTAACATAGGAAAAACTCCAATTCAACAAAAAATATGTTATTTGTATGTTAACAGAGGTATGAAATGCTTGCGAAACGTGACATGTTTAGGAATGACTAAGCACAATATATATGTAGGGTTATTTTTCAAAGGTTTGATTTTAAAAGTACGAAAAAACCGCGAATAGACTACATTGGTTCCGAGTCCTGCAAAGTGTGTTGGATGAGCGGAATTGCAACATCACACGTGAGATCAACATGTATGCTGTAGGTACTGTATGCACTCTACCTTGATTCTGAATTATAACGCTAAATAATATGGTATCTGGAGATACTTATGTTGCTATTGCTGTAAAAATATTTTGATGGTACTAACACCACGTACACTCTCAAAAATTGTTTGTACAATTCTTGGAAACCCATTCGCAAAGAAAATCCTTTGTGAAACTACAACCAGTTTTCTTGTCAAATCTGCAAAACATATATTTGTAATATTACTAATCATAGCCTTACATTATTGAGAAGTGTACATAAAATTATTATCTTCTAGAAAACAAATGTGATGAATTAATAATAGAGCATAGCAGAGGAAATATTTCAAAATATAATTTACAAAAAAAAAAAATAACCGCTTCAAGAGCACGGGGACTAGAACCCACAGCCCTTATATTATTAGTCCCCGCCCTTAACCACAAAACGAACTTGACTTACGAGCTTAACGCTTGTTTTTATACTAAATATTGCTTCAAGTACCTACACAATATTTCGAAAGTTATATATTTAAGATTTCATTTTGAGATTTCTTTGCAGCTAGAAAACATTAAGAGTTATTGAGTAATACGTTTACGGTTTATTGAAATTGTCGTTTTATTATGACGATTTGAGTTGTTTTAAGTGTTTCACGTTATTTAAACTCGTAATACATTTCTTTTCGCACGCAGCTACACTTTACATCGCACGTAGTTTCTGCAGAAACAGCTATATACGGTTTTACGTAGTTGAGTTCTGCTATTTTGCTGAAACCTGTGGATACGGGCTAGTAAAGTACAGACAGTTGTTTAGGTGGATTACAGACACGGTACTTGTAGTTTTACAAACAAGTAATATTACAAGAGGGGGCCGCGGTGGCTGAGCGCTTAGCACGCTCGCCTCCCACCAAGGCGAACCAGGCTCAATCCCCGGTCGGGCCACCGGACCCTCGCATGTGGGGATCGTGCCGAACGATGCCGTTGGTCGGCAGGGTCTTCTCGGGGATATCCCCCCCCCCGCCGCCCCACTCCGGCACCGCTCCATACTCACCCCAATCACCCTCATCGGCTCTGAAGACGTCGCTGTTAATAGCCGCCCAAATCTCTTCACTCACTCACTCAATTTTACTAGAGAAGTCATTGTACTGCTACAAGCATTTGTAAAATTACAACCAACTTCACAGTAAAAATTACAAATATTTTTAACAGTGTGCGTTTGTTGTCTCTATTTTAACAGTATCCTCAGTACACACATTTATTTCCTACAGCCATGACTTTTCTCTCTTTTTTAACGTGTGACCCTACCCCCCCCCCCCCGGCTTATTTTAAATCTACGTTTCTTCCCCGCTAGAAGATAGCTCCTTTAACAATCCTCATTTCGTGAGCTTCTAAAGGTGGATTATGTCTGTCGGCGATCCTTGTTTCGCAGGCGACTCCGCTATTCACGGCACACTTTAGTTTGTAAATTACAGTTTACTTGGCAAAGTTCTTGCCACACTTCTAGCGCCAATCTTTCGCCATTATTTTCCACCCCATTTACATTTAGATTTTAATATATGCAAGCTTCCATTAAAACGTATCCTCGCTTGAAATATACAAGTTGCTATAAAACTAACATTTCCTAGACAGTATTACAAGTATTACACACACTAAATTTGAAAAAGTGGATAGCAACTGAAAGGCAGCGAAATTCAAATATAGGCTATTCACGGTAAAGTGAGCACTTTTTAAGGCACTGCTAAATTTTTCCGTTGAGCTGATTTTTATCGTTTGTCCTCTTTTTTTATATAAACTTTGGCAAGTGAGAAACAAACACAGTGTATACATTCCACCACTCTCGAAGATTAACGCCCGAGGCTGCAGTAAAACATATTTATTAGTGGTTGATGCCTTTTGGCAGGGCCTTAAAAAGTGCTCGCTTTACTGTGAATAGCCTATACTCGAATCATTCCACTTAGAATCGATGGTAAACCACTAGTTATTTCAATGAAACAATTTCACTGGTTGAATAAGTGACGGCCAGCTGCGTGCGGTGAATTAAACATTATACTTTGTTGGATTTTGCCAAATAATTACAAGGACTAAACATATTTCCGATAATCATTAATTATGCTGTGCAGTTAAAGGTAATTTTAAAAAAGTATACAGATTTCGGTGTCCAATACTTGAACCCCGAGAATCTCATTTCTATACTGTCGCGTTACCAATCGAGCTACCATGATAAAGTTGACCCAAAACGGTAAAAGATATGTAGGCCTACTAAAGGTATTTATCGAAGATGTGTCGCTTTAAATTGCATGTCCTTTCTTTTTGATTTTAGTTAGTTGGTAACCTTATGATTGTTAAAACATATACTACAATGAGTATGATTGCTCTCAATTCGACACATTTAATGCAGTTTAAACTTCTTCAACCCGAGTACTGTGATAGTCACGTGAGAGCGAAATACAAAGGTCAAAAACGGAAGGCGCATTTAATAAAAAAAATATAGTTTATTGGTGTTATTAGTTTACGTTTTATTTCATTTGATACACGTTGTTTAACTGGTCCATCAGTAAACAAGACTAATACCGGAAAACTGTTAGTGAAATGGTTGATGAATAACTGGACAATGTCACTGAATCAATACGTCCTGTTAGTGAAATTCTCGCTTATCCAAATTTAGCGTGTACAATAAATAAGTGCTAACATTACTCCAGCCATGCGTGTTTTCGCCCGTTCTTGTGGGGGAAAGAAATCAATTTAATTTTAGGTCGCTATAGTTTGTTGCAGCACACTGGCATGCGCATTGCACCAAATATTCTCATTACCGTTGAGTTGTTGAGTTGAGAAATTTAGGCGGCTCTAACGCTATACTTCCCGCTGTGACTGTGAAGTCACATTCCTGTTCTGTATCATTATTCATGTTACATTTTTATTTCGCCCATCTACAACACTTTCTTCTAAAGGCATGTGTGTGTATATATATATATGTTGTGTGTATATATAGTCTATATTTACATAGAGAGAGAGAAGAAGAGAGAGATCTGATTTTGCACATGAGTATTAACTATTCAGTGTAAAATCATTGTTATATAATTACTAATAATACATTTTTTTAATGCACCTAATTTGTGTTTAGCAAATCACTCTTTAAACAACACGAAAAGATTATTTATTTTTTTAAACTTTATTAATTAAATTGGGCAGTACAGGGTTAACAACGAAGTCTTGAGAGCCGATGATTGTCAAATTAGGTGAGAATGGAGCAGCGCCGGAATGAAAGGGCGAAAGGGAAACGGGAGAACCCCGAGAAAACCAGCCAACCAGCGGTATCGTCCGGCATGAGCCCGGCCGGGGATTGAACCCGGTTCATCTTGGTGAGAGGGGAACAGTCTAACTGCTCATCCACGGCGGTTCTTCTCATTACGGTTGAAACAAAATGCCTTTAAACGAGTAGACCATAAGTTCGCGCTTCAAATATAACAAGACATTTTCAATTAAATCTTTGGAAATTGATCAAAGGTGTGCAGAAACTGAGTAGATGCTATTTATTTTGTTGGCATTGCCACACTAGAAGTAGAAAATTAACATTTCTTAAATTTTTTACCGGAAAAGCGAAACAGCTTATTGGCTAAAATTAAATTCTCAAACTCTTTATTTTGGCCATACACTATATATCCACTCAACAATTTCATTATCATTGTAGCATTATCAAGATATTCTCGAGTTCACTAATTTTAATAAATTATATTTCTTTGCCTGTACTACTTATTTCTTATGGAATGACGAGATTTGTGTTAACCTCGTTCATTCTCACTACACCAGATGTCTTAACGATAATGTCATGTGAATGGGGCAACTCCTACACAAAGGAAAATTTAACTCTCCGCTGAATAAAAAGAAAATTTAATGCGATGTGCCGCTGAAGTGATGAAAAGGGGAAGTGGGTGATGTTTCACGGCATTCCTTTATATCTCAATGCAGAAGTTGGGATGAAAAATTTCACGAATTGCGCCCTTACAGCATTTTTCGAGTGTGCAGCATTCCTTCATTCCTTTCGCCTTGTAGATACAACGCGTGAAAGGAGAGTTGACAAGAGAATGGCATCTTGAGTGGCGTTCTCAGAGGTGCAAGCCGAAACAAATTCAGTCTGAAAGGACGGCGCTTTAACGAAATACTGGTTGTCAAGTCTTCCGGAAGATGCATTGCCAATCATGCCAGGACAACACGTCTCATTGTACGTTAAACGTGCAATTCTTAGAAGACCAGTTGCCAAAGATTTTCTTCTATCCTCACAAGTAAAGAGTGTTTTAATTCCCCAAGTTGTTGGGTATCGCGGTGTTCATAATAAACATGAAGTTTAAATTAGTTATATGTTTGCTAAAATTCGACATTAGTTTCACAAATTCCACAGTAATGTGTTGCGAAATTCGCGGCATCAAGATTATCTTAGCAACTAGTATCCAAAAAAATTGTTCGTAAAAGTACAGGAAATTATTACAGTGTATCGCAGTCCCGACAAACGCAGGCAGTGGGCAATATCTCGACGGGAAGTGTCTCACTTCCAGAATTAGATTGGAAAGGGCTTATTAACGTCCCCCATTGTTATGCCTGGTGGCTCATCGGACGACGGCTAACAAACTAACTTATGGCCTAACTTATACTAACACCCACGCCTCACCAGGGATTCGAACCCAGTACCTCCCGCACCCCAGATCGGCGGCGCACCAACCAACCCTTTGTCCGCGCCTGAATAATGCAACTCACTATAGGCTGTTCACGGTAAAATGAACATTTTGAAAGACCTGCTTGAGATCTACTCGTATGAGCATTGTGTCTTCTTCCCCCTTATGCAAAATTAAGTTTGCCAAGGGCCTTAAAAAATAGTTATTTATTAGAATCAAAAATGTAAGAACTGGTGCTTCTGGGAAGGGAGCATACCTTAGCTGTAAGTGAATAAGTAACAAAGACAGAGAAAATCTCAAGAAGCTGTGTAAGTACTAGTACAGGAAGATAGTGTAGTTGAGAAAGGAAACTCTACGTGAAAGACAAGTGAAAAACGCATCACTCAATTTGCAAATTTTAAAGTAGAGAAAATAATTAACCAACGTCTTGATAACTTTACGAAAACTCATTGAGCTGAAAAATTACGAAAGCGTTACTTAATTTGTGAAATCAAAGCGAGGATTTTGATTAAAAAATTATATACCTAAAAATAATTGTAACAACGTGAAACCATACATTAAATTTTGAAAACGACATTTGAAATTCCATTTAAGAAAGAACAGGTTTTATCATTGACGATGCAACAGCTGAATTCAGGCACCAACACTGATGTACAAATGAGCCTACTACGTGAACAGCGGAAGAAAAGAACTTCAAAACAGAAAATTTTAGGCCGAAAGATTTTTATAATAAATAATAAGATGAATTAGTAGCATACATAATGTGTTTCCATAGATCGGGTCATGAAAGTTCTTTGCGTAGGAGAAGAGTGGGACTAACTAAAGAATAAGTTGAGAATCTGGTTATTTAAACGGTACTGAAGACGCGGTAATATTTCACTCGAGTTTTTGGTTCCACAGACATAGAGATGTGGGCCAAGAAATATAATAAAAAATTATTATAAAAGGAAATGAAACGTGATTATACCTCGCACGCCATCGTAGATACAGGGCAGAGGCAGTCCTTTTATCCTATTTTCCAATCCCAGAGACACTTTATGCTCTACCTGCACAGAACATTTTCCGCGAGACGTGATTAAACATTTTACTAGTCTAGAAAAGGGGATGTTCTGTTTGAATTGTCGGAATTAATGGAACTTTACCAGGTCTTCAAATGATTTATTTAGAGCGCTCCCGTTTTATATTTGTTGACGTAGAGTTGAATGTTTAAACGATCGATGTTTTCAGTGCGGAATCCGTGATTCGAAAGGGAATTCGTGGGCAAAACCGACAGATGAAAACAATACGATGGCGGGGGAAAAAAGCCGAAAATCTCTTGGGAATGTTCCAATAATTTAAAATAGTGATTTTAATCTCGGTTTTTAGGATATTTTAACATCTCCCTTCATCAACACAAAACTTCATCATTCGACTGATAAAATTCTTTTCCAATGACCAGTGTAGTACATAAATCAATATTGTTAAAACCAATAATTTATATATTTTTTTAAAATACTTCAGTGCGTCATAAAGAACTCTGAAAAATTTTTTTTTAAACTCGAGACCAACTACTGCTGTTTTGAAAAATGTGAATGCGTTATTGCAAGTGAAGCATTTCTGACCTCGATTACTCGCCGCGTTTAGAAACAACATATGGATCTCCCAAGGAACTGCAGAGAGAACAAACATCTGTAGCAGATGTTACGTCCAGTTTTTATATTCATGTGCAGAAAATGTTTACCTCACAATAGTACTTTTTCGTGAACAAAATTGCTCAGACGGCTTATTCTGGCAACTTTCGTATGTACGACTCGACTCGGCTATTGCTAGATTTTCCAGCACACTTAACAAAAGTGTAATCATTTCGAGCGTAGAAGTTTTGTGTCTGAATGTATCCTCGGAAATATTTTTTCGCGTGGATCCCTCTTGGAAATCGGACCTGTTCATGCGGCGCCGAGACGGAAATGGGAATGTTACGTTTGCGGGGTTATCCATTCCGACAATAATGACCAACAGCACGACTGAAAACTAATGTCACCTCATTCGAACATAAACAAATAAATTGTCCATTGCAATTCGACAAAAGAAAGATGCAGTCAGTCCTCGGCGCCAGCAACTAACAAAGAAAGCACAAACAATACAATGAAACGCGGCGATAAATAAAATAATAACGAGAATTACCAAAGGACACCGCAACAAGGACGACAAATGAAATGGAAGTGAAGTAACAAAATTAATCATGCTGGGTGATCTAACGTGGCACAAAAGAAATAAACAATCATACTATACAAGAACTGCTTGTATAATCCATCAAATACATAGGCCCAGAGGGAAAATAATTTAGTAATAAATAAATAAAAACACTGTAATTGTGGATGTGTGTTACTCATTTCTTTTAACATGTATTAAATGCTTAAGTTCATTGCAAACGGAAACAAGTAAATGCTACGATACAAACATTACCTAGCGTTTGAACAGATTTTGCGCAAATCGTAGGTAGGGGCCCAAGGCGCCTGGCGTTCGTTTTGGGAGAGTGGGCGAAAATTTTCGAAAATTTCTCGTGACTGCGTTGTGCCAGCGCGCTGATTTTGGTTCCAGGCAAAAAAAAAAAAAAAAAAAAAAAAAATTGTATCTCTCGATTCAAGCCATAAAGATTTTTAGCGGAATTTGCGAAATATTGTTGGTGATAAATTTAAAAACAAATTTATTAAGTGAATTTAAAACTTCAGATGACTGCTCACACTTGCCGAAAATAACCCAGAGGAAATACAAACGTATCGTGTCGGAAAAAACCGTTTAGTAAGCCGTTGATATGTACATATAGACTGTTCACAGTAAAGTGAGCACTTTTGACGCCCTAGTTACATTTTTCCATTGCGCCATTATTTATCATTTAACCACCTTTCTAAACCAATATTATCATGGAAGTAATAAACACAATTCGTATATTCCAACAGACTCGCAAGTTAACATTTAAGGCTAAAATAAAAAATATATATAGACTATTATTCTAAATGAGAGGGCTTTCAAAAGTATTCACTTTAGCGTGAATAGCCTATGGACTTATTCATTAAAACCTACGGCAATGTGTCCCCGAACAGCAGGGTCCCGATTTTTTTTCTTCGGGTTGTATTCTCGAAGAAAGTAAACAACAGGAGCGAATCTAGATTTCCTGTTTGTGATAGTGTGCAATTTTGTGTGTGTGTGTGGGGGGGGGGGGATGGGAGAGTTACTTCTCCCACTGTGCAACTGTATTTTTATTGTCCATTCCCAGTTACTTCAGGCTTTTCTGAAGCCCTCGCTTAGGTTCTACTTCCGGGATATTCCTCCGCCTCGTGCAAAAAAGCTTCGCCAAGCCTACAAATTTACACCGATGGAACTGCGCACCTCATTCGTGCAGACTTAAATCTGATAATTATCTCCACAAGAACTATTTCTTAACCGTCATCACCAACAAACCTGTCTTCTCACTGATTTTATTCATATTAATTATAAATGAAATATTAGAGTTTATAAGTAAAGTATAAGTTAGAAAATCGTATTAAATCAATAATATGCTACATTTACGTTGATATAAGTAAAAATCGCATATGATACGTGATATATTTAGAAAATAACCATACACGTGATAATTAGGGTTGTTTTTCAAAGTTAGATTCAAAAAAGTGTTAAGAAACTGCGACTACATTATAAACTTCTTATGATGGAACCACTGTTCCATCATAATTATATGACATATATCAAATAAAAATAAGTATTTTAAACAATAATTCCGATATTATTTAGTTCCACTTTTAAAACATTCATAGGATAGTTTCATTTTAATGAAAGGGTTTCGGAAGGAAGGTCAAGTCCCCGGTGTGATATGTATATATATATATATATAATATATATATATATATATATATATATATATATATATATATATATATATATATATATATATATATATATACACATACACATATATATACACACACACACGCACTGTAATAGGTAGCAGTGGCGATCTGATTTTTTTTCTAGCTCTATATGACATGTGATTCAAACCAGTTATGCATATACAAACATTCTATCATTTTTACACTTGCATGTAACACTTATATAGAAGATTATTAAGATAAAATGTTCATCTCAAATATCTTCCGAACCGCTGAAGGTATCGAAATTTTGATATCAAATTCGTAAATTACACTACGGGGTTCATAAGGCACCGTCTATGTCTGTTCCGAGATATAATTACCGTGATAACGATATCAACTTTGGCTTTTTGAATGAAAATATACAAATTTTTTCAGGAAAGCGTAATCTGTTCTTAAGCGGCCTGTTAAGTGACGTGATTATTTTACGAATTTGACGAGAACTTTTTCGAGACATAAAGAAGTTTTCATAGGTGTAATCTTTTTTTTTTTTTTAAGTTTATGTTATAATTCCATAAGAGATAAACCCTAGAGCATGGCTCCTCGTCCTTGTGATGTTTGATGGCTACCGGAATGTAAGGTAATAGCTACCGGAATGTAAGGTAATAGCTACCGGAATGTAAGGTAATAGCTACCGGAATGTAAGGTAATAGCTACCGGAATGTAAGGTAATAGCTAACGGGACTGTGTCATTTTTAATGATTGTCAATAACACATTTAGTTTGTAATTCTTTATAAGCATTTATATGAGGATTAAATTTATAAAAACCAATGATAAATATATTTTTGCTGAAAGCTTAAAATTCCCCAATATACCGGTGGACTGAGAGTCTTACGCTGCTGCCCCCGCGGAAACAGATCAGCTGATCACGAGCCCCCCATTTCCACGAATGCCATTTCCAGCAACATATCGACGACTTAGCTAACGCTCTCAAACACCGTAACATTTTTTTTTTAAATAAAATGGCTGCAACTCGAGTTACTTCTGTCGGCAATGGCGCATAAAAAATCACGTTCTTCTGTTTTCCTTTGTACTTTCTTTCTTTCCCTGCGCTGAACGAGGAAGCAATGAATTTTTATTTTATCGGGGAAGGTTGGCAACTGTTATTTCCACAGGACGTCGCGTCGTTACGTTTGTGGGGTTCTTTTGTCGCTGGCAAAGCGGATGACGCCATTTTGGCTTGTGTCAGCACTGAAGTTCGCTTTTCTTGTGTTTGCTACGCTCTGTCTACAAAAACATTGGAATTTCTTTTTTTTTTTTTTGTGGGAGTAAAGTGGGCATTATTTAAGGCCGTGCCTAAAAATTCCTTTCAACTTATTTGTACTTTTCGCCAATTGCTAATAGTCTAAATTTGCGATGCCACTAAGTAACACAATGTATGCAATATGTAGCTCTCAAAAGTCAATGTCTGAGAACACGAAATAGTCTAAATTTTGGGTTATTGCGCTTGCTTCGATGGCCTTAAAAGTGCTTTCGTTATTGTGAACAGTGTATATAAATGTTAATAGGTTAGCGCCATCAAAATTATTAATTTGTAATATATACATTTTAATTACTCTGTTGTTATCTTTGTATGTTCAATTTTAAATTCTATTCAAATGGAAATACGACATGTATGATTTTATATTGAAATTTTCTTTCTTCTATAATATGTGTTATCAAATATTTTTATATAAATATGAATAATTATTATGTATATATCAAATTATTTTAATCGATATTATTAAATAATTTAACTTACTTGTTTATATTGTAACATTTCATGTCAAGGCGTAGCTTAAATTAGTTTAATAAAGTTTCTTACGTTAGTAAGTGCTAATAGTGATTTTTTATTATATCTCTAAAATAAGTATATATCACCCGTCACTCTCAATATATTATGAGATAAGTCACAACATAGCAGACGTATTGGAAAATGTGCATAGAATAATCAGGACATAGTTGATAGAAAATACCTAATTTACTTCGAGTAGAGTAAGAATTAAAAATTTTAAGCACTGAGTAATAATGGGTTTATTTTTATTGACTTTGTTTATTATTTTAATTTCAGTTTTATTATGTTATATTTGTTCAGTCGAACAAGTATCAATCACAAATAAAATTTTGTAAATTAAACTTAAATAAGTCTAGGAAATTACACAAAAAAAAAAAACAACGCACCGTATTCGTGCGCACTCAGTTGTAATAATATTTTGTATGAGAACTATTTCTTCCTAGGCGCTACCATCACACATGTTTTCTCACGGTTTTCATAAATATTTATAAAAAATAAAACATTATAATTTATATGTAAAATATTTGAACGCTTCAATTTAAATGACAATAGGATACTTTGATGTTTACATGAGTACGAAACGCTTGTGAAATGTAGCATATTTAGAAAATAATTAAAGACGGCATAAATGGGGTGATTACGCAATGTTTAATTGCGGTGAAATGGAATCGCACTGTGCTTCTGTAAGGTACGGCTCCGGGCTTAGCCGCTATTGATTCCTGTGAATACAAACCACCTACCCCCGGGCACTCTAGGTGTAGCGAAACGCACGGGAAATGCGATACGCACGTGAGTAGACGAAGTAGCACGAACTATTACCCAAAACGTCGACACATCTACCAAGTACGCCTGAAGTGCTGATATCTATTTGTATCATGTGTCGTCTGTGAAGTTGAAGGAACGTGTCTTCATAGGTTTAACTGGAGAAATAAATCATTCACTACCATCCTGGGATAGTTGATGTTAGTTCACTTACCATCCCAGATTACTTCGGGTTAGTTTAAAATTTGAAACTACTTGTTTACATAACATTATCTTAGAATGTTTTATGTTATTTTCGAGTCCCTTTGGTCGTTTTTGTGTGTGTGGGGGGGGGGGGGGGGACCATCACCAACTGTTTTAGCTTTGTTAAGATTTTCCTGTAATGTTTCAACACTACAGTACTCCAAAATCTGATGTAGAAAATTGTCCAATTCCACGGTATTCACACGAAATTAAATATTATTTATATTTACTTTATATTAACAACAGTTTGGGTTTTATAAGATAAGACGTGAACTAAAATCGTCTCATTTCCGTGTTCGGACGTACAATTCACTAGAGCATGTGTATTGACCACTTGCGCCCAGCACTTGTGTACACTCAGCAAATCTCGGGATGCTGGTTCATACGATGTGAACTCGGCCAGTCTCGGGATGATTGTTTAGACGATTGCAATCACTCGCGTGTATCTTACGTTACCCGTGAGAAATACAGCGAGACACGACTTAGTACACACTGCGAGCGCACTTAGTACACACTGCGAGCGCACTTAGTACACACTGCGAGCGCACTTAGTACACACTGCGAGCGCACTTAGTACACACTGCGAGCGCACTTAGTACACGCTGCGAGCGCACTTAGTACACGCTGCGAGCGCACTTAGTACACACTGCGAGCGCACTTAGTACACACTGCGAGCGCACTTAGTACACACTGCGAGCGCACTTAGTACACACTGCGAGCGCACATTCACAAATCAGGTTACATTCCGGTGACAAAAAGGCACGCTGTTAAAGAGAGTTCGTTTCCCTCGGGAACTAGCACCGCCAAGGCTGTTCGCGGTGAACTGAGCGCTTTTTAAAGCCCTGCTTAAGATCTACTTGTATGCACATTTTCTAGTATTCCACCGTATGTAAAATTAACATTGGTATGGGGCCTCATTACACTATTCACGCGTCGGTCAAGTGAAACTGTGAAATTATTAGGAAAGTAAATATTTTAAAAATCTGCTCATTTTTACACTTCGATGAATTAAAAAAAAAAAAAAAAAAAAAAAAAGTTATCACAGAACTTTAAGTTCAACTTAAAGATATATAACTACTTTCCATTCATTGTTACCAAAGTCGCTGGCCGAATTTCATTTGATGCGCCAATTAAAACATATGCATGCATAAAAAGTTACTTTAGGTTAATTTCAAAAGCGCTCACTTTATCGTGGACAGCCTTTAATTTGCTAGCCCTTTAATCAGTAGGTTCCGTCGCCTTTAACATTTAGTGAGAAGCCCTGAAGTGCGAAACACGAAAAGAGAAAGTTTGTAGAAAGTAACATATTATGTGAATTTTTAAACTGGGGCAATGGTGGCGCAGCAGGCAGGGCGCCAAACCCCCCCCCCCCCCCCAACCAACGTCGCGGCGATCCGTGCTCGATCCCAGGTCCTCGCATGCAGGAATCGTGCTGGACGATGCCGCTGGCCGGCGGGCTTTCGCGGGGTGCTATCATTTCCACTGCCCTTGCATTCCAACGTATGAATGCTGATTAAAAATCGATTTTTAAATCGATTAAAACGGATTCAAAAATCGATTTTTAGATCGACATTTAGGCTGCTGACTTTTTTTTTTATCTATGTATATTTAGTACAATAGTTTTTCTTCGATTCAATAGCCGATTTAAATGTCATTTAACGTTATCAAATTTCTTAATTTTTGGACTGTTGAATTTTTTGGTTTTTGGATTTTAATGGAATTTCATATTTTGGCCGTTGATATTTTTATGAATTTGTGTTTAGTAGTATTTCTGGCTATATAAGTTTATTCCCAAGACCATGGAACATCCTAACACATAATCAATGACTTTATGTTCGTAACAATGACCTTAAACTTGTAGAACTGACCCTGAAAAGATCGAAAAAGAATTGTTAGGAAATTGAATTTTTTGTCCGAATATCTATCCACGTCGATATTCTGTGTCTCGATCTAGATCGATCCAAGAAATCGATTAATCAGGTAAAGATCAGCGTGTATTCCAGCGCTGCTCCATCCTAGGGTCTCATTTCATGTCATGTCCGGGGATGTTGGGCACCCACAGGTCCATGCTTGAAAGCCATCATTATGAGGCGTAGTCACCTCGCACTCCCCGCACGGAATTAATTTACTTAATTGATTTATGAACCACCCCAGATGATTAACTAGTGGTTTGGCAGAATTGTTAGTAACGTGCTGTAGATATATACGGACACTAATGCTGCACAGAGAAGTTCTGGAGTAACATACTTAAACTATAGAAGCAGTGTGTAGATGCGAGACGTGTACGGGATGATTTTATTCCTTTGCTATGAAGGAATTGTGGGGGGATGTTGGTTGTTCGTTATGAAAAACGTACGAAACTGTAAAATTCCACTTTAATAAATACTCGCTGCAGAAGGGAAATGGGACGATTGAGGCATGATGAGAACAAGGCGAATCCCCCAGACGCTGAGAGGCATGATAAGGGGGGAAGGTTGGGGGTAGGTTTAACCGACAATGGAAGGGTTGGAAATTACTTGGTGCTGCGTCTCAGAAAATGTTCCCCCGAGTCAGTTTTACAACGATGAGATAGAAGAATGTTGTCTGATGCGTTAGTGCTTTCCTGTTCTTCATCTTAGCATATTCGCGTAATTCTCTGAAGTTCCATCTTGCAGGGAAGCTCTAAATACTTGTTCCCTAGACTCATCATGGCTGTATCATTCACGATATTTCAAGCAACAAGTTAAATTAGCATTTTGAAATCAACCTGCCAATAAATGCGTGTATTTTAACGATACTGTCTTAATTGTTCGCCGTTAATTTGGCAGAAAATCAGCAAAAGTAGTTTCGTGTCGTATAATCATAATAAAAGTGTAACTTTTGAACAGATGGAAAATGAAATACTTTTTTTTTTTGTATACAGTTTAAGGACGATAATCGTCGTTGCTGTTGGGCCTACACATCTTTACTCATAACAGTAACTTACTGACATTGAACGACACTGACTGACACTGCTGATTGACTGACAGAGAGACTGACTGCGTGACTCACTCACTCACTCTTCAAAACGCTGGACTTAGAAATATTAAAATTGAAGATGGCTTGCCCTTACAGACACCCACTGTTTTCTTCGAATAATGTTTCTATTAAAATCTTTCTTAAACCCAGGTGTGATTCCGCGATCATGCAAACCATACATTTTACATATACTAATGCCTAGAGGTGCGAAAAACAAATAAATTTTTTTAAATAGATTCCTCGACATTTCTTAAACCAGTGAGAGAGAGACTGCAGTGCTTTTTGCTTCGGAAAACTACTTAAATAAGACAAGTAACCTATGGACGAGAAAATATATGTATACAACACTGGAAAATTCCAAGAGGGAATAGAGTCAAAAAAAAAAAAAAAAAAGGAACAGCAACTAATTACGAAGTATATGTGTATATATACACAACCAACAGATAACACTACGGAACAACACCGGCTATAGAAAAAACCTGCTCGAAAATATTAGAACAACACTGACGAAATAAGTAGGAACAAAATAGGACAACACGACAAAAAAAAACGCACCCAAGCTCAGCAGATTTACCAGACACGACAGAATACAAGCCAGGTATGCTGTAGTCAAGAATATAAATGCACGAAGCCAGAAAATTCTGTGTAGGAATCGAGTCAAACAGGATAGAAAGCTAAATGCGTAAAATTAATATACTACATATGTATACGAAAAAAACTATGTACTACCAACAGACACAACAAAGATGACACTGGCAAATTATCTACTTAAACAAACAAAACAAACACAACGAAGTAACTCGCACAAACACAGTGGTTTCTCCAGAATGGACAGAAAGCGACGTCCATAGGTTACTTGTCTTATTTAAGTTTTTTTTTTTTTTGTGTTCAGTCCTGTTTTCCCATGACAGGCATCTGCATCGCAATGGCGGATGTCCAAAAATTTCCATCCAGTTGAAATTTATCATACTATCACGCGGAAAGTCGAAAAATAAATAGTAGAAACCACTGTTACGTCTTAAGCAGCACATACATCCAGCATTTGCATGGGATTCGAACCCATAACTCAGTAACGGTAGAGTAAATACTTAGGTGAACTCAAAACCATCCATCGCATCCGTCAACCGCCCGTCCGTCAGGCGGTCACGTGATCTTCGACCAATCGCAAGGGAAAAAAAATTCTCGTCAATCCGTCACATATTTATCAAACTTTAACATTCGATGGGCCGACGTATAGGCCACCGCCTTCTAACGACATTCCATAGATTCGAATACGCACTTTGAAATAAAATGCAAGGCTGTGGATCCGTGCATATTATATTCGGTGTTAAAATGTAAACAATAATTCAGCATAAATTCTTATCACGCAAAAAAAAAAAATTATCTCCGCAAAAATACTTGAAAATGTATTACCAACAAAACTATTCCTCTGGCTAAAGAAATATCATGATGTTAAGTTGCCACTCTGAAAGATTGACGGACGACGTATTGTTGTGAGTCGCTTTCAACAGACGGCTGATGACTGAATGACGGACAGGCTTTAGTTACTTCAGCCTCTAAGGTCACCGACAAAAAAAAACTAAGTGTTATTCTGTGCGCGGTTAAACACTCTACGAGATCGAACAGGAAGCTTCTAGGGTTTTTTTTTTTTTCTGTACTGGTGGGAAGGGAACAACCGTAAATATCTCGTTCCGCCCAGACAGTTGTTGAAACAGCACTGGACCCCACAGCGAAAAAAAAACAATAACAAACGCACCAGGATACATGGGGCGGAATGACAGAAGTGGCGAAGTTGCTAACTTCCGGCGAGCGGTGGGAGGTTTTTAGGGGCAGGGGAGGAGAGGTAGGGTTGTTGCGCAGGTTCCGGTGGCCGTTAACTCCGGCCGTTAACTCCGGGGCTCCGGGCAAACAATCGTGTTGGCGTCGACGTCCACGGGAGTCCTAGCTCACGAGACCGCTTCATCGACGCGTCGTGTCGCTCTGGGTCGGAGCGCTGAACGTAAAGATCGGTGTTAAAGGAAACACACAGAAATTTCAAAGACCCCCGCCACCTCCCCCCTAGTCTTTCCAACTCTACTAAGAGGATCTCCCCAAACACTCTGTCTCCTGTAGTATTCTATTTAATTTAATTTAATTTAATGCATGCAGAAATTTTGAAATATTTCCTTCTCTGTCGCAAGGGATTTTTCGTCTCTCTTGACGGTTTTTCCCTTCATCTTCATAGTTAAGACTATCTCTAAGTACACTTAGGGAGGTAGTCATGGCCCTAAAGGTCAGGCAATGGCTGCCCAATCCCTCTTTGCCGCGATGCATGTCTCCTTGCATGATTTTCCTTCCTTGTAGGCGTAAAGGGTTAGCGCTGAGAAGCAATAAAATTTCACCCTACATTCGGGCCTTAACTTCACATGACACTTATATTAAGGTAGAGTAGAAAAAAAAATACGCAGACATTTCCCGGCCGCGGTTAGCCTGACCTCACCGCCCTTTCCAGAGACGAACCCCGTGGTACAGGCTATTCGCCGTAAAGTGAGTACTTTTGAAAGCACTCTCATTTGGAATAATAGTCAATAAATTTATTTTATTTTAGCTTTGAACTTGCGAGTACCGTGGAATATACACACAGTGTTTATTACTTATATGTAAATATTTATTTAAAAAGGTTGTTAACTCATTCTGGTCTACGCTCGACCTAAGATCGAGCAACGCCAATTTAGAAATTTCATCGTCCTGGAAATTAAAACTCGCGTGATTATAGAGTAATTGTTCTGCTAGTATTTAACAGAATCGTACAAGAACAATACAACCTAGTAGATATATTTTCCCTGCAAAAAAAGTATTTATTGTTATACCTTTTCAAAAGAACACGATTGACTGTAAGAATTTTACACAGTAAGATACATTTGATATGAGCATAATCAGGTCTGCGATCCCAGTGGCTGATGACCAGCCAATGATGAACGTTGTAGATCACAGTAAGCACGCCCAGTGTGGTGTGGACCAATAGAAGAGAGGTAAGTGGGAATACAGAATCCAACAGAATAGACGTTCCTGCAGTGGTGTATACAGGTGATACACTTATAGCTTGTCTTCAATTGTAGTAAATATGTGCAGACCTGAATGTGTTAAAGGATAAAAAATGACTGAAAGGAAAAAGTAACTACCAAGTCCTTAAAAGTGCTCATTTTACCGTGAACAGCCTATACACATAATACTTCAGGTTGCAGTAGAGCAACTACCTATGGTGCACTGCACCAGACTGTACAATGTGAACAACTCATTAAAAAAATTAATACCGACGCCATATAAATTGTCAGAAAATTGTGATTTATGCTGTATATTGTTACAATTTCTGTCTACATCAAAGTTCTCTGAACTCAAAATCTCACAGTAAATTGATACAACTTACTGTTCACAACTAATTACTACAATATCGTACAATTTATAACTACCACAAAGAAATCAATTAAATTTAATAATTAAGAATCAGTCCCAATAGGCAGTGTATCAACCTATTCAAATATTGTATAAAATAAGTGTCCAAATTGACAGTTTGAATATTTCCAATAAAATCAGTATTGCAATTCCATTCAGTCCCGCCTCAGTTCAGTCCATGTCCCACCAGTCGCAATGTTCTAGAGTCCTCCAAGCGCCCTCACGCACAGTAGGCTTCACTCGTCGGTTTCACGCCCTCTCGTCCATTCAAGCCACGAACACCTCACTCGCCGTCGTCCCGCAATCTCCAGTCGTAGTCCACACATCACTTCGCTCGCGCACACTCGCCAGGCGGCCTCCGTCAAAGACTCCAGCCACTGGGTTGAGGCAGTATATATAGTGTCTTAGGCCGCCACCTAGAATCTTTCCCAACTCGTGTGATGCGTCGCGGAGGGCCGAGGCGCCAGCCAGTCTCACCAGAACATTCTTGCGTCGTCGCTAAACGTATCGGAAACTCTAGCAGGCGAGAGGAGGTCTGTGACGCCAGCAAGTCTCCACGCTGTCGGCATTCACGGGATTCTAAGAAGGAGTGGTCAGGAGGCCGCGAGCGCATCGTTCCAGGAAGAGGGGAAGTCGAGGTGGGTCTCCGATTACGGCGCAGGGCAGCTGAGTCGGCGCCAGCTGCAGCACGTAACAATATGAAATAAAAATGTATATATTTTGCAATGTTACAGAATATTTTACTAAAATGTACTTTTTTAAATGTAAAAAATTAATCGATCGGTAGATTTTTAACCAAATTTAAGCGCATTTCCGTTTCCGATGCTTCGGAAAGCAGAATTTACAAGAAAATCTTCTTCAAGAAAGATCGTCATAAAATTTACTATGATCATGTGTAATAAAATCATAGTAATAACATATCATATCAGTTTTATTATTAACTTTATTTACATCAGCTTCAGCCATAAATGTTTGTAACAAATGGATGCACATAAAATCAATTATAAAAATTATTTCCTACAGTATTATTACAATTTTCTTACATACAATTATAGTAAACATTATAAAGGATATTCCGTGACGAAGATTTTCTTGCAAATTCTGCTTTCTGCAGTATTCAGATTGGAAATATGCTTAATTTTTTTTTTTAATACAGACCAAATTAATAGATTATTTTTATGTGTATTTTAGAAAAACATTTTAAAATATTGCAAAATATATACATTATTCTTTCGTATACAGCCTAACTCGCACTTTTTTGACAATTTTCATGGTGTTTGTACTACATTTTTTATGAGTTCTTCACGTGTTATAGTCAGGTGCATTACTCCATAGGTAGTTACTTTACTTTAAACCTATAGAATACACCGAGAGAAAATATTTGCTACGGGTTACGAAAACTGTTTGGTTGATGATTATCACGGTAAAATTTTGTTTATTGCGCACAACTACTAAAGCCAAGTAGTAAAGCCATTTAGTGCTCACTCACATGTTTATTTTTTTTTTTAATACATTTTTTCGCTGCCACTAAATATTTAGTTCACAGCCAAAGCACTAAGTTCGTCCACAGTGGAATATTTTGCTGCGACTGAAAAACTACATCTGTTATATATATTGGGCATGCGTTCTGGTTTATTGGAAGCTGCCACGTTTGGGTCTGGCCGCGACGCTATATCAGTCCGGGTCCATATCTTTGCAACAGGTTGCGGACTAATTCGTTAAGGAAATTCTTAAGAAATTGTTGACATGTTACATCGTTCCTTTACTCCAAGAATGTAAATGTTACACGTGTACGAACTCAGAATATTAACTACCCGCGTAGTGGGGTGCGTAGGTCTTGTGCCTGCTACGTGCAGTATTTTATGTCGGAGTCCATTTAGGTTACTCCGCACTTTTCTGAAGCACTGCTGAAGTCCTCTCTCCGGGATATTCCTCCGACTCGTGTAAACAAAGCTTAACTCTGTCTAGAAAATTACACCGAAGGACAACGCACCCTGATTCGTGCGCACTCAGTTGTAACGATATTTTGGATGAGAACTACTTCTCACTAGGCGCTACCAGCACACGTGTTTGCTCACCGTTTATCTGTGTATTTATTACAAATGAATTATTGCAATTTATAAGTAAAATACAGGTAAAATTTCAATTTAACGGAAAATAAAATATTTTCTTGTTAACAGGGGTGTAAAACGTTTGTGATACATGGCATGTTTTGGAAATAACTTAGCACGTCAGACATGGAATGGTTTTTCGAAGGTTTGATTCAAAATGTGTGAAGAAACCGTGAATATAGTCTATTCGCTGTTTCTTCACACTTCTTCAATCAAACCCTTGAAAAATAACCCTATGTATACCGTGTTTAGCTACTTTCTAAATATGTCATGTATCGCAAGCGTTTTAAGCCTCTGTTAACATAAAATTATCTTCTTTTTCGTTAAACTGAAGTCTCACGTATATTTTTATTTATAAATTACAACGTTTCATTTTTAATAAATATGCATATAAACGGTGATAAAACATGTGTGTTGGTAACGCCTAGTGAGAAATAGTTCTTATACAAGATACTGTTACACTCAGTGCACACGAATTCGGTGCTATGTCCTTTGATGTAATTTTCTAGACTCCGATAAGCTTAATTCGTACGAAGCGGAAGAATAAGGCAGTATAACTTTAGTAGGGCTTCAGAAAAGGTCAACGTAAGCGCGAAGGGAGTATAGACTGTACTTACAATGCTCAGGCAAAATTGTTAACGTAGAGCAAGATGACAAGAGTGGAAACACACTAAACTCACTAACACTGGTAAAAACTGCTCACGGCAAATTCAGCACTTTTGAAAGCCCGGCTGAAGATCTGCTCGTATGCACGTTGAATATTCTTCCGCCACATGTAAAACACGTTGACATAGGCCTCGACACTTTATTCGTGCGTCCGTCAAGTAGAACTCTGAAATGTTTAAAAACCAAATATTTCACAAATTTGCTAATTCGCACACTCACGTGCATTAAAAAAAAAAACAGAAAGCAAAATAAATAATTTCAGAACTCGTAAATTTTTGTTTAACACTTTTTGTTCAACGTTAAGACACGGAACTACCTACCCTCCGTTGTTACAAACTTTACTGGGCGCATACGAGCCAGTGTACACGTTAAGATGTGTGAAGGTAGGGGAGATGATTTTTTTTTTCTAAGGTTGATTACCAAAGCGCTTAAATAACCGAGAAGAGCCTATATTATCGCATTTGTAACTTTAAAAAAAATACTCTTTTCAGACGGGAACAGTTAACGGAAACTACCTCTCAGAGGTGACAAATTTCTTTAAGGTTGATGTAAAGCAACTGCCTATGGAGCCTGACTGTACAACGTGAAGAACTCATAAAAACGTAGTACAGATATAAAGAAAATTGTTAGAAAAGTTATATTTATGCTGTGCATGAAAGATGAATGTATATATTTCGCAACATTGTAGAATTTTTTTTTACTAAAATATACTTTTAAAATGGAAAAAAAAAAATCGATTAAAAGAGTCTGTATGTTTAAATAAATTTAAGCATATTTCCATTCTGGATGCTTCAGAAAACAAAATTTGCAAGAAAGTCTTTGTCGTGGAATATCGTCATAATGTTTACTACGATTGTGTGTGTAAGATAATTGTAATAATACTGTAGGGAATAATTTTTATAAATGATTTGATGTGTATCCATTCGTCACTAGCATTTATGGTCGAAACTGACATAAATAATGTTAATTATAAAATTGATATGATACATTATTACTAATATTTTATTATATATGATCATAGTAAATATTATGACGATCTTTCTTGAAGAAGATTTTATTTTTTTTGTAAATTCTGCTTTCCGAAGCATCCGAAAGGGAAATGCGCTTAAGTTTTGGTATAAACGCGGACTCAATCGATCGATTGATTTTTTACATTTAAAAATTATATTTTAGTAAAATATTTTATAATTTTGCAAAAAAAAAAAAAATACATTCTTGTTTCATGTACAGCATAAGTTGCACTTTTCTGACCATTTTCGTGGTGTCTGTACTACTTTTTCGAATGCATTCTTCACATTGTGCAGTCAAATGCATTGCTCCATAGGCAGTTGCTTTACTTCAACCTTAAATGATAACCGTACGCAGACACCACTCAAAATATAGAAGAGTTTTTGTTTTCTAAGTGACAAGTATACGGATGGTGCGCTGTGCTTTGTCTGGGAGCAAGGGCACCTTAGGGTAAACTTACATTAACTAACTTTATTCCGGATAATTAGAGGTAGTGATTTTTCACGAAAAAATAATAGTACATGGTAGACTTCAACACTACACTGTTAAAAAAATTCCGTATATTTACGGAATGTTTTACGAAAATGTACTGTGTATATACGGAAAGACAATCCGTAATGACGAAAAACGGAGTTAAGTCCGTAAATACAAAATACGGAAAGTCTCTGTATTCCCTTTGGCTTCGAGTTACGGGGACGAACAATGCCGATTCTACACGAAGCTTTCTTCGCCACTGTAACAAGAAAGTTATTGTTTCTGGGGCAGTTAAGGTTATCCACGCGACTGTGGCCTATCCTTTCAAACATTAAAAAGTAGCATCAGGCGTCTGTAACATTTGGCAACACTAAAAATACACTAAATTTAATAGAAACTGAAGTTTTGCTTTTTCTACAAACATCAACGTTATACTGCATTTTTCAAGTGAAAGTTATAGGTTAATCGTTAAGAGTTGTGGACTGGAGATTTTGTGACTCGAGTTCAAACATCGCTTGATGAGTTGCTTAACAATTTATTCACTTTCTCGTCACCACATGAAGAAATGAATACTGCAATAGTGGTTATTTTCATTCGTCTTTAGGAGGACTGTAAGAAATTACTATGCATAAATATACAGGATTTTTTTTTAGTATAATCCATTTACGTTTACGTCGCACTTTTGTGAAACCCTGCCTAAGTTCTACTTCCAGGATATTCCTCTGCCTAGTGTTAACTAAGCTTAAATAAGTCGAGAGAATTGCACCAGAGGGACAACACACCGAATTCGCCAGCACTCAGTTGTAATAATATTTTGTATAAGAACTATTTCTTGCTAGGTGCTAACAGCATGCATATTTTCTCACTGTTTTTTATAAATTAGATATTATGATTTATAAATGAAACATTGGTAAAACTTCAATTTAACGATATATAAGATACTTTTATGTTAACAGATGTATAAAACGCTAGTGATACATTACAGATTTAGTAAATAACTAAACACGTCATGCATGGGGTGATTTTCCAAACGTTTGGTTCAAAAAGTGTGAAGAAACCGCGAATAAACTATAGACATTTTTACTCCCACATCTCCTTTCGATGGCTTCCCTAGGCCCAACACTCCCAGTTTCATTTTTACACGCTTTTAGTGATATTTGAGAGGCCACGGTGGCTGAGCGGTTAGACTGCTCGCCTCCCACCAAGGTGAACCGGCTTCAATCCCCGAACAGTTCACTCCGGATTTACGCGTGGGAATCGTCCAGGACGCTGCCGCTGGTCGGTGGGTTTTCTCGGGGTCTCCCGTTTCCCCCCACCCTTTCATCCCGGCGCTGCTCCGTACTCACTTCACGTCATCCTCATCGGCTCTTTAGACCTCACTGTTAAAAGCCGTCCAAATATAGTCACTCACTCATCTCCTTTCGCTGTCTTCCCGAGTCCTCATACTCCAGATTTCATTTTGACACGCTTTTAGTGGTATTTGAGGGGCCTCAGTGGCTGAGCTGTAAGATTTTTTTTTTTTCATTAACCCTACTTAGTAGCACAGCCACCCAGGATGTTCAATTTTATCATGGCTACTACGGTTTAACAAACAGTATATTAGTTATATAGATTCACTTCTTTTTTTTTTTGTGAGAGGGCGGCTATTCGACTGGGCGCCCGTAATTTAAGCTACAAATTCTATTTCTATTCGAAAGCATCATTCACACTTCCTAGGAAGGAGGTGAGCTATTATTCTGCCCCGACCGAGACAGCTCCCCGACGGGTAACATTTCGGCCGTCCCCCCCCCCTCCTGGAACAGGCCAGAGACCGGGATTCCCACGAATCCGCCCGCGCGACCAGACGCCGTCGGGTCCGCACTCAGCTAACTAGCCTTTCGGCCGGTCCGTCATGGCACCCAACGGACGAATGGCCCCGCCCACGAACCCGAAGGCCACCAGCCCCCTCCCTATCTGTACTATTATATTTTGTTCTTTTCCCCCTCGCCAACCGTTCTACTCCAACCTAAGCATTGTTCAGGACATCGAAGTATCCCTTCTGGACACCCAGGCCTTCGTTTCCCGGCGGACGAGGGAATGGAGCTCCGCTCCTACGGGCGCCCCCCCCCCCCATTTTTTACACTGACACATACACAGATATCAACCAACATATTATCACAAATCACATCTTTCCCTCATTTATATTTTTTTCCTCCGCAGTTCCTTCTGTTCTTCTTTCATCCGTTTCAGATCTTCTCTGTCTTCTCTTTCTTGCTGCTTCTCCTCTTTTTCTATCTTCTGTTGTTCTTCTACTTTCCTTCTCTGTTATCCTCCCCATTTTCTATCCTCTTCTGCTTTCTCTTCTATTCCTCCTTGTTCTACTGATTTTGTCCATATTTCCTTCAATTCTTCTTGCATTCATTTCAGATCTTGTGTTCGTTATAAATTTTTTCGTGTTTGGTGCTTTTCAGTTTTTCTTCCCCTCTATTATTCTGCAAAACTTCAATATTTACTGAAAATGCTGTTTCTTATCTAAAAGAGAGTGTTATTTGTAATTTTTTATTTAATTTAAACGATAAAACACTAGACAAACACAAACACTCACTCAATAATTCCCTTAGTTCCAGCACACTCTCATCCACTCGCCAGATTACTCAGTTAAATCATCATTCATAGTTTTTATCAAATCATATATTTTACTAATAATTTCGTTTATTATTTCTACAATTTCCTTGTCACATATATTATGTTTTTGTAATGGTCATTTGTTATTAAAAGGTTTTAATTTCTGTTCTAATTCTTTCCTTTCTTCTTTAAACATGCCACACAAGTACAGAATATGGTATACCGTCTGAGCTCCCTTTTCACATTGACAGCTGTCGTCTCCTATTTTATTTATTTTAGCTAAATATTATTTAATTTGACAGTGTCCCGTTATTACTTTCAACGCACTATTATTTATATTGCTTTTACTTTCGTACGCTTGTTGTAAATTTTTTATATAATTTTAGTATTTATGCCGGTTTCTGTTGCATCGCACTCTATTTGCCAATTTATATCACTTAGTTTATAGATTTCTTTCTTTAATTCATTTAAACTAATAGGTTGATTATTTCTATTTTTTCAATCCAAGTATTATTGTGATCTTCTATTTTATTATATGTATTTCCGTTGTATTCTATTTCGTCTACTTCATTTTTTATTTGATATATCATATTTCTATCTTTTATACTATAGTATATTGGGATTTCTTTACTAACAGTTATCGTGGATACATATGGTGTTGTTGGTGTTAAATTCATTATTTCTATCAATACATATCTTTGTGATGCGCTTAGTATTCATTTAATGTGTGTATATTCAATTTTATTTTTGTAACAAGTGCTAGAATATTGTATAATACTACGGTATAATGCCTGATATATAATTTTCTTATTTTCTTATTATAATTTTTTATATTCCATACAGTTTGTTTTAATTTTAAAAACATATTCTTAACTTTTTCGGATATATATTTAACATGCGGGACAAAACTTAATCTATTATCCAAATTAATGCCCAAGTATACTATTTCCTTTTTAACTTTTATTGTTTGTTTGTCATACTTTATCACTGGCGGTCTTTGATATAATTTCCCTTTTAAGATTATTTCAACTGTTTTCTCTAATGATAATTTAATTTTTTTTCTTTTTCATCCATATGAAAGTTTTATCCATTATTTTTTGTGTCCGTTCTTCTATTTTCTTTCTTGTATTTCCTTCTATCAAAATTACACAATCGTCTGCGAATGCCACAACTTTTCAATCCTCATTATTGATTTGTACTATGTAATCATCTGAATTCCATAGACTTGGCCCTATTACTGATTCTTGTGGACAGCTGCGATTTATTTCCCTTTCTAACGTTATCTGATCATCTTGAACTATTATGTTCCGGTTAATCAAATAGTCCCATAAAATTTATTTCCATTATTTCCCTATTAGTATTTTAGTAATCTGTTCTTTAATGTCTTTCCATGTCACTGTTGAAAATGCGTTGCTTATGTCTATTGAAATTCCAATCAAATATTTTTGTACTTGTTTCTATTAAATGTAATTATTTATTTATTGTATGCTCGATTGATTTTTTTTTCTCTAAATCCAAATTGGTTATCGTGAGCGTTTTTTCTATTTCTGATTTAATTTTACTATATATTATCCTTTCGTGTATTTTGCCCAATGTTGATAACAGACATGTTGGTCTGTAGGTTGAAACCTCTGTTTTTAATTTATTTTGACTTTTGTATAAAAATACTATCTTTCCTGTTTTCTATATTTCCGGATATCTGCTTCATGTATAGCATTTAGTTTTTTAGTGTTTATTTAATTGTTTCCCGGCTTTTTTTATTACTTCGATTGTTATCCGATCGATTTCCGGCGCTTTTTGACACTGCATATTTTTATTGCATTTTCAATATCTCCTTCTTTAATTCCGTCAGATTCATATTTCTCTTCTTGTTCCAGAGTATGTATTTCTATTTCTTCTTCTGTTCCTTCGAGATTAGTTAGTAGTTTGTCCATCATAACTTTATATGTTTCCTTAATTATTGTTGTGTATTTTTCCCCAATTTTTGTGCTATTGATGGTTTTTTCCCCTCAACTTCTTCCTTGCCAGTCTATCTACTAAATTCCATCGTCCCTTTCTCACTTCTTCTTTAACAAATTCAATCAATTTATTATTCGTGTTTATCCTGATTTACTTTTTATATTCCCGTCTAATTTATTTGTAATCTTCCTTACAAATCAATTTAGCATTACATTAGCAATAGCTCCTATATTTCCTGTGTTTATTTGTAACTTTATTTCTTATTATTTTTAGCTCGTTATTCAACCACCAATCTATATTGTTTTTTTAGTTTTATTTGTTGTTTCTTGTTTATCACATATGTTAGCTATTGCTTCCTGGAATGTATCTATTGTTTCTTCAATTGTATCATCATCCATTCTGGCATCTATCATCTTAACAAAATTTTTTTATTCTTCTCTAACGTTTTCCTTGTTAGTAACTTTTGAATGCAGTCTTTTCTCTATCTTGATTTCCTGTTGTGTTCCAGTTTCTATCTCAAAATTTATTTCGTTGTGATCGCTTATACTATGGTTTACTATCGAATTGATAATTTTTCCTTCCATATCTTTTGTAGTTATAGTTAAATCTATATTTTCTTGACCGTTGATGCTGTCAAATGTATATAAATTACCTTCTTTGTTAAAAATTATCCAATTGTTTTTGTTTATTATTTCAATTACCTCTTCTCCTCTTGTGTCTGCTATTTTAGAATACCATAGTCCAGATTTCACGTTAAAGTCACCTGCAATTATTAGTTTATTACTACCTAGTTCTGCTATTATTTTATTCAATTGTTTTAATATATGTTTTATTTCCCGTTGTGATGACTAATATATTGAAATTAATGTCAGTTCTTCATTAATAATCATAATTTTTACTAATGCTATATTTCGTTATTAGATGTTGTAAATTTAATATTTTATATTGATTAGCTATTATTATTGTTGCTAATGATTGTCCTTTCCGTTTTTAATAAATTGGTAGTTGCTGTTTAAATTTGTGTAATTATTATTAAATAAATATGGTTATTGTACAAATGCAATTTCGTATTTATCTTCTATTAATTGATCATTTAAGTCTAATGTTACTGTACGGGCCTCTTGCAGATTTTATTGTACCACTCTAATCCCCATTATCTGTTTCCTTTTATAGTCTTTCTCTTGCCAAATTGTAAAATGAACAGTCCTTATCTAATACCGTGTGGTTTCTTTCTTCTCCTCCTATCATTTGTCCCCGTATGCAGTTTATATATTTATTATGTTCTTCTTTACATGTTCTTGTTGTATGTCCCTCTTCTCCGCATTTCCCACAAGTTTCTTCTTTTTGTCTCCATTGTCTTTCGGTGTATCCATATCTGTGGCATTTTTTTTTTTTTTTTTTTTTACATCGCATAGATTGCTCGCCTCACACCAAGGGGAACCGGCTTCGATTCCCACACAGTTCACTCCGGATTTACGCAAGTAGGGATCATGACGGACAATGCCACTGGTCGGGCAAGTTTTCTCGGGGGTCCCCCGTTTCCGCCGCCCTTTCATTCCGGCGCTGCTCCATGCTCACCTCACTTCGCCCTCGTCGACTCTCAAGACCTCGCTGTTAAGAGTCGCCCTAATATCTTCACTTACTGTGGTATTTGACTGGGCCACTCGGTATTGGGTCTCATCTGCAACTGGCGGAAGGACATTAAGGCTCCTGTATGCCTGAAACGGTTTTGAGATTTCGAGGCCCAGAAGTGAGGTGGTGATACGGGCGTCACTAACACGCGAGCCCAGCGCCCCATCGCCCTTGCGTGCAAGGCGCTGAACCGGCGCGCAGTATTACCGCCCTCACGCCTTCCCACGCAAATTAGATTTGTATAAGCTCTTCATGGTAAAATGAGCACTTTTGAAATATTTCAAAAGTAATTATTATACCAAACTAGTAATTCTTACACTTCCGTACATAAAAAAAAAAACAGAAAGCGAAATAATAATTTAAGACATCATGAATGGTTACCGACACTTTTCATTCAACTTTAAGATGTGGAACTACTTTCTATCCTTCGTAACCAACTTCACTCGGTGCGTCCGCTCAAATATGTGCAGGCAGGGCCAGTGACTTTTTTCTATGGCGGATTTCAATAGTGCTCACTTTATCATAAACAGCCTTTATTAGTGGGAGTTTATTAGACGCAATGAAAGCTCACAGATTTAACTACAGACGTACAATTATACTTTTCTCCTGCCTCTGAAGGAAGCTGCGCTAGCAGGTTCTAATTGTGCAATTTTTTTTTATTATCTTGACTAGTTTTTTCTCGTTTTATATATTCTCAGTATCAAAAAATTCAAACTATACGACATTGTGTTGTCAATATATATATATATATATATATTTCAAAAATTCGTATCCCCAGGACGTTCATTTACTGCGTGATGCATCACTCTCGAGTCCATTAGTGCTTATTGTATTTTATGTGAACTAAATTAGTTGTGTTTGTAAGCCGTTACACGCAGGTTAACTTTATTTGCAGCGCCACTTTCTACAGTGAAGAATTATTTATTTTATGTATCATAGTTCATCCATTTCTTGTTCTGTGAGCCAGCCTCGATTTATAAGTTTCCACGGAATGTGTTGATTCTGAATATTACAGCAGTTGCGTTTCACTAAATTGAGATCAATTTTTATTTTAATATTATATTTTATTTTAGTCGGATGGGATATGTACTATGATTTAACATTTGCAAATACTGGCTTCAACTGATATTTCTACCACTCAGCTGGTAAGCTTATTTATTTATTGTACTGATCAAAACAGGCGTTCTTTCTGGTCTGAGTTTTTTCGCTCCTGAAGATAAATTCTCAAGAATAATTCTAGATCAAGTCTAAGCAATGATATATATGCATACATGAAGTTGATTATTTAAAACGTACAGACGGGTCTACAACTTTCTGGTCCCTGTAGAACTGACGCGCCCTTATTGGCGTAACGAACGATTTAACAAAAAATATCTTAGTTCATTGTCCTCTTAAAGACACGTGGCATTTGGAATCAACCAACCACGAAAGTGGGATCTGAACTAGTGTTTCGAAATACAAACCGGACTGGAACTCTCTCTCTCTCTCTCTCTCTCTCTCTCTCTCTCTCTCTCTCGGCGAAAAACGAGCGTCTCTGGCTTTATCCAGCACAGGTTTCTCGTTTGCGGTTTTTTTTTATTTCTGGACCGCGGGTTGGTCATCTTTCCCGCAGGTTTATTAGCGAGGATCGTTTCCCACGACCGATCGTAATTCGTAATCTAAGCGCCAGATACACTGCCGCAGAGCCATCCCGCAGCAAATGGCTTCACAAATCCGCCCGCACTGAATGAGGAATGCTGGGAAACATAACAAGTTCTGACGATGCAGCCAACAACCCTGTGGGAGACGAGATGGCTGATGTTTTTTTTTTTATTTTCGACGAGGGATGCAACGCAGGCTAAAACAATGGCTGTGTATTACGGATGAGATGGGCAGAGATAGTGGGGTGTATATATAGATAGAATCACGCCTCTCGATCGTTTCTGCCGGACGGGATGCTGTTAATGGATGTTGGTTAGATATATATATATATATATATATATATATATATATATATATATACGGAGAGAGAGCGGGGAAGAATATATGTTTCGTGTTTCATCAAACGTGCTGGAAAGCCATAAATCGGTTTTTTTTTTTTTTTCGCCAGGAACTTTACAACTTGTAGGCATTAAATGTGATACTTGCTTCAAATGAAATATAGGTTACGCATTTTTTTTTTTTACCCCAGAAATCGAATTTTAAGTTACCAAACACTTCAGTTCAGATGATTTTAGCTGTCACACGTTCTGGGATTCTGCGTGCGAATCACGGACTTATGGTGTCAGATTAACTTAATTCTGATTGGCCCAGTCAGGGACGGAAATGACTTACGAAGGCACGCTGTCAATAACTAAAGTAAATCTTTTGCTATGCTAGTGGAGTATTGAAGTCGAGACGACGTATAATATATTTTTTTTTGCGAAAAACAGGCATATGGTGTTTTTAAGAGGTCATATTTCCTATGTCGGTGAAGCGTCTAATGTTGCTGTTACGATTACTATAATCGCCTGTAACTATTAGTCACTCAATAACTCTCGGCAGATACAATTTAAAATATGTAACTACTTTTAAAAAGTTTTGGGGGCAAATTTTATGGCTTTAGTGTCGCATGTGAACCTGATTTTTCTATATTTTCTAAGTTAAAAAAAACAGGATGATTGCAATAAACATAAATCAAATATAAAATTACTTCGTTACTAAACACAAAATTTCTCTTTTATTATTCGCGTAGATTAAAATTTAATTTAAAAGCGACCTCTTTGGAAAACTGCGCCCCTAGCGACGGGAAATTTCCCTATGCAAAACTCTCACGTAGCAAAATTAGATTTCTTCCTGACCTGAGTAGAATTAACCTTAGCTGAGGCGGATTCCCGCCCGCCATCTTGGATGTATATATTTTTTCGCCAAAGTTTCTATTTAAGAAGGTGTACTGAAATTTCCCGCATGACATACCCTGAATAACAGCTTCCCAAACTTTATCGAACTGCCACAGCTTCACTGTATTTATACATTTTTAGCTGGTAACTGTCGAGCCGAAACGCGAGACTATTTCTTGCGGCCGATTACAAAGGCGACGATAACAACAGTAATCTAGAAATACTGACCGCGGACAATGTACTAGGCAATGCTCTGAGCTCTGTCGTTCCGGAAAACCTGTTATAGGCTGTTTCACGGTAAAGTGAGCACTTTTTTAAGACCCTTATAATTTTATCCTTTCATACAATTTCCATCATTATGTTGATTTTTACTATAAACATTGCAATGTGGCCAATAAACACAGTGTATACATTTCACCGCCATCAAAATTTAATGCCTGAGGCTGCAATAAGATATATTAATTAGCGGTTAATGCCTGTCGCGAGAGCCTTAAAAAGAACTCACTTTATCGTGAACAGCCTATACAAAACTGTATTTCCAGGGTATGGCAAAAATTCCATAAACCCAGGATGGCGGGTGGGAATCTGCATCACGCGTAGTTCGCACGAGGCGGAGGAATATCCTGGAAGAGGAACTTCAGCAGTTTTTCAGGAAAGGGGTCAGGTGACAGTGAATGTATTGTACACGGCGAAGTGAGAAGAACGCACGACTGGATCAGCTTGAAGGACGTGACGTCACCCGACGACCTGCTCTTGTTCTCTCTCTCTCTCTCTCTCTCTCTCTCTCTCTCGTCGGGAGAGGGCGAAACCCCAGCTGCAGAGTCGGGGACAAATCAACCCCCCGCCATCCAAGAAGGCGCGGATTCTCCTCCCTCGCTGTTCTCCTCTCCAGTCTGCTCGAGTCTCCCGCGAGAAGCTGTTGAAGCTATAGGCTAAAGACGAGATGGACCGATCTCGCTCTCTGCGCAGAATTAATCTCCTTGTCACAACACCACTGAGCTGCTTTTCTTCCTACACGTCTAGCGAAAACAGCGTGGTTTGGATTTTAGTTTATAGGTTGTTCACGATAAAGTGAGCACTTTTGAAATCAACCTTAGAAAAAACTCACTGCCCTTAACTGCATATATTTTAACGGGCTCCCTGAGGAACATTCGCCCAGTAAAATTGGTAACGATGGAGGGGAGAGTACTTCCGTATCTTAACGTCAAATAAAAAGTGTTAGGTAACCATTTCTTATAATGTAAATAATTTATTTCGCTTACCGCTTTTTTTTAATGCAGATATGTGTAAAAATGAGCAGATTTGTAAAATATTTACTTTTCTAGTCATTTCACAGTTTCACTTGACCGACGCATGAATAAACTGATGAGGCCCATGACAATGTTAATCTGACATAAGGCGGAAGAATACACAACGTGCATACAAGTAGATCATAAGCAGGTCTTTCAAAGGTGCTCTTTTTACCTCGAATAGCCTATAGAAAACTGGTTTGTAAACAAACGCTTTGTGATGGATGTATACTTCATGAAACTAATTTGTAATTTAGTTTGATTACATTTAAATTGGTAAAAGTATTTTTCCATATAATAATGATTATCATTTTAAATTTAAGATATAAACAAACACTTTCATCACTGTTGACTTCGTGACTTTGACAGTTGTGTTTTTTTGGGGTTGGTTATTATTGGGTACATGCACAGAAGACGAATAAGCGGTCTACCTCATCTTTAGTCTATGGGCATTGCCGGCTGGGCGGCGTTCCAAAACGTTACTCTGAGAGTACAATAAAGTAACAGACAGTAACAGCCGAGGAAAGGAAAAGTAATCGTGGTTTTGGAACAAGCACAATATAAATAGCATTCTGAGTTTACAAATTTGTACTGATTAAGCAACCAACGTAAATTACAAATTATATTTCTCCCATTCACCAAATTATTTCTTTATCATGCTGCTTTACTTGCCATAAATTAACCATACATATTACGTAGAAAAATATAACCTTTATAAAAGTCAAATGTTAAATAAAAATACAAATTTTGTCACTAGTCATTTGTAGTTTTCCCGTATGTGTATGTAAACGGAATATCCACATTTCCTTTTAATGTGTTTAATTCTACTAAACTTTCCTCCATTTTCAGTTAGTTTACCCCTGGTTACTCCCTGAAATAATGCGTGTAAAATTTTTACTCTTGCAAGATGCTCAGAGTAACTACTTTGCAGTTTTGGGACACTGGCGAGAGCGAATAAAACATTTACTCAGAGTGTTTTGGAACAGCCAAAGAGAACAGTTTACTCGCAGAGCAACGTTTCGGAACGCCGCCCTGACGCGCGTTTAACGTGGGTGAGGAGAGCTGGCCCGCTTTCTGCACTCACCGTGCTATCCTCGTGTCCACTATCGCCTCGACGAAGAATACTGACGACTTATACTGTACTGTTTTAAAGCTTATCCAAATTAACGGACTCTATTACGGCAGCATCACTCGAGTACACTGAAACGGGTGGAGTGGGGTGAGTGGAGATATTTGGGCGGCTCATAAAGTTGTGTTAACGAACGGGTTCCAACCCACTAAGCGGGTAAAACGATGTTCTGGACAATCTTGCAACGATAACTCCATTCGTAGTCCCATAAGATTAACCTGGGAATGGTTTCATCTCATTAAAAAAAAAACCCTTAAACTCTGCAAACTGAATAACCACTTAGCACAATTCATTTTACTGCGAGATATACCGTGTTCACGTCCAAACTTGACAGCTAGGCAGCGAAGTCATTATCATAGACCGCCATCATAATTCTGAACTTGCGCGCTACCTAGCGGCCGATGACGATATTAGGAGACACTAGCGCTATCTAACGAGCATGTTCGTTCTGAACATGCTCGTTGCATGAACATGCAATGATGGCGGTTAATGATGATGACCTCGCTGCCTAGCTGTCCATTTTGGAAGTGAACATGGTATATCTCGTAGGAAAATAAATGGTTGGAGGAGGGGTTGGGAAGGGGTAAGCAATCATGGGACAGTAGAGGGGGGTGTCGGGAGGCTTTTAACCATATCTGAGGAGGGGAGGTTGAGAGCCTACAGTCTCGGAGCAGGGAACCGATCTAACTCGAACTAATAACAACATAGTTCGTTTTGAAGGGGGTTTGCGAGGGGAGCGGTGGGGGTATATGCATGTTAATGTGTGGAGAGGGGTGTTAGTGTAACATACCTCAGGTGTAGATAACCCCAGTATAGCTCGTTGTGAAAGAGGATGTTGTATGAGGGGGTTAGGTAGGTGAAGGGTAGAGAGGGGTGGTATTGGATTAGGCATAAGGAGTAGATGGCCATAGTATAGTTCGTTGTGAAGAAGGAATGAGGGGAGGGAGTGGGGGTTTATGTAGGCGTGGCAGGTGGAGCCGATTGCGGAGGTAAATGTGGAGGTTGATGTGGTGCTAGTTGTGGTGCTATTGTGGTGCTGCCCCAGGATGTGGTGCTGATTGTGGTGCTAAGTTATGCAGGTTGCGGAGTTTAAGGGGTTTCTGATTGAGACTGAACCCTTCCCAGGTAAACTTATGGGACTACGAATGGAGTTATCCAGTTATCGTTCTAAGATTGCCCAGGACATGGTTTTCCCCGCTTAGTGAGTTGAAACCCGTGCGTTAACACTACTTATTAACATTGAGGTCTTGATAGTCGACGAGGGTAAAGTGAGGTAAGTATGGAGCAGCGCTGGAATGCAAGGGTGGGGGAAGCGGGAGATCACCGAAAAAACCCACCAACCAGCGACACCGTCCGGCACGATTACCACATGCAAAAATCCGTGAGCGATCCCACCGGGAATCGAGCTCGGTTCGCCTAGGTGGGAGGCGAGTAGCTTAACCACTGCACCACCGCGGCCACATATACTTTTGAAATGTTATTTCAAAGGTGCACGTAACCGTGAACTATATCCAGGGACACCTGATTTTCGCGAAAAGATTTCCATGCAAGCTATACTCTAATATACTGCGTGCACATATGACGATTTCCTCTGATGATTAGCAGCGTGTCTTTGAGAAGGCACTGTGGTGTTTGAGGGGCCACGGTGGCTGAGTGGTTAGACTGCTCACCTCCCACCAAGATGAACCGGGTTCAATCCCCGGTCATTCACTCCGGATTTTCGCAAGTGAGAATCGTGCCGGACGATGTCGCTGGAAGGTGGTGTTTTCTCGGGGATCTCCCGTTTCCCCCGCTCTTTCATTCCGGCGATTCTTCATACTCACCACAATCGCCCTCGTCAATTCTCAAGACATCGCTGTTAAGAGCCGCCCAAATCTTACCACTCACTAAATTTTCCCCTTGTGCATAAGTCCAATTTTCTCATTTCAAATGTCGTATATAGAACTGCATATATTCAAAAATGTTTCCTTCTACTATCTCAAAAACCGCGCAGCAGTTTGTTCAGTAGAACGTTCAGCACACCGTACAGTAGTAACTTGCAGGTCTGCCCGCTAAAGGTGCCGATAAAAACACGGCACCAATCAGTAGGCTGCCACTGAATTTAAGGGCTTGATGGAAGGAGGGCCAGTCCCACAGATCTATCACGATAAGACGAATAACAAAATAAGATAGCTTACACCATTTAGTTTGTAAACGCGTAAGTTTGCTGTATTGGTTAGGCCTCAGGTAAACGCAAAAGAACACACTGCTTCCTTCTTGGTGGAAGAAGGGCCTGTAGTTCAGAGGTAGCATGCATTGTTGCAGATGTGGGGTAGTCCCTTCTTGGTGGAAGAAAGGCCTGTAGTTCAGAGGTAGCATGCATTGTTGCAGATGTGGGGTAGTCCCTTCTTGGTGGAAGAAGGGCCTGTAGTTCAGAGGTAGCATGCATTGTTGCAGATGTGGGGTAGTCCCTTCTTCCAACAAGCCCTTCAATCGTAGGGCATATTTTACAAAATTCACTTAGTTTGAGACAGTTTTCATATTGAGAGTTTAGATTGTAGCAGGCCCAATACCGTGGCATGACTTTGAAGCATAAAAAGCGTTGAACATAATGTAGGTTCTGAATTCAAAGTTTGTAAGCAATGGATTCCTAAAAAAAAATGGAGGGGTTTTGGGTGAAAACAAAAGTCTCAGCTCATAAATATTTATTCCAAAGAGCAGTAATATATAATTAGAAAACTTATGCCAAAAAATTACACACAGATACGCATTCAAAACTACTAAAATAAATCAAATGTATAGAATGACAAAGATAACTTTGCTTAAAATAATAAGATGTTACATTATAACGTTTAGAATAGTCGTGTGTTAGAGTTAATGGATGCCAACTATCTCTCACAGATAGTGTGGTTTTTGACGAGCACACATGATTGACAGATTGAGGCAAAGATGTACAGTCGAAAGAACGACGTTATAGACGAGGCCATGTAGAGCAGGGACATGAGAAAAACCGCTGTCAAAGCAATTGAAATGGAGCAAAAATATGTTGGATAAGGGGTTCGTGTTAATGATATGGGTCAGCAATAAGTGGGTTTGGAAAACAATGTGGAAAATTAACCCCACCCCCGCCCAAAAAAAAATCCCTCCTGCAGTTTCCCCAACTCGAAACTTTTGGAAGTTCTATATTGTGAATTCGATTTTGCAATCACTACATTTTTTTTAAGAAACGTGTGTTACTACGTCATTCGAATTAATTTGCTTTAAATTTCAAAATGGAGTTGCGGTTTTTAACACTTCATTTTTAGTTTCTCAATTAAACACGGCAGAAAAAAAAGTAGCGTATGTGCTAACAACCAAAAGTTTCAGATAAAGAGAGTAGAATTAACATATGTTATAAATTGGTAAATTGTAATTGTCTACAGATTTTGGTAATGAAGTGAATATTCTCATGACAAAATGGCTCTCTCTTATAAAAAAAGCAAATAAATAGTAGGGAAATAAAAGTATCTCTGCTAATAAATAACATTATGGGTTATATACAAGTTTATACATTCATATCGCCTTTCTTTTCAATCCCTATAGTGTTAAAATAAACAAACACATTAACAATTTTGGAGGCAAGGCTACTGATAACAGAATATTTGTTTATCACATCTGGTTTTCACAAAATTATTTTTATATATAGTGTACACAGAGATTCAGGCAAACTGAGTATCATATTAATAGTTTCAAAAACTATGTTTTAATGAACAAATTCATACAATTTTTAATTTCTAATAATGTACTACTATGTCTAACAATTGGCCTATGTTTTATGGTGGTAATTTTTTCGATTAATCTGTATACACAATATGGCTTGTAATTTGGTTTTTGTTTGCATTATTCAACCAGTTGCAGCAATATTACGAGCAAAAAAGTATCAAGATTGGAAAACAAATAGAGCGTTGACACTCCGGCTTGTCAGCAATACCGGAACATTTATTTTAGCGCAAAAAAACTACATGCGTTGGTTTCCAAGCGTAACTGGCAATAAATTTTAAAACAGTTTCAAAGAGAAGGATGCACATTTCAAATACACCATGCACATTTTCACAGTATGATTTATTTTTGCAATCAGAGTAAACCAATATTAGGGCCTATCACGAGTTGTTTTTTCAACGGCCAAGCAAAATTGCTGGAAAATGTATATAATGTTTACCACAATAATTTACTGGCATGTTCAAAGACAAGTCGTAAGCGAAAAATAAAATGTTACGTAATAGCGCAAATTTGTTATGTTAGAAATGGCTGTTCAAAATTGAGAAATGAGATAAGTAAACTAGTGTGCAGTGAATACGACTTAAAATTTTTTAGTAAATAGCAAGATTTTCCTTTATGGTTTTAATGTTTTTCAAGTATTTTCTTGAAGTCCCGGTAAACAAAATCTTTAATTGCTATCTACCGGGCTACAATATTCTTCAGGAACTCTCGTAGAACGAACGGGAAAACGAGATTGTAATGGAGACAGACAACCAGTAGAAACTGAACTACCACTCACGTGTTTGCACACTCGACCTATTAATAATAAGTTGTTATAGTAACTAGCATGCATCTCCAAGGGTGAGACAGTAATTGATGATGAGTAAGGAGCGGAAAAATTCGCGAGTGCAATGACCTGTAGGCTAGACTACACAGTCGTATGTACTACCGTGACCCAGATAAATCATCCTCATTGGTTGCTTGCTGCCGCAGCACAATGCGATGGTTGGGCCTGCATTTTGTCACGTGTCTCTTATTGGTCTTGTATTCTTTAAAAGGTGTTCAATAAATCATGTACCAATTGTAATGCTAACCTGAACGTAAGAGTTTTTTAATTATAGCTTGACCCAAAATGAATTCGCGAATTCTACAGGTCTCTAGTGATGAGTATAGAAAAAATAAATTTAACTTAGGCGCAAAGCAATTCAGAATACATTCGTGAAATAGCCCCTTCCTCCTCGAACTTGAACCGCACACCCCAGCTTCAATTCCCACGATTGTGAGATAAGATAGTTGTACACATTACTGGCCAAATGGCGGCCTTGAAAGATGACTATGTTAGCTCTGAGTGTAATGTAAACAACTTCAAATTAAATAATTTACCATAAGCCGTTCACAGTTATAGTCTATTCGCGAATTGTTCACATTTTTGCAATCAGAACTTTGAAAAATCACCCCACGTATGCCGTGTTTAGTTATTTCCTAAATATGCCATGTGTTACAAACGTTTTATACATCTGTTAACACGAAAGTCTCTTATTTTTCCGTTAAATTGAAGTATTATCTATATTTTATTTGTAAATTATAATAATTCATATATAACAAATACTAGAAAACAGCGAGAAAATATGTGTGTTGGTAGCATCTAGTAAGAAATAGTTCTCGTGCAAAATATCATTACAACTGAGTGCGCACGAATTCGGTGCGTTGTCTTTTGGTGTAATTTTCTAGACTTGGCTAAGCTTTGTTTGCACGAGGCGGAGGAATATCCTGGAAGTAGATCTGTAGCAGGGCTTCAGAAACGTGTGAAGTAACCGTGAATGGATTATAATTGAGTATTTTTGAATGCCCGGACGAAGATCTACTTTCCTCCTCATTTCGAAGTATTCTCCCAAATCTAAGATTTACGTTGTTGTGGACCTAACCACTTAGTTCATACAAAAAAAAACGAAATTACAGGGAGCCTTAACGTGTCACTGTTATGCCAATTCGTAATCTAATGTACAAGGTGTTTTTTTTTTACAACATGTCAAAATTCAAACCACGCCTTACATGGGCTGATATAAATAGTAAATCCTTGTAGCAAAATGCTCGGAAAATTTATCTAGGAAATTTTAATCGAAATCGAAATCATCAAAACAGCGGCTGGTATCCACAACTTCACGTACATGCATGCACAGCGAGTTGCATATCACGAAGGCGAAAGTAACTGGTGTGTCATACGGAGAGAGCTTTCGCGCGGGACACTATACACACTCGAGGTACGTGGGCTCCGCTGGTGGTTGCTTGCAAGTACATGCGTGTCAAACTGCACGCACGAATGATGGGAGATTAGCAACTGAGTAGTATGATTGCCAGAAGTGATTGCATTATTGGCGATGTAGGTTCTGTATGTAAAATTGCGAATTCCCGGTGCTGTTTCGCTAACTTCCATTTCTATTTAAATATACTAAATGAATTTTCAGAGCATTTTGCTACTAGGATTAATTTTTTATACCTGGTTTGAATTTCGACATGTAGTTTTAAAAAAAACCCTTGTTTATACAACAAAAAAAAAAAAGAACACCTTTATTTGTCACACTATTTAACACAACAATGCCAATATAACATTAAGACTTGGAATTATTTTACTTAATTTGCTGCCAACCAAACTCGAAATAGTCATATCAGTATGTACTTTAGCAAATACATGTAATTATGGCCAATATATTTTTTTTCTTTTTCAAAAATTGAGTTCTTACCTTACAGTCTATATATTGTAAAGTAAGACTAAGAATAAAAAAGCAAATTATAGCACTGAATTGTCTCCAAGCATATGGATAACCAAATCTTATTTAAAACTTCTAAGCCTACTTATAGTAAACTTAGCAAATCATGGGATCATCACTACAAATAAAAGGGCTCATCTGAACCAAAAAAAAAAAATGTTTGGAATAGCTTAACGTAAATCATTATTTCTCCATGGAGTCACAATGGTGTATTTGATTACCGTACTATTGCGAAGAATGTTTTTGTTTTGCTGCAATATCGTTTTAAAAAGTGATCTGGTGATATTTGTTAGCTTGAATTTATATGTATAATGCCTTCTTTACTTAACCCCTGCAATGTAATAGAACCTTCATCTCGTCGTACGATCATAATGGCTGAGCGAATTCCGTCACAAGGATAGCAAAAGACGGTACACATATTGGTCGTAGTTATAAATTAAATTCTCTACTGTAATATTTCAGAATATTACAGGATACAAAGGGTTTTCTTATGATTTATATGTTAGCAATTAAATTTTTAAATTATTTTTGTTTGCATTTCAATTGAATGTTATGCACATATATCTGTGAAAAGTATGTTAATTTAGATCATCCTTCCTTTCAGTTTAACATTTTCTATTCAAAAATTCTCTTTGGAGTTATGTTACTTTTGCCTGAGTTACCCAGGGAAACATTGAGAAAAATCTGAAAGTCAATTGAAATAATCAAGGAAAGCAAAATTTTTTAATGTCTGGAATAATTATCGCTGCGTGTAGTTAAAATGTTTTACAGTCTTTCACGTAGAATTTTAATAGCGTTATCAAGAATTTTGAAGAGATTATTTTGAATTATAAGAAGAGTGTGGTAAAATAATGTGTCGAGATGGACTGTTGAAGTAATTCTGCAACTATGGAATTCGATCTGGAACTATCTACTGGAGTTTCGAGTCCATGGTGAGATGGCCAATATCCAGGATGGACTTTGTTTGGCATCTTCTGTTCCAACTATCTTCGATGCAGACTTATAAGGTGAACTCCACCCATTTATATTTCTTCAGTGTAACTGTAAGAAAGCTTATATCTTACTTCGGTCCTATGTCCCAGAAGTCTAATTTTGAGAGTTCGTGAATTTATTGACTAGCTGGCAAATTCTGAATATTTCCTTAACAGTGGAAACAGCTGTTTTAAATTTTAATAAAAAAGACTAACACCAGATATTTATAAACTGTTTTCCAAATTTGAAATAATTTAAATACTTATATATTCTTCTAATCACATATTGTAAGGAAAGATGCAGAGAATATTTAATAATCATATTTCAAATTCTGATACCAATTCAAAGTGAGCAGCATCTCAATTTATCTTTTCTCGTTAATTCATGTTCTCTCTCCTCCTTAAATTTTCATTAAATTAACATAATTAATTTGTTATTTTCTTTAGTAGTCGTAAAATATTAATATAGGTCTATTAAAATAAAGGGTTTATGTTTTTTTTTTGAATAATCTGATTTGAAAGTGTTTATTTTTATATATTCAGAGTCATATGTCTTCTTTTAGATATTTACTATCGGCATCCGTATTTCCTGTAGGTGTAATTTTATTCGTTATATTTCTATGATAATTCCTAAAAATAATCAGCCATTTATAATTTAGAAATCTTTAAACTACTTACAAAAAAAGTAATAGGGCCAAGTGAATGTACCCTGTTTTAATTATGTATCACAGGTAGTATTTAAATAACCCTTTCGAAAAAAAAAAAAGGAGAAGAATAAAATTTCTTAAATTTTCTTATTGTCTGTAGCTTTGCATTCGTCAACAGCGAGGTTGTTCAAAACTTAAAGAACTGTTCAAACTAACAAACCGGGAAGAAAGCGGTGATGTTCTGTAGACTTTTAGGAAATACAAGCAAGGCCGAAAACAGGATGGGCGTACCGGGAATTGAATTCGTTTCAATTTCGAATGCGAGTCAAATATGCTAACAAAGTGCCCTCAGCTCGGAAGAAGTTCAATACGAAATGTGTGAAAATATGTACTTGTGCGTTGTTAAGTATTAAGTTATTGCTTGTGTATACCTGGTCTTAGCTTTATACTATAATATAGCCCTTTAACGGTATCTTCGTACGATCTTAATCAAATTTGAGAAGAAGAAAAATTACACTTTGTTTCCTTCATTTATGTCATATCACTAATTTAAATATTTCTGTTGATATTAAGAGTGGGATGGACCTTCGCGTTTTTTTTTTTTTGTTTTTTTTTTGTGAAATAGTTGTTTGCGCGAATACGCGTATCTCGGTAAATATCTATGACCCTATTTTTCTTTTTCTCTTTTTTACTTTTGTCATATTAAGTGTATTCTTAGAGGAAAAAATTGGTTAAATACCGCATATTTAAAGTTTGGCTATGCAGTTTCCTTAAGCGGCAAGAGAAAAGTACAAAGGTACGGGCGTAGTTTAATCTGTGGTCTTTCATCGCGTGTAATAAAACCCCCACTGTTACAGATCCCATTTGCACAGTACATCGCCACGGCGGAAATACTGCACGCCTTGCGAGTAGGAGCGATGAGACACTAGAAGTGCGTGTTAGTGTCGCCCGTATCGCTCCCTCGCTTCTTGACCTTGGACGCGGAGTTCCATCCCACACTTAACGTACTTCCTTTATCGGAAAAAAAATAAACTTTCGCTTGTAATTTGTCTAGACATATAATACGTATTCCATAGACAATACGAACTCACCGCAGTGAGGAAAAAAGAATTATTTATGTAATAGCTAGTAAAAAAAGTAGTTCTTGTCTAGAATATTCTTCAATAATTTTTATGCTTTTTTTTTAGAATAATCCTTTCCTTCTGTCATATGTAAGTTTTCAGGAGTGGGCTTCTGGAAACACGTTTCATTGTGTAGAAAATCATTTTTTTTGTATGCCCAGCTCACTTACTCTATGTGTTAGTTTCTATTTGGCGTTTTCTACCGGACTTGTTGACATATTGCGGAAGGATACTTAGTGAGTTTCTCAAAATCATAACTTCAGCAATGCTTCAGTAAGTTGGAAATAACCCCATTCTTCGGCTGCGTTTAGATCAGTCATGCCCGGTAGCTATACTAAATAGTAAAATATGCAGTTAAGGCTTGGGCATTCTTTCTTCGCCCACATAAAATATGGCAAACTGTCAAATCACAAGTGTGCTACAGACTTAAACCAGGCTTGAAAGAGACATCATCTTGACTTATCACGCACCATGATGCCTAGCAAGGGTCAGCTCCTAACTTGTTGACGAAAACATTCTGTTTAACTGGATGATGTCACCGAGGAGGGGGGGGGGGTAGAACCTAATTTATCAAGTATTCCGGAACGCACACGATAAAGTTCTACTTTAACTGGGTTATCCCGATAAAGTTTTCGTAAGCGCCCTCCCCAAGTTACGCGAATAGGGAATTGTGTTTGTTCCGGATGGGATGAAAGGGGGGATGCTGTGACAGGATGTCGACGCCTCGGCCAATAGGAAGTGAGTAGAACGGACACTATTGACGCTATTTCTAGCATGTAAGGGTTAGTTCTTGCTTGAATAAGCATTTTTGAAAACTACCTTTTAAATTAAAACGCGCCTCTAACTGCAACTTTATTTTGATGATGTAGTAATGTAGATTATACGTACCTTGGTAGCAATTATTTTCCAAAGGTTGATTTCAAAATTCTTATTTTTCTATGAACAGCCTTTACTATTATTTTATGGAATTGTTTTGAGGTGTGTCTTCTACTGTGACATGGAGGGAAGTGATTTACACTACTCTTGCGATCTCCTTGTGCTTTGTACACGTAACGTCTGTCACAGCGGGAGCACCCGCAGAAAACCCTACCACTCCACGACAGTGAGATTCTAATCCCTTTCCTTCCATATCACTTATTTGATCACAAATGAGTCTTGCCAAAATCTTTTAATCAGCAGCGTTTCATTTTCCGAGCACAAATAAATAACGCGGTCACAAAATATTGAGAAAAAAAAGTTAACCATCCCCAGATACACATTGAAATATCAAGCATTTAACACCCAAAATTGTGAGAAATGACCAACAGACAGTTTGGTTTATTTCGTTTATATGAGGGCTTATTATTTTTCTCTTTTTCCATTAAAACGGCAAATATCACAAATGCAAACATAATAAAAAATTACAGACGGCAAAAAAAAAGGCTTTAAAAGTCTTTACATAGAAAATGTTTATAATGGATCAATTATATTAAGTTACATTAATTATGGACTCGTAGAGCATAACAAACTTAGCCCAAATATTGTAACGCATTAAAAATTTACTGATTATAAAACACACTTATTTTAAAATATTTTCCCTGTAAATGCCCCATAATACGGTCCCTATCAAACATGGCACGATATTCTTTCCGCCAAGTTAATATCTTATCATGTTGAGGTCCCTGTCCTTTCTGTCTTCCCAAGAAGAAATACAACCCCTTTTATAGCCCGAAATGTCTGTTGACGATTGTTGAGGAACATCCCAGATGGTTTTTGAAGCGGTTCAAGTCCAGTAAATTCTCATATTTATGACGTAGTTCGTAGCGTCAGATGGTCGCCAGACGCCTGCCATACACGTTGGAAGGAAGAAGGGGATTGGCTAGATGAGGGGGAGGGGGCAGCCTTGAGCCTCGCACTTTCAGTCTTCGCTCTCCTGCCTAGCCGAGCACCCGAGTCGGCTGCGACGTCATCGCTGACAACGCCAAACGGGTCATCCACTAGTTCAGCCTCACCTCCCTCGTCGATAATCCCATGTAAAATGTGTAATTTGCGGCGTAAAATAATCAAATACGATGTACGGTTTCACAGCACTGTCACACGCTACACATAGTTTTAAAATACAGGTGTCACTTTGTACTATTTATTCTCCCTTGACGCAACTGAAAAGGAAAGCCCTAAAAATGTTGTTTTGACTCTTTATTGACGTGGATACGTCTTTAAATTTGCAACCATAGAGAGAGGCAATCCAGAAAATCCGACGATAACAAAATCGGGGGATACAGTTTGGCATTGCAGCTCCGAATATATAGTCTACATTCAAAATTCAATTACACCACTCGATTGCCAAAGAATCAAAGAATATGTTACGTTGAGTGAAGACTTGCGAAGCATCACGCGCTGCTGCGAAAAAAAAAAAAAAAAAAAAAGGAGGGGGGAAGCGAAATTTTGAGTTCGTTTCGCTGCGTCTCATAACTTCCGCGTAGTATAACTTTTGACTAGGAGAAGCTACGACACTCGTTTAGGTTTCAATCGACAGCTCTCGTCAAGAATAGTGTGGCGTGGTTATGGTGAAATTGTATGCGATTAATATAAAAAATTAAGAAAACTTAACATAATTTCGGCCTATACTCGTCAATAAACCAAGTCGAAATACAGAAATCTTATACGGTTGAAACAGGCATCTCGAAAGCAATCCAGTGATACCCATGAAACCCCATATGATCGAGTGAAGCGGTGCCGGGAACTTTAAAAAAATCAAGGCGTCAACGTACACGTATTCATGCAAAACAAACGGCCGTGTCTCCAACAAAGCCATACCCAACTTTTTCCATTATTTTTTTATGTAACTATTTAAGAAGATAAGATTTAAAAGTGCTAGATGCAGATATCTGTTTTAACCTTCCCTGCAAAAAGTAATATTCACTCAACTCTCACTTACTCAGATACGCCTATATGGACAAACACTGACTTTACAGACGATATTTTTTCTAGTGTGATCCCCTTCAAAGTGAATCAGTCGCTGCCATTTTAGATTTCTGGCTTTCCACCGCAGCCTGCACTTCCGATTTTATTCTGTGGTTTACGGCTCGACAAAATCGAAAGGATTTCATTTTGACACTTTTTTTAAAGCAATCATTGCTTGACGGACTTTTTAGTGCAATTTTTATAATCAACCGCAATAAATAATAGGCATAAATACCACATTCGTGAGCCCTCAGTGTAATAATATTTTGCGTAAGTACTGTTTCTTACTAAGCGTTACCAACACACCTATTTTATCAATTCATTTATTATTATTAATTATTAGTGAAATATTATAATTAATAGATGATATTTAAACAAATTTTATTTTGAGAACAATAAGGTACGTTTATGTTTATATACGTATAAAACGCTTGTGATAAATGACATTTTAGGGGGAAAAAAAAAGTTAATGGGGTGATTTTTCAAAGGCTTGATTCAAAAAGTGCGAAGAAACCGCGAATAGCCTATATTCACGGCTGATCTTGCAAAAATAATAGAACTTACACCGAGAAACTTATAAATCCATGATGGCGTGAGACTGATAACCATTAACTCTTTAACTGCGACGTTCGACTGTACTCGAATGCCGAAAATATTGTTACAATTTATTTCTCCAGAAATGAAGTGGGCTATACCAAGTTCGTTAAGGAATGGAGGTCTTAATGAAATAAAATAATTAATTATAATTTCCTTATTTTATTTACAATAACTACAGCCCAATTCTCTGAACTCAAAATCTCGCAATAAATTGATATCACTTACTGTTCACACCTAATTACTCTAATTTAATACAATTTATAATTACCACAAATCAATCAATTAAATTAAATAATTAAATATCAGTCCCAATAGACAGCGTATCAACATATTCGAATATTCTATGAAATAAGTGTCCAAATTTACAGTTCGAATATTTACAATACAATCCGTATTACGCTTCCAGTCAGTCCCCCCTCAGTTCAGTCCATGTCCCGCTGGTCGCAATTTTCTAGAGTCCTCTAAGCGCCCTCACGCACAGTAGGCTTCACTCTTCGGTATCACACCCTCTCGTCCATTCAAGCCACGAAAACCTCACTCGCAGTCGTCCCGCAATCTCGAGTCGTCCACGCCTCACTTCACGTCGCTCGCGCACACTCGGCCAGGCGGCCTCCGTCAAAGACTGCCGGCCGCTGGGTTGCGGCAGTATATATATATAGGTCTCAGGCCGCCACCTAGAATCTTCCCCAACTCGCGTGATGCGTCGCGGAGGACCGAGACGCCAGCCAGTCTCGCCAGAACATCCTTGCGTCGTCGCTAAACGTACCGGAAACTCTAGCAGGCGAGGGGAGGTCTGTGACGCCAGCAAGTCTCGCCACTGTCGGCATTCACGGGATTCTAAGAAGGGGTATCAGGAGGCCGCGAGCGCATCGTTCCAGGAAGAGGGGAACACGAGGTGGGTCTCCGATTACGGCGTGTTGCATCTGAGTCGGCGCCAGCTGCAGCACGTAACAATATTGCTTACTTGCGGCATTCAACTTTAGTCGAATAGGATTTTTTTTTTCCCCACGTTGCAATGTGTCTGGCATGGAATTGTTTTCTAAAAAGTGTTCATCTAATAACCTGTAAATAGAAGTCTGCACATGTATATACTATGAAAATAGTTTCATTGTTAGAAATAAATTAATAATAATATTATTTATATGTAAACATTTTTTTTACACTTTTTGGGTAAAAATTATGAAAAAATTTTCAAGCAGCAAAATAGTTAAAAATAATTCCCTTTTAAGAAACATCAGAGTGGGTTACGTCGCAGGGGAAACGAGTATAGTTGTGTTGCTATACTCGTGCGAGTCTCGACAGCCTCTTCCGCGGTGCGTCTTGAACCCTCGCGGGACCCAGGGAACAATGCGTGGCCCTCATAAAGTGCCACCATCTCGCCTCGAAGCAGAAGGTGTTGAGGGGGAGAGGGAGAGAGAGAGAGAAAGAGAGAAAATGAAGGAGAGAGCGGAGAGAGAAAAAAATGGAATCTTTAGCTTCCTCCTTTCCAAGTCCCTGAAAAACCTTCTTCCCTGCGTACACGCGCAGGCATAATTACAAAACATCCCTCCTTCGGGGAGCTTAACTCTCTCTCTCTCTCTCTCTCTCTCTCTCTCTCTGGAGGGATGAGCTGTGCGGCAAAAACCTCCTCCGTGTCGATCATTAATTACCATCCCTTCTCCCTTCCGTTCTTCCCCTTCTTTCATTAAATTACCCTATCTCTTCAACGACAAAGGCTTGCTGGGATATCAGACTGGGCGACGGCCCTTTCAGTGCTGTTAGGAAGATGCTGGAAAACTAGCAGGATACCACTGGCAAAATACCGAAAATTTATCTTGAGACAATTCCATCTCCCTTCCAAATAAGTAGCAACAGAAAGTTTCCTCTCCAACTATAAGTTGTAATGTTTTGTTGGACTAGTTGACATGCCCAATTTTACTGCAGGATAATAGTGGAGGAACACAAACTGACGAAATATAAGATCAGCTTGCACGAGGTTTGAATTGAGAACCCCTTCGTAATACTCTAACGGAACAGATCCCTCGGCCTCGAATATTCCAACATAGTTAATTCTGTTTATAACGTGTAGTATAATAAGTCGAGCAGACAATAATTAATACCGTAAAAAAAAAGGCCTCAGAGAATTTAAAAAAAAAAATACATAGGAAACAATTTTTTAACAATATTTCTGCCACTTTGAAACTTGAACAAATGAGACCTGTCTCACTCGACAGTAGAATTTGGACAGTTTGGATTTTAGGAATTTGTTTCACTGTCACGCTAACTTCATCTCAAACGATCAATTGCAAACGAATCGTTTGTATGATATAGCGAACGTCGTGAATCATTTCTACATCTTTTCGTCTAAACTTTTTTTTTATTACAAAATTGCTGAATACAAATGGAAATTCTTTCGTTACTTGAATTTGTGGCTGCCCCTGATTTTTTCTAAAATAGAAATTTCTATGCATGCCTTAAAAAGAATTAAGACGTGATCTTTCAGTCGCCCTTGTTAAATTTTGTGTATATTGTTTACTTTAATTTACTTGTACATTAAAAGGAGTAAAATTTTTATATTGAGATGTCATTTTACTAAAATCATGCACCCTAAAAATGTGTCATCTGAGGGAAAAACAGTGGCAGGTAAGGTTTAGTTGGTCAGTATGTGATTTAACATATTTTTCAGTGGCCAGCACCTTTAGTAAAAATCCGTTACCTATATTATAAAAAACTTAGCATGCAGGAGGTTTTACGTAAAATCATGACTGTGAAATATTTATTGGGCCACCAACTACGCTCTAAAAAATTAATTTCCTGCAAGTTTCTGAGCGAACTGGGTGGGAACTCGTTTCGTACGGAATTTGCTCGATATTTTCGCATGACAATTACAATGCGAGGTCACCAATTAACCTAATTTTGCCGCGTGTAAAAGCAGCTTTATGAAACAGCAACATCTTATTCTTTTCAATGGACTTCATTACACTTCCACTGTCGTATATTCTTGGTCAAGAAACATTTGCTTACCTGCAAACGATCTTAGCCGCACTCACGTAATCCCAATAAACATAACAATAAATTATAAAAAAAAAAACTAAATGTTAACAGTTACAAATACTTTTAAATAAATCTTGACACCTCGCAGGGAGCAGCAGCGGTAAAGTGGTTAGACTACTCGCCTCACAGCTAGGCTAACAGGGTTAGATTCCCGGCGGGAGGTCGCTCCCGGATTTTCACGCGTGGGAATCGTGCCGCTGGTGGGCGGGTTTTCTCGGGGATCTCCCGTTTACACCACCCTTGCATTCCGGCGTTGCTACAAGCTCGCCTCACCTCACCCTCGTCGGTTCTCAACAGCTCGATGTTAAGAGCTGCCCAAATCTCATCACTCACTCACCACACACCGCGCAATGATATTGGCTGTATTATTGTCTCGAGTTTTTTTTTTTTCAGTCAGTTCCTATTCGTTTACGACGGAGTATTGGTAAACCACTAGACTCGAACTTGTCAGGAAACGGTTTCGAATCTCGGTCCAGTCAATCTAATTCCAGTTTCCCTTGATTCACTTAAATTACCCCACGCGAATAAATGCTGGGGTGGTTTCTTACCACAGGTAGAAAGTACAAATAAGCTTAGACCGACATAGTCATCGCCCTCCAGGTCATTAAATCATCCCTACACTACAAATAAATATAATAAATCCATCATCAAACTCTTATATCAACCTTATTAACAACAATATTTTAACTTTTATTTCACTGCTAAAATTGTCACGGGTGGTTCCTTACTAGGGGTGATCAATATATTTATATATCGATAATTATCGATATGAAAAATAACTTTCCGAGAGAAATGTAACTTTGAAAAGTATCAGTATATCGATGTTCCCATATTATCAAAGTTATCTGTATTATCGAAGTTTTGGTATTATAATAGTTTCGGTAATATCGATAATTTTGGTATTACATATAATTTTCGGTAATGTCGATATTTTTGTTACTGTCGATATATCGAAAATACCGAGTAACTGTTTAGAAAAAAACTATATTGGATTTGTATGATATCGAACAGCCCTATTCTTTACTACAGGCCATGGCCGATTACTTCCCCGTTCCTCTTTGTCTGAGCAACTTGCTACGTCCCTAATGGCCTCAACGTAGACGAGACATTAAGTCTTATATACACGATGTTTTTGAATAACATGTCGAAATTCAAATCACTGCTCGTGTACAGAAATATACGGCGCTTGTGATACATCGCATATTTATGATAAGAAACCACCAAACACATCACACATGGAGTGATTTTTCAAATGTTCTATTCATATACCTAATCAATTACGTTAGTCGCTAGTCGCTCGAGTATATATTGTTCACGGTAAACTGAGCACATTTGAGGCCTTAGTTACTTTTTCTTATCAGCCATTTTTTATCCTTCCGCCACTATTAAAAATAAATTTTGCCTTGTAAGTAATAAACACTATATATATATATATATATATATATATATATATATATATATATATATATATATATATATATATATATATATATAGGGCTCTGAAGTTAACGTCTAAGGCTACAATAAAATATATTTATTAACTATTATTCCAAATGAGGTGGCTTCAAGAAGTGCTCACTTTACCGTGAATAGCCTATACAGTTTCTACCAAAAGTTTAAGACCGCCAGTCATTTTCACAAAATATGTTATTGGTCTTAAAATCTTGAGCTTATGCACTTGAACTAATTTTTATTGTTCTATTTTCGAAATAAATCCTTTTCATAAAAAGAAATATTCCCATTTTTATTAACTTTCGTTACGTTGAAAAAAGTAATAAAAATTATGTTTTTCCACTCTCCAACAAAGAACTCTCCAACAAATGCACGGATGCATAAGTAAACGGGGACGGAAGACGTTAAAGAAACTAGCGAACAAATTGGAATGAATTAGAGCTTGTTAAAAATACACAGAAACGTAACTAACTGCAACCGCCATATGCTTACAAGAATACAGACGTCTCTTAAAGCTGCAGCAGCTGTCATCGATCACTGAAAACATTTATAAACCACATGCTAGAAAATGTTAAATAGTGTATTCAGTGTTACATGTATAAAGGCTATTCATGATAAAGTGAGCACTTTTGAAATCAACCTTTAAAAAAAAAAACACTGCTCCTACTTGCATATATTTTAATGGGCGCACTGAGTGGCATGTGTCCAGTAAAGATGGTAAGGGTGAGGGGAAAGTAGTTCCATGTATTAACATCGAACAAAAAGTGTTAGGTTTGTAAGAACTTAAATTATTTATCTTCTCTCAGTATTTTTTAATGCATCGAAGTGTGAAAATGAGCAGATTTGTACGACATTTACTTTTCTAATAATTTCACAGTTTAATTTGACCGTCGCATGAATAAAGTGATGAGACCCATGGCAATGTAAATTTTACATAAGGCGGAAGAACACACAACGTGTGTAGAAGCAGATCTTAAGCAGGGCTTTCAAAAGTGCTCATTTTACCGTGAACAGCCTATAAAAATCCTTTGCGGTATCAAATTGATGTTCCCGACCGGGCGGCTTTACACTTTTGGTGGTAGTTGTAGCTGAGCAACTGTGCGTGCTGTGCTGGTTTGGGCAAGCCAACCGCGGGACACCTGCGCGATCGGTCAGCCGAGAGACTCCGTGGCGTCCTCAAGAAGCAGTCCGAGGAGATTGATGACGCCCACTCCAGGGGCGAATCCCCCCCCCCCCAATCCACTTTCCAACACGTGTGATACGGCTCGTGCTTCTGCGAGAAAACAGCGCGTGACACGCTGAGAAATGGCTAGCGACGCGTCGAGCGAGCGTAAAGGGGGGTTGGGAGGTCGCGCCGAGGTGGTTTTGGGGGCCCTGACAGTATTACAGATAGCGGGCGGTCCGCAGGATACGTCCAGGAGAGATGCTGTCCCCCCCCCCCCCCGCCCCCTCGCGGAGAATGATATATGATACGTTTACACGTCTCAGCAGAGTTGCCTCTTGAGGCGAGACCCCAAACACATTAGCGCCTTTTAACGCCCAGTGCTGAAGGGCCAAACCCAGGGAGTGGAGTAGGAATTTTAAATTTATATTTTTGGAAAAATTATTAAAGGTCTAATATTAAAAATTAATGGTTCCAAAATTATTTATTATCAGTGGGGTGATATACAGACATGGAACCACAAAGTGCTACAAATATTATTCATGTTCAATGGGTACCACACAGTTATTATATTTAAAACAAATACAAGTTTAATTTAATTTTTTTCAAACTTTATTTAAGATTATTTTATTTTTAATCCTAGGGTTGAGGGATATGACCCGATATCCCCCCCCCCCCTCCCACCTGGCATCGCCACTGGCCAAGCACGCACAGTACAGGATGTTCACGATAAACTGAGCACTCCAAACCATTTCTCAGTTTCTCTTGATCGGCGCATGAATAAAGAGTTCAGGCCCATGGCATATTATTATCACAGACTGTGTTCTACTTAGGCTATAGACGTTATCAGTGATTACTCTTTCCTCGAAGAAAATAATTTAGTGCATAGATTCTGCACAAACGTATGTCAAAATCACAATTATCTTGTTTTATAAATGTACACACAATGAAAGCTAACTTACATACAGAAGCGAGATAATTCACACTAAAATAATATGCCAAGAGCTACTTGTGTAAAAAATTGTGCGAGGAATTTTTTTTTTCACATTCGAAAATTGCTGTAAATAAGGAGTTTATTGCATATTTTTTATTTGTGGTTTGCTCCAGAATTTTTATAAAAACAACTTTTGCTAAGCATACATTAAAACGAATCAAGGCTATCACTTTCAATTGTCAGTGTTAAAGTTTCTGTAAATAATCTGGCTTATTTTATTCGTACATTGCAAAAACAGTAAAATTCTGATTTCGACATGTAATTTGACGAAAGCTTGCGATCTGAGGTAAAAATTGTTACAGATACTGTCTACAAATATGAAATATATTTCTCGTTACAAAACACCCTTGTATTTTTTCGTAAACGGGGAATAATTTAGGCGATTCCTGTTTGTAGTGGAAAGGTAGCGCAGATCCTCAAATGGGATGCAAGTGGAGCGAGGCAGCGATCCCAGAAACGACACTGCGATCCACGTGACAGGCAGTTCGCAGCTTCAGAGAGAAAGAGAGAGAGAGAGAGAGAGAGAGAGAGAGAGAGAGAGCGGCAGGTCGCAACGTTGGCCAGGACTGTTATTGATTGTGGCCCGCCGACCAATCACGGCGCGACCTGCCGCCCACCACGTGGTGGTAAACAAAACCCACCTCGGAGCAGAGTGTTCATCTAGCTTTGTGTGCGAAACAACCAGCCCTCTGTCCCGCTCCGTTCTCTGCCCGGGTTTGTTAGTAGTCGACACTTACAAACAACCGGCGAGAGTGCTTGGAGAAATGTTCGCTTGCAACAAGCTAAATGCGAATCTAAATCTAAATTACAGAGAGAGAGAGAGAGAGAGAGAGAGAGAGAGCTGGGGCCACTCTTAACATCGAGGTCATGAGTGCCGATGAGGGTGCAGCGAGATGAGTGTGGAGGGAATGCAAGGGCAGGGGGAAACGGGAGAACTCCGAGAAAACCCCCATACCAGCGGTATTGTCCGACACGATTGCCACTTGCGAAAATTCGGGAGTTACCCGGCCGGAGATTGAACCTAGTTCGCGTTGTTGAGAGGCTAGCAGGCTAACCGCTCAGCCACCGTGGCCCCAGAATGGCAGTAAAGGCAGGAACTTTGTCCGAACGTTATGCGAATATGGCACGAAGTATCCGTGCTCAGTTTTCCCTGAACATATTTCCAAATGTTTAACGTGCAATGTAATTGCGCGCTGTTATAAAACCTGACCTGCCGTATTTGCGGTTGCGGTAATTTTTACAAATTCATTTCCAAATATACCGAATTGAAGTCTGATAATTTAGTGGTCAGAAATAGTAAGTAGCATGACAACATTCATTAGTTAAATTTCAAATTATGGGAAAGACTGTATTTTATGTTGTCCTTTCATAGCAAAATGCTACGGCAAATTATAGCAATCTCATTCTTTCGCAACTATCTTAACTACGCGTCTTCTGCTTTACTGAATCCTTAATGACTTATATCAACGTTTTTTCGAAGGAAAAAAGGAGAATGTAATACAATAAAGCCATCGTACGTGTAATTTTACAGCTGACTCCAAATTCTTACATTTTCGTCTTGTAGTACGTGACAATCTCACGCTTATAAGTTTTATTCCAATGTGGTTTTAATGCCATGGACGTATTAGTTTAATATGAATGCAAACTTAATACAAATGAACGGACGAAATATTACAGTTAAAATATAGAGATATTAAAGTTTTAAAATATTAGCCTATTAAAGGTTAATTAACTATTATTTTCTTTCCACTTTATTTTGTGCAGCAGGTACCTAAAACTGATTTTTTGAGTTTATCGTATGTTGTGATTTTTTTTCTTCTCAGAATAGAATTTTTAATCACCTGTACTCAGTCTTGTCTTAAGGCAAGCAAAAGCCTTTTTACTGGAAGAAAAAATTAAAGTTATCATTTGCATATGTTATCCCTTTGGAAAGTGTTTGGACTCGGATTCACAAGAAAATATTAAACATAGTGTCAGCGCGAACAAATATTTGTGGTATTCTTTTTGAAATCCAAGCTGAGAACTCAAGATAAATGTACGTCTCACTTAGTGTGTGCCAGTTTTTTTTTCTTTTCTCTTCGAGATTGGCGTCTGGCAGTGCCCTCGAGGGCTGCCATGTTCACAGATTGTATTCCCGTGTAAAGTAGAGCAGCGATAAAGACAGGGTTTTATATTTTTTCTAAGAAAAACGTCGAAAAGAGGACGCAACTTAGGGCGAGACAGGCTACATATATTATATCGTAAGGAAAATCGAAAAAAAAAATAAATAAATAAATAAATAAATAAAAAATTCATACTTCAAATATTTTCGTGGTTACTTACTTCGCAAAATGAAAACTAAAAACATACATTACGATATTCTTACTACGTAGTTCTTCCTCTCATTTTCATCCCACAGAGCAACCACACGAACCTTCGGCTAGTATCAGGTACGAGTATTTTATAATGTTTTTATTTGTTAAAATATTTTAGTACTTGCCAACAACTCGAGACTGAAAAAAGAAAGACCAACACTTTAAGAATGTATAGATTACAATGAAACGTTATGTAGAGATATTAAACACTCGATTACAAAGATCAGTATTTACATAAAACCACATACAAAACAAACAATGACAGATATGAAAACGAACAGAATATAACACATAACATGGTGGAGATACAGGTAACAATCAAATACTAACACTTGATTCATTGCAGTTTTATGCAATTCTCATTAGCTTCTCGACACGTTTCTATTTGGAATCCCGCACGCTACTAACAAACATTCGCTTAAGAAGCAATTTATGGAGAACCACAAAACACGTCATACATGTGTGATTTTTCAACGCTTTTGATTCAAAAAGTGCGAAGAAACCCCAAATAGATTATAGTAATGAAATTGAACTATTTGTTACAGAAACTGCACGTAAAAGAGCACTGCCATATACTGGCTAGGTGTTTAGTTCATGTATCACATAATAGTTCTAACAATGTGTGGCTATTAAGTAATGTGACTGCGCACACCTGAGGCTATTCACATGGTGGCGAGCAAATCAGATGTACCATATACTGCGCGCCAGATATCTACGAGCTTGAGCAACATCACAAAGAAGGGTGACATCACTGAGGATTCCTGGAATATCATTACACAGAGCGGCAGAGGTGATGGTGTAACCGAGAAGAATTAAGTATTCCATATAGTGTACATAATAACAGATAAAGTTATCAATGTTGGTAATTATATGCTCATACCTGTTCATATTTTCAAAGCCATCCACTATTGCCAACGAGAGTACACCACTGCCATCTCTGCTTTCAATATTAACACTACATAGATTTACTGCTTATTCACAGATACTTTGAAATTTAAAACAAATTTACCTTTGCAGTGTTGAACTAATTGAAGGAGTCAATATTTTCCAATCAGTTTGTAGGAATAGTTCCACACGTTCTCAGGTTACATAATCTTCTTCCTCCTCATCATCATAATCTTCCTCCTCATCATTATCCTTCTCAACATCATCCTCATCATCCTCATCATCCTCATCATCCTCATCATCCTCTTACCCATCATCGTCCACACCATCCTCCTCCTAACCATCATCCACCACACCATCATCATCCTCCTCATTTTCATCATCCTCCTCACCATCATCATTCTCCTCCTCATCATCACCCTCCTCATCATCATCCTTCTCAACATCATCATCATCATTCTCATCATCCTCTTACTCATCATCGTCCTCACCATCCTCCTCCTAACCATCATCCTCCTCGCCATCATCATTCTCCTCACCATCATCCTCCTCACCATCATCCTCCTCGCCATCATCCGCATCATCATCCTCCTCATCATCATCCTCCTCACCATCATCTTCCTCACCATCATAACCTCCTCATCATCATCCTCCTCCTCACCATCATCCTCCTCGCCATCATCACCCTCATCATCATCCTCACCATCATCCTACTCCACACCATCATCATCCTCATCACCATCATCATCTTCCTCACCATCATCATCTTCCTCACCATCACCATCCTCCTCACCATCATCATTCTGCTCACCATCATCAACCTCCTCACCATCATCATCTTCCTCCTCACCATCATCTTCCTTCTCATCATCATCCTCATCATCATCATCCTCAACATCATCATCCTCGGCATCATCATCCGCAACATCATCCTCCTCATCATCTTGGTAGGCACAGTCAGCAGCCATGTTGGTGAGTATAGTCCGCCATCTTTGTTGGCATCACAGCCAGGGTTCGATGCCGTGTTGGATGTTCTTCCCCAGACATCCCAAGAAACTATTATAATAAAAATTTCTAATAAAAATTATTTCAATAAAAATATTTGAATAAAAAAATTATTCCAATAACAAATTAAAAAGTATTGGCTCACCACCTTAGATTCTCCATAATTATATAGGTTTAGAGAGTCACTGCAGATCACAATTCTCTTTTTTATACCTTTTCCAAGGAGATTAAAAAATGCAATCGAGTAAAGTTGCCTAGAAATATTTTAAATAAAAAATATTTTATAAAACTTAATTTAATATATTGACCTACCACTTTGGTAGCTAGTGCATTGGGGGACATATCGATCCTCCCTCATCCATCACAAAAATCTGTAACCAACATAATTATTTAAATAATTTCGGCCCACTACCTCGGATTTCTAAAAGTTCTAATCGCACCTTTAGCTGTTATTTTGTTTTAGAAAAAAAAAAATTTAGTGAAAAAAAAAAGGCGGTATTCAGCTCTGCATTTTATGAAATTGAATTTTTTAAAAATTAAAGCCCCTTGCAGGCTTGCGAGGTGGTTGTCATAACAAGCCTCTATCTCGACGACACTGCTGGGAAAAGAAGGGGAGGGGGGGGGTGAATGATGTCGACCCCGCGTCAAGTGCGTGTGCGAGACCAACCATATTCAAGGTCGAGGCCACTGCGTGCGATTCTTTGCAGTTCTCACTTAACGTAACATATCCTTTGATCCTCTGGCAATCGCGTGGTGTAATTGAATGTAGACGATGGATTCGGAGCTGCAATGCCAAACTGTATCCCCCGATTTCGTTATCATCAGATTCTCTGAATTGCCTCCCACTATGGTCACAAATTTAAAGACGTATTCACGTCAAAAATATTTACTGCGTATGCATACGTTAAGGTGCTTTCAAATGAAGCTCGTCCGCAGGGACATGAGGCGAAAATTCTAATTTGATGTATATGGGAATTAGTAGTCACCGTTTTATTCAACGTTGGTTATAATAACATACTAAATGTCAGCCCGTACAAAATATTAAACATTGCGTATATCAAACGATTAGGTGCGGATAAACATGGCCGTACAATTAAGAAATGAAATGGGACGAATTTCGTTTGAGACTGAAGTTTTGAACCCACCTATGTCTGCACTTAATTTAGAGCACAAAAACGCATTAATAACTCATCTATGCATACTATGAAGTCAAACATTCTTTTCATCAATTATTGACACAGTATACTAACGTAAGACCTTCGTCAAAACAAGCGTCGAATTTTTTTTTAGTTAACATATTGAGGACTATGCCCGAGTCTTGTTTTCTCTTACAACCGTTGCCCCAACTCGGGCAACGGTTGTAAGAAGATTGTTCTACTCTTTGAAGACAAACCTCGCACGGATATGCATCCATTGCGTCGCTAGTTTTTATTATGCTCTTATATGAACACTACGAAATATCAGTTGTAATTTTCGTGAGCAAAAAATTTAATTTTGTTTTAGTTATCAGAATGAACATGGTGGACTTTACATCGTATAACACGCTGTAACTAAGACATAGTCAGCTCGCCTACTCATTGGCTGACAACTAGCCAATAATGGGACTTGTAGGTATGGTAAGCATGCGGTGTGTAATATGGACCAATAGGAAGCTGGCGAGTGGAAAAACACAAACCAGTAGAAGTGATACACTGTTGATGGCGTATATAGACCATTCATTTCTAGCTTGTCATCACTGCCAGCAAATTCGCTCAGACCTCAAAGTGTTAAACATAACGAGTATTTAGCAGTAACTGACCACGTCAGTCCTTAGCCAGCCGATTTTTTCGTGTGAAATACAAAAAAAAAAAAAAAAAAAAAAAAATTGTATTCCCAGCTTCGCAATGCTTTTACAAAATAATTCTCACTTGTGTTCGATTCATCCCAATAAACGTCACACTCCTGACCTACAAACAAAGCCATATGTTACCCGTGCAACATTATCCCGACTTCATAAAATAAGGTCAGAGAATTTTAATTTTTAAAAAGTCACATATTTCAGTGCGCACAAATTTTCGTCGCTTCTAGTTCGATCGCTGACTTTCTATGCGCCTTTATGAACATCCTTTGCCACACAAATGCCGTTATCGTACGTTTACAGTTGCTGCCATTTGACAACCACGTTCTAATGTGGTTAAAGCCGATGGCGCCGAGTACTTCCATAAGGCTCAAAATCCAGTTAAATTACCGGTTATACGCCGACGTATCCCCCCCCCCCCCCCGAAGCTAATGAATATGCTCTTCATCGAATATAAATCTCGTAATGGCTCTCATTTGCTGGGACGCATAATTGATTTTCCCGCCTCGGCAATAGAACGGTACATTCGAATTTCATGTCGGTCCTCTTGGCGTGGAACCCGGAAATTGACTGTTATCGCCCCCCCCCCCCACGCCAACAGTTAAACGATTTTGTTATAATTGCACAGTTGTCGTTGCTGTTGCATAAATGTCATTTCAAAAAGTCGCAGTAAATTTCGAAAAATAAAAGACGGATTAGCTTTGCGTCCCCGCCCTTTCTACCGCCGCTAATATAATGTGAACAGATGATAGATTTCAAATACATTTGCTGCGTGTGTGTTTTACATTAAAATACACACACATATTTACACGAGAGGAGAAGAGAGAAGTTTAATCAGCGTTCTTTGAATTCGTTTTTGACCTTCACACTGAATAAAGTTCTTAGTACTAGAAAAATTATTTCCATATCTTAGCGTTTTATTGAAGGTTGGGCGTTTGAATTATAGCCATGGTAAACCGATTTATTTACATTATAATATATGCAAGTAGCAAATAACGTGATATAGATGGTTCGCAATTGATATATTTTTAAATCAACATCCGGAAATAAAAAATACCTGCCCGAAACTATGAGATTATGTACATTTTGAACGTATACAGTGTCTTGGATCCCCAAAAGTCTACCAAAAAAAAAAAAAAAAAAAAAAAAAAAAAAAAAAAAAAAAAAAAAAAAAAAAAAAAGTCGGAGTTGGACAGTTACAAAAGGCTAAAATAATTGAATTGGCGTCAAAAGTTGAGATTGTAATCAAACTGATACCCTAAAATGTATTCGATAAAGTAAAGACAGAACAACCCATAGACTGTGATTCATTTGTTTGCTCTGTGTAAGTTCCAAACGAAAATTAATTTATTTGCACCAACTTCTAAAATAAAAGAGTTAGTATTGTCTTATTGTTGGTTTAAATAAATTTAGAAATCTTGTACTTGAAGCCTTACCGTCACAAGAAACCTAGTTCCGAATTATGAGTGGAATTCATATGCAAATCCACAATGAAAGGTCGTAGTTGGTATTTCAAAGATATAGACTAGAAAGTAAAATTTAGAAAATAATACATTGTAATTGGTGACCAGTGACATGTAACTTTTTAAAGTTTTTCTACAATGTTAATTATATTAATAAGGAACTAAAGAAGGATGCAACGACAGGTGTAATAATGTTAGTACATGTATACATTAAAAACATATACATTGACATAGAGTTAGAATTAAGTTTTGTAGAAAAAAAAACTACTGTAGAAAACGTTTCTAGTCAGATCAGGGTTTTGTGGAAAATTCTTTCTCTCCAAAGTTATCATTCATCATGGCCACTACTCACGCGGTATGGTTAACGCTACAAAATATGAGGATCCTGTTTCTCAGGGTGGAAAGTTACTATCTCTCAGGAAAACCTCAAGCCGTCAGAAATGTTAAATGGAGTCGGAGAGGAAACAGACAAAGGAAATGAAGAAGAAAAATGACGTAAAGTGGGGCAGAGAAGTGCGAGGATAATAGAGAAGGATTCGGGGATGTGTGAGGTTCCGCCGTAACAGGTAGAGAAATGTACACTCCTGTGTTTGAGTTTCAGCAGTCAGTCATAAACGCAGGACTTCTCCCCCTGGAAATGTTTCTGACAGTGGTTGATGTTGAGGGGGGAAAAATCTAACATAGTTTTTCGTCAACAGCCTTGCTCTTTCCGTTTAGCAAAGATCTGTGAATTCCAAAATCCTTTTCTTGTCACTTTTACGTTTAACAAAAGAAAATTATTTAATCTAATTTTCTGGTATGCACATTTATATTCCCAACTGAAGGGCTATAAAAAAGATGGCACGCAAATTATACAAAATTCTAATTCCATCAGAACTCATATTTCGTTGAATGCCAGCGTACATCAGTGAAAGATCATCATATCGTGGTGAATGATCTTAATGACTCCATTTTTTTGTCATGTTCATGTCACTCAATGTGTTATTTCTGATCGAGACTTATACTAGCATTACAAATTTATTACTATCCAAGTATTTTATTTACTCAGATTATTGTTGCATGCTTAGTAACTATGGTCCGCTCGGCTGAATGATTTAATTAGTCTCTGTATAATCGTAGGCGACACGGAAGTGAATGCAAAATACCTTTATTCTTTTCATATATAATCAAAGTTTCCTTCTCTTGTACATAGGTACCTCTCCCTTGAAGAGTAATGATGTTCCATAAGATCATAATTTACTAGAACATTGTTAAAAATGTGTTTTGAACAAAAGATTTCTCAGCAACCAAAAAAATTAGACTACCATTTCTGAAAGGCTTCCTTCCCCCACACATGATTCAATCTCGTCATGACAAGACTGCAAGCTTGAATCAAACTCCACGAGCAATATTGATTTGTAAAATTTGCTTAAAGCCAGCCTTTGGCAAGCTGCAATTATAATTCAAGCCATCTTCAAATTGCTAGTGTGTGCCATTCAGTTGAAATGTGACGTGAATCGAACTTGAAATCGCAGACGGATATAACAAGATTGCTCGGAAAAATCTCATTTACGTCAAGTGATAAACCTGCCACAAATTCACGTGCTATCTGAGATAGTGTGGCTAGCTGTTATGTGGTTTGAAAAGCAGAAATAGAAGTGTAGTCAATAATCCCATTCAAATAACAAAATAAAACCAGACTTCATTATGCAGATTTCTGGAGCTACGAAGGACAGAAAAAAAAGTTCCACTTCGGAGACGTATAGTTACTCAATCGATAATTCAATGTTTCTTTTATCAACATAGAAAAATCTTCAGTACTCTTTAGTTTCCTTTCCAACCTTGAGAAGTGATAACCTAGTTGCGTATTTTTTTCTTGCATCATTTTTAGTAAGTCATTTTCATAATAATTTAAAATATACAAAAATGCTACAGATAAGTCAAATATTGTAAATTAATTTTTTAATGATAATCCGATATTACGTTTGCTGTATTTGGACATTTTCGTTGTACGTGTTTATGGCGGTCTCCTATTCAAGTGTATGTTGCATGAGCGAGGCAAAAATCGACGAAGCGCTATGGACGATGCAGACTAGCGTGTGTATAGTGTAGTGGCGTATAGCGAGTTATTATTTTACATGGTAAGCAATATAATGGCTTCACATATTTGAGAGTTTTAGATAACATTTGCTAGTGCCGGGCTGTGGTTCCATTTCCAATTTCTACTAACAAACGCAACTTCCAAAATTTGCGTACTCTCCACATGTATTTACCGTTGTATAATACCTAACATTAGTTATAAAAATGGAAACGAAATGAATGTAATAATAATTCAACTGAATATTATTTAGAGAGCATACTACAAATTATAAGAAAACTCCCGTTTTCCTTAACACTTTCATTCACTTTCCAAGAAAAAATGTAGGACTGGAGGACGCAAACAGAACGATACCTACCCTGCCGAAGGAACGCGGCAGGGTAACTTGCTCGCGAGTTCGATTCATTGCTAGTCGCTCCCGTTTGTGGAAATAAATACTAGATAGCAGCACTGTGCGTGTACAGTACGGGAGTTACGAAAACTCTGTTTCTCTAATCAGAAACGGGAAACTCAGATTTAAATTTGTTTAAATTTAAAGTTAAGGCGAAAACTATAAAGGGTCAAACATTTCCAATATGTATAGGGTAAAAATTGCTTATCTTGAGTCTATGGAATAACCGCCACTAGTACAGTTGTATCGCTTCTACGCGCAAGTCGCTCAATTGGCGTGCAGTATTTCCGTCGGGGATTAGCCTGAGCGTAATGCGACTTAAAGCGGCGAACTTACAATTTTACTGGACGCGACTCTGTACCAAAGTACAATTCGCGTCTCTAAAGGCTGATCGCGATAAAATCACCCTAGGAAAAAACTCACTGCCACTACATGCATATATTTTAATGGGCGCACTGAGTGAGATGCACCCAGTAAAGTTGGTAACGATGGAGGGAAAGTAGTCCCATATTAAAACGCCGAATAAAAAGTGTTACGGAACTATTTGTAATAATTTTAATTTTTTCTTTAGATTTCTGTGGTGTTTTTTTTATATACACTGAAGTGTGAAAATGAGCAGATTTGTATAATATTTACTTTTCTAATAATTCCACTGTTTCATTTGACCGACGCGTGGATAAAGTGATGAGGCCACGGTAATGTTAATTTTACATAAGGCGGAAGAATAAACAACGTGCATACAAGTATATCTTTAGTAGGGCTTTCAAAAGTGCTCAGTTTACCGTGAACTGCCTCTATCGTAGTTTAGCGTGCATCCTGTTCGTATGTTTTGGTGTACATCCGTCTTAAAAAGCCGTTCTTAGCTATGTTGGAGAGAACGAAAATAATGACTCGAATTTGCGTGAGGTCTTCAAAGTCCAATTCAGTCGTCGTCTGGAATGAGTTTTATATATGCAGGTGAACCTATTGTGGGCACATTTAATAGTTCGTCGAAAAACGCACATTTCTATTAAGCTGCAAAGGTTTTCAAGCGCTGGGTAGGACCTCAAGGCACCCGCCTAGTGGGAGCGATAAAGGCGACACTGCTACGCGCATCAAATGCGCCATCGCCACTAAGCGCGAGGCTCTCAACAACAGCATGCAGTGTTCTCGTCACACTGCGTGTACCTAAAGGATTATCAGCAGTGACCCTTTTGTTTTATTGGTGCAAAGTCTGTAGGAAAGTTCAGTGCAGGGCCCTCGGGTAGATTTGTACGTATCTGACGCGCTTATTTTGAGATATAACGCTTTGAAAAAGCAGTTTTGCCGTGAATACATCTTAAAATTTGCAACCATAGTGGGAGGCAATCCAGAAAATCCGATGATAACAAAATCGGGGGATACAGTTTGCATTGCAGCTCCGAATCTATCGTCTACATTCAAAATTCGATTACACCACTCGATTGCCAAAGGATAACAGAATATGTTTCTTTGAGTGAGGATTGCGAAGCATCGTGTGCGAAGGGGGAAGGCGTGATCGGGGAGGGGGTGCAATTTTAAGTTCGTTTCGCCGCGTCTTATAACTTCTGCGTAGTATGACTTCTGACTAGGATAAGCTACGATACTCGTTTAGGTTTCAATCGACAGCTCCTGTCGAGATCAATCGATTACGTGAATAAAAACATTTAGTGGCGTGGTTATGGTGAAATTGTATAAGTTAAATGTAAAATTTTTTAAACCAAGTCGAAATACGGAAATCGTATACGGTTGGAAAGAGCATCTGAAAAGCAATCCAGTGATACCCATACAACCCCATATGATCGAGTGAAGAGGTGTCGGGAACGTAAAATAAACATCAAGGCGTTCGAGCGCGTCAACGCAGACGTATTCACGCAAAACAAACGGCCGTGTGCCCACAGCCACACCCAACTTTTTAGGTATTTCGGGGTACGCCAACATGGAGTTTCTATTGTACGTGACGTCTTTAAAGCACTCGCCAGCACCTCGTCCGAGGTAGATGAGTACATGGGACGCCCTTTTAATAGTTTCGTTGGAAAGCGTGTTTTTTTACGATAGCGTGAACGTGCCTTAATTCGACGGCATGTCTGAACACAAGCGGTAATCACGACAGCCAGTCGCCGCAATCTGAGCTCACATTGCCAAATACCGGTAAGCGGGAATCCCCTCTGCCAGCCAGGGATTCAGGCGACGCCGATATGACGGCACTGTAGGGTGGCGGAAGGCGTCTTTCTCCACGTGACGCCGGCCGAGATAGACATCTCAAGAAGCCTGCTGTGCCGACCGCCGTAACACGTCATACTTCATCAGACTCCGAGTTATTTCTTAAGGTTGAAGTAAAGCAACTGCCTATGGAGCACAGCACCCGACTATACAACTGCCTATGGAGCACGGCACCCGACTATACAACTGCCTATGGAGCACGGCACCCGACTATACAACGTGAAGAACTCATAAAAGCAGTACAGACGCCATAAACATCTCCAGAAAAGTGCGATTTATGTTGCATATGAAAGAATAATGCATATATTTTCCAGTATTATAAAATATTTTACTAAAATATACTTTTTAAATATAAAAAAATGAATCGATTAAAATAGTCTCTGTATTTTTAACCAAATTAAAATGCATTTCCTTTCTGGATGCTTCGGAAAGCATAATTTGTAAGAGGATCTTCTTTAAGAAAGAACGACATAATATTTACCGTTATCATGTGTAATTTAAATCATAGTAATAATGTTTCATATCAAATTTATAATTGGCTTTATTTACGTCAGTTTCAGCGATAAATGTTTGTGACAAATGTATGCAAATAAATATAATTATAAAAATTATTTCCTACGTTATTATTACAATTTTCTGACACACAATCATAGTACACATTATCGCGATATTCCATAACGAAGATTTTATTGCAAATTCTACTTTCTGAACCACCCAGAATGGAAATGCGCTTAAATTTTGTTAAAAATACAGACGATTAGGGAGGGACAAGTTCCATATACTAACGTGGCTCTCAATGAGGTAGTTTATGTAGTTAACTTAACAATGCTCCTCTGACCATACAGTATTATATATAATATCCAGATGTTTAATTATATACCCATGTAGTAACCTAGAGCTCTTGTATATTCATTTACGCCACCGTGCTCTACCTAATCGTGACTCATATTTAGATACGCCCTTTTCAGGCTTAAAATTGACAACTACAAAGCATTTATAACAGTGTATTTCAAATACTCTGCAATGCTCTTCAAGCACCAGGCAGACAGGAGCCTTAAGTGTCTTAAGAGAAGGCGAAAGACTTAACTTCGTCAAGCGATAAAGCCAGTAAATGAATAAAAAATGAATAAGGCGAAGAGCCATGTGTTAGAGTGCCTGGAAGACAACATCCTTCCGCGCCCGACATGCCGTAAAGAAGGACGTAAAATAACGGTCTCGCTGAAACAATCACCGCCAAATGAAATAGGGACGAGACAGGTCGCCAGGTGAGAGCATCTTTTCCTAAGACTCCGCGGCTCTTCCGTCTTCAAACATTCACGCCTGCGCGCTGTGCTGCGGTGCGCGACGGAGGGGAAAGCAGCGCGGGTTGCAGAATAGTTCAGGCGTTGACATTTAAACTACGTATCACAACCCATGTTGCAAGTAGGTCTTGCCTCTACCTCGGCAGCCACCCCCCCCCCCCACTCACTAACCTCATTCATCAATCCTCACACCAGATGTAAGAGTGCACGATGTATAAGTGAGCGCAGGAGTTGAGATTTAACAGGTCCAGCGATTGCATTTGATGGCCGTGCGAAGATTGCACAATCATTAGTCAGTTAAATTTGGGCCGATGTGAATGGCTGAACAAGCCATCTTTGTTCAATTACTTTTAATTTTTTAGTTTAAATGTTTAAATTTAGTCTACGAGGCCAAACGACCCTAAACTATTATTAAATTTTAATTTTAATTTTGTTTACATTGCATTATTAACATATATATGTATATATATATATATATATATATATATATATATATATATATATATATATATATATATATATATATATACATGCCAACATGACTAATATTGACATTTATATAAAGCCGGTTCACAATAAAGTGAGCACTTTTAAAAACCAACATTAGAAACAAGTCACTGCCCATATCAGCGTATATTTTAACGGACGCACTGAGCGACATGCGACCAGTAAAGTTGGTAACAATGTATGGAAAGTAGTTCCATATCTTAATGTCAAATAAAAAGTGCTAGGTAACCATTTCTCATCCTTTTCCTTTTTTTCAATGCATCGAAGTGTGAAAAAGAAAAAAATACGTAAAATATTAACTTTTCTAATAATTTTACAGTTTTATTTGTCCGACGCATGAATAAATTGATGAGGCACATGGCAGTGTTAATTTTACATAAGGTTGAAAACCTGACATACAAGTAGATCTTAAGCAGTTCTTTCAAAATTGCTCATTTTACCTTGAACAGCCTATAGTTACATTTGTATGCATAAACTTTTGTTATTATGTGCAGATACCTTAAAACCAGTGGGACCGCGAAGGTGTTGTTGTGATCAGACTATACTTGCCTCCCGCCTAGACGAACCGGGTTCGACTCGCCGGCTGGACTGCTCCCATATTTTTTTGCAGGGTATGATTTTCTCAGGGATCTCCCGTTTCCCCCGCCCTTGCATTCAGGCGCTACCCCATACTCACCTCGCCTTGCCATCATCGACTCTCAAGACGTTAAGATGTTAAGAGACGCCCAAATATCTTCACTCACTCACCTGTTTCTCTGAGCAACATGCTCCAGCTCTAATGACCTCGCTGTCGATTAGAAGTTTACTCCCAGACCTACCTCAACACCCGTATACGCTCACGTGGTGTAATCCATTCAAGGTCACTTCACACTTATCTGAAGCCCTGCTAAAGTTCTACTTTTAGGATATTCCTCCGCCTCGTGCAAACTAAGCTTAAGTAATAGAAAGTTACACAAATCGTGAGCACTTAGCTGTATTAACATTTCGCATGAGAACTATTTCTTACGAGGCACCTCCAGCACACATGTTTTCTCGCTATTTTTATTGATATTTATTATTAATGAAATATAATTTATATATAAAATGTAGGCAAAACTCCAATGCAACGAAACCTAAGATACCTACTTCTATGTTGACAGAGGTATAACACGCTTGTGATACATGCCATATTTAGGAAGAAACTAAACATGTTGTACATGGGGTGATTTTTTTTAAGTATTTGTTTCAAAAATTGTGAAGAAACCGCGAGTAAAATATAAATAATACTTTCGCCTTTAACTGTACTTGACACTAAATTTGGAGACGAGACACAGCCATCATATTTCACCTCCCAAGCAAATTTGGTCGAATAATTCTGAATGTGTTTGAAAATGTGTCACACTGTCTAATTTTTTACCGGACCGATCTATTTGGAATTTTTATTGAAAATTATTTTCGAAGTGAGGTACGGCTGTTGTGTTACCATTTTTAGTCCACCACAAGGAGAAATGTAAATGTTGTATATATTTTCACTTATTTACTCCATTTAAATTATATTTATAAAATATATTCCCTGCACAGTGAAATTTAATCACTCCGAGTTATTAATTGTACTGTACAGTATTCTCTTCAAATAGTGTCAATGCTCAGAGAGCTTTTATGTTAGTAAATTAACTTAATAATCTAATTTCATTTCTAGCGTTTGATCGCCATTTTAAAGTTTCATAATTTCTGAAACGGACATTTTTTTTTTCATGCACTGATCCGATTGCTTGAACCCGCCAAACATGATAAAATATTTGAACCGGTCCAATATTCAAATATTTGACCGAAACTGGAGTCATCCAAATTTTCCATACATGGCGACGTCGCAATATTCAAACAATTTTTACCAAACTTATCGGAAGCAGTTTGACGTAAAAAATGTTGACATCTCGACAGGGGCGTTTAGAGTGTTGCTGGCTGGTCGCAGCGGGCGTCGATATCTCTCGGACCACAGCCGCTCTCCGCGCGCTCAACCGCAGTCGAACGACGACCCCCCCCCCCCCCCCTTGGGTTCGATTATCGATACCTACGTGCCGCGAGCTGATTTACCTTCGTCGCCCGCCCGACCTACCTGCGCGATCATTACGCTGAAGTTCGACCAGATGCGATTACCAGCACGTCGCCCGGCGGGCATCCGTGGGCAGCTGACAAGCCTGCTCCCAGCGGCGAGTGTCACCACTTTGCCGGATTGGAGCTTGCGGTGAGAACAAGAGGGTTTTGTTGAATTGGACAGATTTTGTTTGGCGCAACCGATGTACAGGCTGTTCATGGTAAAGTGAGCCACTTGGCCGGATTGGAGCTTGCGGTGAGAAGAAGAGGGTTTTGTTGAATTGAACAGATTTTGTTTGGCGCAACCGATGTACAGGCTGTTCATGGTAAAGTGAGCCACTTTGCCGGATTGGAGCTTGCGGTGAGAACAAGAGGGTTTTGTTGAATTGGACAGATTTTGTTTGGCGCAACCGATTTACAGGCTGTTCATGGTAAAGTGAGCCACTTTGCCGGATTGGAGCTTGCGGTGAGAAGAAGAGGGTTTTGTTGAATTGGACAGATTTTGGTTGGCGCAACCGATGTACAGGCTGTTCATGGTAAAGTGAGCCACTTTGCCGGATTGGAGCTTGCGGTGAGAACAAGAGGGTTTTGTTGAATTGGACAGATTTTGGTTGGCGCAACCGATGTACAGGCTGTTCATGGTAAAGTGAGCCACTTTGCCGGATTGGAGCTTGCGGTGAGAAGAAGAGGGTTTTGTTGAATTGAACAGATTTTGGTTGGCGCAACCGATGTACAGGCTGTTCATGGTAAAGTGAGCCACTTTGCCGGATTGGAGCTTGCGGTGAGAAGAAGAGGGTTTTGTTGAATTGAACAGATTTTGTTTGGCGCAACCGATGTACAGGCTGTTCATGGTAAAGTGAGGACTTTTAAAGGCCCTATGCGATCCTTCATTTCTACAGAATTTGCGGGAATTAATTTATTGTACCCAAACGCGAGCCGATATTGTAAAATCCTCTTACAATTTTGTTACGAACAGTTTTTATTATGTATTCTAATTTTTCCAACATAAAAAAGTGTATACTTTTATCAAATTAATCAACGACCGTTTTGTTTATTTAAAAATTAGTTCAAATTATACAGGTTTTTTGTGTTGAAAAAATTAGACTACATAATAACAATTTGTAAAAAAACTGTAAGAGTATTTTACAATTTCGGCTCCCGTTTGGGTACAAAAATTAATTCTCGCAAAAGCTGTAGAAATGAAGGATCATAGCTTTAAACACTAATAAACGTATCTTATTGCAACCTCAGGCGTTTACTTTTGATAGAGGTAAAATGTACATACTGTGTTTATTAGTAACAAGGTAATGTTTATATCAAAAAGGGCCAGAAGGTTAGAAATTGGCTAAAAGTAAGAATTTAGCAGGGTCTTAAAAAGTGCTCACTTTACCCGAATAGCCTATAATTTTTTGTATAGTGGCAACGAAATATTTTTTTGTCGTAATGAAATTATTTTACTGTTGTTATTTTGATGTCACAAACAGTAAGAAATGAGTGGAAATAAATATTTGTATAGGCTGTTCACTGTAAAGTGAGTACTTTTGGAATCTACTTTTGGAAAATGCGTGCGCCATGCAAAGTTGGTGGCGACGGACAGAAAGAAGTTCGATATTGTAACGTTAAATTAAGTATGTTATGGTCAAAAGTTTTGAATACTATAATTAATTTTTTTCCTGTTTTTTTAAGTGCATATAAGTGTAACAATAAGCAAATATGTAAAATATTCACTTTCATAATAATTTTCACAGTTTCGCTTGACTGGCGCATGAAGAAAGTGACCAGGGCTACACCAATGTTAATTTTACATATGGTCGAAGAATACACTACGTGCATACAAGTAGATCTTAAGCAGGGATTTCTAAAGTGCTCTGTTTAACCTGAACAGCATTTATGGCTCGATATACATTAGACAGTTTCTGTCACCCACATTGCTTGCGCCAGAGCATCACGTTCCAGCAAGCTCAGTTGAAGTTACTACTAATAAAAATCCGAACTTTTTTAAATAAATACAATGCAAATACTGGACAACGTATGTAGATAAATTTTTCGAGTAGTCTTTAAAGCTTCGCTCTTTAATTTCCTTTAAAAAGTTGTTTTTATAGGTTTTTTTTGGAGCATTATTAAGCATAAATAAATGCACTATCAAACATAATTGGTATCCTAATTGTCACAAAAATTACAAATAAACACTCGAGTTGTATTTTCGAACGAAGGTAATCGAATGATTGGCCATGCAAATATATACGGTTGAATCAACGAAATATTCTGGTGACATTCTTAATTTTTTGGGCTCCGACACAGAGGTTTTGTTTATTTAAGTGGCGCGTATTAGATGACCGAAGCTATCCAAGTTTCGTTTACTCAACAAAACATTGTGTTAGTGCTACTAAATATACGCTCGGCCTTATACAAACAAGAGTATTGTTGGCTACAGCAAACATTTGTCTCGATGCGGGGGTTCGAAGTTCGAGTACAGAGTTGAAAATTTCCTGAACCTGAAGCTAAAATTTACACACGTCGAAAAAAAAGTTTTGTTACCAACGGGATTTCTTGAATACGCTCGTTGCTCGCGGTCCAAGAGAAAGCATGGGATGAAAATACACACTGTCTCTACAGAATATAGCACGCCAGATTCGATGCGAGTCTTTTTGTAAGGGCTGTTCACGATAAAGGGAGCTCTTTTGAGATCAATCTTAGGAAGAGAAGCCTTTGTCCCTGCCTGCATATATTTTAACGGGCGCACTGAGTGACATGCGCCCTGTAAAGTTGGCAACGAAGGATGGAAATAAGTTCCATATCTTAACGTCGAATAAAAAGTGTTAGATAACCATTTGGGACAACTTAAATTATTCTTTCGCTTTCTCTTTGTTTTTAACATCGTCGAAGTGTAAAATTAAGCAGATTTTTTTAATATATACTATTCTGATAATTTTACAGCTTCACTTCACCGACGAACGAATAAAGTGCTGAGGCTCGTGGCAATGTTAATTTCACATAAGGCGGAAGAAGACACAAGGTGTACACAAGTATAGATCTTGATCTGGGCTTTCAAAAGTGCCAATTTTACAGCGATGAACCTATATTGCACGTAATGGCGGAAGAAGACCCAAGGTGCACACAAGTATAGATCTTGATCTGGGCTTTCAAAAGTGCCAATTTTACAGCGATGAACCTATATTGCACGTAATGGCGGAAGAAGACACAAGGTGCACACAAGTATAGATCTTGATCTGGGCTTTCAAAAGTGCCAATTTTACAGCGATGAACCTATATTGCACGTAATGGCGGAAGAAGACCCAAGGTGCACACAAGTATAGATCTTGATCTGGGCTTTGAAAAGTGCCAATTTTACAGCGATGAACCTATATTGCACGTAATGTGCCACTCGCATGCGTCATACTACTTGAACTATTTTATCGGCGAACAAAGTTTACCAAATAGTAACATACATTTCACTATTACGAGAGGATTGGGTGGCGCCACTGAAGTGCGGTGAAGATGATGTAGTGGAGGATATAAATGGCTGCAAAAACATAATTATAGGCCGTTCACGGTAAAGTGAGCACTTTTTAAGGAGCTTGCAAATTTTTCTTTCAAGTCAATTTTTTTATTTAAACATTTTTTTTTAATATCAGCATTGTCACGTGACTAATTAATACGGCGTATACTTTCACCATTCTCAAAAGTTAATGTCTGAGGCTGCAATAAAACATGTTTATTAGTGATTAAGGCCTGTTGGGAGGGCCTTTAAAAGTGCTCACTTTATCGTGAACAGCCCATACCCCAAGAAAACATCACGCACGAATTTTTGACGACATAGGGAATCCAATTCAGATCGGCACGGTAGGAGGCTAGTCTACCTCCTCGAAACAATCCCGGCGCTGAGAATTTCACATATCTTCTGTACAGACCACTATTCGTAAATTCAGCAGCTTCTTCAGGCTGTTTTTTTTTTCAACTATTTACATCGCATCCTCACAGCTGGAGTAAAAGTCGAAAAAAAAAAAAAACGTGGAGTGGAGTGAACACGTCGGGTATCTCTTAACAGCGAGGTCTTGAGAGCCGATGAGGGTGAAGCGAGGTGAGAATGGAGCAGTGCCGGAATGCAAGGGCGGGGTAAATGGGAGATCCCCGAGAGAAACCCGCCCACCAGCGGCATCGTCCGGCGGCACGATTTCCACACGCGAAAATCTGGAAGTGGCCCCCGCCGGGAATCAAACCCGGTTCGCCTGGACTGGAGGCGAGCGCTCTAGCTAACACACCTTCGCGGGCCCCTCGAGAAATGTAAACATTTGTTCGTACAGTTCCTAGTTAATTAATCGTTTCGTACCTGTGAGTGCCAAACTTTACGAAACTTTATTCCCTCGTTATTTTCCCGGACCGCGGCATACTAAATCGGGTCACGTGACAATTTACTAAATTAAACGTGCCAATTGCATCACTGCCTCAGCTGTGGAGGAAGTGCGGGGTAGAATGCCAGCGCGAAGTTCGCAGTTTGCCATTCTTCTTGATACGACATTCTCGAACTGCTCTTCTGCAAACACCAAAACAACGTGGGTGGGATTTGAAGTTTGAACACAGTCGACGTAAGGAAGTGCTTTGAGGTGTTTATACTTCCACGAACCTCATTTAAATGCAACTAAAATACGCTGGAGTTAGTCGAAGTGTTTTATCCTTGTAGAAAGGGCGGGTCTGTAAAAAGAATTCAAACGTAACCGCGAGCACATTCCTCATGCGTCTTCGACTGGCGCAATGACGATGGCTGTGAGACAACCTTAGGGTCACGAGTAAAAAAAAAAACTAAAATCTGTCTTAACTCATGCTTAGCCTACGGAATCGGCTCGCGTGAGGGAGGGGACAAGTGCCGGACAGCTAGACGTCGCGTGTCCGCTCGCCGTAGCTCTGCCGGAGGACAGAACGAACGACCACCCTCGAACAGCCGTCGTAAAGTTCCTGAAGTGGCCGCATCACTTTCACGGAGCAGCGCTGCGGTAAGACAGCGCTCGTGTCGGCGTCGTGCGCACGTCACAGGCGACATACTTGCAGCTCGATTACACTGAGGGACAACAAAAATAGCCCACACAGAAAGGATTCCTCGGATGGTACTGAAAGTGGAGGCAGTGATGCAGACGAGTAAAGGCTGTTCACGATAAAGTGAGCACTGAGTGGCAAGCACATATTAAAGTAGGTAAAACGACGGAAAGAAAGTAGTTCCGTACCTAAGCTTCGAATAAATAGTTTCATGTAAACATCTGTGATAACTTACATTATTTATTTCGCTTTCTGTTTTTTTTTATGCGTCTAAGTGTAAAAATTACCAGATTTCTAACATATTTACTTTTCTAATCATCCACAGTTTCTCTTGACCGACGCATGAATAAAGTGATGAGGCCCATGGTAGTGTTAATTTTACATAAGGCGGAAGAAAACACAACGTGCATACAAGTATATCTTAAGCAGGGTTTTAAAAATTGCTCATTTTACCGTGAATAGCCTGAAATACACATGATCGCTAAAACAGAGCAGCAGGACGTACATTCTGTTACGTGCAGCTACAGGCATGCTAGCCGCCTGATTGCCGTAGCACAAACATACTGCGAGAAGTGGAACGAAGTCTTGAGCGCTTGTAAACAAACTCCGCCAGGCAGACCGAGTGCACCAGATATTACAGCTGGAGGTCTTTGTGGTCCAGACACTGCACCAGCAAGACGTCCAGAGATGCGTCTGGTCTTCAGCCTACGGCATCATGGACCAGGTGAAGTCGGAACACAGTAGACTAGCCAGAGTGGCCTTTTATATATACACAAGTAATTTAATAACGAATCACACTAATATCTAACACAATGTAACCATGTAAACTTAACGAAAGCTCCTCCGATGTAACGAGTAACTAACATTCTGTAGCGAGTTGTAATATTTTAACGAGATGTCACTTGATAGTGATTTAAATACACGGACGAAACTGGATATATTTGAGTCCACCATTGAGCACGCCTAACCCCAGCATGTACGTTTAATATAATATAATATAACTATCCACACTAAAGCCACACGCTTTTAAAAACGTAACAAAAATATTTTCTACGCCTAAAATACTTATGTATAGCACAAAACTACGCAGTACGTGTAAAAAAAAAGCGATCGATTTAAAGCAGAGCAGAGTATTTAGTATTTAATCACACATAACCGGGCATATAAAAAAAAGTTTAAAATATAAAAATCAGTTCTTAAAAAGTCAGAATTATTGTGAATATGTAGTTAGGGTCACATAATTGTTTTCATATACGGATTGATTTGAAATTTATTGAGGGAAACTTGAATCAACGGATACACAGGTAACCAATAAAAGTAAACATTTGAAAACAGAGCACACGGCCATGTACTAGATGGGGTTTGCCATAGTGGGAGGCTAGCAGGCTAACTGCTCAGCCACCACGGCCGCCCTTCCTGCACACTTTCCACCAATAAAACAATAGTAAACATTTGAAAACAGAGCACACGGCCATGTACTAGACGGGGTTTGCCATAGTGGGAGGCTAGCAGGCTAACTGCTCAGCCACCACGGCCGCCCTTCATGCACACTTTCCACCAATAAAACAATAGTAAACATTTGAAAACAGAGCACACGGCCATGTACTAGACGGGGTTTGCCATAGTGGGAGGCTAGCAGGCTAACTGCTCAGCCACCACGGCCGCCCTTCGTGCACACTTTCCACCAATAAAACAATAGTAAACATTTGAAAACAGAGCACACGGCCATGTACTAGACGGGGTTTGCCATAGTGGGAGGCTAGCAGGCTAACTGCTCAGCCACCACGGCCGCCCTTCGTGCACACTTTCCACCAATAAAACAATAGGGTCAACGCCCTTATCGCGTCCGCGCTTCTCGACTTTTTAAAAAAGTCCATGAGAAATTCCAAAATTTGTTAACCAAGTTGGAGAATAATGAGCTACTTAGCTGCTTTCAAAGCATGCTCTACCAAAACTACAGGGCCGATTCTTATAATTCTTTCTCTGTTAGAAAGCTGCATTCTTCCAGATGGAGATAGGCATACATCAAGTATAGCCACAGGGGCCCAGTAAGTAGAATAATGTCAAGTGGGGCCGCAGTGGCCCAGTGGCTAGAGCGATTCCAAGTGGGGCCACAGTGGCCCAATGGTTAGAGCGATCCCCAGTGGGGCCGCAATGGCCCAGTGGATAGAAATATATCAAGTGGGGCCGCAGTGGCTCAGTGGATAGAAATATATCAAGTGGGGCCGCAGTGGCTAAGTGGATAGAAATATATCAAGTGGGGACGCAGTGGCCCAGTGGCTGGAGCGATCCCAAGTGGGGCCGCAGTGGCTCAGTAGATAAATAAATAAACAAATATATGTACATATATTAAATGGGGCCGCAGTGGCTCATAGTGTATCTTAATACTATCTAAATATTACAAATTCGCAAGTAGTCGCAAGTTGTTGCAGGTAGTCGCAAGTAGTCGAAGTTAGTCACGGGTAGTCACAAGTAGTCGCAGGTAGTCACGGTTAGTCGCAAGTAGTTGCGGGTAGTCGCAAGTAGTCACGGGTAGTCACAAGTAGTCGCAGGTTGTCGCAGGTAATCACAGTTAGTCGCAAGTAGTTGCGGATAGTCGCAAGTAGTCACGGGTAGTCACAAGTAGTCGCAGGTTGTCGCAGGTAGTCACGGTTAGTCGCAAGTTGTTGCAGGTAGTCGCAAGTAGTCGAAGTTAGTCACGGGTAGTCACAAGTAGTCGCAGGTTGTCGCAGGTAGTCACGGTTAGTCGCAAGTAGTTGCGGATAGTCACAAGTAGTCACGGGTAGTCACAAGTAGTCGCAGGTTGTCACGGGTAGTCACGGGTAGTCGCAAATATATAGGTATGTATTTTAATAACTCTATAAAACCTGAGCGAAGCTATGCCGGGCTGTTAGTTTTCTATATAAAGACAAAATATGAAGTATTAAATTAAAAATCCAAGAAATTCAGAAAATAATTTACGTTGCGATACAAAACTTTATATGATACTATTTTTCTTGAAATTAGCAAATAAAAATAAGCGAGACTTTGATATACAACGTGTTTTCGAACAACACCGACGAACTTCCGCAGGTTATTCTTGATGAAAAAATAAGACGAAAATGTCGGTACGCACCCTTAAAAACCATGGCTGTGAAATAATTGAGTAAAAAAATATCGGGAATTACTCGCGATTAAGCAACAAATCGGTTAATTGTAGAACAGAAATCTTACACCTATGAAAATGGGGTTGGTAATATCATCCCCCGTCATCATGAAAATAGGAGTTTTAACCCAGTTTTTGTACAAAATATATTAACAGTAAGCTGTAAGGGATTTGTTGGCATGACTTAATAACGAGCACATAGTAACGGACCAAAATAGGTCGTCTTGTCGGAATACTCTCATGTGAACCGCTTTCGCGAAATACATTCGTGAAGTATTGTCTACCTCGCTGGTCACTCATCTTCACGGTGCTCAAGAGTGATTAGGCGGTCAGGTGTCAGCCTTCGAGATACCAAGTTCAATTCCAAACCATTCCGATTATCTAATGATTCGGTGCTATTTTTGTGTGAATAGTGAGGCGGACAGACTCTGTTTTGTTAGAATAGTGATCTTTAAATTAGTGGCAAAATAAGATCGCTTTGTTTCTTGTGTGTGTGTGTGCGTGCGCGCGCACGCATGCGTTGGTGTACCTTTATGTATATAACAGATTAGAAGAAAGAATTCGCATACCAGAAACATATTTATGTTTCTAAAAAATGTTTTCGTGCCTCTCTCATGTATGCTTGTGTATGCCTTCTAAGTAGGCCTATTAGGTACATGGCAATGTTAATTGTTACCTTTGGTTTGGAAGGCTGCACAGTGAGGCTTGAAATCTAACAAAGCAGAGCTACCCAAATCGTTTAGCCGATTGCGTACCATTTGTAAAATGTTGTGAACAAAATAAAATTTTTCCTCTTTCCGGTCACACGCCACTTCTCATCATTACTGCAATGAAAAATTTTCTTCAGACTTTGTTGTTGTTAGAAGAAATAGACTTGCCTGTTATTTGTAATGCCGTAAGATATAAGAAGCTTTATTTTAATAACACCCAAAGCCATATTTTATTGCTTCATACGAAATACATGTAAATGCCATATATAAGGTATAACAATTTAAAAAACATACATAACAAACAATGTAGTTATATCGTTCCTTAATTAATTTTAATGCAAAATACATATTTCTATATTTCAAATTACCTACAAAAACACTAATTACTGAGAATATAATTTTAACGAATGACTAAGATGATTTATATATTTACAGAAATACCAATTTTTTCAGGGTATGTTATTAATTGCATTTATAAGCTAGGCGACCTAATAAAAATGTTTTACAATGCAACATTTTAATTTTCTACTTGTTTCTTTTCTTTGGCTCTTTATTGTGCCTCCAGTATGTACGGTGACTCCCGTACACACATTCCACTGCTTATTCGACTGTCTGCCAATTCCGGTAACAAGCATTCTGTATAAAAGCTACAAAACCTACGCAGCTTGGGGAACATATTTTCTGTCCATACTTCGTCGTCTCTTAGTTCTCTGATTATTTGGATCCCACTATCACAACATATTACTATATCACACAAGTTCCTGTCTGCTATGTGAAGCTGCCCCTGTATTTGGTATCAACACTTGTGCGATTTCTTAAATTGTAGTTTCCCATTTCTTGCTTCAATAACGAGTTTCTTAGACTTTACTGCTTCGCGAATACGCACACAACCTATTAGCAAAATATGCATTGGTAGTGGGACAGACCATGTCACATGAACCACGTCCGCCTTTACACGAGAAAGGTTAATTTACGCGATAGGGAAATCGTACTGGCACTCGACTTTCCTGATGTCTTTATCATTGAATGAATGTCTATGTAGACACAGATTCGATGCACTGTTTTTTTTTTCCCCTCTGTGGTCGAAATGGTCGTATTCATTGTATTTTTTTTATACTAATACTGTAGCAATGTTCGTAAACTAATGCTTTATTATATACCATATTTCACAAACGTGCTTTGATTCGAAAACAAAAGAAAATTTCTGCTGAAATGTGCGCAAACAATTTATCATCATCAGGAACTATTTTCTTTTCATAGGCTACTTTATCACACATTTTCTGATTTGGAAAAAAAATTTGGCCTATGTTTTTTTTATTTGTTCGTTTTGTATACTGAATTTAAACAAAATTTAAACAAAATTTAAACAAAAGTTTCTCTAGACGATTTATAAAACTTACTTGTGTCTCTTAATTGATATTCAGCAACAGTAATAAAAACAACGTATTCATTAATTTTATATCATGTATTTATATGTCTGCGTCAACAGTTTTGTTTGACATGTTAGCTAAACAGCACATCGCTTTACAATATTTTCTATCTACACGCGAACACTCATCTTACAATTATTCAAACTATCTTGGGAAAAGAAAACACAAGATTACAGGATGTACTACAAATAAAAACACTACTCCAAATGTTATCATTAGTTTAGCCTGTCTAAAGGCATAGTTCAAATAATTTGGAAATTTGAAAAGAGTATAGAGTGTTTTCCAGGTACCGCGGCTTTCGAAAAATTTGAAGTATGGAGACAATGTTTACTAAATGCTAAAAAAACAGCGAATATTTGGAGCGTTGGCCGGTTCCGAGAACTGTCTGGTAGGAAGGTACCCGTTTCCCCATCACTTCTCATACAAGCAAGCTACCTGGCTCTGAAATAGTAGGTGGCCTACCGTTAGGCACTTTGGTCTCTACCCACCACACACCTCTCAACACCCTGTCTTCCTCTGCGAGCCCACCACACACCTCTCAACACCCTGTCTTCCTCTGCGAGCCCACCACACACCTCTCAACACCCTGTCTTCCTCTGCGAGCCCACCACACACCTCTCAACACCCTGTCTTCCTCTGCGAGCCCACCACACACCTCTCAACACCCTGTCTTCCTCTGCGAGCCCACCACACACCTCTCAACACCCTGTCTTCTTCTGCGAGCCCACCACACACCTCTCAACACCCTGTCTTCCTCTGCGAGCCCACCACACACCTCTCAACACCCTGTCTTCCTCTGCGAGCCCACGTAGTTTCACGACGAGCCACACTTCTCAGGAACTATTTGCCAATTAATAGTTTTTCAGTCGTATTCCCGTTGTATGTTATTTGAGCTCGATGATCAAATATGTTCTGAAATGCACAAGGTTTTTCCCATGTTGCTATAGCTTTGTTTCTTTGTAATTTTTTCCAATTACTTTGCAGTCGCTGCTCTTAGAAAAGCAAAAAATCCTACTGTTCAAGGGGTATGGAAATATCGAATTTTTTAAGTATTCTGGACGAAAATTTAAAAAAAATGTCTGAAGTACGGCAAAGAACATAGTTTTACAGTTTACAGAAAACTAAAATTCATAAGAAAACATGTACTCATTCATGTTTCAGTTGAAAAAAATCGGCATAATTTTTTTCTAAACCATTAAAAAATTCATTTAAGAGCTGATAAATGGAATTTTTAACTTTCAGCTATCAAGTTATTGTGAATTTAATCAAGCTAATAAGCAGAAACCTTCAATTATGAGGAAAATAATTAAGGAAACTACCCCCTTAAGTCGCGCACGTACAGTTGCGCGGTTCATATGACGAGGAATCTCGAGTTCTTCCACGACGAGGGGCCGAACCGGCTTCAATTTACGACGCCATTAGACGGCGGGAAATGCCCCATTTTACCCTGGTCCTACCCCATGCCCGAACACCACCGCCAAACCAGGGATAATGGCTCGGGAATGGCGGGTATAAAAAAAGTGGGCGGGGAGCTACTGGTTATTGACAGGATAGAGAGAGAGAGAGAGAGAGAGAGAGAGCGAGCGAGAGGAAGTCAGAGGAGGAGAAGGATATGAAGGCGAGTTTTAAGTAGGAAGGAGTTTGCCGGGGGGGGGGATGTACTAATCTACTAGTTTGTCGACGAATCTTGCATTGGGCTGTACGTGGAAATACTGAGGGCGAGAGAAGGGATCATTCAAGCATTGTCCTGGCCAGGGGGGGGGGGAGTGGGGAGACAAGAGCAGACTCGTGAAAGGGAAAGTATGGGGCTGGGAGGAGAGCACAGTTTTGCATTTTCCGGGAGAAACTTTTTTTTCTTTCCTTTTCGAAAAAAAAAAAATGTTGCTAGTTTGCGTTCTCTTGGTGTTCGTGGCGTCAGGAAGCGAGACAGAGAGAGCAACAAGTAACGGCCGGTCCATATGTACGTCGACCACTCCGAACAGACAGACCGGAAAAATAGAACAGCCAATCAAAAACCGCCCTCGTTTCCCGCGCGAGCCACGCCAAGTTGAGCTGACACCGAAATTTCTCCTCGCGTGATGAGTACACTTCGCCGATATTTCCTACAAGTCAGTTGGTTCACATACCACATACCACTAATCAACGTGCATTGACGTAATAGTATAGAATAGTTCAATGCAAGTATTTGTAACATAACACGTAAACATAGACGTTTATTTTATTCGACATTAAAATGTAGTTTGAAAATGAACCGATAGGTACACTGATGCCCGGTTGCAAAAACATTTTTTCCCGATCCAAGATCGAATGATCCTAGTTCCGAATCAGGATACAGTTTGATCTTGGTTCCAATGTAAAAGTGTTGCACCAACGTAGTTACATGATTTTGAATCTTCGATTCGTCGATCTTGGTTCCAAAGTGAGAGATTGATATTAAGTATGAGACAAATTTTTCTATTGGTTCGTAATATATGACGTTATAGAAGAAGGCGTATATTTCACTATAAGTAGAACTATATGTGAGATGATCGATCTGTTTTAAGTGAATTATTGTTGTATGAATTTTACTGAATAATATTCAAGTGCGTTTAATGTTGTTTAAATTTCCCAAGAAAACAATCGAACGTAGTTCTATCTGTTGGAGTATTTTCAAACTGCATTTGTCGACGATGGCTGCTGATCTCGGATCGAGATTTCGAACTGCCAATTTCGGAGGTTCGAAATGAACTTCACCTCGAATGGTGCAACACTTTTCGATGTCGATCTTAGATCCGATCTCGGATCGAGTTTCGAACCACGATGATGCAACTGGGCATAAGAAAGATATTTTGTTGTAACAAAACAAGTTTGTTTGGCGCAACTCAATTAATTGTTTGTGTAGGTGCGGTGAAAGTATTTTGTTGTTTTTATTTGCTTGTCCTAAACAACGATTCGTTTGGTACAACCAAAGATTTTTTTCTCGCTCTACGTTGAGTACATTAAACAGGCACGGTTGATGCAAAAATTATTAGAAGTCCGCCCAACATTCGAACCTAGGTCTCCTGCGCTGGAGCAGTACGTCCTAGCAACCACGCCTACAGTGACCACAAATCAGATTGGAATGTTTTTAAATACATACATTGTAAATACTGGAAAACGTGCGCTAATAAGTATTTAAAGTTATACAGCTTTACTTGTTAGTTTCCTGTTGAAATTGTTTTATTAGGATGTTTATGCCATTGTTCAGCATCATCAAAAACGCCCTAACAAGCACCGTTACTATCCAAATTGTCACCAAAAATACAAACAAACTCTGGCTCTGCATTTACAAACGAGGAAAATTAAATGAGTGGCCAAAAAAATATATATATTCACTTGGTTTATGAAAATAATTTGTTGACAGTCTAATTTATTTCAGCCCAAAACAGAGGTTTTGTTTATTCAATCGTGTATTTTCTCAGATGAACAAAATTAATTTTGTTGATGTTTAGTGTTGTTTACTCAACAAAATATTTCGTTGGCGCAATTATTTTGACCCAATACTCGCTGTTTATATTCGTATTGGTTGTAAACGAAATACAGCGTTAAGATCTTTAGATAAAATATAAGTACTAAACCAAAAATAATTTTTGTTAAAATTTTAACAGACGTTTAAAACGCTTGTTTTACTCAGCACATTGTAGAAAAAAACCAAACACGACATACGTGGGTTGGTTTTTCAAAGGTTCTATTCAAAAAGTGCGAAGAAACCGCGAATAGAGAATATCAAAAAGTTAGGTGAATGGCCTCATGAAAAGTTACGGAACTGGCCTCGTAAAAAGTTACGGAACTGGCCTCGTAAAAATTTTTGGCCTTAGATGATTTTTTAATTGGCGTTATCTCCTTAACGTTTCCTTATCTGGCGGCAGAACAGTGATTCCGACAACATCGCCGCTTGTAGACGCAGTTCGGGAACTCCTTTCGGCCCGAGTTCTTCAATGCCTCCCAGCTTGAGCCTCCTGCGTGGGTTTCCGACAACATCACCGCTTGTAGACGAAGTTCGGGAACTCCTTTCGGCCCGAGTTCTTCAATGCCTCCCAGCATTCGGCTTTAGCCTCCTGCGTGGGTTTCCGACAACATCACCGCTTGTAGACGCAGTTCGGGAACTCCTTTCGGCCCGAGTTCTTCAATGCCTCCCAGCATTCGGCTTGAGCCTCCTGCGTGGGTTTCCGACATCACCGCTTGTAGACGCAGTTCGGGAACTCCTTTCGGCCCGAGTTCTTCAATGCCTCCCAGCATTCGGCTTGAGCCTCCTGCGTGGGTTTCCGACAACATCACCGCTTGTAGACGCAGTTCGGGAACGCCTTTCGACCCGAGTTCTTCAATTCCTCCCAGCATTCGGCTTGAGCCTCCTGCGTGGGTTTCCGACAACATCACTGCTTGTAGACGCAGTTCGGGAACTCCTTTCGGCCCGAGTTCTTCAATGCCTCCCAGCATTCGGCTTGAGCCTCCTGCGTGGGTTTCCGAAAACGCCTTCCCTCGGGTAACACCGTCCGACTCACAACGCGATGCGAAGTCACAGAAGGTAAATTTACGCGGGAAATAATGGCAGGGGTTCCGCCGCAGATTTGTAGGCCGAGAAGCTCTGGACAGACGCGACGAAGGAACAAGTCCCTGGAAGTCCTCGGGGTGCGACGTTTCATTCTTCTGTCTTCACGGAATCATTTCATTATATCAATAAAAATAATTGGACTGCATTTTTTCTTTGAGTAATTTCATGGAGACTCTAAAACATGCATGACTTCCTGCCAGCATGAGCGCAAACCTGAAGCTATACCTGGAACTTCTGGTCGATAGCAGAATAAAAGAACACTTAGGGAAAATCCTTGTAATTTCTTTGGAACAACGCCTCATTGCAATATTGCCAACGGAACTGTTCGTGATAATTTTTCCGGGGCAGCGGTGGCGCAGTGGCTAGCGCACCCGCCTCCCACTAAGGCAATCCGGGTTCGATCCCCGGTGGGTTCGCTCCTGGATTTTCGCATGTGGGAATCGTGCTGGACGATGCCGCTTGTGGGCGGGTTTTCTCGGGGTACTCCCGCTTCCCCCGCCCTTGCATTCCAGCGCTCCTCCATCCTAGGGTCTCACTTCACGTCGTGTGCGGGGATGACGGGCACCTACGGGTCCCAGCTGGAAAGGCCGTCAGTCGGAGGGTGTTGTCTCGCTCTGGGCCCACCCATACGCATTTATTACTATTAACGATTTTTTCTACTGTATATTGTTGTGTTAGTTTCGAACTTCATTTTGATGGTTTCCCCAACCTTTGAATCGAGTGTCTATAAAAAAGAACCAAAAGTTTACTTGGTCACTTGTCGACGAAGGCTCTGAACTTGCAGTCAGCGCGTAATTGAAGGCACGTGCGTCGCTAGATTTCCAAAGAAGGTACAGATTGTTTGCATTACGTGTTTACGATTTACATTAAAACTACCAATTACTACGTCGGTGTCACGATATTATTGGCTTCTGCAGTGGGAGGACCGACATTCTTTCCTGATTGGTTGGACGTATTAATTCTGCCTTCCCTTAGACAAAGTACTTTCCTTATATCGGAATCATATAGGAGTTATGAAACGAACTGTGTTCCAGAGAAATAACCAATGCAAACTAAAAAAATGACGGAGTCTTAGAGTATGTTTCGAAATAAAAACATAAATTTGTCATGTGTCCCTACAAGCAAGCTGCTAAAAAATTTTCACCCCTCGCGAAGAGCTCTCTCCAACGTGTATTTGGACTTTGAAAAATCTCCAGAAGAAAATCTGAAAAAAATATATAAAAAAATCTGAAATAGGTAGACGCAGGAAAATTTCTCAGGTTCGGTAGTCTGTACTTTACAGCCACCTGTGTACTCATGCCTTACACGCTGGTCACAATTACTTGAGCAATTTTGAAGTCAACATTTGAAAAATGTCACTACTCTACCCGGATGCATTCTAACAGACTCAGAATTTCCCTTGCGGCAAATAAAACCATTTATTTGAGGTTGTATGGTTTACAGCAATACGATGCAGCTTTTGTTCAGAGACAAAGTCACATAAACAGAGGTTTCCTGTTAGTAATTTTTTTTCTTTATACGTTTTTGTTTTATGCTAACATTAGCTTCCTGTAAAGCGAAGAAATAAACATTCTTCGAGAAGTTTTTGTTCACATTAAATAAATACCACTTCGTAACAACGGTAAGTGTTTGAATATTTTCTGCTGCTCGTTGTAGTTTTCAGTACGCAAATTGTTGTCCCGACGTAAACATTCGTAAACCAATGCAGTTTACAGTGACGAAACTGCAGCAGAGCAAATGTGCAGTCCTCATGCATCATGCAGATGTTTGCTGTCATTCTGAAGTGCAGTGCAGTGATCCTCCAAGTCACTAACCCCAGTTATTCCCAAGAGGCAGCAGTTATTCCCAAGAGGCAGCAGTTAGTCCCAAGAGGCAGCAGTTATTCCCAAGAGGCAGCAGTTATTCCCAAGAGGCAGCAGTTATTCCCAATAGGCAGCAGTTATTCCCAAGAGGCAGCAGTTAGTCCCAAGAGGCAGCAGTTATTCCCAAGAGGCAGCAGTTATTCCCAAGAGGCAGCAGTTATTCCCAAGAGGCAGCAGTTATTCCCAAGAGGCAGCAGTTATTCCCAAGAGGCAGCAGTTATTCCCAAGAGGCAGCAGTTATTCCCAATAGGCAGCAGTTATTCCCAAGAGGCAGCAGTTAGTCCCAAGAGGCAGCAGTTATTCCCAAGAGGCAGCAGTTATTCCCAAGAGGCAGCAGTTATTCCCAAGAGGCAGCAGTTATTCCCAAGAGGCAGCAGTTATTCCCAAGAGGCAGCAGTTATTCCCAATAGGCAGCAGTTATTCCCAAGAGGCAGCAGTTATTCCCAAGAGGCAGCAGTTAGTCCCAAGAGGCAGCAGTTATTCCCAAGAGGCAGCAGTTATTCCCAATAGGCAGCAGTTATTCCCAAGAGGCAGCAGTTATTCCCAAGAGGCAGCAGTTATTCCCAATAGGCAGCAGTTATTCCCAAGAGGCAGCAGTTATTCCCAAGAGGCAGCAGTTATTCCCAAGAGGCAGCAGTTATTCCCAAGAGGCAGCAGTTATTCCCAAGAGGCAGCAGTTATTCCCAAGAGGCAGCAGTTAGTCCCAAGAGGCAGCAGTTATTCCCAAGAGGCAGCAGTTATTCCCAAGAGGCAGCAGTTATTCCCAAGAGGCAGCAGTTATTCCCAAGAGGCAGCAGTGTATTCTAGCTCATGTTACTACTTGACGTAACCTACGTATCAAACGTATTCTAAGTGCAACAAGACGAAGTAGTCTTTTCTTTTAGTAAATGTGATTTTGAAAGTTTTTGTTATTTCTTTGTTATTTACTAATTACGATTGCTTTACAGAGCACAACTATTTTTGCAATGAAACTGACATTGCCACAGAAGCATCTGCTGAACTACTGTAACGACAATGCAAGGTTATCGCAGTCATTACTATACAGATCAAACAAAAATTATTTTTGTGGCAAGGCTACTTTGCAGTGGTTCATATTAAAAAAAAAAAATACTCTGCTGCAACAAATCGTGTGTAGCAGCAAAGAAAGCGTTTTTACAGTATAGTCTCACCAATTAAAGTCGAAGTAAAAGTGTTTCTTAAACATCGGTCAACACTGAAATTATTTATTTTACTTTCCTTTTTTTATTGCATGAAAATGCAAGAATTAGAAAATAGCAAAATATTTACCTCAGAAATATATTCACAGTTTCGCTTGATCGAAGCATGAACAAAGAGATGTCTGAAACCTGCTGTGTTTTCAATGAATTTGTGAGATTTCCCTAACCATAGCTATTGGGTTCGAAGATAGCGGCAGCCGAACTTTAATATCAGCACAAAATTATCTATAATTTGTAATAACGGGAAAAGTTAGCTATATTATAAGACTGTTCGCTTTCTACAAACGCACACACACACACACATTATTTTCAAAAGATATAAAGGAGGTTCTAAATTAAAAAAAAAAAAAAGCTAAAAAAGTGTTTAATTTTTCTCGTGCTCGTAATTTGTTCATAATTTTTTCTCAGTATTAACCCTGCTCTTGAAAACTACAGTTGCCAGAGGCGGGTATAAGAGTAATATTTTTTTTTCCTATCGCCTTACTTCCCAGCTAACAAGTTTCTTTGCTTCCTCAGAGAGAGTCTCGCCAACTACTAACGAACAACTTAAAAAAAAAAAAAACACAAAATTCATACCTTGAATAGAGGGAAAAAAAGGGGAAGGCCATTGCGTTTTAACTTCCACGGGAAATTCATAACAAACTTAAAATCATAATCCATCTCCAGCCGAGGTTGTTTGGGGTTGGACGGCGTGTTGAAACTTTAAACTCTGTTACACTCAAGGTGACTAACTGATGAATCTCAGATTTAAAAAAATAAAAAAAGTTATCTCCCGACTTGCAGTTACCTCCCGCGCCTATGACCTCAATGCACGACACCTCTTTCGCTCTTTTGACATTACGCCGTCAACTCCACTTCCGCATAGACATTTCCCCACAGCTTATCAACAGCGATTTAATTCTTTAAAAAAATATTTTTTCCATATTTTTATTGCATTATCTGAAAAAGTTTTGTAAAAGGACAACATAATTGTAAATACTTGTATTTAAATATTATAATTTTCGAAATATAGCACCGAAAATCGAGCATTTCGGGATATGGGAGTACAAGTTTATATACTCTTAATTAACTTTGCCAACTAAATAAAATATAATGTGATCTATATTATATACACAACATATAAAATAAGTATCAAGGATATTAACAATATACTCGGGTACTGTCATCCTGCCGCTATTTTAAAAATAAGTATTGATGATTTTGCCAACACATTTTTATTCGTCCGAGTGAATGAGTGAAGAGATTTGGGCGGCTCGTAACAGCGAGGTCTTCGGAGCTGATGAGGGCGATTAAGGTGAGTATGGAGAGGCACCGGAATGAAAGGGCGGGGGGAACGGGAGATCCCCGAAAGAAAAAAAAACGCCGGCCAGCGACATCGTCCAGCACGATTTCCACGTGCGAAGATCCGGGAGTGGCCCAGCCGGGGATTGAACCCGGTTCGCCTTGGTAGGGGCGAGCAGGCTAACCGCTCAGCCACCGCGGTTCCCTCGTCCGAGAGAATATGATATTAATATTTCTATTGACCGCCTTCATCACAGCGGTGCTAAGTAACTGGTGCGGTGCCGCAAACTTGATCGCAAGTTAGGCCCATGGAGCCACTGAGACTAAACGGATGACCAAAATAAAACTGACCCCGTATATTTTCCTCTCAGTTTTTAACTTCTCTGTGTAATCCCGGTCTTACAATCTGCCATTTTTACATGGGGTGTATATATAAACACACACGCGCGCATGATAACAAACATATAAAGGCTGTGTTCACGATAAAGTGAGCCCTTTTGAAATCAACCTTAGAAAAAAAATCACTGCTCCTTCCTGCATATATTTTAACAGGTGCACTGAGGGACATGCGCCCAGTAAAGTTGGTAACGATGGCTGGAAAGTAATTCCATATCTTATCGTCTAATAAAAAGTTTTGGGTAAACAATTCTGATGAGTTCAATTGTTTCTTTCGTTTTCTGTTTTTTTTTTTTTAAATACATTAAAGTGCAAAAATTACAAAATTTGTAAATTATTTACTTTTGTTATAATTTCGCAGTTTCACTTGGCCAACGTGTGAATAAAGTGATGAGGCTCATGGAAATGTTAATTTTATATAAGGCGGAAGAATACACAACGTGCGTACAAGTAGAGCTTAAGCAGGGCTTTCAAAATTTTACATTTTACCGTGAACAGCCTATATGAAAGTGTATCGTATAATTTTTAATCTACCTGTGGAATAGCAAGGAGTATCGATTCGTGCCGCTAACCTCCATGCGATGCGGTGAATGATGGGAAGGTCCCAGGTTGTTAAGTTATTTACGACAGAAATGAAAAAGTAAGCACCTGATTTATGGTATGTTCCCCCCCCCCAAGTGAAATACCATGATCGAATCGATAAACGTGCATCGTGTGCGTTCTCGAGAGTGAAATATTTTACGTCGACTTCAGTGAATCATCGGTGAAGATGAGAAATTAAATGGGTGAATTTTGCCTATATTCGTATTGGTATCTGACACCTATTGGCATGAAGTATTACAATTACAAAATACACAGTGCATCTATGATCCACTCACTTCACAATGTTGACTAAATGTATTCATGTGAACCTGAACAACACATTAGCATGATCCTTCCAAGAACTGATACTTACATTATTTTTAAATTTTGGAGCATTATTTAGTTTACAAGTTCTATTGCTATTTGATTCAGTTCTAAAATTATTGCACGCTGTGTATGGTTCACGAAGATAAATGTACCCTCTTTTGTATAAACTAACTATAATAATTAAATTTAGCTGTTATTAAATTTAGACGGGCATAAGACTTTTGTTTCTCTATTTGATGTCCTACGTATGGTATGTTGTATTTAGTTCGATATTATCGTAGTACGTTAAAAAAAAAATTCGATGCACTAAGACTACGTCCAAAGATGCTTATTGGAACAATAAAGAAATATTTCCTTGGTATAGCCAAAAGCATATTCGTCGATGCATTAATAAGTACCACTCATTTTATTTGTATGATTAAGGAACACCATCCAGAGGCTAGTTAGAATCGCGTTATTAATAAACGTGAGACTTTCACATTGAAAAGTCACGCCCTCAAGGTTCAAATATTACGTTCAATCTTTAAGTTACGTGGCTAATCATCATAAGAATCACAGTCACACACACACACACACACACACACACACACTACGTTTACTTACATTCTAATAACGTGTAAATATTTTAATAATCGCATATTATTCCTGTTTGCAGTCATCTCGTAGAATGAATTAACTGCTATATCGACACACTCAGGTCGAAAACTACCCTCTCAAATTCTTAAGGTCTCAGCCTACTAAAACAGCTGTAGCAGAATTTGAATGCGGAATCAACATTACAGAAATTCCTTCTCAATTCATTTAGTTTAAGAAGTGAACATTTCGAACAAAAAATAACTAACGCAACTCTCCTGAAAATATTTTCGTTAAGAAATGTTTAAATATATTATTAATTATTTACTTTTTTTGTAAAATGTACATTTGAATGTTAATTATTTTTAAATAGTCTAAACATGGAAATTGGCTAAATTCCTTGACGTGCCAGTATTCCTTAAGACATGTCACGTAGGGTACTTTTTGTTTTAAACATTGTTTAATGCATTGAGAAAAAAAAATTCTTTATCGTTGATACCTAAATTAAACTCTTTATCTCCAGACCCATAATGTACCTGTACTTACGGATTTACAGCCACGTAACTTATCTATACTAACCCATTCGGTGGGCGGTTTTTTTTTTACATCGTTTCCGCAAAATTCTGTGACGTAACAATTACAGTAGGTAATTTTATTTAATGGGCATGGAGTACATAGTCGCTACAATGGCAATGTCAATGTAAAAAAATATAGTTACATCAGGCTTTGGAACTTTTTCTCGTTCTTCGCCAGAAAATTTACATTGTATAATTTAAGAGAAAGTGACGTTTCATTGCAAATAAATTCTGTAACGTACTAAAATTTGTTCAGTCGTTTTAAGTTCATTGCAATCACAGTTCGCGTTGGCTTTTTCATACGGCAGCATTAGCAGATTATTTTTAGAGTGATAGAAGTTCGAATGAATCTTGTCACTCAACATAAGCATCTAATAATAGCATTGATAATTTTCCTAGCAGCATTAGTTATACAAACTTTTTTTCTTCTATTTGGTCCGCTCACTAAAAAAAACACAAAAGAGTAGGTATAAAATATATAGTATGTGTTGATGTTATTTTTCGAGGTTGGTCAACAATAAGGGACATTTTCTTCCAGTATATAAAAATGTAGTTCATCCAACTCAATGCCGGTATGTATTACCTTGAAATAGTCTTTGGAATTAAATGTATTTGAACTTAATACAACAGCAGAGAACATCAGTTCTGAGATTGTTTCATCTAACAAATAATATTGCGCCACCAGTTCGGCAAGATCTACTGTGCATGCTTTATTTATCAGCGAAACTGCATCCGTGATTCTTTACCGTGAATTGACGCTATATAGGGATGTATCATTTAAAGCGTGCAAAAATGTATCTGGGAACAGGGGCAAACACACGGAGCGTTTTGATATAGGGAGCGTGCGGTCTGAGAAGCCAGCGGAAGGAGATACGGACAAAAACTTGTAGGCGACACTGGATGCGTTCGTGGTTCACCTATCGTCCAGAAGGTAGCTCTGCTCTCTCTCTCTACAGTGCCACAGTACTTGCGATTCACGCAACGTGTTTTCCCCTGAGCTGTTGGAGGACGTACAAACTGGCTGTTCATCAGAGAATGTGGCTGTAAAATGACGGCCCCCTTCCACACTTCAGCGTGGCTGTCCGCTCTCATCTGGATCCTTCATTTCCTGGTCGCTGGATTGGACGGGGTGGCCCGATCCCATGGCCTGCGAGGTCACCAGACCTACATCCACTTGATTATTTTATATTGAGGGTGTCTGAAATCACTTGTGTGTAAAACTCCCCGTATCCACAGACACGGGTTTGGTTGCCGGGATTGTAGCTGCATGTGATGAGATACGCAACATGCGTGGGATATTCCAACGTGTGCGTCAGAATCTCGTACGCCGTTGTCATGCGTGCATTGGATGTTAGTGCTCGTCTCTTTGAGCAACTTTTATGAGGTACAAACTGATACATTAAGAGTGGGATGGACGCATCCCCCCCCCCCCCTGTCAGAGGTCAAGAAGCGAGGGAGCGATATGGGCGACACTAACGCACACGCCTAGTGTCTTATCGCTCCTACGCGCATGGCGTGCAGTGTTTCCGTCGTGACGCTGTACTGTGTATACTATATCTGTAACAGTGGGGTTTTATTACACGCGATAAAAGACAACAGATTAAACTAAGCCCGTATCTTTGTATTTTTCTCTTGCCGCTTAAGGAAACTGCATAGGCAAGCTTTAAAATGCGATATTTGACAACTCTGACTATTTTTTTCTCTAAGATTACACTTAATATTACAAAAGTAAAAAATAGGGGCATAGATATTTTTTTGGAAATCTTGTCTAACAAAAAGTCGTATTTACCAAACATTTATTTGCCGATACATGTGTATTCACACAAACAACTGTTTCACGAAAAATGCGGGGGTCCATCCCACTCTTAACTCTGGTCCGCTAATGGAAATGATCCTCTATGGTATTGCCTGTAAACGAGTACACATTTACCTTTCCGTGCTGCGAGGGCCGCGGTCGATGAGTGGTTAGACTGCGCGCCTCCCGCCTATTCGAACCGGGACCAATCCCCATCAGCCAGGCCACTCCCTGATTTTTGCAAATGGGAATCGTGCCGGACGATGCTGCTGGTCGCCGGGTATTCTCGGGGATCTCCCGTTTACCCCACACTTGCATTCCGGCGCTGCTTCATATTCACCTCAATCGCCCTCATTGGCTTCCAAAACCTCGCTGTCGGAAGCCCCCCCCCCCCCCCAAATGTTATTACTAATTTGCACTCTATTCCGTTGTGTGGCCCTTATTCCCAGTTTCATTTTTGCACAGTTTTACTGGAACATCCTGTCCTGTATAAGGATTTTGCAATTTAAGGCGTCCTGTTTCTAAGCGGGAAGCTCATGTTCGCCTACTCTACCACGCACTTTCAACCTACGCACTCGTATTCCAAACGCCCACTCGAGGCCAATTCAACGGCGGACCAACTCGGAGCTGGTAATTTACGAAACCAGCCATTCACTCCCACGCAGTTGGCAGTCACGCCTCCTGCCTTCCAAACTTCTCGGCAGGGACGCTTCCCGATTTCCACAACTCAAACAGCGCGACTTCCCACGGCCCACGCGAACTGTTCCTAACTGTCCGCTAAGTTCAAGCGCATTTGCGTGCAGTCTTGGCGAATTTCTCACTCCTAGTTCGCGATGGATGGAGGCCACAGTAAAAATAAAAGAATCCAATTTTATTTCTTAATTCATTTACAATATTATACAAATACAGGCATCTGTTATATACAACATTAACCTACCTATTTCTACAAATAACAGGCCCGCTGCGGTCTAGGGGTTAGACTGCTCGCCTCCCACCTTGGCGAATAGGGTTCGACTCCCGGCGAGGACATTCCAGGATTTTCGCATGTGGGAATCGTGCTGGACCATTCCTCTGGTCGGCGTATTTTCTCGGGGATCTCCCGTTTCTCCCGCCCTTACATTCCGGCGCTGCTCCATTCTCACTTCAGTTCACCCTCATCGGCTCTCGAGACCTCGATGTTAAGAGCCACCCAAATCTCTCCACTCCACTCTAACATTAACATATATTATTTCTATCAGCGAGCACAACATTTTATGTAACTAAAGTATTTTTACTGGCTACAGTCACTTTACTCTCGATGCTCAGAGACTACAGTCGCTAGTCACTGGCATCGCTCGTCGCTCTCATAGTATCACACACCTGGAACTAATAGTCTTAAATGACTTGGAAACCCTCAATACAGGGGCGCACCGCGGCTTATATAGCCCAGTTGGCCTGACCCAGAATGTTCTTCGCACCACGAGTTGCGCTGAGGGGCAGGTAGGGTGATGACCAGAAAATTCGCTGAACGACTGTCCCGAGACAACCAATCCTCCAAGGATGCGAACGGCGCGAGTGCCGATAGCCTTATCGCGGCTCGCGTTAAGTGTTAAGCGGCGGCTCGTTTGTAGCTTTTGTGAGCTTCTCCAGTTAACGATGATGGCCTTCGAGCCCTGCGCTTCGCACGTCCGAGGGATAGAAACGGGGGGGCAAGGAAAGGACGCGGAGTGGCTACTTTGAACAGTGCCGTTGTTTGGTGTAAGGAAACTTGCCAAGGTTTTTTAGACACAAGGCTAGATTTTCTGCTCGGTGTCGTACCTAAGTTTACAAATAAGGTGACATGGTTGTCTAATCGACAATACAACTATTAATTACTTTATCATCGTTCATATTTAAATATTTAATAACAAAAAAAATACATAAAAGTATTTGAAAGTATCAGAGAAAATATTTTAAAAAACTACATTTATCGTCACGCATGCCTGAGCATGGACCGATTCATGAGGGATGGTGCCGATTACAATTTCCTAATTTACTTTCAACAGTACAAACATATACACAACTATATCTTTCACAGTGTACTGTCACTCACTATATACTACTGCACGACATATACCTGCGAGCATTAGCGACGGTTACGAGCGACTGTACTATTGGTCACTATCTCTTGGAGGACAGTAGGCGAAGAAGCAAAATGCAACCTGAAAACACAGCGCGGAATTATTTCTACTGTTTGATAGGGGAAAAATTAACTCCTTCTGTGTGTTCAGTGATAGAAAAGTCAGTGCCATTCCATACTCTGACGATGTTCGTACAGTTCATTCGCTGGTCACTGTTTTCGCTCGTCGCTTCGATGGTTCCACACACACACACACACACACACACACACACACACACACCTGGCGCTTAATTGCCGTACGAGACGCCGGACTTCCAACACAGAGGCTTAGATTATATAGCTCAGTTGGCCTGGCCCAGATTGTTCTTCGCGCCCCGAGTCACACTCAGTGGGAGGTGGGGATGACTACCAGAAAATTTGCGCATAGGCATTCAATTTACAAAGACGGGAGTGGCAAGAATCTCGATAGCTTTATCGCGGCATGCGTCAGTGTCACGCGACGGCCCGTTTGTGAACTCCGCACGCGCTTCTCCGGTTGCAGGTGATGCTCTCGGAATACTGAGCTTCGCCGGGCCGAGGGGCATGGCAAGGATAAGGACGCGAAGTGGCTGCATGTAACACTATCTGTGGAAATTAGTACTTATGTAGCGGTAATAGTGAAACCAGAGGCGATAGCAGTGTACTCTCGTCAACAGCAAAGGTTTGTTTTGCAAATATGAAGACGTGTGAGCGAAAAGTGGTTACCACGGATAATGTTTTCTGTTATTCTTTACATGTTGTCACAGGTTTAAGAGGAAGACGTACATGAAACATTTTCTGTGAAATAATTGTTTGCGCGAATAGGTGTATCTCGGTACATAAATGTTCGGCAAATACGCCTTTTTGCCAAAAAAGATTAAAAACAATTATCTATAATAATATATATTATATATATATGTCATATTAAGCGTATTCTTGGAAAAGATTCGTGAAAATGGTCAAGTATCGCATTTTAAAAGCTTGCCTGTACAGTTTCCTTAAGCGGCAAGAGAAAAGTACAAAGATACGGGCGTAATTAGATCTGTGGACTTTCTTCGCGTGTGATAAAATCTCGCTGTTACAGATCTAATTTGCACAGTACAGCGTTACGACGGAAACACTGCACGCCTTGCGCGTAGGAGCGATGAGGCACTAGGCGTGCGCGGTAGTGTCGCCCGTATCGCTCTCTCGTTTCTTGACCTTGCACGCGGGGGGTCCATCGCACTCTTAAATGTGTTCGACAATGTCCCCACTCCCCTCGCAATCTGTCTAATGCTGTCCAGGAATCGCAAGTGACGTCACCCTTCCTTGTGACGTCGCTCAAGCTCGCACATATCTGCCGCCAAGTATACGATGCAGCAAAAAAAAAAAAAAAAAAAAAAGTATCTTCGGTTTCCAACTCCCCTATAATTTCGCAGCCGGGTGGTGTTAATGCAAATTCACGCAATGCAGTACATCCTGCTGGTTCTGCGGAGAGAAGCCGCAGGGTTTTTTTTTTTTTTTTTGTTCAACACGATGATTGATGTCGTAACTGTTGATAAAAACGATAATGTCTGGCAGGGTTTCTTTTTTTTTGCGTACTGCGGTCGCTAACTCTTTTCAGGGAAATCCATTCTGACGGGATGACTGCCGATACGTAGTGTATGTATGTATACCCCGCGACGAGCTTTGTGAACCTGCAGGGGAGATACGCCAGCAGTTCGCTTGTGTAGGCGGAGGTTCGTATTGATGATCTTCGCCGCTTTTCACACTCGCGATGTGTGTGTGTGTGTTTCGACGGCGAAATAGGTTTAACCCTGCGCATTTGTAACCTTTTATTCTGTTTGTCGTTTGACATCCATCTCGCCACTATATAAACGTGTTTGGGGCGGTTGGGGTTTTTTTTTTTTTTTTTTTTAATAGCTAGCAAAATATTTTCTGTAAAGTCCCTTCGCGGTTATTTCCAACCTCCCTGACACCCTGCTAGAGTTCACGTAAACAAAGCTTAACCAAGTCTAGAAAATTCTACCATAGGGTCGATGTACCGCATTTGTCCGCTCTCAGATTCTTAATTTTGTTTCGTTGTCTTTCAAGTGATTCTTTACTAACGATTCCAAACGACGATTGGCAAACAGTGCAAGTGTTTTGCGTCCTTTTACTGGTCTTCGGCCATGGTTTCCACAATCTGTTACTTCATCCGCCGAAATAAAATCAATATATCCTGCTCTAGCTCAATTTATGCACTCTCATGCAACCTAATCAATCTCTGTTCCATCATTTTGACACATACACTTTTCATTTAGGTTCAGTTAAGAGTTTTGTAGGAAACCAGACTTAACTAAACTGAACTGACAACTTAATACAACTTAACTTAAAATGTCGATTCAATTTCAAGTTCTCGTTCAGTTTTCAGATTTGAGGAAATCAAGCCTTAAGACTTTGCATGAGAATTATTTCTTACTAGGCATTACCCAAAAACCTATTTGCCCTCTGTTTATATTCATATTATTTATAAATTCAGCACAAAAATCTGTAGATAAAAGATAAGTTAAATTTAAATTTAACTAACAAGATACCCTTGTGTTAACAGATGTATTAAACGCTTATGATACATGATGTACTTATGATACAATCAAAATCGTCATACATGGGGAGATTTTTCAAAGGTTTGACTATAAAAGTGTGGAGATATCGTGAATAGACTACAGTTCGTTTACATGCGAGTATTGCCCGAGAACTGTTCCGTTTCGCATGTGCGCAGAACTTGTCGAAGCGCCCACGAATTTTGTGGGGTCAAAAGTTTATTACAACGAATCGCCTACAAGCAGAGTGACGGGGTCTTACAACTCAGAAAAATTGCTCTCGGGTACGTGGCATTTACTCGTCGAGAATGAGCGGTGCGTTAAATGCAAATGTACGATAGTCCTTTGCCTCCATACTTCACACGCAAACGTATCGTTGTGACGTCATCAGGCCGTGGTGGGACCAGCGCTGCGAACCGCTGATATCGTGTGGTTTAGTATACTTAAGACCGCTGTAGCGATCGAGCGGGTCTTCCGATCGGAGAAATCCTGGCGTCAGTTTGTGCGTAAAAATAAAAAGGAGTATCTAAAAACATAACCAAGATTCATAAATAATAAACACACATAGAGACATTCTGACCAATAATCTTTGCAGATTACAGATGAAAATGAGTTAGGCGAAAAAGACACTAATGATATTAACAACAAGGATAGTGCTCGGCTTGACAATTCTGATACTGAAAGGATGACTCGACTACCTCAATTCATTCCGGAGTTATATGAAGAAGTCGACAATTCGACGCAGCAGCGATATGCGAACGTGGCGATTGCGTCATCATCACATGCCACACCACGTGACGAGACTAATGCTAAACAACAACGACACAATCAGCGAAAAACGCAAAAATCACCGAGATGGATTGCAACAACTTAGAGAATTAAATGCAAAATGAAGGAAGAAATCAATAGACACGTCTCCAGTAAATACATTGATGACGTTTCAGCCAGACACGACTCAGCGACACGAGCCACCAATGACGTACTTGCCTGGATCTCACATTCGTCAGGTGCATCACCCGCTGAGACCTTATGTCTCATATCTTGCTTCTCGTACAATCGCCCAATACTCAGTCGTTTTTACACCGTCACTGCACTCCCGTTGCGTGCCAGTGACTAATCGATTGGTTTAAACAAACCCACACAGTCTGTCATTTGAATTCTTCTCACCATCCATAGTCGTCACGTAAAAAGACCTACGGCCGTGTACACGACACATCGCACCCTATTTTAATGTGTCAGTGACAACAAGAATGCGGTCGGGAAGTGACGGTCTGAAATGTTTCCGGTTAAAATGCATGTTTGTGTTAGACGAGAACAGAACTGTTACTACGATCAGATGATCCAGTTGACATGGGAATGACTCGAAAATGCAGTTTTATTCGGGTTACAAGTTTCTCGTAGAGCAAGCTGAATAACACAGTCAACGAAAAACAGAAATAAAAGTGACATTCATAAATGCTTCGGATTAAAATGCGCGTTTTTGCTTGGGGTGAAAAGAAATATATATGGCGCACAGTGTGTTCATCACTCTATAACGTTATTCTCGCTATGGGTTTGTTACTGAAAGTAAACGTCATCAGTATAAACACACAAAAAAAAGGCTTCTTTTACATATAGGTATTGAAATTCACGTATCACATTCTAAATTATGTAATTTTCCATTTAATTTTTATTTACAAAGGCCTACCGGGACGGATCTGAAACTCTTCGGTGCCTGCTTCGAATGGCGGTGGAAAAAAAGAGGTTGAGAAAACAATTTTCAATGCAGTTGGTTTCGAAGCCATGACCTGGCAAGTGAAAATGAGACATGCTACAACCACGACCAAACTTCATTATTTCGGTCAGATAATGTCGTAGCAGAAGACAAGTTCCCGTATACTTCAACATTATATACCGGGAAAGAGATGATTTACCGGAAACTCAACCCAAAAAAAAAAGATAATAAATATATTGTATTATAAAATACAGCAGAAAATAAATCACAGACAAAAATATAACTAACGATAATAAACTCATAAATAAAATAGTAGACTGCTCTCTTAAATTATTATTTATCAAACCCACCTTTTCTGTATTCAAAGCGCACGGTTAGTCGAGCATTTGTGTTAGCCAACCTAGGGTCTACGTTTCTGCCCATTTCGTACTCTGCACTTGCCAATAGGAGTTCTTTACTGAATGTTCGATTTCGTCCACTTGTATTCTGCTACGACCGTAAGTCATCAAATGACGAGGGTTGGACGTGGTGGTAGCATGTCTCATTTCCATTAGTCAGGTCATGGCTTCGATCCCGACTGCACAGAAATTTGGTTTTTCTCAATCGTCTTTCCATCCCCAATCGAAGCTGATGCCGAAGAGTTCCAGATTTGTCCCCAACTATGTTAAGTTACCGGCAGGCTCTTGTGAATAAAATTAAATGGGAGATTATACAATTCGGAATGTGCTACGCGAACTTCTAAATGCGAGATTTCTTGCTACTCGCGCGTCTGACAAATCGCATGATTAAAGGTGCCGCCTACTTGGAGATGTTAGCGCTTTTGAAGTGCGGGAGCTATAAGGACGACATTGCCAGCTCGCCTAGTGCCCTATCATTTTTACGCTCAAGGCTGCGCTGTGTGTATAGGCTGTTCACGATAAGGTGAGCACTTTTGAAATCAACCTAAGAAAATGTTTTCTTCTAACGTCATATATTTCAACGGGTGCCCTGAGCGACATGCGACCAGTAAAGTTGGTAATTGATTGATAGAAAGTAGTTCCATATCTTAACGTCGAATAAAAAGTGTTAGATAACCCATTTGTGATATCTTTAATTATATCTTTCACTTTCTGCTTTTTTTTAGGGTACATAAGTGTATAAATTAGCAGATATGCTAAATATATACTTTTCTAATAAGTTATTATTTTCTCTTAACCGACGCATGAATAAAGTGATGAGGCACATCGCAGTGTTAATTTTACATAAGGCAGAAGAATACACGAAGCGCATACAAGTAGATCATAAGCCGGGCTTTCACAAGTGCTCAGGTTACCGTGAACAGCTTATATACCGGAATACCGCGTCATCCCTCTGTCGGGATACGGTGGGGTTGGGTTGGGTTAAGACGGTTTCGCGAGAGAGCTCTATCTGCTATCCTAATCCAACCACCGAGGAGTTTGCGATGGGATGTTGGGGGAGTACATGTTGTGCTTTTTTTGTAATCAGGCGCTCCATGCGGGTTCCCGGGATAAGGGTCTGTCTGTCCCTAACGAGGCAGCTTCTAAGGGTGGGGGTGAAAGCGAGCTGTGGAACGAGACCTGTCTCGGCCCTCGTCTGCTGTCCGGATTACCACACATCCTCGAACTCACATGTATGTATGTACATGTAGTAACAAAAAAAAAAAAGTCACGCGTTTCTTGTAGGGTTGTGCTGCTACTTACGTCACACTACTCGGTTCGTGGACACCCCTCCTCCCCCCCCCCCCCCCGTTTCACATCAAACTGAGGTCATCCAGGATTGTTAGGCGGAGGGTGTATGCATGTTATGGGATCAGAGATAGGGTCATTCCGAATAATTATGACCACAGTTGCTATTACACAGAGCCTGATGATTCACGCGATATAACAGCCTGTTCACGGTAAAAGAGCCTTTTGAAAGCCCTGCTTAAGATCTACTTGTAAACACGTACTGTACTCTTCCGTCATATGTAAAAATTACTTTTCCATGGGCCTCGCCACTTTATTCATGCCGCGGTCAAAAGAAGCTGTGCAATTATTAAGAAGGCAAATGTTTTACAAATCTGCGCATTTATAGACTTCGATGCATTAAAAAAAAAAACAGAAAGCGAAAGAACTAATTTTAAATTATCACAAATAGTTACCTAACAACTTTCATTCGACGTTGAGAAATTGATCTTCTTTTCATGTATCGTTAACAACTTTGCTGGACGAATGTCACTCGGTGCGCACATTAAAATATGCGCAGGAAGAGGAGATATGTGTGGGATGGCACAACAGGAGGTTAAAGGTTGGTGTTTGTGGTTGGTGGTGGAAGCAGTTGAAGTATAGGGAGATATGTGTGGGATGGCACAACATGAGGTTAAAGGTTGGTGTTTGTGGTTGGTGGTGGAAGCAGTTGAAGTATAGGGAGATATGTGTGGGATGGCACAACAGGCGGTTAAAGGTTGGTGTTTGTGGTTGGTGGTGGAAGCAGTTGAAGTATAGGGAGATATGTGTGGGATGGCACAACAGGAGGTTAAAGGTTGGTGTTTGTGGTTGGTGGTGGAAGCAGTTGAAGTATAGGGAGATATGTGTGGGATGGCACAACATGAGGTTAAAGGTTGGTGTTTGTGGTTGGTGGTGGAAGCAGTTGAAGTATAGGGAGATATGTGTGGGATGGCACAACATGAGGTTAAAGGTTGGTGTTTGTGGTTGGTGGTGGAAGCAGTTGAAGTATAGGGAGATATGTGTGGGATGGCACAACAGGCGGTTAAAGGTTGGTGTTTGTGGTTGGTGGTGGAAGCAGTTGAAGTATAGGGAGATATGTGTGGGATGGCACAACAGGAGGTTAAAGGTTGGTGTTTGTGGTTGGTGGTGGAAGCAGTTGAAGTATAGGGAGATATGTGTGGGATGGCACAACATGAGGTTAAAGGTTGGTGTTTGTGGTTGGTGGTGGAAGCAGTTGAAGTATAGGGAGATATGTGTGGGATGGCACAACATGAGGTTAAAGGTTGGTGTTTGTGGTTGGTGGTGGAAGCAGTTGAAGTATAGGGAGATATGTGTGGGATGGCACTACAGGCGGTTAAAGGTTGGTGTTTGTGGTTGGTGGTGGAAGCAGTTGAAGTATAGGGAGAAATGTGTGGGATGGCACAACAGGAGGTTAAAGGTTGGTGTTTGTGGTTGGTGGTGGAAGCAGTTGAAGTATAGGGAGAAATGTGTGGGATGGCACAACAGGAGATTAAAGGTTGGTGTTTGTGGTTGGTGGTGGAAGCAGTTGAAGTATAGGGAGAAATGTGTGGGATGGCACAATAGGCGGTTAATGGGTTGTGGTTTGTGTTGTTTGTTGGTACTAAAATTATTTCTATTTGTGGTCTGTGGTTGGTGTTGGTGTTGCCGGTTGATCATGTAGAAAGTTGAAAATATTTAACTTTTAATCACCAACAACCAATCAGAGTATTTTGTAGTTTGGTAGTTTGACTGCAAAATTACCTAAAATGGTTGTACTGGAGTAGGGCATATGTCCTTTTTTGGTTAAATGCAGTATTTTTGTGTCACAGAACATTTTCAGATATCGCTTACCCCAGTACTGTTGATTTCATACAATCAAAATCTCACCAAATTAAAACAATATGACTTGTTTACAGCTTTACTGCTACCTGGTGGCTCGTTCGCGAAACATTTTACAGTGAAGCTCCTACCGTCGATTGTGCCATGGAATTCGTCGCGCACCAACCACCAGCAGCAACGCGTATTATGTCTGGGATCTATGTGTTGCATAGAGAGGTTATACAGGTTACTCGGAAATTCCCCTTACAAATACCTAGGACTTGTAGAGGGGGCTGGGTAGATGATGTTTAGAATAGGAACCCTGGTCTGGAAACATACCGTTTCCGTGCTACAACAATTTCGAATCAGGTATTTTACACATGACCGTCCAGAATACCTACCCAAACATTGATAGAAAATCTGTGTTGGAATCCCTGGGCATGCGTGGTATTAGGGTTTTCGTCTGCCCAGACATGGCTGTTTCGAGAATCGAGAACACTGTTCCCAGCGAATGTATATTCATCTGTGAACGGAACGCTACGTGGGGACGAGCTCGTCGGTGCAGCTGTGCAAGAACCACGTGCAGAAGTCAACACGTGGTGCAATAGCGGTTGGACCCAATGACTGTACCCTTTGGAAGTGGTAAAGATGTATTTGTAGCTCACGCAGGACCTCCCAGACTATACTGGGAGCAACACCCACTGCACGCGCAATTGTTCGCGTACTTGCTGACGGGCTCTGTTCAACGTGATGCAGCACAGCCTCTTCCAATACGGGAGAGCGGCGTCTCTTTGGAGCACCACAGTCGTTCCTGTCGGCGGTGAGGGTACCTTGTTCTCGGAGCCGTTGCGTAACTGCGGCGAAAATGGTATGAGATGGCGTCGCACGTTGTGGATAACGCTCTTGATACAGCCCACGAGCTGCTCTTCCATTACCTTCAGCAGCGGCATACACAAGGATCATGTCTCTGTATTCCGCAAACGTGTACTCAAATATGTTAATCGGAGACACAAAGGAGCGTGAATGGGTCTCGAGGCAGGGTAGACGTCGCGTGCCATCAGTTGATTGTCTAAAGTAATGTACTGCCTACCTGGTTGCATACCAACACAGGCACATCCGAGACATTGCTCTTTCCCTCAGCGGAAGTGGAAAAGTGAAACACCGTACACTGAGAGGCTCACTATAGTCTATTCCCGGGTATCTTAACATTTTTTGAATCAAACCTATGAAAAATCACCTCATGTATGAAGTGTTTGTTTGTTTCCTAACACATTCCATATATCACAAGCGTTTTATATCTGTGGTAACATAAAAAGAACTATATTTTTAGTTAACTTGAACAGTTATTTTTACTTTATTTATGAATTATAATATTTCATGCGTGACTAATAAGAATAAAACTAGGGAGAAAATGGATGCGTTGGTAACGCCTGGTAATAAATAGTTCTTATCCGAAATATTGTTACGCTTAGTGTGCAAGAATCGTATTGTTGTCCCTTTGAGTGTAATTTTTCAGTCTTGATCAAGCCAAGTTTGCTGAAGACGAAGGCATATCCTGAAAGTGGAACTTTATCAGGACTTCTAAAAAGTTGGAAGTGAACGATCCGTAAAACGTACTAGAGTCGGTTGAAGGAATCGAAGTTGTTATGAGTTCTCTCCACTCATAATAAGAACATGAAACGTAACGATAGTATCATGTAGAAGGGTAAGCTAAGAAGAAGATGTTTTATAGAAAGAGTACCTAATGTATGTAATTTCCTTCTCCAGCAGTTATAAAATGGTTTCATAATATATAAGGGATGAAGCCAACGGAAGAAAGGGTGATATGGCAGGTTAATTAGGTTATAGAGAGAGCATGATAAAAAAGGAACTCACCCGGTCTCACACTCTGGCATCGCCGCCCCGAAGTAAGACGTCGCCGCAGTAGTATGGAATAGCCGGTTGACGGCCAAGGGCATCGGGCATCAGAGCCGCCCAGCCGCCATTTTGTTATGTCACCATCCGCCATCTTGGATGCCATTGACCTTGACTTTTGACCCGAAGCCTTGACCTTAGATTTTGAACGTGACCTTGACCTTAGCCCCGCTGACCTCTGACCCCAAAAACCCAAAGAAATTGCGAAGAAATTTATAACGAAAAATTTAATTTAAAAAATCTATTTGAATTTTATAAAAGTATTATTATTAAAAATTTATTTTCATAAAATATGATGTGAAAAAATCTTAATTAAATGTCTTTAACCCCGGCAGCCATTTTTCCCTTTTTTCCCTCGAAATTTCCCTTCTTTTCCTCAAAATATCTCTCAAGAAATTGTTATTAAATAATTGTTTTAAAAATTTCTTTACTAAAAAATCTTTAACCCTGGCAGCCATTTTCCCCTTTTTTCCTCGAAATTTCCCTTTTTTCCTTAAAATTTCCCTCTAAAAATTTATATTTAAAAAAATTTATATGAAAATTAATTTAAGAAACTTACATTTCCGAAGGTCCCACCCCAGCATCGCCAATTAGACATGTTCGTTCCATCAATTGCTCACTTTAGTTCGACTCCCAGCAGACAACTGACGCCAATTGCTTTGGCTGTTTAGTCGGTGGGCCTCTGTCCCCTCACCACCACTAATTAGTCGGCAGGCCTCCTCCCCCCTCATCTATACTCATTCCGCCATCTTGATTTTTGCGTTCGTCATTTGTTTACATGTAACTGGAGATTGACTATCGTCTTCGCTCGCTAATTAGGCACCGTCGTCCCATTGTCATCTTTGTCGTCTGCCATTTTTCCCTTTTTCCCTAAAAATTTCCCTCAAAAAATTTTTTTTAAATCTTTTAAAAAAAAATTTTTTTAACATAAACTTTTCGCAGGGTCACGTGTCGTCTTCCTCCCGCTTACCGCTCATATGGATGTCGGCAGGACGACACTCATAATTATAGACTTTAAAAATATTCATATAATATTTTGTCAGTTTAAGCTGTTATTTAAAAAAAAAATAGGTTCTTACCTAATCAACATCAGTATTACCTACATGCATCCAGTACTTACGAAAGTGATTTTTTTTTTTTAATATCGCGGTACCTTATAAAATATTTTTAGTACTAAAAAATTGTACTTTTTTCTGTGCGACAAACGAGAAATAAATTTAACTCGTAGGCGTATCTAAAACATATATGTTTGTCGATAAAATCTGCATTCGCACCAACTTGCCCCTAGTATAAGCGAAACCAAGCAAACTTCATGGCAGCACAGGACAAGTTTTAATGTAAACTCCGAGGGAAAAAAAAATACACGGCTGGTATACATATATATATATATATATATATATATATAAGTTGCTACATCGTAAAGGTATACTGACTGGAGGTACATTTTGTAGGAAAAAGAGAGAAAAACAAATACATACTAAGGTTTACGAGCGTAATTGAGTGTGTTTTTTAAAACGAAGCAAGAGCGCCTGTATGCTCCAGGCCGCTGATCGTCTCTGCTTTCAAGGCGCCGGCAGGCAGGAGTTTGCAAAGGTGGTACTTTTGCACCTGAATGGATGTAACATCTTTCCGCGACATCCCCCACCGGCAGAGAGACAACTGTGCCCCAGAGGCAGGAACCAATGCATGAAAAATATTTCACACTCAATGTCTTGTGTACGCATGTAGCGTTCCAACAGCGAGCGGCTGCGCGTATCCAATCAGCATGTAATATGCAGTACCCCAATCGTGAATAAGTAACGCCTACGTTCGTCTCCCTAGAACACCTCGGACACTCACTAGCCAAAAAAAAAATAAAAAAAATTCTGGTAAGATCATACTGAGCTATGAAAAAACTGAGAAGATACCAATGAGAGAAACGTATACACTGTACACGAACGTGAGAAAATATGTTACAGTACTACTGCTGGGGGAAAAAAACACGTACGACACAAGATTGTCCCAGGGAACAAACCCTATTTATTTGTTTGTATTTATACAGGCGGAACTAAATATATGATACTCTTTATCTAGTAAGGGGAACAACCTCAGTTATGAAAAAAAAGAAGTATAAAAATAGCAAGACTTACAGAAAGTCCAGGTTCGACACCTGGTACCCACCATGATACAATGCATGCAGTACGTTGTTCATACCCCACGAGCGCATACACACAACAGTCCCGTACACATCGGGAGGGAACATATATGAAAGAAAGCAAAAACGGTTCAGTAAAACAAGCGAAGCTTTATTATAGTGCAAAATTGTAAGTTTTACATTAAATGTTAGTTGTAGCAGGAGTGTTACGACAAAATGTCCTTCTCGTCTACCCAGGAATCGTCAGGCTTCGAAGGACCCAGCCACCATACGTACACACGACCTCTACACCGTTTCATCACCTTATCCACCAAGTACACATCTGGAAACCGTGTAGGCCAGATCTCTTCGACGTAAAATCTACCAATGATGGGTTCGCAATGTAGGTCCTCGAGGTAAAACACGCGCTGGTACGCATGTCGTATACGCACCACATTGTACAGTTCTGGCGGAAGCCTTTGTGGAAAATTCCACGTATTTTCGAAATCCGCACCAAGTCGTCGATCTTGACTTTGGGCATGCGTGGGTCCCTCCTCTTCGGAATAGCTTACACAGTCCGAAGCAGGGAGTTGTTCTTCACGTCTTCAGTCTTCAAGCGAGTGATAGAATGAACGGCTGAATTATACTCGCGTACAAGTTCCGGGAGTAGTGCCAACCACTTGTAGTTTCCATTCGCCGTGAAATGTCTCCACAGTTTAGCCTTTAGAGTCCTGCGAAAACGTTCGATGATGCGAGCCTTAAGCCCAGAGAAAGTAGAGTAGTGATTGATGATATGTTTCTTCATCAGGTTACGTAAAAATAGCATTAAAGTATTCTTTCCCCATCGTTGGTGTGGAAATTTTTCGGTACGCGCCCTTCGCGCAATATGCTAGCAACAGCTGCCGCCACATCGCGTGCATTCCTCGACGTGAGCGGTCTGGCCCAAGGCGAATTTGCTATGGGTATCGATCATGGTCAAAATGTACACGTAGCCTTTATTCGCACGAGCAAAGTCTTGCATCTCGATCAGGTCGGATTGGAAAGTATCGTCCAACCCTTTCGTGACGTATTTTTCTTCATGGGTAATTTATTCTGGCGTATTTGTGCAACTCATCGGCAACTGCATGCTTGTTCATCTCGAAACGTAGCCACGCCTTTGAGAGTTCTTCGATGATGGAAATGATTTCATTGGTGTGCGAGTAGTTTCCTGCAGGCTGTAAAGCGACCAGCAGTCTCAGACTATTTACCAACTCGTTCGGATCGTTCCAGTACTGACAGTCGATTTTTTTCTCCACTCTCCAATTTCAGAGCCAATCCCGACCTGTTAATTTCACATACGTTGGGAAACAGTTCGGCGATAGTGGAAAATTAAATCGTTGCGTCGAGGTGTTATTCTCGACGTAATGAGCACGACTGGACTGCAGCAGGCAACGGTGCTTGCGCAAATCCGATTCAGAGTAGTGCCCGGGTCGCCTGCAAAACAAAAGTTCGCTCAACCCCTTGCGTGATCTTCGCCTTGCGCTTACCGATCGGCAGTACATCCTGAGGTAAAAACAAAACTTCCTTGTTTCCGAGAAACCATTTTCCACCACTTGTCTGCAAACTATAAGTCTTGTCTGCAGTGCGGTCAAGGTAGGAAGCGATGTAATGAGATAAAAGAGTGCCCAACTCACGTCCACGCTCCCGGGTTCGTTTCCCTTCCTGTGCACGTAGTAAATAGATCAGTGGCAAATTATCTTCGTCGCTAGTGATGGCATCTTCCGATTCGTTCAGTTCCGGACTTAGTTTCCATTTATGCGTCGTGGAGGTCGGTTCTTCCACTTTTATTTCACGTTTTATATCAACGCGGACATCGTCACTCGGTTTTTTTTTTTTAATTTAGTCTAGCCGGAGGGTAATCGATTTGAGAGCCTCCTCCCTTCGAGTCTCGACAGCCATTCTGTTAGTTTTCGCGAGTAAGTATTTGGTCCGTACCGCCTCGACCGCTCGCTGAAGCTCGCTCGCCAGTTCGGCTCGGTTATCCATCGTTCACTCAGTGGGAAAGACTTTTCTTACATGTATATATATATATATTTGTATATATCACCTTTGTTTGGAGTCAATCATTCAGGGTCCCCCCCCCCCCCAGAAACTGCTTTATCGAGGTTCCCCAACATCGGTTTTCGTATTTAGGTTTGACAGTACAAAATTTTGTAGCTCCTTCAATTCTTCTCGTCTCTGCTCATTCGATACGTTGATCAAGTATATTTATTATCCGAGCATACGCACCCCTTATGTGCTGGTTGACAGCTACCAAATCCTCAACCACTTTGTTCTTCACACTTTCCAATTTTCGACCGATAAGAGACAAGTCTTCTCTACGAGCAGGAGCGAAGCGATAATGGCCACATTCGTGGTCACCATGGTGATCGATATCGCCAAATTGAGAAATGCTTCCATGGCTCATAATTGCGTTCGTAGGATAAACTGTTCGAACCCACGCCTGTACCTGCCATTATATATTAGACAGGTAGCCATATGACAGGTGTTGATCTTACTGCTACGCATGACAGTGTTTAGCTGGACGTATACTAGATTCACGTGACTGCTGATAATCCACACAGGGCATTATCTAACATCCTCCCTCCTGACATTAGGAGGCAGAAAGCACTGTTGCGGGGAATATGTTAAGGCAAGGAACTTTATTGGAACCCAGCTGCATGAGGATCTTTCAAGGCATGTTCCTTCAAGGCTTAAGTCGATAAAACCGCCACTGGAACTAGCTGAAGACCTAGACACGAATGGTTTCTACCCGTATTTGGAGTGGCAGCAAAGATGGACAGAATCGAATATAAGCAGTCCATTATTCGCATTCGGTGAAAAGAGGAAAGACGAACTTATGCTTGATAGGAAATTGTGGTGTACTTTGAATAGACTTCGGACTAGACATGTTTGCTGCAATTCTATGTTGCACAAATGGAGACTAAGCGACGACCCATCCTGTCCCTGTGGTCATGGAGATCAGACCATGCGTCATCTTCTCCTAGAATGCCCTCAGCTATCATACCCTGGACCCACTGATGATACCAAAGATTTGTCTGCTGATGCGATAAAGTGGTTGAAGTCATAAATATTTGATTTTTATTATTTTCTTTCCAAAATTGTATTGATGAACCATACGCCATAAATATATATATATATATATATATATATATATATATAGTAATATATATATATATATATATATATATATATAGTAGACAGTCATTTGCGATCGTCAAAAATCCGTATTTCTCTTTCCAGCACAAGGCACACATTTTTTTAAATTCTGTAAATGGCATGTCCGTATTGACCTGTTCGTCGTAAACATGACGTAAATTAGTGTCGTCCATGCTAAAACAGCACAAACACATTAGCATTGTCGTTTCACCAACTCGGCAAACATAATTACTCCTTTTGGGCATATTAAAGGGATCACATCGAGAGGAAAGGAGGGGGAAAGAAATTAACTCTTCTTGCGTGTCTTTTGTCAATCTAATGTTATTTATGTATATATATTTCTGTACATCATGTTGGACGTTTCCCTAAGGAATCTCCATAAATTTCGCAATTAATTTTAATAATAGGAATTTTGAATGGTGCACTTTTTGAATATCTAGTGTGATGCCCTTGGCATGTAATTATATCACTCCGTATACTTCATGGCATAAAATAAATGTTCAAATATTCCCCCCTCAATACACCCCCTTTTTAATATAACGGAAAGGAATTTAAAAAAATACGAAAAAAACGCCGCAGTACATTTCTTACCTCCAAAACATTTATTTACAAAATAAAAAATACATAACACATGATCACAGATTGTACCGGAAATTAGTTGGTATAACTGGAGACATGCATATTCTTGATCATATGGAAATGGTTTTTCAATCCGTGATATATATATACACATATATATGTGTGTATATATATATATGTATGTGTGTGTATATACATATGTGTGTGTGAGTATGTGAAGACAGAAGGGGAACAAGAATGCTGACGAAGAGAGGAAGTGCTTGGGTGGCAACCTTCATTCTGCCACACGATGCAAGGACGGCATTCTGCGAGCGTATTCTGCGAGCCGTATGCGAGCGATCTGCATCGCTCGCATACGGCGACAGCAGCGGCAGAGATAGTTTTATATATATATATATATATATATATATATATATAGAGAGAGAGAGAGAGAGAGAGAGAGAGCGAAATACACACACATCATACTTGTACACAAAAAAAAAGAATTGAAAGAAAATAATATAAAAACATACATCGTACTTGCAAAAAAAAATGAAAGAAAATTATATATACATTGTATTTACACACAAACCACTCGAAAGTAAAATTGTTTTTACACGATAAACATATTTACTGACAAATTTGGTAAACATGAATATTACAAGATGAATATATATTTAACGAACATTTTACTGAAATAAAAAAGGAATGAACTATGAGACAATAACGTTTTTTCCTTACACCTAAGATACTTTTCTCTGGCCGTGGGTTCGAAGGTGTTGTAGCCTCTTTGTTTGTGGACGGCACATATGAACCGCGCAATCGTCACTATCGCAATCTTGCACTGTTAATTCAGACGCCTTACCGTAGATCATTCTTCTTTCGAGGAGGAGGAAATGGACATTTTCGTCGCATCTCTCCACGGTCACGGCAGCTGACGGCTGGTCCGTGTAGGTTACGCCGTTATACACTTGCGTATTGCATCTCTGGATTATAAACTTGCCGCCTGGACGCGCCCCGCCGTTGCTAGAAGACTTGGTGAAAGGTCTCGGCCTCGAGCCTGGGTGCACTGCGCATGCATACGGCGTGCAGTCGGAGGTCCAGTCCGGAAATCCATGCCTTTTCACGACGTGGTTACGTCCGTCGCATTTCTCCAGCCGTTTACACACATTATTATTTTTATTTTCTCGGAACAGTTCGTACAATACACTTTCGTACGTTCTTGACTTGCTTACATAAACATAGCAATCTTGTTTTACCAACTTCCGCAACGAACGTGGAAGCGTAGAGTCGGGGCATAAACTGTACACGTAACAGTTTTTGTATTCGCACGTTAGTGTGTTCAGCATGTGGCCTTCGAACTCATCGTAGCAGCATAGCCAGTGAATTGCGCCGTCGCAAGATCGAATTTGCAGAACGTCTCTAGCATCTCGAAAACTGACGTGTCAGTACACCCGATTAAGTTCACTGTACTTGCGCGTGTCTTCTGACCTGAATGGCGAAAATTCGGCCTACGGTCACTTCTTCCATGTCGCTGTCTTCGAAGCCGGACCTGATGGGACTCTCTGCGGAACTGGGTGAGAATACACTACATCCTGGGAGCTCGCGCGAGTTGGCTGATGGATGCGGGTTGTCTGGTGGTAGCGGGTTTCCTGATGGTCGTGGGTTCGTGTCCGTAGACGAACGTCGCTCCTCGTGCCAGGGTCGTGCGGATGAGCTGAAGAATATCGTCTCCGGTGTCCTCTGTGTTGCTGAGGGTTTCTTCTGTACTTCATTACACGGACACCGTAACAGACGTTCAACACTTACAAGTTCAGAAACGATCATCGAGCTCTCCTCTCGAAACAGCGAGGTGCGACTTTTTCCCGGATGCTCTCGGGGATGTGCCTTATAAAGCCAATCGAAGAGATTGGAGAGTATGGAGCGAAGCGACTAATTAGCCAACGAGAAACATTGGCAGGGGTTAGTCGAACGAATTTATGCGAACGGGCGTGAGAGAGGCAGTAACATAAATAATTTTTTTTTTTAATATAAATTTTTAAAGGATTTTGAAAATATAAATTTTTAAGGGAAAAGATATTTAGGGAAGAAGGGAAATTTCGAGGGAAAAAAGGGGAAAATGGCCACCGGGATTAAAGATTTTTAAATTAAGAAATTGTTTACATAAAATGTTATAAAAATAAATTTCAACGATTTTTTAATTAATTTTTAAACAATTTTTGATTAGATTTTTATAAAAATTTTATCGATATTTAATTTTTGCGATTTTTTAAATGAAACCTTTCATTATAGATTTTTTAGGATTGTTTCGCCAGTTTTTAGGTTTTTGGCGTCAGAGGTCACCGGGGTCAAGGTCAAGGCCATCCAAGATGGCGGACGGTGATGTAACAAGATGGCAGCCGGGCGAATCCGGCTCCGATGCCCGATGCCCTCGGCCGTCAACATATTCGCCGCACCTGGTCTACAGCTGACCTCGCCCCTGGACAATCGCCGACTGCCCCGATGTCCTGCCTCGTAGCCCAGTTCTCTCTTCGCGCCCCTCCACGTGTGTGCATTGACGTATACTGCATTTGTGATTGGCTCACATTGTGCACTATACGTGGAGTCTGCTTGTAGGTTGTCATAATTATCCAGGAATGTCCTGATGTTTGCTGGACCTACATTTCCTGGTGTTCTTTGGACATTGCTGTGACAGTTTAAACATTCCGCTCCGGCTCGCCGTGACGGTTTCTTAGTTTGCCAAACTCGCCTGTGGCCTCCTTCACAGGTATTGTTTTGGCAGGTGTTGCACAGAGGGGCCGTGTATAACGAAGTGCTGAAGGAGAGGTGTCTGGCGTCAACGAAGAAGAGATCTGAGCTGCAGATATAGGCTGTCGCTTGCGATGGTTACCACGCGCGCGCCATTAGACTCGTGTTTTCTCTCTTTAGATACTGTTTACGGTAAAATGAATACTTGTATGCACGTTATTGTAGTCTTACGCTATATATATATAAAATTAGCATTGGCATGGGCCTCGTCACTTTATTCATGAATCGGTCCAGTGAAATTGTGAAATTATTTGGAAAGTAAATATTTTTTCACATCTGCACATTTTTACACTTCGATGCCTAAAAAAAAACAGAAAGCGAAATAAATAATGTAAGTCGTCAAAAATGGTTACCCAACCCTATGTCCGACGTAGTTATATGGAATTACTTTCACTCCATCGTAACCAACTTTACTGTGCGCGTATCACTCAGTAGGTATAGGCTGTTCACGGTAAAGTGAGGACTTTTGAGGCCCTAGTTTCTTTTTCCTTTAAGCCAATTTTATTATTTAGCCTTTACTTTTCTTAAATATATCCATGTAAGTGATGATAAACACAGTGTGTGTATTCCACCGCACTTGGAAGTTAACGTCTAAGGTTAAAATTAAGTACTTTTATTGACAATTATTCCAAATGAGAGGGCTTTCAAAAGTGCTCACTTTATTGCGAACAGCCTTTAGTCGATATACATGCATCCGCCAGAACCAACAAAGCTTCCTAATTTCAGCAAAGGCGCACAAAGGCTGAACTACATACCCTCCGCTTTCAGAAGAATGGCCGCGCCTTGTTTTGTATTTCTGCGCATTCTCCCCTAATTTGGATACCATTATACTTGCCCTAGGTTATGAATTGTTCATATTACTATAGGCTGTTCGCGGTTAAAGTGAGCACTTTTGAAAGTCCTATCGTTGGGAATAATAGTCAATAAGTGTATTTTATTTTAGCGTTGAACATTAACTTCCAACTGCGGTGGAATAAACACACCGTTTTTATTACTTACATGAAAATATTTATTTAAAAACGCGGTTACATGATGAAAAAATGTCTGAAAGGAAAAATAACTAGGGCGTCAAAAGTGCTCACTTTACCGTGAACAGCCTATACATCCAAACACAAAGTCTATGGTTGATTGGTTGCGATAACGGACCAATACGTGAGTCGGTTTCAGTACAGCACGCATTACAAAATTGTCTTGTTTGTCTTATTTGCAACTACTGAAACTATAAATTAAAGCATGTCTCAAAGGGTTAGTCTTGGTGCGTCCATTTATAATGTTTACAATTTATTTTTTGGTTGCCTGTGAATTGCCAGCTATCCAAATCGTGAATTAATACAGGCTGTATGACTACCCGTTCACATTTCCAATAAATTATAGGTGGCTTTTTCTTCTCTGGCGGATGTCAAATAACGCACGATGTTGGAGCACTGCCTATTTTCTGCTCTTTTTGTTGTTTTTTTGAGACTGTCAATCGAGAAAAAGTTGTGTTTGCATTTTTTTTTTATCTTGTAAGGCACTTGGAATAACATAGACGGAAGTAAATGCCAGTTCGAAGGAAGTAAGGTGGATATAAGGGCGATATCTGCACGGGTATAAAATACTTCGACTCCTCTATGATTAAAGAGTCGGGAGGCAGTGCCTTATGCAGTGTACCAAATGCCCCAATAATTCTACACAAATATATATATATATATATATATATATATATATATATATATATATATATATATATATATATATATATATATATATATATATATATACATAACAAGGTCATTCATGTGTTTCTACGCCTATACTAATTTGAAATGTTATATTCTTGAATTTTTGTATCCCATTACGTTGTGGATACTTTTGGTTGTATGGTAGCACAATTGACTGGTATTTCAAAGGTCGTTGGTTCAATTTCGAACGTTAGCTCTGTGGACGTATCTCTCACTCTCTCTTTTTTTTTTTTAAGGGAAATCAGTGCACTGCCTTCCTAATTTCTCACACGCTACATATGTCTGATAAGAATATTTTCATGTAAGAAATAAAGGTTGACACCAGAAACATCAGTCTTTGCCATTTTTACAGTAAAAACATACCACGCGATAAAATGAAATTTTGCATATTCTGCAGAAACTATAGAGTATTTTGTTAATGCGATTCAGTATAGCCAATAATCTTTGTGTGGGGAACCCATATTTGTTGGAAACTTTGCTATGACAGTGGCTGAGTGGTTAGCCTACTTGCCTCCCACCAAGGCAATCCGGGTTCAATCCCCGGCCGGGTCACTCCGGATTTTCGCATGTGGGAATTGTGCCGGACGATGCCGTTGGTCTGCGGGTTTTCTCGAGGCTCTCCCGTTTCCCCCGGCCTTTCATTCTCCGGTGCTGCTCCGTACTCACCTCACTTCACCTTCATCGGCTCTCAAGACCTCACTGTTAATGCCGCCCAAAACTCTTCACTCACTCACATTGAATTTAAAGTGGAGCTTATTGCGTGTTCTCTGCGCTATCGTTATGTTCTAGTATATATCACGCAACCGTACAGTCACATTGAATTAAGAGCAACACAAAAAAAATTACGCGCAAGAAATTGACCTAATTTCATAATAATGAAAAAGTTAACGTATTTTTGGCCAGTCTAATTCACGGGACATTACTTTTCTTTTGTTTTATTCATTCGTTTTTATTCCTACCACCTCCCGTCTGTAATGTACGTTGTTTATTATGCCACAACTGCAACAAATATGGAAGTTGTAATATCTTTTGTGTGTGTAAATCATAAATAAATTAATGAGACTTGAAAATCTTGGTTTTTAAAAGAAAATTTACGAGTGTAAATTACGTTAATTAATATGAGAGGTGGGGTTAATATATGCATAGATAGTCATGTAGAAGTGTTCATATGTTAGTTTAATTGCCAATATTTATACACTAGCTTTTTTTTTTCTTCAGATCCCAGATACGTCATAGTTGGTAGCACTGAATACGACATTCGTAAAGCAAACCTTTATATCCAATTTAAACGCAAGTATTAAAAAAAATCGACAATTTTTTTTTTATCCATTCCGTTTTAGATTATCCAGTTTTCTCTGTTGTATCCAAATGTTTGGCTCGACAGAGCGTATATAATAGTTTCCCTCCCCAGACATTCCGAATTTGTTGCAGCTCCACTGCCTTCAATACGTTCTAACAGGCGACAGCTGGGAAGGAAAATGTAATATTTTGTGCGAACAACTACAGAGGCGATCAAACCGAAGATAAACTATACCACGTAGATTTTAGGAAGTACCCTAAGCTGCAGCCTATGACCTGTCGGCCCGAAAAAAAAATGCAAAACAAATTCTACACTGCCAGGTTTCGGAGAAAAACTAGTATTCCAATGTGGTAGGTGTCAATCCTCCTTGACCCTTTCAGACCCACTTTAATTTACGGTTTTAGGTAGCCACATCCAAGAAACTATAAGTAGGGACAGGTGTTTTTCGCGAAATGATTACAAGACCAGTTGTATTTCAAAACACTTTTTGTTCATATGCACTTTCGTGATTGGATGATTTTAATTGTAACGTGCCTCGAGTGTCTGTCCGCGAATCATGGACGTCCAGTATCGGAGTGCTTGATTAAGATTGGTCCAAGAAAGTAGGAACATGTCTGCTCACGTTGACACCCGACCAATGACCAAAGGAAGTTGTGAGTATGGGAGTCGGATATTGAAGTCTAGCAGGGCCATAAATATCATCGCGAAATACACCTGTCCCTAACTGTAGGACATATGTTCGGCTACCAATTGTGACCTAGACCAGTAAATATGTTTGCGAATCGTTCGCCCACAGGTAAGGTCATTGGTCGCTTCGCATTACAGGCCAAAAATTTACCTACTCCAGACTAACGTACACACTGGGTCAAAATGAGTTAGCGAAAAGTGAACATAACGAGCCCTATGCACGCTATGGATCACATAATTTGAGAAAGATATATTCCGTGGAGGGGGGTGGGGGGTGGAACTGCGGGAGGTTGTATGATGGTTGTGGAGGGGGTACGGCAGCCGAAGGAGGGGTAAGGGGGTGTACCAAATACGAGCCAGTTCGGCGAAACGGTGCTAAAGGGAGGGAGACAGGGGTGTCCATGATGTGGCGTTGATGAAAGAGGCTCCGAGCAGAGGACGCAATTAAACTTGGGGGGAATTAACGCAGGACGACGAAGAAGGGAGAGGATCGTGATACAGCGATTCGCAATTTGGCGGAGGCAAAGTGGAAAAAAAAAAAAAAAAAAAAAAAGGAGGTTTAGGCTGGGTTGGAGAAGGGGGAGGGGGGATAAACGACGCACATGCTGATTACAAGATACAGTAAAGTGTCCCGAAGGGTTGGAGGGTGTGGGGGGTATTTCAAATGAAAAAAAATTGCATGTTTAACAGTTCACTAAAGCAGCGAGCCGTTTCGTTTGTTATTGTCGTTTTTTTTTTTCCTTCCCCTTTCAGATCTGTCGTTTCAAAAAGTGAAAACACGAGTCGGAACGGTTAAAAAATTCGTTTTTCAACTTGACCATGACGTCATATTTGGTCTCCTGGAATGCAGGGAAATTACTGTATTATTTCTGTCAGAGAGATTAAAGGTGGTTCGTTCGTTTTTAAATGTCTGTGAAATTGCAAATGATTGTTCGACCGAAAGACACTCTTTTAATTCATTTTTTTACGAGGGTGGTGAAAGCGTGTTTTTTAGTTAATTAAGTTTCGATTCTAACTTTCCTATTTCTTTTTAAAAGTAAAGGTAAATGAGCATATTAAAATCATATTCAACTCGTTAGCTTGATTTCCCCCTACTCTTCTGGCGAGCGAAGAGTTAGTGAAGAGAGGTCTTGGGAGCCGATGAAGGTGAAGCGAGGTAAGTATGGAGCAGCACCGGAATGAAAAGGCGGGGGAAACGGGAGATCCTCGAGAAAACCCGCCGACAAGCGGCACGGTCCGGCGCGATTCCCACTTTCGAAAACTCGTAGTGGACCGGCCGGGGATTGAACACTGTTCCACTGTTCGCCTTGGTGGGAGGCGAGCAGGCTAACCGTTCAGTCACAGTGATCCTTCAAGATCATGAAGACAGGACGAAACATGTACACGCGGATAACATGCGTACTGAAGAAATTTCTTAACTACCTGGTGTCAGCAGTAAGAGTTGCCAGGAACAGGGAAACCACACAAGACAACAGACACGCCAGCGGAATCGAGGAAATATGAAGCATAGTCTACACGCTGTTTCTTCAAACATTTTGGAAAATCGCTCCATGTATGACGTATTTGGTTGTTTGCTAAATATGCCATGTATCACAAGCATTTAAAACTAGTTAGCGTAAGGATATCTCATTTTTTAATTGAATTTTTACATATATTTTAGATTTCAATTATAATAATTAATTTATAACTAATGCGGACAAAGATAGAGAGAAAACATATGTGTTGGTAATGTCCTTGTAAAGGCTGTTCACGATAAAGCGAGCACTTTAGAAATCAGCCTTAGAAAAATGTCGCTGCCCCTACCTGCATACATTTTAAAGGGCACAGTAAGTGGCATGCACCCAGTAAAGTTGGTAACGATGGAGAGAATGTAGTTCAGTATTTTAACTTCGAATAAAAACTTAAAATATTTTTTTCGCTTCCTGATTTTTTAATGCAACGCAGTGTAAAAATAAGCAGATTTGTTTACTAATTACTTTTCTGATTATTTCACAGTTTCACTCGAGCGACGCATGAATAAAGTGATGAGGTCCAAGGCAATGTTAATATTACATAAAGCGGAGGAATACACAACGTTCACACAAGTAGATCTTAATCAGGGCTTTAAAAAGTGCTCATTCTACCGCGAATAGACTATAATAAATAGTACTTATGTAACGTATTGATAGAGACATGCAAATTTCGCGTTATTTTTTGGCAGCACGCTAGATTTCCCCTGCCTATGTACATAAGGGTTGGTGCCATTTGTTTATTGGCTGCTGCAAAGGCGAGGAGCCACAGTCTCATTTTACTAAGCGAGACGTGGTTGGGCTGTCTTCTGGTAGCTTGTTTCCTATTGGTTCAAGGTCGCTCACAGCGTGTCAAACCTACCGTAGTCCAATGACAAGAGCAATTCGAACGCACATGTTTTTGAAGTCTACTCTGTCTTCAAATAATAACACGAATTTTGCAGGTCTCTATGTATTGATATTCTAAGTACGCACGAATGCGGTGCGTTGTCCTTCTCGTGTAATTTGATAAGCTTTGTTGGCTGGAGGCGGGGTAATGTCCTGGAATTATGACGTAAGCAGGGTGTCAGGAAAGTTGGAAGGAACCGTGAATGGAGTACAAGAGAAAATGTATTATTGGCTTATTGGTGGTACGAATGCGCCTATTTTGTGAAGCAGACTACCCAGTTCAACCCTTCATCACTTTATCTGTTGATGCAGCAAAAATGCACTCACAAATATATGATGACTCATAAAGCATAATCTACCATGCTCTTACTTTTAATGTTCTCCAGGCACGTATGCTAGTGACGGTAGAAAATGTATTTATCTTATTTATTTAATTTGATACTTTTTAGTTAATTGTAACCATGTAAAGTTAACTTTAGGATAGCGCATAAATTATATAGCTAAGTAATCAAGGTATCAAAAACATTTTGTTTAATTTGAAGACTAATAACTTGTATTCATCAGAACTCTGGTAGTATTGTTTGTTGTAAACGTACTCCATGTATAAATAAATAGTAAATACTGTAAATAAATAAACCAAATTCTCGGCCAGGCGACTCAACACGTGTCGCATTGAAGGTGAACTTAGTGTTAAGTTACGAGGTATTTAGAAAATTTTGCGGTGGACACAGGCGAGATGTCTCTGACTTGTCTTGAATGTAAGTGCGCACGTTCTCAAAGTGATAACCTTCAGTAACTCAGTTACTGCACGGAAGTAACACATTTTACTCAAAATTATGGAAATACATTTTTGACTCACGGGGAGGTTCTAATTTTTACTTTATTTTTCTTCGTGCACACTCTAAAGTCAAAGCAGTTCAAACTGCTCCTAGTCAGCGGACTCGACTGAAGATCTGTTGAAACTGCGCCACTCGAATCAATGACAGTCATTGGTCTGACAGTGATTGCTGCTGGTTCCTCGTGAGTTGCAATGGCCTGCCAGCAAAACTCCAGGGCTTCACACCGACTGGCCAGTATATGACAGCACATTAAAGGCTGTTCACGATAAAGCGAGCACTTTTTAAATCAACCTTGGGGAAAAAAAGGGGCTACCCCTGCGTGCATTTATTTTAACGGGCGCGCTGAGTGACGTAAGGCCCAGTAAAGTTGGTAACGAAGGATGGAAAGTAGTTCCATATATCGACGTCGAATGGAAAGTGTTAGGTAACCATTTGTGATAGTTCAAATTATTTATTTCGCTTTATATTAATTTTGTATGCATGGAAGTGTAAAAACTAGAAGATATGTAAAATATTTACTTTTCTTATAATTTCACAGTTTCACTTGACCAACGGATGAATAAAAGGAGGACCATGGCAATGTTAATTTTACATAGGGCGGAAGAATTCCCAACGTGCATACAAATAGATCTTAAGCAGGGCTTTCAAAAGTGCTCAGTTTACCTGTAACTGAATATTCAGCAACATAATTCTATTTATTGAAATCACTTATTCTGATTTAAAGTGTAAGGTGATATAACGATATCTGTACCGATCAACGCAGGAATAATTCCGTTAAAAACTTCGAAATAACCCTTTCCACGTTTTCCTTTATCATTGTGCCTACCTGCTGCTGCTGCTCTCTCTCTCTCTCTCTCTCTCTCTCTCTCTCTCTCTCTCTCTCTCGCTCTCCCCCTCTTTTACTCGCTCGCTGTATTCGAGTCTACGGCACTGGCTGTGAGGAACTTCAAAGGAGATCCCTTTTTTAGATTTATGGCCTCATTTTGCCCACAAGGATACTAACCCATATTGTTTGCCCGGGATATTCGTGTGTAATGAGATTTCTGGCGTGTCCCTGTCAATATTTTCCTTCCACGCACGCCTCCATCAAATCGCATTATTTTGCGGGGAAATTTCTTCATTCTCATGTCACTCAAGAGAAAAAAAAGACCTTCTGCGTTCTATTCAGGTAGAGGGAGTCAATAGCTAGCAGAGTTATCCTACTGAACACGAAGAAAGTTTATGTCATATATTCTGCGAAAGAGCATAATCTATTTATTATGATGAGAATTTCAATGGCTAATCACTCAAAATGTAGTTTTTGATTGGAAATCTAAATTTAACTGATATTTGCACAGTGCCTATGATGATTATAGAATAGGATGACAAAAATATACAAAAAGGAGGTCATATAATTAAGACATTAAAAAATGTAGAATGTATAAGAAAATGACACACAGGTTGCTCTAATTAAAGATAAATACCAAAGAGTAATAATAACGATGTATGAGTAACAAGTCAAAAATAAACTAAGCAAAGCTTTTAAAGACGTCCAGAAAAGAGATTAAAAAAAAAAAAAACTAACAGGAAAATTAATTTAACTGCAGAACACGTCAACATAAACGAAGAAACAGCGCCAATATAAACTATAATTCGACCACAAAACCATATACTGGATGTTTCAGGGGAAACGGGCATACGTTAATAGGTGATAGTATGGACCATTCTGTTGGGAAAAGATCAATAAACATACGCTCTATTCGTAAAGGTGTCCGAGACACAGCTGTGTGAAACTGACAGGAATGGGCACTATACAGGTTATGGTAAATGAACAGATCGTTAAGTGTTGGGTTTTATTGTGTAAATACCATTTCCAACACGTTCCAAAATGCCATCGCCAACTTGAGCTCGTGTAGTCAGTCAGACGCTGCGTTGCTAATCGGAGCTGGCGCCCCACATTCTTCTTTAACGTGCACACAAGCATTTAGCACGCGAGCAAGTAATTCCTCCCTCGCGTGCGCTTTTTGGGGAGTGAGGTCAGGTGACCGTGGTGGCCAAGCAACAGCACCGCCGTGACCCACCCAACGACCAGGTTTGGTTTCTTTGAGGTACTGTACTACCCGTCGTTGTGCAGTGAGGTTTATTCCATAGACGCAAGGCAAGCAATGCTTACCCTATACATATTGGAAATGTTTGACCCCTTTATAGTTTTCGCCTTAATTTTAAATTTAAACATATTTAAATCTGAGTTTCCCGTTTCTGATGAGAGAAACAGAGTTTCCTTAACTACCGTACTGTACACGCATAGTGCTGCTATCTAGTATTTATTTCCACAAACGGGAGCTACTAGCGATGAATCAAACTCGCGAGCTAGTTACCCTGCCGCGTTCCTTCGGCAGGGTAAGTGGTCGTTCTGTTTGCGTCCTCCAGTCCTACATTTCCTTGGAAAGTAGATGAAAGTGTTCAGGAAAACGGAAGTTTTCTTATAATCGGTAATATGCTCTCTAAATAATATTCAGTTTAATTAATATTACATTTATTTCGTTTCCGTTTTTATAACTAACGTAAGGTATTATACAACGGTAAATACACGTGGAGGGTAAGCAAAGTTGGGAATTGTGTTTGTAAGTAGAAATTGAAAATGGAACCACAGCCCGGCACTAGCCAGTGTTATCTAAAACTCTCAAAAATGTGGAGCTCTTATATTGCTTACCGTGTAAAAAAATAACTCACCACACGCCACTGGCCGTATGGAATATGCAGGGATCCATCCTTCCATCCTGTTATCAGTGATACCGCACCACACGTTCATTGAGAAAAGGCGCCGTGAGTGTCACATAGCTGTATCACGGACACAGTTGCGAATAAAGCACATGTTAAATGATTCCTCCCCCCCCCCCCGGAATGGTCCATACTATCACCTCTTAACGTATGTCCGTTTCCCCTTTAAATACCTTGTACAGTAAAAAGCCACTAAACAACAAATTTAAGCATCAGGTAACAGTGATCCCATAGGCGACGACTCTAGAGGGCTTCCTCCCATCCCCTAAACCAATAATTGTCAAGTGAAAACTTCGAAACTACTGGCATGCACATCACTCTAAAAGTCATGAACAAGAACTAACAGCCTGCAACTAAAGAATAGCACAGCTAATATTTTCTGTTATTAATTTGAGTTAAAGACTTTTTGTTGCATAAAAATGACATTAAATGTGAACCAAAACATTTTTAAGTATCGCAACTTAACATTAGTTTTTTTTTTGTTTTTTTATATTATTAAATAAAAAACTAATTTTAAAGCCCAAATTTCGGGGTGTTTCTTTCTACTCTTAGACGTTGTTTCCGGACATTAGCCAATCGGTATTTCCGTAAGTTTTATTTTCGTAAGGAATCACCTGCCAAAGTCTGCGACACAAATTACGAAACAACCTGTATATTCGGTCCTATACAAAGAGAAACGTTGTTGGCTGTTCTCTGAGTGTAAGTGCTATGAGGCAGAAAGAGAGTGCAGCGCGCCCGGGACGAGAACAGACTGGAGGGCGCGCCGGAGAGCGGTGCAGGTGGTGGAGGGTACTCGAGTGTGTACTGGACAGGCTGATCGATGAGGCGGCGACCGCCCTATAGGGCGCCGCGGCGGGGGAGGGGAGGGGTGCTGAAGGGCAGACGACGTCACTTCTACAGGGCACCGACCATCAGTCTAGGGTCACGCACACCTGCCGGCTATCTACCACCCTAACACGTCATTCACCTTAAAGGACAATGGTGCACGAAAGCCATGTATTTACCTCAACTTTGATCAAAAGTTGTTTTACATAGAATTTTTCACAAATTTTCGGCACGACAAGACATAAAGAATAATTTCGAACACCTTTTTTTACATTTATAGATATTCACTACCATTACTGCTATCGGAGAACTGATGGAAAGATAAGAAAAATATCCTATTTCTCATCTCCCATTAGTTCTCACAGAATAATAAAGGTAGTGAATATTTAACAATGCAAGAAGTTGTTAAAAATTAATATTTACGTCTTGTGCCAAAAATTTCGATAAACCCTCTGAGAAATAAGTTATAATGAAAATCGTGTAAATATACTGATTTCGTGCACCATTGGCTTAAAGGGGAACCTTTCCCCGCAATACCGGACCCTTTACTTTTATAGCTTCTTCATTATATATAAAAAAAAAAAGAGAAAATTCTGAACTATAGACCATTCACTGTTACTTCCAACTTTTCTGAAGTTCTGATAAAGTTCTACTTTCAGGATATTCCTCCGCCTAATACAAACAAACCTGAACCATGTCTAGGAAATTACACTAAAGGGACCACGAACTTCATTCACGCTTACTTAGTTCAATAACATTTTCACATAAGAACTATTTCTCACAAGGCATTACCAACCCACCTATTTCCCTCCTTTTTTATTAATATTAATTTTAAATTAAGTATTACAATTTATAGATAAAATATAAGTAAAAGTTCGATTTAACCAAAAAAATAATAATATTCTTTATACTTACGGAAGTATGAAATGCTTGTAATACGTAGCATTAGTAAATAACCAAACGCGCCATACATGGGGTGATTTTTCCAAGGTTACATTCGAAAATTGTGAAGATACCGCGAATAGACTATAACTATTGACGTCACACTGGAGTTCAGGCATTACGATTGAACTACGAATTCGTATTTATGTCACAATGTTGATTGTGCCCAATGTTGGCATCATTTATATTCTGACTTAGGCAATATTATGAGTTCGTAGTTCCCTTGATATTTCGGGAAAAAATTTCGAGACAAGATATATTTGTTAACATTGTGGGGTTGCCCATCTTTTCTGATTGGCTGGAGCATGTTATGGTCCGTGTTAACTGTTTGCGCACGAATAACGAAGGTACAGTGTCGGAGTTATGGAATCGTGAGTGGCTTGGTCAAATGCGGAAACGACACCAACAGCCAATTTAGATATGAGAACAGCCCAGGTGTATATAGAGTATTGAAGTCTACTGTGAGCTCTGATTTTTTCGCGAGAATTTAGTGGCCCTAGGTATAGGGGTACACTTTCAGAATTTTCTGTTTTAGAAACTTAAATAAGTTAGGAAAATCCAGAATCCAATATGGCGGGGGGGGGGTTATCTTAAAGGCGCCTTTGCCCACGTCCCCAAGCAACGCGCAGAGATACAGCCTTTTATAGTACGTATCAAATATTTAGGACCATGTAAGACGTAGGCCTAAATATAAACTCTACCTTTACGTAGTATGCGATATAAATCGGTAGCAGAAATTAGGAAACACCATGGAATCATTTGATACTTCTTTTAAAAACTTAACTGAAAATTAGATAGTATACGAACACTTGTCGATGTTTATTTTAACAAACTGTTTTACACGCGTGTTATGCACTTTACGTCAAAAATATTTCTATTGTGTTTGATATACGTGATTTATAAATGAACAACTCGGCTGCGATTTCTTATGCAATTTCTCGTTATATTTTGCTACGTTTACTCATTCCAACAATTTGCTACATTATGTTCGCTAATACACTCCCCCCCCCCCTTTTTTTCCCCCGCCGGGATACACAACCACGGTGCGAAACTATCATCACAGTTGTATGTCTTGACATGGGTCGGAATAATCAGTGAATGTATAATGTCCTGGTACAGGCCGTTCACGCTAAATTAAGCACTTTTCCATGCTGTTCCATCAGGTATAACAACCAATAAATACATTTAATTGTGGCATCGGATGTTTGGTTTTGGGCACGGTGAATGTATGCACTGTGTTTATTACTCACACGGCAGGGTTCACATTAACAAGTGGTGGAAGGATATAAATTGGTTGAAAGAAAAAAGTAACTGAGGCAACAAAAGTGCTCACTTTATCGTGAACGGCCTCTAACAAAACATTTCATGTTACCTCTTGGATGGGTAGAGATCTAACTAACGCCGGAAACCAATCACACTAGCTTACCTGGTAAGAAACATATTCAGATTTCAAATTTGGCAAATTTATAGCTAATTTTCTCATTTTCCTTACGATGTAAATTCAGTTGGAAAAAAAAAACAACTTGTTTGCAAATTAATTATAGTCTTTGCTGATTTATTCTTTCAAGTGTAGTTATAGAGGCAATAAAGAATATGTTACACTGGAATATTTGTAAAATAATTGTTTCTGCACAATTGTTTTACACGAAAATGTGTATGATAATTTCGAATTTTTTTGCAGTCATATAAAATTCATAACTTGTAAATTATTTGACCGATACATTCAATGATTAAATCATGCTAAAATATGTTTTGGCAGTAACATTGTTAACAAATTTTATAATACGGATTTCACCAAAAGTTTAAAACCGGAAAATATTTTTAACAAATTCACGGACACTGTAGTTGTCATTCAAAAAGTGTACAATATTTTTGAGAGGTGTTTGCTGACGAATGGCATTTGGTTAAATTTTGACGTTTGAAAGGTAGTCTCAGTTCTTTACTTCCGTTTAAAATGTATATATATATTTTTTAAATGAAAAGAGTTGAAACGGGTATTTCCCATTTATTTTGATGCAACTACGAAATTTCCCTAACACGTTAATCAACACCACACCTTCGGTTTGACGTTTATACGACAACCTGATAGCTTCCCAGCTGATTGTCTAAGCAGGTGAGTCGTTGAGAGAACAACCATACACCAGTTCAATAGGTTGTGCATAGAGGCGATGAGGCATGTGATATATGTAGAAAGCTTGTCCTTAGCGCTTCTATTCTTCTAGGCCTCGAATGCGAAAAATGCCTCCAGCCAGACGGCTCTTTATAATTCACTATCAAGATATAATATTAAAATTCAAACCGTTACTGCACGCAGAATTATTTAACACAATACGTGAAACCATAATGGACTTGTTTTAAGTCTGAATTTTATGCCGGGCTGCAAAACAATTCATAATGTAAATCTTACTATGCAACAAAAACAAACTTGTACAAAACATCGTGAACTCGAAAATGTCTGTTAAGATGTGTCATATACCCTAAAAGCCCTCGGTTATCAAATATTTTATCTGAAAAGTAAGCTACATTGAAACGAAAATAAATCCTAGATGGAAGAAATGCCTTCGCAGCCCAACTTAAGCGCGCGCGCGCGCGCGCACACACACACACACACACACACACACACACACACACACACACACACACCAACCACCAGGCTGAGAGAGAAGTTCGCTTATGTCAAAAAAATATACATCTATAGGCCTTTCACAGCTAGGACCTACTTTTCTGCCCGTTTCGTATCCTTCAACCACATTTACACCGTGGGAAAGGTTTGTTTTACCAACGGAATACTTGTTTGTATAGCGGCAATAAAATATTTTGTTGGTGAAATCAAATTATTTTTTTGTTCTTATTTGGTTGCCTCAGACAAATAATCGGTTAGTTCAAGGACAGATTTGTTTGGCTCTGCGTGCATTAAACAATTTCGGTCACTGTGAAAATAACCTTTGCGTCCGATCGCTACGCTCTAGGAACATCAGCTAAAGTAGCACATATTTAATTGGAATGTTTTTAAACACAAGGCCTATGCATTGCAGATACTGGGCAACGAACTTGAGCAAATACATTTTTTAAGTTTTAAAGCTTTACTTTTTAGATTCATGTTGAACATGTTTTATTAGTATGTTAGTGCCAATATTAAGCATCATTAAATGAACTAACAAACACTTTTACTATCCTAATTGTCACAGAAAATACAAACATATTCTCGAGCTATATTTTCGAAAGCAGGCAATCAAATGAGTAGCCAAACTAATAAAAACACTTGATTCAACTAAATATTTTGTTGGCAGTCTAATTTCATTTGGCCGAACATTGAGGTTTTGTTAATTCAACAAAATTAATTTAATTGCTTTTGAAGTTTTGTTTAAACAAATAAATATTTTTTGGGGCAACTAAATGCAATTTTTTCACTATACAAACAAGTATTTTGTTAGCTTAAACAAACATTTCTCTCAGTGTAAAATTAGCTTTGCCACATGCTCAGAAATTGTTTTAATACTCTGACCAATTGTAAATGCAGAATTTTTATAAACTTAAACTAAGTTGGACATCAACAAATTTAAAAACAATGCCTTTAATAAGAAAGTAAGTCGTGGAGCTACTTTTTTATGCATTACTGCCAACTTTACTGGCATAGTGCCTCTCGATGTGTTAGTTAAATTATATAACCCAAGAAGACTGGGACAGGGATTTTGTTTTTCAAATGTTGATTTCAGAAATACTCAAGTAACTGCGAGCCAACGGTACGAGTCAAATAAATATATGTAGTCGTCACTTAACCAAACGCAGCCAACGGAGAACTTCGTAAGAGCTGCGACTTATATTGTGAGGCCATACGAACAAGTATTGTGTTGCCTCAAGTAAACAATTCCCTGTCGGAATCACGTATGGTCTCGGTTCCGCCAAAAAATTAAAAACTCAACGTAAAGGAGCGAAGTTATTGAGAAATTTCTCTACGTTTTCACATATAGTTTCCCGGCCCGACACAGTAATGAAGGCAAACTGAATTTCGAGACAACGTAATTGTTTGGTTTCAACAAAAAATATATTTCACTACTCCTATACAAACGATTAATTTGGTTGCTCCAAAGAAATTTTGTTTGATTCAGCAAGACCTTTAACCTCAGTGCAACACATTCGACACTGAGCCAAATTATGAACTGAAATATAATAAGCTTGGTGCGGATCATGTGTGTGTGTGGTGTGTGTGTGTGTGTGTGTGTGTGTGTGTGTGTGTGTGTGTGTGTGTGTGTGTGTGCGCTCGCGCGCGCGCACGCACGTCGACCTCCCGTGACGCAGTCGGTTGGTGCACCTCCGAGCTGGGGTGTGGGAGGCACTGGGTTCGAATCCCGAGCAAGGCATGAGTGTTAATTTTAGTTATGTCATAAGTTAGTGCGTAAGCCGTCGTCTGCCTAGTTGTCAGGCAAAAACCGGGGAGCGTAAAATAGCCCTTTCCAATACAATGTGTGTGCGCCTGTGAAGACACGAGCACTTCACTGGCTGTTGCACTTTGCTCACGTCACGTTTTCATTTTTCTCGCCCACTCAGAACTCACCAGCTACACCTACGAATGTATGTTATTGGTCCACCGTGTTGGAGGGCGTGGCCTGCTTCTAGTACACATGTAACACGTGCCGTACTCGTGGCTCGTGTTTACAAGTTCGCCATGATCTGGGACGCGTCTTATGGCGGAAACTGTTTCATTCGGCCGAAGGATATATTTTTTTTTTTAAGGACGGACGTTTTGTTTTGTGCCACTCGTTTAACCAAAGTATAGGTTGTTCACAGTAAAGTGAGCACTATTCAAAGTCCAGCTTAAGGTCTACTTGTTTGCGCATAGTGTGTTCTTCCGCCATAAGTAAATTCAGTTTGCCTTCATTCGCTGAATACGAGACACTTTGGCAACTTGTCCCTTGGTTATAAAGTTATCACCTGCTCTTTTAGTAATCGTACGTAAGACGTTGGTAAGTAAATATTTTCTTAAACGGATAAAAACAAAAGCAAGATACGAACGAAAGAAGGCAATAAAATGTACTTTTTTAATTTTCGTTTTCGTTTTAAATGATGCCATTTCACAAAGTAACATGAACGTTCAGACTTTTATGACGCTTTCACGTAACCATCATGGCGCCCAGTTTTGATGTTTACACTGCAGGAAATGTTGTGAAGTGAGTGCGTTGATAGTACCATTTGTACAAACAACAGCAAATATTTGTGTAAACAATCTTAATCTTACCAATTAAACTAAAAATTAAAATAAATTACATAAAATTTCAAGATACGCGTTTTCAGTTGCATGTTCAATACACTGTTAAAGATTTCCGTATATTTACGGAATGTTTTACGGAAATGTACGGTGTATATACGGAAAGGCAATCCGTAATAACGAAAAATGGGTTTAAGTCCGTAAATACAAAATACGGAAAGTCTCTGTATTCCCTTTGGCTTCGAGTTACTGGGACGAACAATGCTGATTCTACACGAAGCTTTCTTCGCCACTGTAACAAAAAATTATTGTTTCTGGGGCAGTTAAGGTTATCCACGCGACTATGACCTATTCTTTCAAACATTAAAAAATAGCATCAGGTATCTGTAACATTTGGCAACTCTGAAAAAACACCAAATTAAATAGAAACTGGATTTTTACTTTTGTCTTTAGAATATAAATACAGAAGTTATACCACAATTTTCAAATGAAAATTGTAGGTGGTATATATGTATGTATATATATAAAGTGGTTAGCATACAACAGAGAAATTTAACACAAAAAAATGGTTAACACGTGCGCCTCACATGCTCAAGGTCCTCGGTTGTTCCAAGTAGTGGATTGTGAGCTGCCTGCAAAACTGGGGCAGTTTCCAACACCAGAGGATTACAAAACAATAATATTCCATTATTGTCAGAAAACACTGAAGTTTGGTTCTTCGACTTTGTCAGTAAAACCAGTTCACCAAATGTTCATATCGCTTTGTGCCCCCATGTAAGAATTGTGCAGATATTTATTGATTGTTTTGTTATTGTTTATATTGTGTGTTTGAATGTGTAGTGTATAATAGGTATTTATTTATTTATTTTAAAAAAATGGTTACAGTTGAGAACTGGTAATTTTTTGACTCGGGTTCAAACCTCGCTGTAGTACAAAATATTTTAACTTTTTTAGTATAATTTTTTATACACGGTAGAACACCCACATTACGGAAATTAAAGACATTTTCATTATCTCTTTTTATTTTAAACGGAAATTACAGAAAACTAACTTGGAAATTAACGGAGAGGTTCCGTAAAATTTACGGAAAGTACGTTTCTGAAAATCAATGTGTCCGTCATTTTGCGGAGAGTTTACGTACACTTCTGGAAAAATTTTTACCAGCACTTTCCCGTAAAATGAAAAAAAAAAATGTTAACAGTGTAGATATACAGCTAGGATGTCTATAAATACGCTATCTATTTTTGGATTGAGTAGGTAAACACCACAAAATAACAGCATACGTCATAAATGTGATTGCTTAAAGGATTCCGAAAGCAGTTATACCTTCACATGGTTGGATCCAAGAGTATGTCTCATTTAAGTGGATTTTACACGTGCACCATCGGTATCTCTGCAAAGCTCAAATCCCACAGCTGCTTTACGGAATGCATTCTGCAACATCCACTGTGTAATCTGATGAACTGCTTGCCAAATACGATCCCTTAGCACTTGCAATTTGTCAAGTTTCGTTTGCTAGACTTTGAATTTTACAAATCCCCAGACAAATAAATATCCAATAGAGTTAATAAATCCGACGATCTTGGTGCACAGGGTCTGTCACCAACTCTCCCAATTCAGCGGTCTGGGAACCGTTCATTGAGGTAGTCCTTACCAATGATTGCATAGTGATATGATGCTGAAACACATCATGACTGATACCATCTTTAACCATCTGTGTCTCTAGAAATTGTTCGAGCATTCCACCATGTTATTGTTTTTACCATAAAGAATAAAGGGTCATACATCTTCGTCTTCGTCATTCCAAGACATACATTTACTTTAGGTGAATACCTTTGTAATGACACAAATTCTCGTGGGCTTTCAGTGGGCCACTTGTGACAGTTGTGTTTATCGACCTTACCGCATGCATGTAACGTTTGCTTCGTCACTGAAGAGAATGTGTCCTATCAAACCTTCGTTTTCAATCAGTTCAATTAAATCTGCACACATTGCTGCTCATGTTGGATAATCATTCACATGAAGGTCATGTAGGATTTGAAAGTGGTATGCTTTCTTCCTTAATCTCGTCTTCAAGTTCTTATGGGTGGTCTCTCTGGGAAAATGTAGTCTCTCGGATGGTACACTAAGTGACATGTGTAGTTTCTCTTCGAACAGTTTGAGCGTTATGTCAACACTTTTGTCTGATATCTTGGGTCGCCCACTTCTTTTCGCATCAAGAACCGTCCCTGCTGTGTTAAACTTCCGGAGAAACTCACGAATAGTCTTATCTGCATGTCCGGGTTTGTTTAAACGTCTCTTAAACCTCTCGCTGATGACTTTGCACGCGTTTCCTTGAATACTGAGACGTCCTCAGCCCCTCGGGGGCGTCAGGAGTTTCAACCATGCCTCACTCGCACCATTGATTACAAAACACCTGTATGCCTGAAGGGCAGAAAGCAATCTCGTCTCAAAATTCCCCATATACCGCGGCCCATTCATACACTAATACTACAACAATACATTTAGTACATTTGCGCAATTACGATCCCACAACACTCAGTTAACAGTTCCTTAAGGTGATTCTGAAAGAATGTTCTCATAGACAAATTTTCTGTGACTTTCGTACAATTAATGATAAGTTAGCAAATGCACTCTATTCATAAGCATTACATTACCTTTCGCAGTTATTATAAAAAAGGGTATTAGAAATTCTGGGCCCTTAAAAAATATACAGACAATTAAATTCATGAAAACAAAGGCCATTAGAATTCTGCTCAATTTACTCGCACGTATTCCACCATCAACGTCACTGAGAATGAGTTTACTTGAATTTCTGACATAATAAATATAAAAAATATTTTAGCCTATCACTTTACTTTTTCAATAGGAATCGCGCGGCTCTTCGCTCATAGTGTGATCACAATTCTTTACACTGAACGAAGACTTCCCGATGACAAGGTAATAAATCGTTCCAGCAAACCCCGTCATAAAAGGACGTTTGCAGACATACCTGAGGTAGAGGCACGTCAAAAACGTGCACGCAGGAACAAGGTAGCGAATAAACCAGCTGTGGTCTTGCGTACAGGAAACATGATGCGACGACTCGGGAACAGCCTCGGGGAATTTGAGTCGCCGTCGAATGCAGCCAGCAGCTCGCCAGGAACCACAGCTCCGTGACAACATGCCACAGTGCGTAATCGCCTTGCCCGTCAACTGATCTTCCACCCTGATGGTCCATTCATACCCGTGAATAATTACGTATTCGCAACTAAACATTTTTGTGCTTAGCGAATCCCCGTGCGCAATCTTCTTAGAAATTGAAAGTGGCAAAAAGAAAGGGATCGGGAACATCGTAAACTCTAGATCGTCTATCGAGGGAACTACTTGGCGTTCGGCCCATAGCGTTACGCTGTCATTAGCAAAATACGCGATTGGTTTGTACCACAACTTTATGCCAGCACGAGTGCACACATTCGCGTTAAGTTTAGTAGGCGTGAATTGCTCTCATAATATTTCACGAACAACAACTTCACGTCTGTCGGCACTGTCTGCATTTTATCGGGCACACGCCGCACGGCTTCACTGCATAACGACTGCCCGATTCATATTGCACAAGACTCCCGCTCGGCGTCGAACCCGCAACTCGCCTGCTGCTCGACTCACAGCTCAACGTTCTACCACACACACACTGGCTGGCGCTACACCCACGCAGCCGGTCAGGTGGCGTCACACGCCCGCTAGGAGCGAAGCGTAACGGCTATCTTTCACGCTAATCTTACATTTTGCTTGCAAACAACAAACCTAAAAGTTATATCACCATAATTATTATATTACACTTTCATACTTTATATATATATATACACGTGCTACACAAATATGCAATCATAAAACCAGACATTATAGCAATAAAGCTGGCCTTTTCTAATAAAATACATAAACCAATATGTAACAACTACGGTTACCAAAAGGTACCAACGGTAACCCAAACCACACACATATAAAAACTGGTTACTAAATGATTGACCATTATGGTTCCACAGAGTTACCAACGGAAATTAAAACCTAACCACTCCTGGTGACTATATTCAGGTCGTCCCAATACGAAGGATCATAACAATAATGCGCTCGTCTTTATTCATTCTTGGTCACCACCTGTAACACTGACATTATCGGATATGAAATAACAAAAATAGATAGCAACTTTATACACATCCTGTATTTTCTCGCCTGCAAACAATGTCGGCTTGGTATTGCAGTTAATACGATGACAGTCCGACACCAGAATTCTTCGGGTTCGAGTCCCTGTCTAGGGTTGATCATCCTTATTTACGTAAGCTACGTGTTATTGAACACCAACAGTGTCTGTCGGAAATATATTTATTTATCGTAATGATTGGGCTAAACTCAATGAAGCGTTATTTAATTCGCGCAGCAAACACTAGGTGTGACAATCAGTAACATTGTCTCCCAAAACATCCACTAGTTTTCCGCCGATTCTTGGTGGTGCCATTTTCACGTGTATATCTTGTTGGGATTGGTTGTGTATCAGTGATATTTCACTGTTTCGGGATTACAGTGAAGGTACCTCTGTATGCTTCCGCAAGGGAAAAATCTAGCTATTAATCGCTTATTGTCTTTCCAAAACAATTTAACATATTGTTACGTGCTGCAGCTGGCCCCGACTCAGCTGCCCCGCACCGTAATCGGAGACCCACCTCACCCTCCCCTCTTCCTGGAACGATGCGCTCGCGGCCTCCTGACACCCCTCCCTTCTTAGAATCCCGTGAATGCCGACAGCGGCGAGACTTGCTGGCGTCACAGACCTCCTCTCGCCTGCTGAAGTTTCCCATACGTTTAGCGACGACGCAAGCATGTTCTGGTGAGACTGGCTGGCGCCTCAGCCCTCCGCGAAGCATCACGCGAGTTGGGGAAGATTCTAGGTGGAGGCCTAAGACACTATATATACTGCCGCAACCCAGCGGGACATGGACTGAACTGAGGTGGGACTGAAAGGAAGTGTAATACTGATTTTATTGTAAATATTCGAACTGTCAAATATGGACGCAAAAATTATAAAATAATTGAATATGTTGATACACTGTATATTGGGAATGATCTTCAATTATTTAATTTAATTGATTTCTTTGCCGTAATTATAAATTGTATTATTTGGTGTCAATTGCGAACAGTAAGTGATATCAATTTATTGTGAGAGTTTGAGGTCAGAGAATTCTGCTGTAGTTATTGTAAATAAAATAAGGAAATAATAATTAATTATTTTATTTGATTAAGACCTCCATCCCTTAACGAACTTGGTATAGGCCTCTTAATTTCTAGAGAGAGAAATTGTAGCAATATAAACCACTACAGTGCCAAAGAACCGAGGGATGTCTATGTTGTTTTTAAGTATCGGTTTAGATTTTTTCTCATGTAATAACTTGCCAAGTTAGCGAATAACAAAACATAGAGTCTGCTGTGATATGTTATCTTTCGTTATTTTCTTCATGTTATACGCCTTCTTCTAAGCAACTAGCGAGAAGTTTAATTCAATGAAATTTTTCCTCGAAATTATATATCAGTCTCGCTTTGCAATCAGTATGTAACTTGCACTTATCTGCTAATGACTTTTATTGTAAAACTGAAAATGTAACTATAGGCGAGTCGCACAATAAATATCCAAACTATGGCGATATCAGAAATAGTGTTAAGCTGTTGCCTAACATATTACTCATTTATTTTAACTGCTTGCTTCAGAATTTCTATAATTTTGTTATTTATTTTTAGTAATATTATTCCCCTCCATTCTGTTATATCACTAAGGTACGAAATACGTTGGAAAGAAACGAAATATAACCAAGCACTTGAAAATCCTTGAGGGTAAACGCTCGCGACAAAATTGTGCAAGAGCTGAGATCAAGGCAGTTACACGCACCTTAGGAATCTGCGAAGGACTGCTGGGATCTTGATAAAAATATAGTGGAATACTTGTTGCTATAGTCTATTCGTCCTTTCTTCACAATTCTTAAATCTAACTTCTGACAAATCAACGTATTACGTGTTTGGTTATTTCCTAAATACGCCATATATCACAAAGCGTTTTATACTTCTGTTAACGTGAAAAAAGTGTGTGTTGATAATGCCCCGTAAGAAATACTTCTTATGTAATATAATATTACAATGAGTGGGCACGAATTCGGTGCGCAGTCCCTTTGGTATAATTTTCTAGATTTGGTTAAGCTTTGATTTCAATAGGCGGAGAGATATCCTTGAAGTAGAACTTTAGCAGAGCTTCAGAAAAGTTGGTATAGGTTGCTCAAGGTAAAACGAGCACTTTTGAAAACCCTGTTAAAGATCTAATTGTATGCACGTTGTGTATTCTACCGTCTTGCGTAAAATTAACGTTGCCATGGGCCTCATCACTATTTTAATGCGTCGGTCAAGTGGAACTGCGAAATTATTAGAGAAATAAATACTTTACAAATATGTTTATTTTTACACTTCGATACATTAAAAAAAAACCAAGCGAAAGAAATAATTCAAGTTATCACAAATTGTTTACTAACACTTTTTATTTGACGTTAAGATATGGAACTACTTTCCATCCATTGTTACCAACTTTACTGGGCGCATGTCACTCAGTGTGCCCGTCAAAGTATATGTAGGCAAGGGCAGTGACTTTTTTATAAGGTTGATTTCAAAAGTGCTTACTTTACCGTGAACAGTCTTTGGTAACCGTGAATGGACTATATCTTCTCTTGTTCGTCGTAGGCCACGCAAGTAATCGTAATTTATCTGCAACAAAATGACGTGTTGAGGTGCTAAGTTACGGAGTAGAATGAACGTAACTTGCGCCCCGATGGCTGAGACGCAGAGTCAGTTTACTGGAGTGGTTCACAGCCTCTCCGGTATAACGACGCGGTCCTGCGTCCTCGAGGCGAAGGGAGCCGAAATATAAAGTGGTCCAGGAGGGAAGGATCTTCACTCCCTCTCTGTCTCTCTCCGAGAGGGGAGGGATTGCCTAGACGTGGGCGACATCCGAGGTGCCTCACACAACCGCCCTTCGCTCTAGAAGAGCGCGCCTGTGTAAACTCCCTGGCGCCTCAGAGGGGCGAGAAGAATGGCGCCGGCGCCTCTTTGAACCTGCGGTAGTCCCGGCGACACTCGAGTACACGATGTAGGGCGTCGGAATTCGCCACCTCCCCGGCTCTCGGCTCGTTAAAACTTGGTCTAACACGGCGCTGATATCTGGCACCCGTTCAAGCTTCCTTGCGACTTTTCTGGAGCCCTGGCAAAGTTCTACTTTCGAGGTATTCCTCCGCCTCACGCGAACAAAGCTTAACCAAGTCTAGGGAATCACACCAAAAGAGGGGCCACGGTGGCTAAGTGGAAATCGTGTCGGACGATGCCGCTGGTCGGCGGGTATTATCGGGTATCTACCGTTTCCCCCGTCCTTTCATTCCGGCCCTGCTCAATACTCACTTCACATCGCCCTCATCGGCTCTCAAGACCTCGATGTTAAGAGCCGTTAAAATCTCTTCACTCACTACGTACTACACGGAAAGGATAACGCACCTCATTCCTGCGCACTCAGATTAATAATATAAATAATCAGAATTACTTCTTAAAATCTGTTCACGTTAAAATGAGTAATATTTAAAGCCCTGCTTAAGATCTACTTGTATGCACGTTTTGTATTATTCCGCCTTATGTAAAATTAAAATTTCCTTGGGCCTCATAACGTTATTCATGCGTCGGTCAAGTGGAACTGCGAAATTATTAGAAAAATAATCATTTTAAATACTTGCTAATTTTTACACACTGATGCATACAAAAACGGAAAGAGAAATAAATAATTTAAAATATCGCAAATGGTTACTTAACAGTTTTTATTCGACTTTAAGATATGAAACTACTTTCCATGTATCGTTACCAACGTTACCGGGCGCATGTTACTCAGTGAGCCCGTTGAAGTATATGCAGACCTAAGCAGTGACATTTTTCTAAGGTTGATTTCAAAAGTGCTCACTTTATCGCGGACAGCCTTTACTAGACATTATCGTCACATCTAGTTTCTCTCTGTTTATATTCATATTTATTACAAACGAAATAATATTGTTTATAGAAAAAATATGTACAGTACAATTTAACCGGAAACAATATTCTTTTTTGTTAACAGAAGTATAAAACTCTTGTAATACATTCCATTTTAAGAGAACAACCAAACGTATCAAACATGAAGTGATTTGGCAAAGGTTTGTTTCAAAAAGTGTCAAGATACAAAAACACAGACTATAGAGTGAATTTCGCGAATTCTCTTGGCATGAGCTAAGACGTCTCAATCCTTGATACATTTTAGTCAAAGTTGTTTAACCATTGGGTATTGCCAAGATGCAAGACAGTTTTATTTATAAATTCAAATTGGTCGCACCTGGTACGACCACGTTGTTGATTCCTGTTTTGTTTTTATTTTTACTGGCTAAAGAGTTGACCAGGGCATGTCAAAAACGTTTTGTTCTAATCGTAAAAAAGAATGAAATATATGACTAGAAAATACTTACTAGAAGACTAGCCTGCCATTGAAAGTATTTGAGAAACACACATCGCCTAAGCCTTCACATTCCATTGTTGCAAAACCAGTGGATTTTCCACCAATTTGGTAGATATTATTTCCTACCTAGTGAACAAATTTGTTACCTGGTGCTCAGTAGATAATCAGTCGATTTTTTTATTTGCAGGTGGAATACGACGACCAGTATTCTGAAAGTTGTTAATAACTATCTTTGGGTGACCAAAATCTTCAATTAATACTTGAATACTGTGAAATGTTTCTAGTATTCTTCTGCAATGACATTTAATAGATTCGTGACATTGCAAAATTTAGGCGTAGACTTATATTTTGTATTGTCATTGTTTCTATTTCGTGTAAGCTTCATCACGAGTATAATTACAAACAAGCACGTTTGTGTAAATTTAACTATGTTGTAAAAAGTTAGCTACAAAATTTCTTAACTATTTATAGTAAGTTGAATCAAAATTTGGGCATTGTTGGTATGGAGAGAATGATCGCGTAGATTTTTATAACCTAGTGCAATATAGTTGATTTTACATTAGCCCTTGTCGAAATTACAGTTAAAATTTTGGCATCACTGCTTCACAATCAACTCTAATCTGCTTGAATGTGTCTCGACCACGGCTGTAGAACACAGGTCTGGACACTCGCCTATCTAACAGTGTTAGCGAATTGACCCCCTTATTGACTGTTTTAGTTCATGCAGTTGCCCGCAGAGCGCTGCGAGCAAACTAGTGTTGTGAGTGTTGCTGGTATACGGATAACACCATAGAGATATGAGCGTCATTTTCCCATTTTATGAAAAAAATAGCAATTTCCCTCCCTATGCTAGCCGTGTGAACAGCACTAATTCGCTGGCAGCGCTCTGTGGCTGGATGCATGAACTAAATGGGTCAATAATGGCGTCAACTTTTCAAGCTAGTGTCCAAAACTGTCTTCTACGGCTGTGGTCTCGACCATCCCCTGACAGTTCTTAGGTGTCAGCTTGTATCACATAGCCTGCCCGCGCACCTGGAAGATATTATAATTACTATAGTAGGCATTTTTGTCGCAATGTTGGATATGTCTTCCTATAGACTTCCAGCAAAATTTAAGAGAATTTTATTTAATTCAGCATCCCCAAATAAAGTTATAATTAGACCCTTGAGTCATATATTAAAATAATTAAGGCAATTGAAAATGGATGCTATCTGTTCCGGGAAACATGACCGCCATTTTGTTTTGGGGTTACGTTTCAGGTGGCTCCCGTTCCTAAACGTTGGCAGTAGGTGCAGACGTGACGTATGTGAAAATTAGCGTCCTCCTCATAACGCAGGGGCCGCGGTGGTGTAGTGGTTAGACAGCTCGCCTCACACCAAGGCGAACAGGGTTCCATCCCGGCGGTGTAATTCCCAGAATTTTCGCGTGCGGGAATAGTGCAGGACGATGCCGCTGGTCGGCGGGTTTTCTCGGGGATCTCCCGTTTCTCCCCCTCCCCCGCATTCCGACGTTGCTCCTTACCCCGCTTCGTCGCCATCGCCTCTCGAGATCTCGATCTTAAGAGACGCCCAAATCTTTTCACTCACTCGAACTCACCCAAGTGTTCTGTAATTACAGGTGTTTACACAGTTAAACTATTAAGATACCGTGGCCGATAGTGCGGCTGTGTGTAACCGTCGTACAAGCGTGGAGATAGGTTCCCCGTAATATAGTCCATTAGCGGCTTCTTCGCCCTTATTGAGTCAAATGTTTGAAAACTCACCCCATGTAAGACGTGCTTGGTTTTTCCTTAAATATATCATGTGCCACAATCGTTTTATATTTGTTTTGATAAAAAATTGCCTTGTTTTTGGATAAATATAATTGTTACATATATTATATCTGTATATTATAATAGCTAGGTTATAATTAATATGAACAGAAAGAGCGTGGAAATAGGTGTTGGAAATGCCTAGTAAGAAATAGTTTTTACGCAAAATATTATTACACTGAGTGCGCACGAAAACGGTGCGTTGTCCCTTTGGTGTGGTTTTCTAAACTCAGCTAAGCTTTGTATGCACTAGTCGGAGGAATATTCTGGAAGTGGAACTTTAGCAGGGCTTCAGAATTGTTGGAAGTAAACGTGAAGGTACTGCATGCGGAAACCTTTCCTCTCCAGCTCGAGATGAGACATGGCACATGCACAAAGGATTACAAAATCTACCAGATACCGTCCCGACTGCTCGTTTCTCGTGTCCCGGAAGCCGCGCGGTGTAAGGGCTTCCGGAGAACGCGCTAATTGGCTGGTCCTGTGGACGCCCGCGTCGTTACCGCAAGCTTCCGTCCTGCAGGAAACTGAACGCCCGCTCTCTGCCGTTGCCATGACGAGCGTGCATATGAGAGCTGTCCGATGTCTCTGCTTGATTCCAGCTCGTGTGTATCTGATACTTACTGGCGCTAGCGTCTTATTTAAGGCTGAAGTAAAGCAACTGTCTATGGAGCACTGCACCCGACTATACCAATGTGTGGAACTCATAAAAAAAAATAGTACAGACACCATAAAAATTGTCACAAAAGTGCGTTTTATGCTCTATATGAAATAATAATATTGTATATATTTTGCAAAATTATAAAATATTTTACTAAAATATACTTTTTAAATGTGAAAAAAAAAATCGATTAAAATAGGCTGTATTTTTCTATCAAATTTAAGCGCATTTCCAATTGGGATACATCAGAAAGCAGAATTTGCAAGAAAATATTCGTCATGGAAAATCGTCATAATGTTTACTATGATTGTGTGTAAGAAAATTGTGATAAAAATTAAGGATATAATTTTTATAATTATTTTTGTGTGTGTCCATTTATCACAAAGATTTATGGCTGTAACTAACGTAAATAAAGTAAATTATAAAATTGATACTATACAATATTACTACACATGATCACAGTAAATATTATGACGATCTTTCGTGAAGAAAATTTTCTTGCAAATGCTGCTTTCCGAAGCATCCAGAATGAAAATGCGCTTAAATTTTGTTAAGAATACAGACTATATTAATCGTTCATTATTTTTACATTTAAAAGGTATATTTTAGTAAAATATTTTATAATATGGGAAAATATATACATTGTTCTTTCTTATACAGCATAAAATTTACTTTTTTCACAATTTTTATGATGTCTGTGCTACTTTTTTTTAATGAATTATTCACATTGTATAGTCGGGTGCAGTGCTCCATAGGCAGATGCTTTACTTCTGAAGTTTTTTTTTTGTGCTAAGTCCTGTTTTCCATGACAAACATCTGTATCGCAGTGCTGTATGCCCAGGAATCTCCATCTAGTTATTCACCCCCCATTGCATTATGTATTCAAAGATCACAGCGAATCTCAACTTATACTCCAAACAAACTGCGTGGAGTCCCCCTTGAATAACTCACTGACTTCAGTCCACTCAGCGTTACTTCCAACTTTTCTGGCGCCCTGCTTGAGTTCTGCTTCCAAGCTTTTCCTCCGCCTCGTGCAAACAAAACTTAATCGAGTTTAGAAAATTACGCCAAAGGGACAACGCTCCACATTTGTACACTCTCAGTGCAATAGTATTTTGCACAGGAACTTTTACTTACTGGGCATCACCAACACGCCTATTTTCTCTCCGTATTTATACATATAAATTATAAATAAAATATTACAATTTATAGAGAAAAAAAAGAAGGAATCCTTAATTTTAACCAAAAGTAAGGTACTTTTGTGTTGACACGAGTATAAAACGCTTGTGATACATGGCATATTTTAGAGAAAAAAACTGAACACGTCGTACATGGGGTGATTTTTCAAATGTCTGATTCATAAAGTGTGAAGAAACCGCAACTAGATTACAGCGAGCCTTAATACAGCAGGATTTCTTCGTCCTTTCGTTTCATCTTACGGCAAACGAATTGTATTCCCTCGTAGCAAATAGGATACCGGGAAAAGTCGTGAATTCATTTCAGAACGAGCTAGAAGTCGAACATTTATTGCATTTCAGTTATGTTTGCAATAGGATCACAGTTTAGTAGACACGCCCAAGGGAACTCTGAGCCAATAAGAGAGCTGCAAGAAAACATGCACCTGTTCTGAGGTGAAACTGGCTATAGGCTGTTCGCTGTAAAGTGAGCACTCTTGAGGCCCTAGTTGCTTTTCTATTTTAGCCATTTATTTACGTCAACCACATTTTAAAATAAATATTGCCACGTAAGTAATAAACACAGTGTGTAGATCTCACCGCACTTGGAAGTCCACGTCCATGACTAAAATAAAATATATTTATTGACTATTATTCCAAATGAGAGGGTTTTCGAAAGTGCTCACTTTACCGTGAATAGCCTATACGCGCTGGGGCAGGTAGCTGCCAGTGTACGCAAACTTGGAACTCGAAAACACAGAGGACCTTAAAAATCTAGCCTACAGGTCCTGTCCCTAATAATAGTTGGCCAGCATATTTCCTTAAATCCATTTGGTGTGCATGTTTTGTATTGGTTATTTATTCAATTATAAATGTAATGTTGATTATTAGTTATTTTGATATTGTATTATTTTATTGTATAGCAGAAGAAATAAATTTAAGTTTTCTCAAATGGTTACCCAACACTTTTTATGCGACGTTAGAATATGGAACTGCTTTCCATAAATCGTTACCAACCTAACTGGGCTCTTGTCCCTCAGGGCGCCCGTTACAATATATGCATAGGCAGGGGCAGTGGCTATTTTCAAAGGTTGATTTTAAAAGTGCTCACTTTATCGTGAACAGCCTTTACCAACACGCATCTGAACGGGCATGCGCCAAGTAACGTTAGTAACGACTGGCAGACTGTAATTACACGGTTTAACGTTTAATGGAATGGGTTGTTTACACATCTGCGTCTTTCTGCTTGTTTGTGCACATCAGTCTAAAAATGAGAAAAAATGGTAAAATATTTCGTTTTCTAATAATTTCACCGTTTAATTTGACCTGCGTATGGATAGATTGATCAGGCCCATGGCAATATTAATTTTACTTACTGCGAAAGAATATATATATTGTGTATTCAAGTAAATACTAAGTAGAACTTTCGAAAGTGCTCAGTTTACCGTAAACAGTATATAACCTGACTCGACTTTGACTTTGATGTTTCCCGCTACACAAACTCACTGTACACCAAGCATTAGGGAGTACTTACTGACTAATAGCAGCACAAACTCACTGTACACCAAGCATTAGGGAGTACTTACTGACTAATAGCAGCACAAACTCACTGTACACCAAGGGAGTACTTACTGACTAATAGCAGCACAAACTCACTGTACACCAAGCATTAGGGAGTACTTACTGACTAATAGCAGCACAAACTCACTGTACACCAAGCATTAGGGAGTACTTACTGACTAATAGCAGCACAAACTCACTGTACACCAAGCATTAGGGAGTACTTACTGACTAATAGCAGCACAAACTCACTGTACACCAAGCATTAGGGAGTACTTACTGACTAATAGCAGCACAAACTCACTGTACACCAAGCATTAGGGAGTAACTTACTGACTAATAGCAGCACAAAGAGACAGACGGGAGGGATGAAAAGACACTGGCAGGTAACACATGTCATTCAGGGGTCAGGCTAGTTTGTTAGTTTCGGTTTACCGAAACTAACAAACTTTGAGCAACGATGTTAATCAAATATACATCGCTGCTTATCGCAGCAATACAGTGTGGAGTAATTAGGGTGCTATATTTGCAGTTAGGTGAAGACACGCTGCTAAAAAGAAAACAAATCCGTTATTTTAAGTACAAGTGGTAGTGAAAAAAATTCTCTAGAACTCTCCGTAGAATCACGGACATGATGTTACATTTCATACAAATCACAATTGGCTGTAATTCACAGATTATCAAATATTTTTTATTACCTTTTTATATTCTCTCATAAATTCATCAACTTATTTCATTTTATGTTCTCTAATACAATTATACAAATATCACACAATTTCAATTATAAATAATGAATATTCAAACATCTTGCAGCACTTATCTTAATTATTCATAGATATTATTAATTATGTCATTAAAACTTTCTTATTATCATACCACGTCCATCTTTGGAGGTGGTGGAAATTGTTCTTAAGAAAAAAAAAATTTCTATTTTACATTTGCCTTACTTATGCTGTCTCCTGTTCCCCGATTGACTGTCGTCTGGCCCTGACACATCTCCCCGCCAATCAGAAATGGCGAGATAAGAGACATCCAAGATTATTTGATTTAGTACTTCGGTTTAATGCCGACTACCCTCCAGTAAAGAAATGAAAATTAACGAACAAAATATTAATACTATATACTGTCTGGAAACAAATGAAAAATACTTAATATAATATCTATGTTAAATAAACTATTTAAATGACCAAAGATTATACTGCTAACCCATATAATGAATCTTAATTTGGAGTTATATTAAATGAAGTGACAACATAATCAAGTACTCTTTAATTATATATAATAAAAATGTCTACGGCTAACAGTAAACATAACGCCGGAAAACCTGTAATGTTACAACTTTGCGTCTTCAACAATTTATTTTTTGTTCCTTATATGTACTCTTTTGTGGGTTTACAACGCATGGCGACTCTTAATTTCCTAATGAAGGGCCGTATTATCACTCGCTAAACCTTCATAGATGGCAGATATATGAAACCAGGCTATCATCTGTACGCAGCAAAAGTCTGCATTTCTCACGGTCGTGTTTATAAGTTCTTTTCGCCTTGTTTGCATCCTTTCGCCAATTGTCAATACAATACACAGTGTATACATTTTATAGCTTTCGAAAGTTAACGCCTGAGACTACAATAAATTATAATTTCTTGGTTACGACGCCTGCTGGAAGGGCCTTGATAAACGCTCACTTTACCGTGAATGGCTTACGGACACGAATTTTTGTATTTCACCTCACGTAGTTTTTCCGAAATTTTCGGAAGTAACTTATTTCAATTCCCAGTTTTCAAGTGTCTGTCCCTCGCGCTTAACAATCACGTTTGGTATTACGTCATGTGTTATACCCCATTTTCTATGGTGAATTTGCTCCCTATGATCGACTGATAAATGTTTCTTACAATACAGCGAGAAATACAAATGAAAAAAAACACAAAACACGAGAATTTTTACAATATCAAGATTTCAACGTACAAAAAACCGCATTTCTGTTGAAATGGAGATGGCAGAAGGAACCCGTAGAAAGTTATGAGGAACAAAAAAAAAAAAGATTTTTTGTAGTGACAGGAAAATATCCAAAACCCCCAAATGAAATAGTAGAACAAAAATAACACAAAGAAGGGAGGGAGGAGGGTAATACAAGAATAGTAGGAAAATGTGGTTCAAAGGACATAAAATAATATATAAACAAATTTTAAAAAATTTAAAAAGTGAGTACTATCTTACTATGTTTCTACCTGAGGTTTGGGATGATACTGTATACAAAATGCAACGCAAAAGTCGGCGTTTATCAATCTTTCTGAGTTAAACCAAGTAAAAATAAAATTAGTCGATTTCATCGTCCCACCTGAGAATTTATTTTGATTGATGTGGTGGCGTTGGCTGGAGGACAACAGATAGCAGAGGCGGGCATTAAGTAAACAGCAATTTATTTCACAGGGCTCATAAATATTCAGACAGCGGCGTGCGAAGACCTGTCGAACCTCGTCGATATCACGTAATTTTATAAAAAATTGAGCGATATGGCCTTACGCAAACACGCCGTGAAATTGATCACTTCTGAGGGTCCATCTTACTTTCTTCTTCGTATGCACACCGCATCCTGGGCGACTGAATACATCCATAAAACAATTAAGTTATGAAAATATATTTCCCCGGGCACTCTTTTCTCTTAAAAAGCTCCGCCCAAAATATTATACATTTGCAAAGATTCACCAAAAAAAGAAATATAATGCTTCCCCTTTTGAATTACAAAAAAAAAAAAAAAAAAAAAAATACGTAAAAATTAATGGTATTAAAACGAAATAACTCCCACTGGAAAAACGTAACATCAGAAACTAGCAGAGTGAACAATAAAGTTTAAGGTAGTAATAAAAACCATTCTGAATAGGAGTACCACAATTTTTCCTTCTTTAAAATGTTCTGTCTTCCCCAGGTTTCTTTGCATAGTAAAACTGAATCGCCGCAAACATGAAAAATGCTTTACAAAATATTTAAATGGTACGAAAACGTAACTTCCGTTTCAGGGATCCTGACTTGCAACCCTACATTCAAAACTTACCATATTAAATTCCCTCTTTTTCATCCCCATAGCGTGTAAAGCACTGAACAAGTCAGCAGTTATTGCGTCATGCTGCATGAAATTAAGGGACTTTATGACGTGATTCAGTGGTCGTGTTGATGGAGAACTAGTAGCAGGTTCGGTGCAGGGCCTTAACAAGGTTTTGTAAATATTCTCGTGCAATATTTTAAGGTACTGTGTCTGAAAATGCCCGATCTGGTTAAGTTTATGGGCATATATTGATGTTTGTGGTAATGTCAGACGAGTCCAAAGTTTGTTACGTAACTAACGTGAAGTGCAATTTCTTTGTAAGGAAGCAGACTGCGGAAAAATAGTGTATTTTATACTCTTGACAACGAGGTTCACACATGCAGACTGAGTACGTGGTTGACGTAAACGGAACAGAGTTCACTTCCTATAGTTTTGTAAGGAAGCAGACTGCGGAAAAATATAGTGTATTTTATACTCTTGACAACGAGGTTCACACATGCAGACTGAGTACGTGGTTGACGTAAACGGAACAGAGTTCACTTCCTATAGTTTTGTAAGGAAGCAGACTGCGGAAAAAATAGTGTATTTTATACTCTTGACAACGAGGTTCACACATGCACACTGAGTACGTGGTTGACGTAAACGGAACAGAGTTCACTTCCTATAGTTTTGTAAGGAAGCAGACTGCGGAAAAAATAGTGTATTTTATACTCTTGACAACGAGGTTCACACATGCACACTGGGTACGTGGTTGACGTAAACGGAACAGAGTTCACTTCCTATAGTTTTGTAAGGAAGCAGACTGCGGGAAAAATAGTGTATTTTATACTCTTGACAACGAGGTTCACACATGCACACTGAGTACGTGGTTGACGTAAACGGAACAGAGTTCACTTCCTATAGTTTTTGTAAGGAAGCAGACTGGCGGAAAAATAGTGTATTTTATACTCTTGACAACGAGGTTCACACATGCACACTGAGTACGTGGTTGACGTAAACGGAACAGAGTTCACTTCCTATAGTTTTGTAAGGAAGCAGACTGCGGAAAAATAGTGTATTTTATACTCTTGACAACGAGGTTCACACATGCACACTGAGTACGTGGTTGACGTAAACGGAACAGAGTTCACTTCCTATAGTTTTGTAAGGAAGCAGACTGCGGAAAAATAGTGTATTTTATACTCTTGACAACGAGGTTCACACATGCACACTGGGTACGTGGTTGACGTAAACGGAACAGAGTTCACTTCCTATAGTTTTGTAAGGAAGCAGACTGCGGAAAAATAGTGTATTTTATACTCTTGACAACGAGGTTCACACATGCACACTGGGTACGTGGTTGACGTAAACGGAACAGAGTTCACTTTCTATAGTTTTGTAAGGAAGCAGACTGCGGAAAAATAGTGTATTTTATACTCTTGACAACGAGGTTCACACATGCACACTGAGTACGTGGTTGACGTAAACGGAACAGAGTTCACTTCCTATAGTTTTGTAAGGAAGCAGACTGCGGAAAAATAGTGTATTTTATACTCTTGACACGAGGTTCACACATGCACACTGGGTACGTGGTTGACGTAAACGGAACAGAGTTCACTTCCTATAGTTTTGTAAGGAAGCAGACTGCGGAAAATAGTGTATTTTATACTCTTGACAACGAGGTTCACACATGCACACTGGTACGTGGTTGACGTAAACGGAACAGAGTTCACTTCCTATAGTTTTGTAAGGAAGCAGACTGCGGAAAAATAGTGTATTTTATACTCTTGACAACGAGGTTCACACATGCAGACTGGTACGTGGTTGACGTAAACGGAACAGAGTTCACTTCCTATAGTTTTGTAAGGAAGCAGACTGCGGAAAAATAGTGTATTTTATACTCTTGACAACGAGGTTCACACATGCAACTGAGTACGTGGTTGACGTAAACGGAACAGAGTTCACTTTCTATAGTTTTGTAAGGAAGCAGACTGCGGAAAAATAGTGTATTTTATACTCTTGACAACGAGGTTCACACATGCAACACTGGAGTACGTGGTTGACGTAAACGGAACAGAGTTCACTTTCTATAGTTTTGTAAGGAAGCAGACTGTGCGTAAAATAGTAGTTTTTATATTTGAAGCAGAGTCAATGCGTGAAAAATAGTGTATTTATACTCTGACAGCGAGGTTCACACCATGCAATGGTACGTGGTTGACGTAAACGGAACAGAGTTCACTTCTATAGTTTTGTAAGGAAGCAGACTGCGGAAAAATAGTGTATTTTATACTCTTGACAACGAGGTTCACACATGCACACTGAGTACGTGGTTGACGTAAACGGAACAGAGTTCACTTCCTATAGTTTTGTAAGGAAGCAGACTGCGGAAAAATAGTGTATTTTATACTCTTGACAACGAGGTTCACACATGCAGACTGGTACGTGGTTGACGTAAACGGAACAGAGTTCACTTCTATAGTTTTGTAAGGAAGCAGACTGCGGAAAAATAGTGTATTTTATACTCTTGACAACGAGGTTCACACATGCACACTGAGTACGTGGTTGACGTAAACGGAACAGAGTTCACTTCCTATAGTTTTGTAAGGAAGCAGACTGCGGAAAAATAGTGTATTTTATACTCTTGACAACGAGGTTCACACATGCACACTGAGTACGTGGTTGACGTAAACGGAACAGAGTTCACTTTCTATAGTTTTGTAAGGAAGCAGACTGCGGAAAAATAGTGTATTTTATACTCTTGACAACGAGGTTCACACATGCACACTGGGTACGTGGTTGACGTAAACGGAACAGAGTTCACCTTTCCTATAGTTTTGTAAGGAAGCAGACTGCGGAAAAATAGTTTATTTTATACTCTTGACAACGAGGTTCACACATGCACACTGGGTACGTGGTTGACGTAAACGGAACAGAGTTCACTTTCTATAGTTTTGTAAGGAAGCAGACTGCGGAAAAATAGTGTATTTTATACTCTTGACAGCGAGGTTCACACATGCACACTGAGTACGTGGTTGACGTAAACGGAACAGAGTTCACTTCCTATAGTTTTGTAAGGAAGCAGACTGCGGAAAAATAGTGTATTTTATACTCTTGACAGCGAGGTTCACACATGCACACTGGGTACGTGGTTGACGTAAACGGAACAGAGTTCACTTCCTATAGTTTTGTAAGGAAGCAGACTGCGGAAAATAGTGTATTTTATACTCTTGACAACGAGGTTCACACATGCACACTGAGTACGTGGTTGACGTAAACGGAACAGAGTTCACTTCCTATAGTTTTGTAAGGAAGCAGACTGCGGAAAAATAGTGTATTTTATACTCTTGACAACGAGGTTCACACATGCAGACTGTGTACGTGGTTGACGTAAACGGAACAGAGTTCACTTCCTATAGTTTTGTAAGGAAGCAGACTGCGGAAAAATAGTGTATTTTATACTCTTGACAACGAGGTTCACACATGCAGACTGAGTACGTGGTTGACGTAAACGGAACAGAGTTCACTTCCTATAGTTTTGTAAGGAAGCAGACTGCGGAAAAATAGTGTATTTTATACTCTTGACAACGAGGTTCACACATGCACACTGAGTACGTGGTTGACGTAAACGGAACAGAGTTCACTTTCTATAGTTTTGTAAGGAAGCAGACTGCGTAAAATAGTGTATTTTATACTCTTGACAACGAGGTTCACACATGCGCACTGAGTACGTGGTTGACGTAAACGGAACAGAGTTCACTTCCTATAGTTTTGTAAGGAAGCAGACTGTGGAAATTATAGTTTTGTAAGGAAGCAGACTGCGGAAAAATAGTGTATTTTATACTCTTGACAACGAGGTTCACACATGCACACTGAGTACGTGGTTGACGTAAACGGAACAGAGTTCACTTTCTATAGTTTTGTAAGGAAGCAGACTGCGGAAAAATAGTGTATTTTATACTCTTGACAGCGAGGTTCACACATGCACACTGAGTACGTGGTTGACGTAAACGGAACAGATTTCACTTCCTATAGTTTTGTAAGGAAGCAGACTGCGGAAAAATAATGTATTTTATACTCTTGACAGCGAGGTTCACACATGCACACTGAGTACGTGGTTGACGTAAACGGAACAGAGTTCACTTCCTATAGTTTTGTAAGGAAGCAGACTGCGGAAAAATAGTGTATTTTATACTCTTGACAACGAGGTTCACACATGCACACTGGGTACGTGGTTGACGTAAACGGAACAGAGTTCACTTCCTATAGTTTTGTAAGGAAGCAGACTGCGGAAAAATAGTGTATTTTATACTCTTGACAACGAGGTTCACACATGCACACTGAGTACGTGGTTGACGTAAACGGAACAGAGTTCACTTCCTATAGTTTTGTAAGGAAGCAGACTGCGGAAAAATAGTGTATTTTATACTCTTGACAACGAGGTTCACACATGCACACTGGGTACGTGGTTGACGTAAACGGAACAGAGTTCACTTCCTATAGTTTTGTAAGGAAGCAGACTGCGGAAAAATAGTGTATTTTATACTCTTGACAACGAGGTTCACACATGCAGACTGAGTACGTGGTTGACGTAAACGGAACAGAGTTCACTTCCTAAATTTTTGTAAGGAAGCAGACTGCGGAAAAATAGTGTATTTTATACTCTTGACAGCGAGGTTCACACATGCACACTGAGTACGTGGTTGACGTAAACGGAACAGAGTTCACGTCCTATAGTTTTGCGAATTGCGGCGAAAATTCTAAATGACAGAGAAAAAGGTTGATATAGGATATTCACGGTAAAGTGAGCACTTTTTAAAGCCCTCTCAATTGGCGTTATAGTCAATAAACATATGTTTTTGTAACCTTAGATGTTAATTTCCGAGTGCGGTGTAATATACACACTATTTATTACCGACATGGCAACATATATTTAAAAAAGTGGTTAAATGATAAAATATGCCTGAAAGGAAAAATTAACTATGTCCTCAAAAGTGCTTACTTTGTCGTGAACATGCTATACATTATTTTTAAACTTATACTTCATAATGCTCTCTCTTTCAAGGGTATGTCCTAGTGGAACGTCTTCCATTACATACCAAAGTAAACTTAAAATACATACAGAAAACTCCCAGGGTATTAACCAGGATTCCGCGACTTTGAATACTGAAAGTTGCCTTCAAATAGCATTACGTGAGTCATGAGAGTTCACTAATTATTGGTTCACACTTAGGGCAAACAATTTTTTCATTAACAGGACTCTCAGCGGCTTGTAATACATTTTTACGAAATGAAAATAAACATTAATGAGTTTTTTTTGTCCGATCGCAAGATACTAAGTACATGATATCTGTTCGTATAAAACTGCTAAAATTCGCGTACGTAATATTCTCACACACAATTACCTATAATGAAATAGTGGCCACTTCAATGCAAATACGAGCATTTTTTATAAAACTACCTCGATAACAAGAGCACTGCAATGTTCATTACAAAAATTAGTTTTATGATTCTAATTTTTGTTTTAACATCTGTAACATGTGCTGTGATGATTAATCTTTCCAGTCAGAAAAAAATTGCGAATTTCAAATATTTACTCATTTTATATCAGTTTTAACGGGAAAAGTAATTTTAAGTCTTAACGTATCTAAACTCAGTGTGTGCGTCAATTTCAAACAAGCTTTACTGTACTAAAATAAAATTGTATTTTCCTCAGAAAACAATAGACAAATGTGCACTGTTGTCGAAAGACTTTATTGTGCCAAAAAGCGGACTGCAATAAACTGTTGTTTCCCGTCTGAGTAAACAATGAAGTTAATAACGGAGATGTGTTCTATACATAACGGAAAGAAAGAAACAAAACTTATATAGTTTTCGGTCGATTCTGTTTGTATCTATCGCAAAAAGTCCATGTTGTCCTTTCCCGAGCTAGCACTCAGCCAGGCGTTGGATGTGTCTTTTTCCTTCACAGATTTATCTCTCGGTTCTTGCGTGTTTGCAAGAATAAATGACTAACTTAGGACTCTCGAATTTTCGCGCTATTTCTGTGTCACTCTTTTGGTGACTGTTTTACCAGTAGAAGGGAAAGGCGGCTACTGGTGCAAGGTTCAGGATGGGGACTTGGGGACAACCGCCATCTTGGATTGCGTCACCTCCTGCTCTGTCATTCCAGTCGTCATCTTGTTTCGGGTCGCTATCCTGTTTATGTCAGCCATGTTGTTTCTAGTATTTTTCACTTCATGCTCTGTCATTCCATCTTGCTACTTCATGCTCTGTTATTCCATCTTGCTACTGCATGCTCTGCCATTCATTCTTGTATCTCCCACCACTCTCTCACTCTCTCCCACCTGCTATCTCTTTCTGTCGCTTTCTTCATATGCCATCTACATAGTTCCCTCGCTAAGTCAATGAACAACACACCAGGGGTGCTGGTGTCGGCCATGTTGTTTGTGTCTACCAGAGTGGACTACCCTATTACCTATTCTGTCGCTGGCGCTCCACTTGCTCGATCCCGCCATCTTGGATGTCGTCTGCTGTAGTATACCCCATGACCTTCGTTTAACTGCTGCCTTCTAGAAGGCGCCTGACTACTCACCTTTGGCATTCTTCTTTAATTCTAGGGTTTAAGTCGTCAAGCGATACCCAGACGCGCTGTTAATTTGACAGCTGGGCCATGGGTCGGCATGCAGAGTACATCTCGGGTATCGGAGCAGTCTGGAGAGTGGGGTTTTTAATGTTGCAATTGCAGCACACACTTTCTGTCATCAATAGGTGGATTGATTATGATTTATTTAATATCAATTTTATTACATGTATTAGTATCCACATTATGCGTATTTCTCACCTCCGTTCGACCGCCATCTCGGCTAAGTCGACGAATGACATGCCAAGTGGGATTATGATTTATTTAATATTTACTATATTCAAAAAGGTTTTTAAGGTATGCACAAGGATGATGAGGAAGAAAATGAGAAGTAGGAGGAGTAAATGTGTTTATGTCTTTATAAATTTGGTTTTTAAGTGTAAGGTATGTATGAGGAGGAGGAAATGTGTTTATATCTGTATAACTCATGTTCTTCTATGTAGTTTCGAGGTAGATGTCCTGTAAGTTGATATCTGCCACCTTGCCCTCCCACTTTACGATCCACGCAGCTGTTAAACAACTGCGCGTATGTCTCCCTGGACTTGGGACCGAGGCCACTACACTACACCAGCAAATTCCTCTAATATTTCAATTTTATGTTTTTACATGTATATATATGCTATAAAATCTCTAGTGATGCTTGAAGCATAGTGTACTGGATGCTTAAGAGGCCGAAAAAAAGAAAACTCCCCACAAAAAAAATCAAAGCAGACAAAGGAACACACAGAAAGACGACAGCAATAGAATAAAGAGTATAGATGGATAGATAGAGGAAAAAAGAGAAGTTGGGGATAGCACATAAATTAAGAAGAAAAGCAAGTACGATACTACCACCAGTTACTGCAGTGTGTGTGTGACATGAATATCATTTCACGTTCACAACTCAGAATAAGTGTTGAAATCCCCCAGGAAATAGCTATAAACCCAGGTCGAAGGCACCGCATAGACGACAAATCCTCATGCACAAGTACACTTTGAGAAAAAATTGTGAAAGCAGAATAGTAGTCACATCAAATAAAACTAAATACAGGACTCCAGGATATTATGGCATCACACCTGACCAGATGATACCTTGCATGGGCTACAGTGTACTACTGGGAAAGAACTGAAACTAAAAAAGAATGGTGATTTTGTAACACCATTCCATACAATCATTACATACGTTCGTCATTGTCTGGTCCAAAATAGTTTTGAGAAAGTACAAGAAAAAAATTTGTTCAACCAATGTAACCATATGGCACTGTATGTATCCCATCATCTTCAATAAGCCTTCTACTAGCATGCCATGAGAGCGCCAATTGATTGATTGTTAGTGTGTATAGAACATGATGGTATGACTATATTGCTAACATAAACTCTCATTGTTTGATGATGCATTAACATTTGCTTGTAATCTTCAAATGTAATTTTATTTTAGACTTCAGATGTCTGTATGCCCTTGACTCTCCTAATTATCTTGCTGCCACATTTGTAAGTGTACATCATCGCCCTCAGTCCAACAGACTCGCTAATTATTTCCCTACCGCTCATCATTAAATTTTCCCATGGCCATCTTGTTTGTTGCGGTGTAGCACTGATGTGCGGAGGGTAGCAGTTGTTGGCGAACACTGACATGAAGGTGTGTTCTGTGGCGAGGTCTTCATAATAGTAGTTTGTATGGATGCCATATATCAGGCTGTCAGTATCTGTAATGCGAGAGGGATAGTGTCATTATAGCTGGCCTTCATAATATCATAGTGAAATGCATACATCAGCCGCTTGCTAAGGTCGAGGACTGAAAACCCAGCATAAATCAGCTTATCAAATATGATTTGCTCTTTATCCAGCTTTATCAGAGAAAAATTATCTGTATAGATTGTGCGACTCTTGAATGATGGCTTGTGTATTAATTTCTTGGTTCTTCGTTCAGTACACACCAGTTCCATTACTTTTATCTGCCTCATATTTTCCATCAACTTTCCGAAGGTGGCATTGTTCAATAAATTGAATAAATCCTTCTCGAGAATCATTAGCTGCAGCCTGATGCTTCTTGGTGTTCAAACCAACCAATATATGGTCAAAGCCATGGTCTCTGCTCAAATTACAGTACTCCATGAATTTTTGTTACTTGGAGACCATGTGAAATTACTATTTTGAGGTTGTGATATAATGAGTAATGTCAGATAGAGTAGTGATAAGGTTGGATTATTTTGAGCCAGGGGCACTCATTCACTGGCAAGAACGGTAGGTCATTGTGACACTCATATAGATATTGCAGATAATGAATGTATCCCTGCTACATATATATATCCTATGGCAGCATCATCGTGCATGCTGGTAATATCGATGTCGTGTCGATTTATCTAAAGTTGCAGATGGGGACAGGCAGAGACATTTCCCAACCATATAAATTATTGGCATCTAGATACTAGTGTTAGGCCGATTCCTTTATTGGCATCGTACATGGCAGGTAAATAATAATTGTTTGCCATACAGTGGTGCTGGACACATTGGGCCATGCCTCCTCTTATTCCCTCTTCGATAAATAACTACATATCATAGCTACTCGCTAGAGGATTCTTGTGGCTAAAGCCAGGGACATAAAGTCGTCACCTCTTTCTCAAGTCCGATCGGGAAATATGAATGATGTACATATTCTGGCAAAGTTTCATAGGCTTGAATACTCGATATATATAATTATATATATATACAATCATTTTAATTTAATCTTATTTGTATGTATTATTAAATATAAGGGAATAGACAGAGAGCGAGAGAGAGAGAGACCAGTAGATAAAGGCCACATGTATAAAGTGATGAGGCCCGTGCCATATGGCGTAAGAATACACAACGTACATACAAGTTGATCTTAATCAGGATTTTCGAAAGTGCTCAGTTTACCGTGAACAGCTTATACACATGATCATGACGTACACAAACGACAACCAAAATTATTATGGTCGCCCGATGAGTCAAGAAAGACTTGTGTGTGTGTGTGTGTGTGTGTGTGTGTGTGTGTGTGTGCGCGCGTGTGTGGTGAGTCCTCTCATCGCCCAGATTTTCCGCAAAGGACAAGCATAGTAATAGAGGGAACCCTTAAAAAAATTTAACATAAGCACAATCATCTAGGGTTCGATTTATTACGTAGTCGTTCCTGTAAAAGATACCTAAAATCCGATAAAATTTAAACCCATCATTTCGTTATTTTTTTCTAAATTTGCGCCTTAACAAACTCTGGAACCATACAGTCGATTCAGTTCAATCTTCGACCACTTCAATATATAGTATCAAAAAAAATACGTTTGTGTCGATCAACATTATAATCAGTATACAAATAATGCAGTGGAGAATGGATCGAATGATATTTGACAAAACTGTGGCTGTTAAAATATTTAGAGTCAATAATTTTCTTCTGAAAACATGAAATTAAACTACGCAAACACTGCCTAGTCAGTGGAAGAAAATTTTCATCTGCTCAACCGATTTTCGAAAATACAAAGCTCTACTCTCAAAAATATTATATTTTAAGATATTAGTGACGAAATGCGTTTCCCAAATATTCGAATCGTTAAGTTAGTTTTATTAAGATGCGCGTTTATAGCGTTCCTAATATGGTAGCTGCTTCAATTATATATTTTTAATAATAGAGAAGTAAATTTCCTTGCGAAAATAATACAATTCTGTTTTGGCGTAAACCTGAAACGTGAAAGAATTCCTAACTATTAAATTACCATTATAATTATTTAAAACTCATTAGGCTTTTTGGCAATAGATCATGGCCGCAAAGAGCACTTTTATTTAAAAACTAAGACACTACTTCAAAATTAATGGATTAGTAATGTAATGTTTCAAACATTTGTAGAGGTACTGCAAACAGAATGACGGACAAATATATGTTATTCCTCATATTATAATAATACATAGTTATTCATTAACTGTTTATTAAATAATCTGCAAAAGCTTAACATACACTACGAAAGCCAACTATGGTCTCAAATCATCAAACGTTCAACTAAGAGATTAGAAATTTCCTGTGAAGTTTATAAAGATAACTGTGTATTTACTGTTTCAGCTTTGAGGATTAAAAAATACAGATAACTCTAGTGTTAATCTTTCTACGGAGACAGCACAAATATTTAAAAGATCTGTCTCTTGTACAGAATACACTACATAAATATGAGAACAACGCAAATTTTCTTTCATACAGCCGCCTTCAGATAATTAGCATCAAACAAACAATGGAACAATTTCCAGGTAATCTAATACACTCAAAGAACACAAGATCTTCTGAAAACCTAAACTATACAACAAAAAAATTACCAGAATAATTAACAATATAAGTAAATCGAGCATCTCTTTACTTTACAATAATAGGATTTTAATTCATTCACACGCATTAAACCCGCTTAATTATCCTTCACGCAAATAAAATAGCTCGGGCAATTAAAAATAACGCTTATTTACTAGGAGTAATTACGGGAGAGCGAACGAACTAGTGATGAGAGCTAATAAAAAATTTGGTCACCTCCGTTTTCAATTAAGGGTATTGTTAAACGAATAATTTAGATTCCTAACTTTTCCAGCGTTAAATTATTTGGTTCTGAAAACTTCCAAAGTTAGTTCCGCTCACTACAATGAAAATCAGGTCTGGCTGGGCACTGAAAAACGTATATGATTATACAAATAGAGAAATAAATAACAACACATCACATGTTTAATTCAGTATAGTGGAAAGTGGAGTGCAGAGTTATGGGCGGCTCTTAACATCTAGGTCTTGAGAACCGACAGGGGTGAAGCGAGGTGAGTACGGAACATCACCGGAATGCAAGGGCGAGGGGAAACGGGAGATCCCCGAGAAAACCCGCCGACCAGCGACATCGTCCGGGACGATTCCCACGTGCAAAAATCCTGGAGCGACCCCGCCGGAAATCGAACCCGATTCGCCTAGGTGGAAGGCGGGTCGTCTGACCGCTACATCACCGCGGCCCCTAACATACTGTTGGTGTTCCGAGGACAACTTCCGAAAGGGCTCGAGAAATTTCTGAGTTCCGAATTGATAACGTGGTGGTTTGTGACACACTCTAGATACCCTGCATAACCATGCAATGAGAAAATAAAAAAGGTAGATAGGTAATTGGGCTTAACGTCTCGTCGACAGCGAGGTCATTAAAGACGGGGCAAGTTACACAGGGAAGAGCGATTAGGGAAGGATTGGGAAGGAATCGGCTATGGCCTTTGTTAGGGACCCATCCCAGCATTATCCTGGAGTGATGTCGGAAAACCATGGAAAACTGAAATCAGGATGGCCGGACCGGGAATCGAACCCGGATCCTCCCCTCCCGAACGCGAGTCCAGTTGAGTTGCCACTGCGCCACCTCACTCGGTGTGAAAATAAAAAATTCGACAATTCACCTTTTGGTTTATGAGTTCTACGTGAAGTTGGGCTGAAGTCAACTCACTTCTGGCAGCGCATAAAACGTTAGAAAATTTGCTCACTCCGTTATATACACTATCTACCAAAAAGTAATTGGGCACCCGTGAAGATGGGTAATTCAGTACGTCAGTTGACTTGTGTTTCACGGCCTTCGGCTTAGGACCGCTGGTGTTTGTCCGTGGTAGCATGAACACAGAGGCCTATTGTAACATTCTGGATAATGAAATGCTCCCAACATTGTGGCGTTTTTACGGAGTGGACCCGTGTTACTTTCAGGATGACAATGCCAGGTGCCATGTTTCAAGGGCTACTATGCAGTGGTACGCCGACAACAATGTTCGCCGATTGGACTGGCCCGCCCAGAGCCCCGACCTCAACCCTATAGAACATCTTTGGGACGAATTGGATCGCCGGGCGAGGGCTCGTCAGGAGTGGCCAAAATCCATTGCTCAACTTATGGAATGGTTGCAAGAGGAATGGCGATGAATCCCCGTGGATGTCCTGCAAACACCCGTAGAGAGCATGCCAGGCAGGGTGGCTGTTGTTATAGCCGCAAGAGGTGGCCCTACGAGATTCTAACGGGGTGACAACCACCGAGCAAACATTGTGGACAGGTGCTCAATTACTTTTTGGTAGATAGTGTACATAATATAAAGAATGGGGCGGAATTCGACCGAAAAACTTTGAACATGCACGGTGCAAACTCAAGTTCGTTCTCGTATCGTGGTCGTGGCTGCGGTGTATGAGCGGTTAGACTGCTCGCCTCTTACCCAAGCGAACCGGTATCCAATCCCCGGACGGTTCGCTACAGATTTTCCGCAAGTGGGAATCGTGTCGTAGATGTCGCCCGTCGGCGGGTTTTCTCGGGGATCTCCCGTTTTCCTAGCCCCTTCGTTCCAGCGCTGTTCCATACTCCCCACACTTCGCCCCGTTGGCTCTCAAGACATAGCTGTTAAAAGCCGCTCAGATCTCTTCACTCCTATCGTGGTCGTACACACGATTGAAAGAAGCAACGTTTATTTCAGTCGTGTTATTAATCACAAATTATGGTGTCAGAATGGACTTTGAAGCTTGGTATTACCCGTTATGTTTGGTTTTCAAAAGATGTGCCATAACTTTATTTCCAATCAAATAACTAAATATCGTATGTATCTTAATAGCACGTTTACATTTGCCTAATACCTTCAAATACTGTCGCCAAATATTATCCATGCGTTTTCTCGTAACTTTGAAACCGTAGTAACCAACTGATAATTAAAAAATGATGCTACGCTAATTACGTTATCATTATTTGACAATTTTTTTAGAACTAATGTTTGTTATACAGTGTAATGTATACCGGATTATTCAAAACAGCTCCGACAACGCTTAGTATGTTGTGTGCGACGGCAAACAGATCAAGGCTTGGATGCTGCGGAGCCTGTTCCATGGCCACCGCGGTCGCCAGACCTCACATCTCTCGATAATTTCCTTTGAGGTACTATGAAGGGTACGGTGTGTGAGACTCCTGTGCCATCAGAGGAGGTCCTTATCACACGAATCCAAGCAGCGATTGGGCCGACTTCCCGGGGCTCGGTCGGTTGGTGTGCAACCTCTCTGTGGTGTGAGGGGTTCTGGGTTCGATTTCCTAGGCAAGGCATAGGGGTTAGTTTAATTTAGGTCGTAAATTAGTTGTTAAGTCGTACCCTGATAAACCTTCAGGTATAACACCACGGGACGTTAATGAGCCCTTTCCAATCCACGCAGCAATTTAACTGCTTTGCACAGAACCACATGTCGCATCTTGGGAAGAAGAGAGCCACGAGTGCAAAAATTTCATGAATTTAAATAGCAATGCCATCTTATAGAGAAAAAAAAATCTCTATATGTTTCTATAGGGTCATGTGGGGTAGGTAATATTTTGGAGGCAGGGCGTAATTGTGTCCGTATGGTACTAATTTAATTCAATGTTACCTAGTAATTCTATACGGCCATATCTCCTTTATGGCCATATTCCATGCCGATGCTTTTCAATTTTTTGTATTTCTATCCAGCCACATCTGCGTTTGTTACAATTCAGAGAAAATGAAAAGTATATCTAATCTCATGACATTGGTATACCTGACCAAAGCATTACTTTCGTTGTAGTGGTATATTTAATTCCATTATATTCGCACACTTGGCAAATGTACCGGTGTTCTCTATCTCTTTTTGTTTTAGTAAAGTTGTGTTTGTTACGTTGTTACGTAGAGTCGTAATAAGCCTAAGTGTAGCTGCTAAGAACGCACTATGTACAAATTAATAACTCAACATACGAAAGCATTATTTGCATACGTAAAGAACAGGAAAAACACGTACCTTACAAACGTAAGGTCTCGTCGTATAATTCCACTATAGTCAACATGGGCACTGGCACTCGACATTGCTTCATTTGGCTCGAGGGCCAAGGTAAACGTAGTCCTAATGAAATTGGTTCCTGTCTAAATACCTTTCTGAAGGGAAATAGTGTTCGAAATCCCATTGTTTTTATTCCGATAACTATTCAGGGCAATATAAAAATAAGTTGATTGTTTTATTATATATGCACGCCCTCGTTGAAAAGCAGAAGAAACGTACATTGAAAGGAGGGCCCATTCATGGTCCCGATCAGTGGCCACCAGTCGTGCATTGTGCTAATTGAAATTAATTAAATGGACGCAGCTAATACGTATAACTTGAAACAATTGTGCACCTCCTTTGGATCGAACTTCTGCATGAATGAAAATGGTGTAAAGGTATTGAGGATTGAAATAAATGAAATAACAGTTGAGGCGGAAGAACTCAATATAATTAAATACAAAGTAATCTATGAGGCTAATGAATACAGCATCATAAATGTTCATCGCTAAAAAAGAGTATGACATTCAGGGACTCGTGAACTGCCTCCTGCATACACTCAAGTCACAGGAATCTTCTCCTCCTTTGTGAAACAAACCATATAAAGTTATAGTACCGCGATTTCTTTAAAAGCCTTCGTGTTTGTGCCGGCCTAGAGGAAGGAAGTGCACATTAAGTGCGAAACAACATTACTTCAAAATATTATATGTTTTAATATTGATGCAGGTATTAAAATAATGTTTTGAATATGATATGAATTTAGACTGAAATGTGATGTATAATATTTATATTAATGTTAGTAATACTATTTAATAATCTTCCAGTTTTTCCAACTAAAGTATTATGTTCATTTAGTCTAAAACATGCTAGTTTTTGTGAAATATATTTGATTATAATGCAACTACTTGAGACTCAGTTATATTTCAATATGGCCACAAGTGAAAAAAAGATATTCATGATTGAATATATCACACATTATCTAAAGACGTAATGTGGTTTACAAAGAGATCTCAATAATGTGCCCATACTCAACTAATTGTAATAGTATACTACAAATAAACATTTCCAGAAATGTTTCAATATTAAAATATAAATACGTTAAAAGCACCAATTTTGCACTTATGGCCGTCTTCTTCCCAAGGGTGCGATGTGTGTCAGTCTCTGCATCGCCCATGTAATCTCGGTAATCAGGTAGGAAGTCGACAACTCGAACCCCATTTTTAATTTACGGTATGATGTGATGTTCTTATTTGGTTGGTGATGCTTCGTGACACGATGTGGGACCCTATCTGAAGCGCTGTCATGCTTCGATGCCCTACAGCGCCCAAAATGTCCTTCTCCGGACATGGTTCCCCTCTTCGAAAATTATCTGTTTGCCGTCCCGCATAACTTACCAAGCGTTTTCGACGTTGTTTTTAACCACCCGGTACGGTCAGAAAGGTATGATTGTAGTATCAAAATTAATGTCCCTAAGCAACTGAAATAATCTAGACACCAGTAATTCAACATGCTGTGTGAGGTCGAGTATTAAGAGGAGTATGCACTTAAACATTTTCTGTGAAATCGTCATTTACGCGCAAACGCATATCTCGGTAAATAAAAGTAATGGAAATATACTTTTTGCCAGAAAGGATAAAAAAAACTATCGCCTATAGCCCTATATTTTTACTTTTGTCATATTTAATGCATTCTTGGAGAAATTCGTAAAAGTGGTCAAATATCGCATTTTTAAAGCTTGCCAATGCAGTTTCCTTAAAAGGCAAGAGAAAGGTACAGAGATACGGGTGTAGATTAATCTGCGGTCTTTCATCGCGTGTAATAAACCCCCACTGTTACAGATATAATTCGCACAGTACAGCGTTACGACGGAAACACTGCACGCCTTGCTCGTAGGAGCGATATGACACTAGGCGTGCGTGGTAGTGTCTCCCGTATCGCTCACTCGTTCCATGACCTTGGACGCGCAACTAAGTAATGCCCTTAAAATACTTATTCACGTCGAAATTGCGGCGGGACATTTTGAAAGTCGATGAATTTGTGTAACTCTTCCCAAGGTCAGGATCGGGTAAGCGCTGTCCAGAGTGGCTAGGGTGGAGGGGAGGGGGAGCGAATCCAGACGCCGCTGGAGCCACTGCCTGTACTTTCCAGCTCCAGTACACGTGTGATTTATTTCCCCGGGCCGGCACATGCGGATGCAGAACCCCGCCCACGTCCTGTGACAAGGGGGGTGTGGGCAGTGGTAACCTCCAGTTTGCGGCAGCGCCCCCTGGAAACCCCAACTGGAACTCTCCAGCTCCAGCGAGTGACCGGTCGTCTCATTCGTCACGACGGGGGGAAAATTGGAATCCCCTGGAGTGTTTCACTTCCAGTCTGGGCGGCAGCATGGGCCTGGCAGTTGGAGCCACTGGCAGGAGGACGCAGAGGGGGTTGGGGACGAGGTAAATACGAATGCATGTCCTCCACTGCCGTGATGGATCGCGATGTGAACGAATCTCATTTGCCTCCTCTAACTCTCGAGCACAGGGCCGCCGCGAATTATTTCTGCATTACCACGGTCATCCCCAATCGTTCTGCGATGCCCTTCTGCTTTATAAAACCCAAATTTTAAAAATATTCATATTTACTTTAGCATTTACACGAAGCTGATATAGTATATTCAAAATAAAGTGAGCATTATTTGTAGCCCTCTCATTTGGAATAATAGTCAATAAATATGTTTGTATTGTAGGCTTAGAAATAACTTTAGAGTCTAGTGAAATATATACACTATGTTTATTACTTACATGGCAATATTTATTTTGAAAAAGTGGCGTGATGATATAAAATGATTGGTAGGAAAAAAGTAACTAGGGCCTCAAAAGTGCTCACTTTACCGTGAACAGCCTGTATTATATGCACATACACACACGTTACACAGGGTAGAAATGAACTCAACCGACAAAAGTTCGACAAGTGCTTCCTCATCACAAATATGTCGAAAATAAATTTACGACCTTTAGTCGGAGTCTATTCCAGAAGGGTGTAACCACGCTTGACCTTGAAGAATACGTTTATTGCTCGTAATACAACCAAAATGAGATACAAATATCTGAGTTTCTGGTTAACTCATTAACTAACGACGAAGCTCGAACCACAAAAAAAAATTGTTGCGGGTATTAATCTCCTGCCATAAAAACGGATAGGCGGATAAACTGTGTGACATTTTTGGGTAGTTCCCTGGTGATTAATAATCGACCATACATGTTAGAAAGGCTCGTCTTGAGCTTTAACATTACATTCCATCGTTTTCGAGTAATTAATGAATAATGAATTGCAACAATTGCAGTGTTATATCATAATACATTAATTTATCGAAAATGGTGGAGTTTAGGGTAAAAACAAAGACGGCTTTTTAATTTACCACGTTTGGTAGATTACTAAGCCGCAGGAAGAAACAAAAAATATCGGTCAGTTGCACTTTTTTTAATGCACAAATGGAATTCCAACCCATCCGTTTTTATGGAAGGGTGTTCATAACCGCACGCAATTTTCTTATGGTTTGAAAATCGTTGTTCAATAATTTGCTATCCAGAAAATCATAGCTTGGTCTTTGATTCTGGCTGTGTTACTATAATCCAATTCGCGGTTACTTCACCCTTTTCTGAAGCACTACTAAAGTTCTACTTCCATGATATTCCTCCGCCTCATATGCAAAACCATGCTTAACTAAGTCTAGAAAATTCACTACAGGATGACGCGCCGAATCCATGCGCACCCAGTTGTAATGATAGTTTCTATGAGAACTATTTCATACAAGGTGCTACCAACACAACGTGTTTTCTCGATGTTTTCCTTCGTATTTATTTTTAACGAATAATTCAAATTTATACATAAAATGAATGTAAGACTTCAATTTAAGGGAAAATAAGATACTTCCAGGTAAAAATAGTAATAAAACGCTTGTGATACATGGCTTCTTTAGGAAATAACTATTCACGTCATATATGGGGAGATTTTTCAGAGGTTGGATGCAAAAAGTGTTAAGAAACCGCAAATAATAGACTATAGCAATAAACGTCAGTTTCAGATACACTTTGAAGAGTGGTTAAACAGTTCCGGAATAGACTTCCGCTATGGGTCGTAAATATATTTTTGACCTATTTTTTATGAGGAATCACCCGCGGAACTTTGTCAGTCGTGTTCATCTCCATCCTGTGCGTGTGTGTGTATGTATATATATATATGTGTGTGTGTGTGTATGTGTGGTGTGTGTGTATCTTGATGTAATGCACAGAGCGTAGCAAAAGAACAAAATAAAGTTCTCTTTGTTACAGTTACAGAAGTAAATATGATTTTCCAAAATTTGCTCCAAAGTAACCTGTAAACACCAAAAACAGTTCGGCTCACGGCACGTGAAGTCTTTCGTGCCTCGGTCTGTGTGAGCGCTCCAAGACTGCGCGACAAATGATGCTGCAGCTAATTAATTAACTTGCTAATCAAACTCACTAGGTACTCTCTCGTCTCATGGCCGAGATCTTGCTGTGTCACCTTCGAACCCAAAGTTCCAAGTTCGAATCCCGGGTGGATTCTGAATGTAAGCCACCGCAAATTAACAGTGCTTGTTATTTCAATACGCGAAAATAATTGTATTATTTTTAATACATTTTATAAACACAAGTTTATATGAAAATAGTTAACAAATATTTTGTGCAAAATTTATTTATTCATAAATATTTCTGATTACTTTGTGGTTATTTTTAACACCATAGAATTCAATTTAAAGTACACCGCACAAAAAAGAACATGTTTATGTCTTTGAGAAAAGAATTTCTCGAACAGACGCATTCTCCAAAACTCCTTGTTGAAACAGAAATTTCACAAATTCTTTTGTTAGTCAACATTCTCATGACGATGGTACCTTATTTGAAGAAGGAGAAGAAGAAGAAGAGAAAAAAAACATACTACGGCCTATTGATTCAGAGATATCTAGCGGAGACGTTAGTATATAAAACTGACAAAAATTTCGGTTCAGATTTACAACTGCTTCAGACACATACCATAATCACGTAGAAATTGTTTCCAATCTTTCCATGCTCTAGCAGTAAGAACTAAAGTAGTATTAAATAAATAATTGTTTAGAACAAATATACATTTTCAACGTCTTAAAATATGATAAATAATACGTGGAAGATAAAATAGAAGTAGTATTAACAGTTTTCAGAGGATTTCCGGTGCTTAGACAAAGGCCAGAGGAAAAGTGTCATGAAAAACATTCCTCAAGTTTCTCAGAGCTGTGGTGATTCCCGAACTAATTTATGTCTCAGAATTTTGGGCAGAAAGGAGGAAAGATTTTGTACTAATATAAACGTCAGCGATAGAATTCCTCAGAGTAGTAAAGGGATGTAAAAAAGAGTAAAAGTCTACGAACTGAAAACATTACGAAAGGGTTTCAAGCGCAGCCATTAACAGGAAAGGTTTTAGAGTGAGATGGACCCCCCGCGTTTTTGCGAAATAGTTTTTTGCGCGAATACGCGTATCTCGGTAAATAATTGTTCTGCGAATACGAATTTTTGTCAAAAAAGATTTTAAAAAGAATTATCTGAAATCAAGAAATTTTTGGAGAAAAAAATTCGTGAAAATGGTCATCGCATTTTTCAAGTTTGCCTATGCAGTTTCATTAAGCGGCAAGAGAAAAGTACAAAAATGCGGGCGTAGTTTAATCTGCGGGCTTTCATCGCGGGTAATAAAACTCCACTCTTACAAGATCTAATTTACACAGTACATCGCCACGGCGGAAATACTGCACGACATGCGCGCAGGAGCGATGACCCTGAAAGTGAACCAAATTTTTACACGCCTACAAACTGGCGCTATTACCTGTCGTATTTATATACCCAACGCACTCAAAATTTTACGATTTGCGATAGATAACGCACCTGTATTTTCAGTTTCCTAATTACTTAATTGTTTGAAGTTACAGTTCGTTTGTGAAAACTTAAAGCATTTTACGTCCCATATGTGAGGGGCCTAAACAACCTAACAGCAACAGGAGCGAATATTTTCGTGTTATAGTCAAGAACGCCCTGTGTAGTACAGATATTTATTCGCCCTCTACAACCGAAGCTTAGATAGTACGAACAGCTTCCGTATAGTTAGTTATCACTTCATTTCATTTCAGTATTGACATTTTTCCGCGCGTTAACCGCTAATTGCCGAAAAATATTTGCTAATTTACGTAAATGTTAACAGTTGTAAGTCCTGGCACTTTCCCGTAACTTACCCTAACAACGTAGGCAAGCCGAAAGAGTTTCGTGCGCTGGTAAAGAATCGAACCTCGTGACAAACAGGCAACATGTCAAACGTAAAGTAAAATGCGACCATTAGAAATACACGAAGTTCCGATAAAACTCGAAGGACACGTTCCAGAAACCTTTGAAACCCTTTACTTCAAAAATCTGTCTAATTTTGATTTGACTTGATTGAGCTTGTTAGTGCGCTCGTGTTTACTACGAAAGACAATGCAAGGAGCATATGTACACCACTTATGACAATTAAGAGAATGCGCATTTCATGTCAGCACAAATAACGCCCAAACTAAAGACACGAGGCACTAAACACATCATTATTCAGGTTGTTTAAATAAATATTCCCTCCAACTCGGTCCTTCCGACATAATGACGACTGTAAGATTCCTTGGAGTATTAATGACGACCGGAAAATTTTCTCCTCAATTTGTATAAATGAATCGCCGAGGGAAACACAACTGCCGCTTAAAACTTCAATAAAGGTTTCTTCCCTTAAACTATGGCCGTATCAAACACCCGTATTACCTGCGGTGATGAGTATCACGTTTCACCGAACAAATTTATATCTCATAAATGGCTGCGAGAATCTAGTTTTAAAGTCCCGTAGTCTTAAAAAGAAATAACAACTCAGCCGTGGCCTCCAAATACTTTCCCTCTGCTTCTCGCTTTCATTTCGTACAACTTTTCAAGTGATCAGAATGCAAATAGGTTAAATCAAAATGTTGATTAGTTCACTCTTCTAACAACTTGAATGTATCCAAAGCAAGGGTATTTCCTTTGTACTGCACGGGCCAATAGAAGGTAAGAACAAATTTATTTTTGAAGCGTTTAGGCCTATACAGGATACATTCAGGCGAGTTTTTAATGTAAACCTTTACAAATGTGAAACATTTACATGTATGGGAGAACATTTCCTCATAATGAAAATTTAAGGATCACACACAATATTCTAATTTTTTTTTCTCTGTACGCTTACTGCTTGGTAAATTATATTATACAAATAAATTTTTTGTCCTTTACATACGTTTAAAGTGATTGTAAGAACTTATTTAATCCATTCTGCTCAAAAATTGCTAGAGTTAAAAATTTGTATAAATAATAAATGCAAGGATAATATTTTATAAAAGTCTGTTTGGATAACCTATGTTGTGCATAATATTCGATTTCTACGTCTATCAAATGGTTTCGCCTAGAAGTAATTTTCATTGCACTTTGTAAATCGAAGTCTGAATGCTGGGTTATAGCAAGGATTTGTGATAACTTACTTCTACGTGAGAAACATATCGCAAATATGAGTGTTCTTGAATTTTATATTACTGGACTGAATTGGGTAACGGCCTGGTTTAATAAGTCTGTAAAATGTTGTTGTAGAATGTTTGGTTTCATTCTTGTCTCCTGTTACGAAGTGGAAAGTAGCACAGGATGGGAACGAAAAATATTTTACAGTTTAGATTAATGTGGATGGAAGAAGGACAAAGGTAGGAATTATTCATTCATAAACACACGTCCGAAAATGCAGGAGTTCGTTATGATAGCACATAACAGGGAAGAATGCAGAAGTGAAACTGTATGGCTTTTTTTTTTTTTAGGCGTGAGCGTACCCATGCACTGATTGGGTCCGCGGGGCTCCGTAACAAACATTGTATCTTATTGGCTACTGCGTGCAGAAGAAAATTCCCAGTCGGCTGGGCTTCCTGCTGGCAAGTGGACTACAAACGGCGTTCCGACATGTTCCAGGCCAGTGAAGCCATCTCCCTTGCGCGTGCGAGTGTATTTCGCTGCATAAGTGACGGTTCGAACCTTTCATGGGGCCGCGGTGATGCAGCGGCTAGGGCACCCACATCCCACCGAGGCGAAGCGGTTTTGATTCCCGGCGGGGTCGCTCCTGGATTTACGCACGTGGGGATTGTGCCGGATGATGCAGCTGGACGGTGGGTTTTCTCGGGGTTCTCCCGTTTATCCCTACTTTGCACTCCAGTGCTGCTTCATATTCGCCTCGCATCACCCCCACTTCTTCTATGGCAATAGTGTCGTCGGAAATACGTGATTCACTCCTGTAAATAGGCAACTGTTACCAGCAATAATGCCATGTTGTTTGCATACCTTGCAGGCACCAGCAGCTGCCAGTACACTAGAAAGGAGCGTTTTTTTTTTTTTAACGTAACAGTTATAATAAACTTTTACTATTTGGTAACGAATTACATGAGTAACACGATTGTTTACACAGTTATTTTTCGTAAGTCTTGGACAGCCTCACTTAAACCAACGCTTGACTACTGCGCATGCGTTAACGTTATTTCTTGAAACGCCAAGCATTAACAGTGAACAACGTAATCGTTATTCCACGAAAAAAAATGTTTGACAGGAGACAAAAGTTTAACCGTAATCAGTTACAAAAATAATATGTTACGGGAACATGTTACCTACTTGGAACTGGAACGATGGAGCTCGTTACTTCAAAGTAACTGTTTGGTCCTTCCCTAGAGTTCACCAAAATTGCATGATCACGCTCATTTCGGCAGCTGGAACAAACGTTCAGTGCACAGACACCTGCCGACCGGGTTGCAGATACAGACACTTTGCAGCTGTGTAAATGCCACCGTTTGTGCCACACGCGTGCCGAAGTCCACAGCAATTGGGCAGAAATGCACTTCACTCTGTGTGGCAGCTAACACTTAACTTGCCTGCGGTCTGAACGTTTACAACTTTCCCCCCTGTGTCCGGTGCTGCCCTGCCGCGACACAGAGGACAAGAGCTGGTCACGATCGAGTGAGCACTTTTGAAAACAAACCTAGAAAAAAGTCACTGCTCCTACCTGCACATATTTTAACTGGAGCGCTGAGTGATATGCGCCCATTAAAGCAGGTAACAATGGAGGGAAAGTAGTTCCATATTTCCAACGTCGAATAAAAATTGTTTGGTAACAATGTGCGTTAACTTGAATAATTTATTTCGTATCGTGTTTTTTTTGTAATGCCTATAAGGGTAAACATTTGCAGGTTAAAAAAATCGGCCTATTTACTTTTCTAATAATTTCACAGTTTCACTTGACCGACGTGTGAATAAAATGATGAGGCCCATGGCAGTGTTAATTTTACATAACGCGAAAGAATACACAAAGTGTATACAACTATATCTTAAGCAGGGCTTTTAAAAGTGCTCTTTTTACCGCGGACAGCGTATACTAGTGTTAATGGTAGTAGTGACAATTTATAATGTTAATAGAAGTAGCAGTAACAATATTAGTAGTTTTCGAAATGGTAATAGTAGTAGTTATAAAACGGAATCAAACTTTACACGTGCATAAATACAAAAAACACGTAGAGTTGTTCATGGAACAGTAAATAGGTAGACCTGGCGCTGGTCATGCTTTGTTTTGGTTGGTTACACCATGGACAAATGTATGAACTTTATGTTAATTTCTTTCACGTCTTCTCTTATACGTCAATTTCGGTGTCGCCATTAACTTAAAGCAATTTCGCTATCGCCATTAACTGGGGAAGAACCAGAATCAACGGAATGATCAAACGACCAGAATTATGATGAGTTTAATGCCTCGCGTCTAAAGCCTGGACGTCATTTGGTCAGACGTTGTTGGGCATACGATGTGGGAATCCGTGTTTTTTGAATGTTTATAACACGTGCGTGGAGCACTCGGAGAAAAAAACGCGAGGTCATGGCGCAGGGCAAGATCAGCGGTGCTTCAAGACACTTTGACATATCCGCAGCCAAAGTTTTCTCCCTGTCCGGAGCGAGTATGCGGCAACAGCGGTGTTCGGAAAACAAGTCTGAAAAATTTGATCTCGAATTGCAAAGCATCCAGTAAGCTTTAAAATGCTGTTCCAATGATACATACTACACAAACTGTGGTAGTCTATGTTTGTAAAAATAATGCAAAGGAGAGCTTCCAATAACCACTGAGGACATCAAAAATTTTCGATTACTTTAATTATTATTAGTAATGCCCAAATGTATTTTGCAGGAGATAATATTTTTTTTAATTCTCTATAAAGATTCAAACTTACGGCACATCTTGCATCCGAGTCATCTGGCATTCGGATAAACAAGGTAGGTTCGTAAACTGGCTGGTCTGTACGTGACTGTAGGCAGTCACGTACCAAAGCATCCACGGAATTATTGGATGTACGAAGTAGTACTTTAATTCGAGATCGTTGGAAGAGAACGGTATTAACTTGCTCTGCCTTGGGAAATCTACTGGTCGAAAAACTTAAGTGAAACTCCGGGGAAAATGTGAAAAATCTCTCTTTGGTCCCCCCCCCCCCCTAACCCTTCCCAATCCCAAACCGTCGCTGTGACAAAACATTTACAAGCCATCACATTCAACTGAAGATTTTTTTTTTACAGTGATAAGAGTTAATGAGAGCAGAAAAAAAAAATTCCGTGATAAGACATATTGTCAATTTCATGTAATTGGGGTAAATTTTGACAGTTATAGAAAAGTAGCACGGCCACGATGTATCCTTCCACCGCAGCTGTTTTGTCACTGAGGAAAATGACGTCTGTAAACAAATGTTTTGAGTCCAATGCACACTTGCATTTTCCTCCTTCGCCGTGTTCCATGTAATGGCAGGCTCTGGAAATCTGACGGTAGCTAACTTCCGTCCAGTAATTAATGTAGGATATTACAGCTAGGTTGGCATTCCAACTTATTTTATTTTTGTAACTACCGAGTTAAATTTGTTGGGTTTCTGTTTATTTATTTCGAGGAGAAAAGGAAACTTATTTAGGGGGAAGGGGGGAGCTTTAGTTTTACGTCCTTCGTGAGACGGCATTATGTTGATGTTCTTACGAGTGTGTGGCGTTTTAAGTTGCATATTGTTTTGATGGAGCAGTGGGAAATTTCGCTCGTATGGAAAAAAAAAACATTTAAATTATTTAACTTCAAAATTTTAACTTTAATGAAAAACAAAACGACGTCGCTGTTCGTATTCGTACAGATGCAGCAATATATACACGCACACACTTTAACCGGCGTTTACCTTTAAACTCGTTGAATTTACGATATAGACAAATAAACAAATATTATTCACTCACCACAAAAGTGTGCGAAGTGCGGCTTTTTCAGGCCACGTGCGTTTCAGCAATTGTGTAAACAATTTACAAATACATTTTAATAACACGCAAACTTACTGTTTGTAAAATTTGCAAACCTCTTGAACACGTTTTTTTTTTCTATGGCAATCCTTGTCAAGTTTACTTCACTAAAATCACGTTTGTTTATCACTAACATTAGATAATTTATTTGCCAGAATCATTCAGAAAAGCCAACACTGCGCACTTTTCCTGATACAAAGAAACTTAAACTAAGATATGTAAAGTATATTCGTGTCATTTCGTTGTCGAAAGCGCTAAGGAAAATACCGGAAGGGACGCGGTAAACATGTGCCGATAATGTTGCAGTTCACTCAAGAAAACGCACTACAGCGGTACCTACAACAAACTATGTTTGAAAAAAGCAAAGAAAAAATAATTAACTACTGATTAAATATTCCGACAATACCAACGAGATGTTCGTATAATAAACACGGTGAGAAAAAAACACACGTCAACGGCTATTCACTGGGCTGGAAACTGGAAATATAAACATGGCTAGCCATTGGCTGGAAACTGGAAATATAAACATGGTTGGCCATTGGCTGGAAACGTTTACTGTTCGTACGTGTCGACATACGCTGTCATAAATGTTAAACATGTTTTTAAAGTTCTGTCACTAATAGCCAAGAAAACGTAATATTGCTTTAAAAACATAATTTTAACCATAAATTTTGTAAGTATAAAAAAGATTTTAAATTACAGCTTTCAGTTCTGAGTACTATTTTCTTCCAAAGCCTTGATAAAAATAGCTAACTTAACAATACGGATTCCTGCAGCAGTCCATCAGCTGACACAATACTGTACGAACGAGAGCATTTACTGTTTACATAGAGTGTAGGTTGGTCACATTGTCTGTCAGATTTTTACCCCACTTATATGGAATGGGCAATGCCAGCGGAATCGAAGAAGTGGTGTGAAGTAAGGGAAAATACACTAATTATCATCGGGTTGTTCGTGATGATACGAATGCGTCTATTCAACTCTCCGCCCCTCCAAACACTCCCACGGCCTGCCAAGGCAATGCGCGCCAGAGTGAAGGCGAATACACCACTCAGTGGCGAGAAGGCTTTAGATAAGTTTGTATAGCAGAACTCGTTGCTACCGAAATACATGTTTCGTAACGAGCTGGTATTGGAAAGTTTAAATTATTTTCTTGGAGAAAACATATTATTAGGTTACAACTCCTGCTTACCAAACAACTGTTCTAACGCCGCATCTTTAGAGAGTTATAACGCGATTGTCTTGTTAAAAAATAACTTCTCTGGTTTCATGGATAGTAAAGGCCCCCTCCCGAAATAAATAAATTAATAACTTTATTTTTTCTGTAATCCGAGTATTACGTCCCCTTCCTTCCCAAATTATTCGGGCTACTTTTCGTTTGTACTTTCTATTCTATCGCTATTTAATTTTTCAAATAATATTATAGTGTGTTAACTCAAAAATAATATATGTATAAACTACAATGCAACACACAATACATTAACCATTGTTGGAGAAAATATAAAGGCATCACGTCAAAGACAGAAAACTTATTTCACTATTTTGTCACCCGGAATTCTTATTTCGAAAACACTGTAGCTTTAACAACTAAATATGCAGTAACAACATCCCCTGATGTTTTTTTTTATTGTATTGGAACTTTACTAATCGCTTGGTAAAGTTTTGCTCGCTCAAAGAAATCGCAGCAAAAATTTCTATAACTGCAACAACACGAAACAGCTAATAAACCGTGACGAACCACTCCTGGTAAAGTGACTTTTCAGAAATGTAAATCGTGTATCATTATTTTTTTTTTGCAGCTCTGTACGATTTAAAAACAGTCGTAGGTGTTTCAACTCCGTCTCTAGTCCGTGACACCTATAATTCCCTCTTCGCCGTCACGCAATAAACCTTTTACCTTCGTTCTGCAACTGCATTCTTTTGTCACTTCGAACATCATTAATAATATTGCAAACCGTTAAAAAAAATAATAACCTCTAAAGTGGTGATACATTTTTTTATTCTAAACGTGCTGTTTCCCGTACACCCGACTCCTTGTACAAGCCATCAGTAAACATAGCCATATGGTCCAAATATTTTACAGCGATCGTTGTAGAGAAGTAATAAAACTGGACTCGCCTTTATTAGCTGCACAAATTTGTATTTGCCACAAGGACTTCCGTAGGAGGCGCATGCATGAAAATAATTTTCTTTGTTTAGTTTTATATTTTATGTTCCACAAAAAAAAACGACTGCAAAATGTTGGGAAATTAAAAAAAATACTGTTCAAGGAACATTCTGAAACAAACATTCCTAAAATTTCTCTTATAAACCCGTGGTGTCACATTTCGATGGTAGATCACGCCACACGTTCTCGTAGAGCGTGTTTGAAACCCGTGGGATGACGTCAGCGACTCTCGATGTGCAGTTTATAAATATTAGTTTTTTTTTTTTTTTTTTTTTTAATAGGGATTGGAACGGGGATATTTTATGCAGCAAAACCAGCCTTCGTTTCCATTTGCACGACTGGTAACACTTAATCATCAGCATTAGAGTTAAGCTTGTACAGTATGTATGTATATCCGTTCGTGTAACACGAGGTCACGTTATTTAATCATACTTCTCGGCGTATTACACTTTCGTGCCGGACAAGTCTATAAAGCTTTGCTTGTTTCAGTAATCTAATATTATTTTTATTTTTATTTCCGAGGTACAATCGAGCCAATTTTCTTTCTTTCCCCCGCGCTTTTATCGTCCAAGACGCAACGTGGCTTTCTTTATCGTGGACGAAATTAGTATATACAAAATATTCTCGTCTGTTACAGCGGTTTCGTTTGGGAGGTAATTACATTTTGAAAAATCGGCTAGGAAAGATATGCAAAAATTGTTGCGCCAAGTTGTAATCACGTGTGTTACCCTCCCTCGAACACGAAAAAGTAATCAGCATTTAGTTTAGAAATATCGGAACTTTTAGAAATGAAACAAAACACATTCGCACAATTTATCAGTAAACGAATATAATCAATCTCTAAAAAGGTGATTGTATGTAGCACTCCCAATCAAACTCGAAACACAGGTTATCACTCACACATCGCAGTGAATATCGTAGCGCTGAATATTAGCTAAGATTTGAAGACGGATTGTTAATAAACAGTTGCAAATATATCTAAAAGGTCCGATGCTGTAACACACTTACCAGTTCCGTTTTCGAGAAAATAGCCCCCACAGTTATGGGTGACCATCCCATATTTTCGAGGTAGGAAAATTGAGGGGCGTTTGTGACACGTGCCCCATGCCCCCTTAAAGAGGAGACATTTCCGATTTTGTGTATTTGCGTATATTCCCACACAATTTATTTTCCAGAATAAATATTTAAAAAACACGTTTCTAAAGACAGAGAGAACATTTGAACAGTTACTACACAATCCAACTTATTTTTCTTCCGTTACTAATTTCACATCTGAAACGTAACCAAAGTGTCCTAATAAATGAAATAATATTTATTCCACGTTGAAAAATACGTATATAACTGAATCCGTATAAAATTAAAAAATTCTGTGAAATGCTCTATTCCACTTCAAGCTTCGATTCTTTCTGTCAGGAAGTCTAACTACGAAGATTTGTAAAAAAATTTAAGTTGTATGTGATTTCTCCACCTGAATTGCAGGGACTTTTTCTCGAAAACAAGAGTTGATTAGGGTGTTACAACAATATATTTTTGTACAGTTTGAGATAGTGATTAATTATCCATCTCGTGATTTTTAGCAAATTCTCAGGGCTACATTTCTAATTCTATTTGATGGTAGCAACCCCTATTTTGTTTTGGCTCTGGATGTTATTTACAATCGCCTTTTTTGACGTTGATGATATTCGTTTTCTGATACATCCTACGGAATTTGTTTCTCTCACGCCTTAATGCTTATTTTCCTACTCTCGTGGATGAAAACTCCCATAACACTCACTTTAAGCCACATCTTTTCTATGGCTGTTCTCGATAAAGTGAGCACTTTTGAAATCAACCTTGGAAAAATGTCACTGCTCCTACCAGCGTATATTTTAACGGGCGCCTTGAGTGACATCCGCGCAGTAAAGTTGGTAACGATGGATGAGAAGTAGTTCCGTAACTTTACGTCAAACAAAAAGTGTTTCGTAAGCATTTGTGATCACTTAAATTATGTCGCTAAAGTAACCATATTGACAGGAATGTTTCACAATGACGAAATATTTGCTCACAACTTTGGTTAAAGAAACCTTAGCAGCCATTGTTCTTTCTCTGATCTCTCCACATTGGCATCAAAAAACTTGCAGGATTCCGTTAAAGTGTTTACAGTCGACTCATGCCCCCCCCCCTCCTTTTTTTTAAAGTTAAATGTTTTTAATTAATTCCCAAATGTAAAGCTCGCTCATTTCATCTCCCCCAGACACATCATGCTGCACACAGCATTGCGCGGACGAGTTTGTTTGCACTTGAAATTTAAAGCAAGCAGCTGGAAGAGAGAGAGAGAGAGAGAGAGAGAGACAAGAGAGAGTCAGCAGACGTGTGAATACTGCTGTGGAACTTCGCAGCGAACAGTTAATTCTACTAAGAGTGGGGTGTCTCGTTGGCGCTTGACTGGCCTTCACCCCCCCTTTTTTTTTCAACCCTCTCACCCGCGCCCCTAGAGTCGCCAAGGAGTGGGGTTGATGTTTACTCGGGGGACAAACGACCCCCTCATCAGCTTTTGGAGGAAGTGGTTCTGAGAGTGGGGAGGGGGAGTTTACGATGCTTGTTCTTGACAGTTAAACTACTGAGGGGTGGGTGGCGAGTGGGATGGGGGTGGGGGTGCACAATTACAAGTTCTGCTGAACGCTACTTCTGCACTCAATACGTCGCCAAACCGTGAACTCTTTCTCCTCGGCCAGTTACCAGGGAGCCAACGCTTGAAAAAAAAAAACCACTGGGACGATCGTGCACGAAGAATTCCCCGAGTGGCCTGTTTCGTAGACGTAAATCCGTGAGGTAAAAATGTCAAGCTCCCTACTGCCTATCGTTGGTACACAAATTCACTGTTCGAAAACATTTCAGCACTCAGTTATGAAAATTTTCACGATGACAAGCCAATCAGAAAATTGGGTTATGTTTTTGTTTCATAAGGAAAACGGCCATATTTACCAGTTGGCCTATACATATATTTATATATATCAAATTGTTTTAATTTGGAATGCAGGGAGATTTAAATTTAGATCATCCTATCTCATTGAAACACAATAAAAATTTAAGGGTTATCTCTGGTGCTACACGCTTCTATGCATGATTATGCTATCACACACAACAATGTGTCTTGAGCATAGGTCTATAAGATAATTGTTTGGTAGGAAAGTACAAACTTCAAAATTTTCCATGTTTGGCCGGGCATTTTTACTAGTCCATCCACGGGTTTCTAAGTCCGTTCGCTCTCGATCATACGGAAGACGATCGTATAGGAATCTGGTACACGATTCTACAATTGGTGTTCAAGCATATACTGAAACCATCCTTTGAAGAAATTTCGCTGCCCCTACGAGCGTACATTCTAACGGACACACTAATAGGCTTGCTACTTTGCTAATTATTTCACAGTTTCACTTGACCGACGCACGAATAAAGAGATCAGTCCAATGGCAATGTTAATTTTACATACGGCGGAGGAATACATAACGTGAATCCAAGCCTATCATAAGAGTACATGGGCCCGATGATTTCCTTTCCTTTTTTTTTCCGAGCGCGTTTCAGGCATTGGGATAAGGGCGACGATAACACGCGCGCCCAGTGCGCCATCGCCCTTACTCACAAGGCGCTGAACCGGCGCCGCATGCAGCGCTCCCATCGTTATGCCTTCCTGTGCAAATTAGATGCGTAACAGTAGGACTTATTTATGCGCGATGAAGGCCCGCAGATTAAACTGGGGGCCGTTTTGTTTTAATTTTCTCCTACCTCTTAAGGAAACTGAGAAGTCAAGTTCTAAAATTGCGAATTTTTTTTACCAATTTTCGCGATATATTTTCCCTTCTCGGGATACACTTGATATGTAAACACAAAACTGGAAGGGCTGTGATATTTGATTCTTATCTTTTTTGGCAAACAATCGTATTCCCAGGATACTTATTTGCAAATGTAAATACGCAAACAACGGACATACAGAGAATATTTGCGGACTACCAACTGTTAGTTGTCCCGCTTGCCTGCATTGATTTCCTGCTTTTTTTTTACCCGACTACGGCAAAGTAAAGTAGGGGTTATGATTTTAACACGATGTATGTATGTTAAATTTGGGATGTTTCACTGTAGCATCGCACCTATCGAACCGATTTTGATAAATGAGGTGTCTATCGATTCTTTGTGATAACATGAGTGTCACAAGTTACGACACAATTAATAAAATTTAATATGGCGGCCGTAACAAACTAGATGGCGCCGCAGGTAAAGTTAACTCGCACAAGCATTTCGTTCACGGCTTACTAAGCCTCCAGTTTTATTGGGGTATTAGCAATAAATCTTAGATATTTATTTCCTATTATATAGAATAGAAATTGTACATAATACAGAAGTTCGTAGGTACCTCGGTTTTTGGAATTATGTGTCATTAATGTTTTACGATAATTTCACGTTAAGATTAATAATATGTAGGTTAAGCGTAATAATTGCCCACCTGTATTTGTGTAAGTAGAATTTCAAAGGTATTCAGAAAGTTATTTATTATACAAAATGTCTTTAGGATTTAAACAAAAAAAATATGGCCAGACAGCAGCAAATCGCCGTGATGAGCAGCAAAATACGAAAAAAAGAAGATTAGAAAAAATGTAGAATCTACAAATCCGCCAAAAATGTTATAAAATCTGTGCCACGAATCAGCGACATGAAGAAACTGCTATCGAGAGGAAACTAGCTTAAGAAATATGAGAGAAAATGCTGCACAGGTTCGAGAAAGAGATTGTTCCGATGAGAGAGGCATTAGGCTTCAAGCTCTGAGAGCCTATGCAGTGGAGACCCGAGAAAGAAAGCGTTCTGAAGTTATGAAGATAAGACTTCAATCTATGAGAGACCACGCGGTGGAGATACAGGAAAGGGGGTGTTCTGAAGAGAGAAAGATAAGACTTCAATCTATGAGAGACCACGCGGTGGAGACACAAGGAAGGGAGTGTTCTGAAGAGAGAAAGATAAGACTGCAATCTGTGAGAGACCACGCGGTGGAGACACAAGGAAGGGAGTCTTCTGAAGAGAGAAAGATAAGACTTCAGGCTATGAGAGACCACGCGGTGGAGGCACAGGAAAGGGGATGTTCTGAAGAGAGAAAGCTAAGACTTCAATCTATGAGAGACCACGCGGTGGAGACACAAGGAAGGGAGTGTTCTGAAGAGAGAAAGATAAGACTTCAGGCTATGAGAGACTATGTGGTGGAGATCCGACAAATGGTGTGTCCTGAAGAGAGAAAGATAAGTCATCAAGCTATGAGAGACTATGCTGTGGAGACCCGAGAAAGGAAGTGTACTGAAGAGATAAAGATAATAATTCAAGCCATGAGAAACTATGCGGTGGAGATCCGAGAAATGGAGTGTTCTAAAGAGATAAAGATAAGACTTCAAGCTATGGGAGACTACGCATTACAAGTTCAGAGTGTGTTTCTTCTCTGTCGAAAGAGTTAAGATTAACAAATACAAGGGAAAGGAAGAAATTGTTTCCGACTGACTCAAGTGAATTTATAAATTTAATTTGTCAAGTTCCAGATTAAATGTACTACATTTGTGAACAACTTAAATTCAAAAATCGGGTTAAAAAAAAGTGGGGAAAAAATCAGTGAAATACACACTTACTGCCAAATGAAAGTCCGGACATATTTGTGGCCTGTAATTGCTGTGCAACAGCTATCAATAAAAAATAAAAATTATAAAGGAATTGAAGCCCGACTACTCAAAGGTAAAAAACAAGTCTTCAGTTAAGTGCACGAGTACAATCATAAAGCCATAGTCATACGTCGTGTCATTTATGACACGTTACATGTAGGGGAGGTACAGGGGGAAAAATATTACTAAAGTAGGTATATATGTACTAAATGTTATTAATTTTAGTTCAGTGCTATATAATCATCGCTGTAGCACTTCGCATTGGAGAAACGGATGGACTTATAATTTTATTATTAGCTTATTGTGTCCCATTGTTGAGCTAAGGCCTCTGCCCATGCCTTCCATCAGACTTAGTTAGATTTGAAAAGTGACATCAAATTGCAAATTATTTTATTTCTCCTGTACCTCCGCTGTATGTAACGTGTCTTAAACGGCACGACGTGTGACTATGGCTTTATTATTATACTCGTGCACGTAACTGAAGACTTGTTTTTGACTTTTGAGTAGTCGTGTTCTGGTTTTTTTTTATACTTTATTACTATATAAAGGTTACACTGGCACGCACTACAAGAGCGCCATCGCCTCTACGTGCTGGACTCTGAACTGAAGAAGTACACTTTTAGGGGTGGTCCTTTCATTTTGTTGATGATAAATCTGTAGCAATGTTTAAAACAGGCTCCTGTTGTAGTTTAGCTCCTATACAGCTAGTATGTTTTAAGATACGGCAGTACGAAAAAGCAGTTTATAACTATATTGGAGTGCTTCAAAATAATATTTACATGATGCGTGATAACTTTAAAGTACTATTCCTCCATTTTCTGAGGTACGATGTCTTTTCGTAGGTAAACATACTGGCATTCGTAAAAAAAAAAAAAAAAAAAAACAGGATTTCAAACACTCTGGAACGTAGTTCAAGCACCGAGCATGTGGAAGTCTTAAGAACGGGTTTGAAAAGTGCTCAGTTTACCGTGAACAGATTGTACCAGAAGTTAAGTCCGCCCGTGCGACTGGCAGATCGTGAGCGAATGACAACCCCTAGCACAGGCCCCCGGAACGACGCCCTTAGAGCTGGGGATGACGGGGGATTGTCGCTCATCTCACGCGGGCCTTCGAGCAATAGTTCGGCGACCCCATCACCCAGGGTCGTCGTAGACGTCTCCATGGACGACGCAGCGGCCGTTCTCTCTAATGAGATAGTCGCAAGTCCAGGAGGCCTGACGGGGGCCGGGGGTGAATCCCTGGCTCTGACGGCTTTCAGCCGGGGTGAGGCGGTCTTAACACGCCGTCGTGGGACGCGCCCTTTAGAGTCAGCCGTCTGCGTTCAACTGTCTTCAGAGTCCTGCTTAAGCTACTGTGATATCCCTAAATTACAGCTCAGCTTTGAAAGTGTTTCATGTGGGCGCCGCTATCTTTTGAATGTAGTTGTAATTAAAATAATTTTCTTTAAAGCCATATTTCACGTTAATTTGTTATTTAATTATATGACGGCCACATAACTGTAAATATTTCCAGTCGAAAACTATAGTGTTTAAAATAAAGCACAGAAAAGTCGAAAATTTCGGAATATGGATGCCCAAGTTTCTATGCTCCAACTTTGCCAACTAAATCACATATCACGTAATCTATATAATACAAACATCATATTAATTAGGTATCAAGGATATTTAACAATCACTACTCAGCTACTGGTACCATGAATCTATTAATAAATAGATATTGATATTTTTCAACACATTTTTATTCGTCTGAAAGAACTATTTCTTGCTAGGCATTATCAGCACACCTATTTCATACCGGTTTTCATTCATATCAATTACGAATTAAATGTTGTAAAATATATAAATTTTATAATAATAATACAATTTTATTAAAATTTAGCTACTTTTATGATAACACAAGCATAAAAAGCTTGTGATACACGGCATAGGATACAGAAAAACAAATAACACAAGAGGTGATTTTTCACATTATTGATTCAAAACGTGTGAAGTAAACGAGAATAGACAATATGAACGATTTCGGTATCATTATATTGAAGTGAAGTGTGTAACACGGAACAGAGTATTTGGTTGTCTTAGTATCGGGTGTATTTGACCAGCATATCTTCTGAGAGAACAGTCTGTAAATGACGTTGTTAGTTGTGCTCTAAGGACTCCGAGATAGTGTATATAACGTCCGCGATGTCTTGCAAGTATTGCTTCTGCCTTGTATGAATTGAAGTGAAGCGTGTAACACGGAACAGAGTATTTGGTTGTCTTAGTACCGGGTGTATTTGACCAGCATATCTTCTGGGAGAACAGTCTGTAAATGACGTTGTTAGTTGTGCTCTAAGGACTCCGAGATAGTGTATACAACGTCCGCGATGTCTTGCAAGTATTGCTTCTGCCTTGTATGAATTGAAGTGAAGCGTGTAACACGGAACAGAGTATTTGGTTGTCTTAGTATCGGGTGTATTTGACCAGCATATCTTCTGGGAGAACAGTCTGTAAATGACGTTGTTAGTTGTGCTCTAAGGACTCCGAGATAGTGTATACAACGTCCGCGATGTCTTGGAAGCATTGCTCCTGCCTTGTATGAATTGAAGTGAAGCGTGTAACACGGAACAGAGTATTTGGTTGTCTTAGTACCGGGTGTATTTGACCAGCATATCTTCTGGGAGAACAGTCTGTAAATGACGTTGTTAGTTGTGCTCTAAGGACTCCGAGATAGTGTATACAACGTCCGCGATGTCTTGGAAGCATTGCTCCTGCCTTGTATGAATTGAAGTGAAGCGTGTAACACGGAACAGAGTATTTGGTTGTCTTAGTACCGGGTGTATTTGACCAGCATATCTTCTGAGAGAACAGTCTGAAAATGACGTTGTTAGTTGTGTTCTAAGGACTCCGAGATAGTGTATACAACGTCCGCGATGTCTTGCAAGTATTCCTCCTACCTTGTATGAATTGAAGTGAAGCGTGTAACACGGAACAGAGTATTTGGTTGTCTTAGTACCGGGTGTATTTGACCAGCATATCTTCTGAGAGAACAGTCTGTAAATGACGTTGTTAGTTGTGTTCTAAGGACTCCGAGATAGTGTATACAACGTCCGCGATGTCTTGCAAGTATTCCTCCTACCTTGTATGAATTGTTTTCCTCATAGTTGATCAGTACAGAAGGAACACTTTTACAGGTTTCGTTATTTTAAAAAATGCTTATCTGAAACAAGTTGCAAAGTACTCCACGGATTCCAATCCCGTTCCGGTTCAGATAATTTCTGTTTTCCACGGTTCTTGGTTGCTGCGCCGCCGGTCTGCGGTGCAGGAGGTTCTGGGTTCGAACCCTAGGCAAGGAATTGGTGTTAGTTGATGTTAGGTAACAAGTTAGTTTGTAAGGCGTCCTCTGATAAGCCTTGAGGCAGGACACCAGAAGACCGGGCGAGGTGGCGCAGCGGTAACTCACTGGATTCGCATTCGAGAGGTTCGATTCCCGGTCCGGCCATCCTGATTCCAGTTTTCCATGGTTTCCCGAAATCACACCAGGCTGGGATGGGTCCATAACAAAGGTCATGGTCAATTCTTTCCCATTCCTTTCCCAATCCCCCTTTTCGCTGTGCAACTTGCTCCGTCTGTAATGGCCGTGCTGTCAACCAGACGTTAAGCGTTATCTACCCTTAAGGTTTAATTAAGTTTTCTGGGTGTTAATGGAGAAAATAAAATGATCGAAAATGATCCTACCAGCGATAAGTGCTTAGCTCTATATGCAAATCGACGTTTAAGCAAAGTGCGCACAGCTTACTGAAAATAAAACCACAATAATATAAGCCACTTAATTTAGATAAAAAGGACAAAAGTCGATACACCCGAATCGATACACGACTTTTTTTTTTTAATAACTAGGCTGAAGTGATATCCAAAAGTGGTCACATGCTCCTGTCCTATTATTTGCGGTGTTTAATTATAAACAGAATACAGAAAGATAATTTAATTTCCTGTCATCGAAGTTTTTAAATAAAGCTGTGCCAAATAAATGTGTTTTTGTTTGTTTTCTTAATTTTGCAGTAGCGAATGGTAACGATTTCAGTATATGCAACAACTGCATTGCAAGAAAATTGAAGGAAAAATTATTTTACATGTAATGGAATCAAATTTTACTGGTAGTGTGCAATGGAAAATTGCCTTTGAAATACTTGGTAAATCTGCGTTACAAAAATGGAATGTTCCTTGACTCAATGGAAAAATAAAAAGGAATTATAAAAGCTTACAGTTAACGAGGGAAAAACTAATGCCCGCAAAGAAATTAATTTCGTGATAATTGACTTACGACCTGCATCTCCATTTCAAATAGCACGCTAATCTAATCAATTAAAAAAATATTAACCTGATAGATTTATCCGGAATTCGAGCATAAGCCAGTGTTTTATTTATAGCCTTCTAGTTAGTTATTATAAATACGAAATAGTAAATATAATTTATTATATAATATAATATATAGTATAATATATGTCATGTATATATAATTATGTATATTTTATAATATATATCATGTATATATAATTATGTAACAATGAATATTTATATATAATATAATTTTGTATATAATAAAGTAAATATTATAATTTAGTAAATATAAATACGAATTAATGAAAACCATTTCGTCTTGAAAATGGAGCACTCAGCGCCGTGCTGGCTGTCTCTTAGTCGTGAAGGAAAACCGATGATGGATTTAATTAATTAATCCTGTTTAGAACTCCTTTGTTAATTGATAAACCCAGTTAGGAATACAAAAGCGTTTTTTTCTGCAATTATATTTACAGTAAATTTACTAAAACGCTTATAAATGGCTCCGTTTTCAAATCCTTGCTCTGAAACTAATTCACTTACATTTTCTGTTATTTATTTATTTGCCTAGATTTTTTCTCTTTAAACACCTTTCAAATGCAGTCAGTATCTAAATGGCACAATAATTTAGGAATATTATGCATTTTCAAATGATATCAAATGTGGTGTAGTGTAAGATAGCTGTTGTAAACAAAACTGTGTAGCATTTTCCGCAGTATGTATTCTCCGATGTGATAGTCTAATCGATTCAGGTAAAAAGGTGGTGAGGGGCGTAGGGAGAGAAATATTAAGTTACTTTTTTTTTTTCAACAAACAAAACCTCTGGACTAACTTTGATTCCGATTAGCTGGGATAACTATTGGGCAAAAAAACGTGAAATTAAGTCTATAAGCAAAATTCCACTAAACGAAAAGTTCATGTTAGTTCCATCTTACACATATATTAATTTTTTTATAATATTCAATGCCGTGTAAAAATTATTTTTAAATAAATTACAAGAAAAGTTTTATTCTCCTTTTTTAAATATATTGTACAAACTTTTCTAATGCCGCAAACGTTTCATCAGGAGTTAAATCGTGGAAAAAAAGAGGGGGGGGGTTATATTAATCCGCTCTCCTGCTCTCGTTCATCCGATGATGTATAAATCTAGTCCCGTCCTGAATTGGCATAGCTGCATTTGTTAATAATAAATAATTAGCCGAATCAATTAAAATCTTATTTGCTTGTATTCATAACTGCAATTCGTGATTGCGGGGTAATTTATTTTCGGCACCCATTTCACTGCAGACTATTTAACTGACCCTCATGAAACTTATTTAATTTTAAACAAATTTCGTAAACGTATTAATGATTTTTTTTTTTTTTAAACAAAACTTTAGTTTTAAAATTAAAAAAAAAAAAGTGGTAAGCCACAGGTTGCTTAAGCGAATCTGTGCATGAATTGGCGTCTACATAATAGGCTCGTCCGAAGTGCCACTCGCGATTAATGACACGTATAAAAAAACAGCGAATAGAATCAATTTGTCTTCGTTAAATTCACTAAGAAAAAAATTGGACTACTTTGTAATTCGAAGGTGTATTCGGTTTAAAAAGAAAATGAAAGATGTAACGTCAGCTGAACTCGTGAAATAATTTCGGGGTAGCATACGGCATGCATTACAGCAGATATTTCATAAAAAGGCGTGACGGTGTTCATACCTAGCACAATTGCACTGCAGATGTAGTCAACGTAACAAATCTGGCCGTCGTGGAACAAATCGAACCTTCGTTCCTCTCCCGGCATTAATCTAATTTATTCCGGCATTTAATATCGCCAGCAGTTCTCCAATTGTCTGCCGAATCCTGGATCCCTCATTACCTCCGCCCTTCCAGCTTCCTAGGGCTGAATAAACAGAGACAGACAGACTCCTCCGGTCGAGAGATCGATAGAGGGGAGAATTGAAATGCTACGTTCACATTTAATAGGCAATTATTCTCTGCTCCTGTAACTTCCTGCTCGGAGCCCTGTTTCCTTCTCTCTCGCTCCCTTGTGCTTTGAGATGCTCACCGTCTTTGTCCACCGTTTAATATCGTCCCCCCTCTCGGTGCGCCAGAAAGGACCCGGGCTCTCTATCTCCCGCTCGGAGCTCAGCAGCCATAAACTAAATACGAAATTAATGAAAAACATTTCTCCCGGAAGATGCAGCGCCGAGCAGGCTATCTCTCCTGGTCGTGAAGAAGGGATGATGGAGAGCTCTGCAAATTGATCCGCGCTAAAGGACCAAACGTTCGTCTTCATCATCTCGTCAGTCTGTTAGCACGCCACATGACAAGTGGAACGACTAGGATTTAGGTCTCGGTATGAAACAGAAGCTTAGCATATATCAGGATCCAGGATGTTATATTGACTAAAAGTAATTTACAGGCTGTTCACTGTAAAGTGAGCACTTTTGAGGCTCTAGTTATAATTTTCCTTTCAGCCATTTTTTATCCATTGACTACCTTTTCAAATGAATGTTTACCGTGTAAATAATACACACAGTGTGTATATTCCACTGCATTCGGAAGTTAACGTCTAAGGCTGAAATAAAATGTATTTATTGACTATTAATCCATATGAAAAAGCTTTCAAAGGTGCTCACTTAACCGTGAACAGCCTATACACGTCATGCTGTACTCCTAATAGCATAAAAAGTGAGAAAAAAAACACAATACTCGTTAACATAATCCCAGTACGAAACAAACAAAAGGCATAAACTGGAAAACAACTTAAACAAAGGAATCTCATCACTTTCATTAACAAAATAAAGGTCTTCTCAGATGCATTGACAAACTTCAACAACTTGTAGAACCTCCACGATTCCTGAGACACACTTGTGTCAGTCAAGCCTTGCCAAAAACAAGATCTTTAAGTATTTCTGGAGGCAAATAGTCCCATTCCTCAATTGCGGCTGTTTTTAGGGCCTGAGGTTGAACCTACTGTGTTTGTGTACGTGCAATACACATGTCGCTGGAGCGGAATACGCCAATGTCTACATGATTCACACAACGTAGGTACGATCCACTCCTACTAGAAACATGATTATTACGTATTCATTGGCGAATGGGTAATATGCTAAACTTTCTCTGTGAGCAGTATATATGCGACCACGGACAACAGCTACAAGCGGCCCTACTATCTGCCGCTGTGTGTTGCCTGCTCCAGGCAACCACAAAAAAAAAAAAACAGCGCTGAATTTTTCTTACTAATTGATCAGAGAATATCAATTCCTTAACAACGTTCTTCACTGAGAAGGGAAATTAGTTTTAAAATTTTTAAAGTATTTATGAAATAATGGAAAATCTATTTAGCGTCAATAGTCAAAGCGGGGAAATTATTAGAAAAATAAGTATTTTTAAATTTGCTAATTCTTACATTTGTATGTATTTCAAAGAAAACAGAAAGAAAAATAAACCATTTCAGCACTCAGAAGTGTCTGCCAATCGCTTTTAGTTCAACGTTAATACACAAGACTTATTTTCCTCTGTCATCACTAGAGACAGGTGTATTTCGCGAAAACATTTATGGCCATGCTAGACTTCAATATCCTATGTTTACAACCACGACTTCCTTTGGTTATTGGCCGCATGGCTACGTGAGAAGACCTGTTCCTATTTGACTGGACCAATCGTAATAAAGTACTCCGATACAAAAGCCCACGATTCGCAAACTGACACTTGAGGCGCGTGGAATTAAAAATCATCCAACCACGAAAGTGCACATGAACAGAAGCGTTTTGGAGGACAGCTGGTCTTGAAATGTTTTCGCTAAAAACACCTGTCCCTAGTCGTCACCAACTTTACTGGACGCATGCCATTCAAAGTGCCCGTTAAAATATATTTACTGGTAGAGGCAGTCACATTTTGCAAAGATTATTTCCAAAAGTGCTCATATTACCGTAAACTAGGCTGTTCTATTAGAAACCAACACGGAAGATAACTTATTTGCTAGGAACCTGCAAAATTGCGTTATTTTTCGCTGCTGGCTAAGCTCCAACATATGGTACGTCCTTTTGACGTCTGCCATTGGTCGCAACTCGTATGCCACGTTTTAAGTACGCATTTAGCCAATAGTAAAGTTTAGACGGCAGAGCAACCAATCTGCAGTGAAGCAGTCGCACAGGATGAATAAAGCCGTATATAGGCTGTTCACGTAAAGTGAGCACTTTTTAAGGCCCTCCCAATAGGCATTACCCGCTAATAAATATATCTTATTGCAGCCTCAGCCATTAAATTTTGATGGTGGTGAAATGTATACACTTTGTTTATTGGTCGCATTGCAATGTTTATATTCAAAAGCAGCAGGAAGTTGGAAATTGGATTAAAGGAAAAATATAGGAGGGCCTTAAAAAGTGCCCGCCTTACCGGAAACAGCCTACGCAAGTAGCAAATGAAATTACAAATCGGGCTCAAGTGGGTATAGTGTTTTTTTCAGTCCTTCTGTAAACGTTGCTACGCATAAGTAAACGCTCAATTTTTCGATTGTAAACTTAGCTTTAAGGTTGTCAGGATTTTTTCCCCCGCCGCACAGGGTTGGCAGCCCTGTCCGCGGCCATGCCGCCACACCCGTGGGGTTGGCAGGCGTGCAGTGTCGCGAGCATCCCCTGCAGGGAAAGGTGGCAGGACTTCATGAAAGTTTGATGCGGCCAATCAGCGGCGAGATTGATGGCGCAGTAAACTGCCGCCCGCCACAAGCCCGGGATTGTGAGCTGTGGGGGCGAGAGGATGAATTACCGGTCACGATAGCCACCGGCTTAAACTGAATTTACTTCTACTGCAGGTTAGGAAGATCAACGTTAAAATTTTGGCGAAGGGAAATTTTTCGCATGTGTACCAGATTTTCTCTGTTTCCTACATTAACCTTTTCAGACTCACTTTAATTTACGATTTCAGATGTTGCGAGTCAAAAAATTCTGTACTTAGGTCAACGCAACACTTGTTTCGTTGTCACAGCCAATGAGCTATAGGCTACATGTTCGGCTACAGTTACACGAACCAATTACGACCTACAGGTGTCACAATACTACAGACAAGTTACAGAAATCAGGAAAGAATTTATGAAATTGCAGCATGTGTTTCAAACAAAAGCAATTACTGAAAGTTTTCCGCCCGATTTGACCTCTGTACAAAGTAGCTTTAGCTGACCAGCAGGTCGATTAAGGCCGGGCCCACAGCGGTGCGCTGCACTTGCCTTAGTACACGTTTGTCAAGCGCTTTCACGGTAATTTCCCGACCACATGGACCACAAGTGTCCTACATCAAATTGCTCGTCTCGGAGCCCTGTACACTGCTGTGTACAGTTGTAAACACTTATCGTTTACACATTCTATACCCGTAAGTCGGTTTGCAAATCATTATACCTACCCATAAGATCATTGGTAGAGACCAGAAAAATTCGCGGATTAATTTTGGGACAAGCTAGAATTGCAAAACGCTTACCTTTGTGTCACCTTTGCCATTGGTCCGCGCGTTATTGACACCTCCTGGAGAACCTTGGGCCAATGAGAAACATAAAACAAAATGCAGGCCCAATCAACACCCTCCACTGTGGCAGCATGCTACCAATGGGCAATCGATGTCTGCCCGAGTGCACGTAAGACCGTGGCGTACAGCCTGGGTGTCGTCGAATTCGCTACATTTTTCAGGTCCCTACTCATTGGTCATTTATCTTCGCAGTATGCAGTACACGCTGGAAATAACCTATACGAACGTAATGTACACAAATGTGTACTATGGGTCTGAATGGATCAAACAAGGATAACTGCAACAATCATAAATCAAATATAAAATAACTTCGTAACTACGAAAAATTATTGTCTTTTATAATTCGCGTAGCAAAAAAATTTAAATGAAATGTTACCTTGTGGGACACTACACACCTAGCGGCAGAAATTTCCCCTGTGCCAAATTCTCCCATTATAAATAACGTTTTGTTCCGAAAATACACTAGAAATATCCTTACTTAAACTCAGGGGAACTCCTGCCTGCAGTCTCATCAGCCGTATTGAATTTCCCATCTATATCATTTTCAAATAAATAACTTAATATTTCGGATCATATCGCATTTACATTTCATAAATGCCCTCCAATGTAGTTGACAAATGTCATCCACGTATAACTAGAGACATGCAAAATTCGCGTTATTATTCGACATCAGGCTAAACTGCACAGTACTGTCTGTACTGGAGCCGGCGTCGTTTCTCCATTGGCTGCTGCATAGATGTGAATCCACGCCCTTTTTGACCGAATTGCACGTGATTGCGGCACACAATTGTGAAGTGTTCATTTATTGGGGCAGAGTTACCCAGGACGTGTCAGGTACATTATACTCCAATGACAAACGTATTGCAAAGGTACACGTGTTTAAAGTTTAACATGTCCACAAATAATAACGCGAATCTGGCAGGTCTCTACGTATTACATCCACGCTAAGCCGTACGCCCACAATTGTCAGTCAGCAGCAGAATACCCAAGTATAAGTATATAAACAAAAACTGCTGCGTGTGAGCAGAAATCACATGCTAAAGATGAGATATGGATTGACGTGCTGATTTTTTCCGAGAAAAAGAAAGTATGCAGAGACTTTATTTCTATATCTTGTATGTAGAGACATACAAAATTCGCGTTATGGTCTGGCAACGGACTAAACTTCAAGTTACTGTACTCTCGTTTGGCTCCTGCGATTTACCGATCATTTACGCGGCACGTCCCGAAAGACCCTTTTAGCTAATAACTAAAGTTCAACTGTAGAGTGGCTGAGTGGTTAGCCTGCTCGCCTCCCACCAAGGCGATCCGGGTTCAATACCCGGATGGATCACTCCGGATTTTCGCATGTGGGAATCGTGCCGAACGATACCGTTGGTCGGTGGGTTTTCTCGGAGATCTCCCGTTTCCCCTGCGCTGCTCCATACTCACCTCAATCACCCTCATAGGCTCTCAAGACTTCGATGTTAAGAGCCCGTCCAAATCTCTTCACTCACTCGCCCACTCAACTGTAGAGTAAACAATCTTCGTTGTAATCAGATCGCACAGGTGGATGATTTCGTATAAAGGACGACAGCCAATCTAATTGCTGATATTGTTCATGTATGTAGTGTAGTGGAGTGGAGAGATTTGGACGGCTCCTAAGAGTGGGATGGAACCCCGTAGGAAACCCACGTCAAAGGTCAAGAAACGATGGAAGAGCGATACGGACGACACTAACACGCACGCCTAGTGCCTCATCGCCCCTACGCACAAGGTGTGCAGTATTTCCGCAGTGGCGATGTACTGTGCAAATTAGATCTGTAACATAGAGGTTTTATTACACGCGATGAAAGACCACAGATTAAACTACGCCCGTATCTTTGTACTTTTCTCTTGCCGCTTAAGGAAACTGCATAGGCAAGCTTTAAAAAAGCTACATTTGTCCCATGGGGTCATATATAATTGTTTTTTAATATTTTCTAGCGAACAGTCGTATTTGCAGAACATTTATTTACCTAGATACGCGTTATCGCGCAAACAACTATTTCAGAAAAAATGCTGTGGTCCATCCCACTCTTAAAGGGCCTCCCAGAGGAAAAAAATTTACACCTCAAGGCCAGATCCGGCGGAAAGGAGAACGTTGCGATGACGATAGATATTAACATAAACGAGATTCGCGTGTATTACGTTTTCTCAGAATCGTATACGGTGATTATAGGGTTATAATACAGCAATCAGTTCAGGAACTATACTGCATTGTCGCTATAGCATAAAAAATTGTTTTACAGAAGAATAAATATCGCAAACAGCGGGCTACTCACGGCGATTGTTGCTTGTTGCTGCCTTCCACACTTTTAGTTTTTCAAGTTGTGTTTCAATAACCAAATTTATGAATTGGCAACAAAATATCGACTTTAATTTCTATCCTGAAAAAAAAAAAAAAAAGGTATTCCCATAAAAATATTCCATGTTTTTTTTTTCTAATTAGAATAAACAGTTGCCTACAATGAGACCCATGTGAAATGTTCTTATGACCGAGGTATTGAAAGCCGACTAGGGTGAAGCTAGGTGAGTATGGAGCAGTGCCCAAAGTCGCGTGCATTGCGCGGCACTATCCCTAAGTGTGGAAACCCGGCAGTGACCCCCCACATGGAATTGAGCGGGGTCCGCGTTACTGGGACGTGTGCGTTCTAGCCACTGCACCACCACGGCCCCTTTGGGTAAGTAAAGGGCAGTCAAGTCTAGTCTACCGTGAAATAATAACGCGAACATAGATGATCTCTACTAATAGGCACGGCGTTATATATTTCGAGGATTCATATGGTAACAAGCTTCACTCCGCGATCCTTTTATGTACTTCGACCTCGTTTAGTTGTTCGTTGGCTGCGGCAACTGTTTTAGCCCACACCAGAAAGCATGGGAGTGAATAGTTGTTTTCTTCAACGTTCGTTGTTGCTCCGTTGTCGTTTAAGATGCATCTAATCAAATTTGATTCAAATTAAACCAAAATTAACTTGGCTGTGGACATGGTTTATGTCTAGTTTGTCCTGGAATGAATCAGCTAAATTCCCGGGTCGCTATGCATAAATACATCTGCAACTTTTATTTTCTTTCTATTTTGGCACTTTGAATATTTGGGAATACATCCGCTTACTTCAATGTGCCACTCGAGACTGGATTACTTCAATACTGATCGCCAATGAGACGAAAGTATATACATGAAGCGCAAAAGAAATGAAGTTTTCCAGTCAGCAAAGTGGATCTGAGCGTAGGTATTTTGAAATTCACATAGTTGTAGAAACTTGTTGAACAAAATTTGTTTTCCTTAGGTAGGGGCCTACATACTCTTCACCGTCACGTGATATCTCTTAATACTCCTGCTCATGTTCTACTTTTACGCCAGTAATATTTATCCTTCCAACTCATCCGAAATTAACACTGTCATCTACCCAACCGCAACGTTAATGATTCGGTGAAGCGAAGGGACGAACACTTTAATACCACATTCCAGTTTTCTGTCATGATAGTCGAAGGAGAGGGTTGTGTGCGCTCAAAAGGGGGATCATTTCAAACTCCCATAAATTTCGTAATGCCATAAGAGAGATATCTTAGCAGTAGCGCATCGGTCCACTATCGCCGATGGCATTGTCAAGTGGAAATGTCATGGAAGTAATGACCCTCCGAACACCATCTGATTGGACCAAGACAGTAACCAATCGGTGCCGGTGAAATTTCAAGAACGTCATGCGAACCAATCATCAGACAGGCATGTCAGATATTGCAGAGGAATTTCGACACAGGTAAGGGGCATGGGTTACTGATAGATCTCTCTGTCACAAGATGGCAAAACTTTGGTTTCATGATAGTGCCGCTGCCATGATACCATTGATCACAAACACTTTTATCTGACGTCATTTGAAGTGGTGGAAACGTCGTCATTGGAGTGATGAGTGATGGTACATGATCTTTCACTCGGATGGACATGTGAGAAAGATTTCGAGTTGAGAAGTTTTCGCTGGAGCTTAACACGTTGCATTCTGAACACATTTACTGGCATTTGAGACAAGATAGAAATGTGTCACTTATCTTCACCGTTACAAAACTACATTTCAGTTGGTCATCTTCCTTTACACTTACCGCCATCCTATTGGTTCGCACCCCATTTGACACACATATTCCACTCATAAAGTGTACTACTGACTGGCCCTCAGTCAATGGAGTGCGGAGTTCATGGTCTCCCAATTAAATATTTTGTCATGTGTAATATGTGATGCAATCATTATTGTTCACTTCAAGTGTTATAAAAAGATGTGCTGTGAAAAAAAATTTTAAGACATTGGCAAGCACTTATAAAACAATTAAATTACATCCATGTGAATTTAGTTTTCAACAGAAGAGGAATTTTCCTTTTCAGTGCTGCCCGAATTACGAGGTCTTGAGCGATACGAACATGTGCGTGGGCCTGGTGAGATTTTGGGAAAACGGTATTTTCCTGAGTGGGTTGTCTCAAAAGTGAGACTTCGCAGCTGTAGTGTAATGACCTGGATCTCTTTCTCTTAGTTTGGGCTTTGGGTCGTTAGATGATATCGATGGACCGATGGACTCAGCCACGTACCACGGCATTTTTGAAGAACCGCATGTTTCGCACACTGTGACAAGAGTTTGGAATAGTCACTTACATGTATCAACATCGTCATTCATTCTTTTGTCCACGTAGAAAGATCATCTGCAACGTGGTTTGAAGACAAACTGCGATCTGAATCTATTATAACTTCATTGGAATGAGCTGGGCCGTCATCTGCATGACAAACACACTTAACAAATTTTAACTTTCTTTTATAATAAACGAAACTGTTTAACGTATGTAGAGCCAAACATATCGTTAGGGGCCCCAACGAAATTATATGGTTTGGAGCAACATAATAATATTGGTTTCAACAACAAAATATTTCATCGCCCTGCACCAAACAAACATTGTTTTATTCAACAAAACCGTATTCTCAGTGCGTACAATTACTTAGCTAGTAATAAATAGGAAGAAATAACATGACTGATTGTTACATTGGACTCTTGAGTGGCATATCTCAGTTCGTGAAGTATGGGGGTCTTAATAAAGAGATATGAACTAAATTTGATTCCTAATGTATTCACACATATTATTTGCATAATTAAATTATCTGTCTCCACTGCTGCTCTTTTTATTTATCAATGAGTGAAATATAGGATTTCAGCTCTAATTTACGTGCTTCTGTATGTATCTGTTTAGTTACAGGCAATTAAATCGTACTCATCATTAACACATGTTCAGTCTATATGTTGCCATCATTTGTAATGGCTTTCACTAACACATCTAGTCCAATAGTTCAGCCTGCCAGTCACACTCTTCACTGCTTGATACTCACAGTCGCAGAATTCCCTTCCACTGGTCAATATCGTACAGAAATCAGCCACTCATCCATTCAACAAAAACTGCCACTCGTAGGCCTGTCACACTTTTATATCGGTCGCCCTGACCATTTGGGAGGTTCAACGCACCCCGAGTGACACTGAGAGAAACGAGGTCAGTAATCCAGAGCATTCTTCTGATAAACGCAGAATTGCTATCCACCGAAGGTCAGGAGCGGCGAGCCTCCAAAGGGTTATCGCGGCAGAATGCCACCATAACAAAAAATGCTGGTAGGTTTATAACACAAAATGCTGGTAGGATTACCTCTCTCTTGTCATTCAAAACATTCCATTGCGTTGCCGCCACCCCGCTTTTCTCTGTCCTCTTCCGCCCGCTCGCGCGGGACGGACCAAGGTCAGCAGCGCAGGCTAGCGGCACGTAACAGTATAAAGCGCAACAGAGGAAAGTAAAACGAAATGCTTAGCGAAATGGCAAACAGTCAAGGAATGAACTGTTGTGTCCCGAGTATGCAACGTACTTTTACCAAATGGGTATGTGAAGTTCACATACCCCCTCAGCCCGAGGGGGCGACTTTTCCCTTCAACGCCCTTCGAGCCGCCAGCCATGGGAGCCGGTGTTTACACAGAATGTGGAGACTAACCACGCACACGAGCACCCCTTCCCAACCCCACCGCCCATCCTCAAGACCGCTGAAACCCCTAACTGCGCCGCCGAGCTGGACCACCGCTGTTCCCCAACCGCAAGGGGCGCGGAAGATCCCTCTTCCACCCCCTCCCCATCCCAAACTCCCTTCCCAATATCCGGGGTCAGGGCTATCGGATTCCGATAATTACGGCGAAGGGCCGAACACTCGCAGACGTCTAGCTCGCACGCGCACCTAGGCCCGGCGACCGCGGGCAAGAGTGGCACAAAGCCGCTACTCTGTGTTCTTTTTAAGTATGTTCAAGAGCCGAAAAAAAATTGCCTCCTATATTAGGGATATTTTATGGTTTTGCTAATCATACCACTAAAATAAATGGCTACATAATTTTAAAAAAATTACGTGCGCCATATTTTTTAGCGTAAATATGAGACTTAGCACATAAAATACATAATTGTACGAATTTCAAAGAGTTATTTTTAACACAACGTTTGGTTTCAGCTAACGTGCTTCTCGAAGTCGCAGCTGTGGTATGTTGCAGTTTCTGTGAAAATTTGCTGTGGGTTATATTGTCTCTAAATGTTAAACTGTGTATTAAGTGTTATATTTCTGTCTATGATTGTTTATGTTTACATTAATATTTTATAACGCACAGCGCTTTGTTTCTCCTGGAGAGATCATTATTTCAATAAACAAACTTCAGTGCTGTTTGGAATGTTCTCATAATGTACAGTACACTACAATACACGAGAAGTGTAGTCAACTCAAATAACTTTCTTACTCCAGTACTGAAAATTAATTTATGGCAACCTGGAAACACTTCTCTATTGGTATTTCTCAGCAAACAGAAAAACACATTGTAAATGGAGCCGGATTTTTTTTTTTTTTATGTGACAAGAATTTTCCTGAACCCACAGATATTCATGTGTGTATGCGTGCGTATGAATGTGTAGGTGTATAAATGCATATTCATGTTTGTGCGCTCGCGATAAAGATAGAAATAGACAGATAGAGCTATGTTGTAAATGTACGTTCAACTAAATAAAAAAAAAAGGCATTTGTGGAAAGCGACTCTAACTACTGAAAATTTTACATATCTGGAGGGTTTTTAATTGACAACCAGAGGAAAATCAAATTCGGTATTTACATAGAGGCCGCATGATGTGACGATATATCAGATGCCAGAAATTATACTTTTTTTTTTAATATTGCACTTGGGATACGGTAAGAAGAATGGATATATGTATAAGTCTACGGCATTTGGGAAAATTTACAGTGTTAGAAATTTTGGTGATATATAATATTGAGGACTTACTTTTTTTTGTTTCTGGTATCAGTATTTTCGGCATTGGTGTTTCCAGTGTGTGTCTTGTCATTAACGAAATTTTCTATGTCAACACTGAAACACCTTCCGCTATATCAATACCGCAAGCACCGATAACAAACAAAGGATGCGAATTTTGTGCTTCAATCCGAGAACAATATTTATATTACAAACACTTCGTTTTTTTTCCGAAGCTTATTTTATTTACATTTAGCATTGCGGTAGACTGCTAACGAAATTCGATCGCTCCAGATATTACAGAATAATTTCGGCCACCAAAAATAGCGTACAAATTCAGATAAGCTCGGCTCATCTCCGGATGCCTAAGTCCTGGCGCAGCGTTCCGAAACATTATTTTGCGGGCAAACATTCCTATATGGCTGTTCCAAAACACTTAGAGAAAATGGTTTACTCGCTCTTAGCGGTGTCAAGGTAGTTACTCTGAGCAACCTCCCGGAGTAAATCTTTTACAGTTACTGTTCCGGCGAGTAACGAAGGGTAAATTGAAAATGGCAGGAAGTGTAAGAGAACAATGTGGGCTAAAAGAAAATGTAAACGTTCTTGTTACAGAGACACGGGGAAAACTAAAAATGGTGAGTGTTAAAATTCGTACTTTTTATGTGAAGGTTTATTTGTATAACTGAGATTTTTTGACATACTGTTTATGATATAGTTATGGCAAGTGGGGCTACATATGCATTTAATAAATTGTTTTGAAAAAGAAAATGCCGTGGAAAATGATAAAAGGTCTTTTTGAATCTACATTGGTTTCTTAATCAGTACATATTTGTAAACATTGCATGCTATTTGCATCAAACACGTTCCGAAATGGGGCCGCGGTGGTGTAGTAGTTAGACTTCTCGCCTCTCGCCAAGGCGAACCAGGTTCGATTCCCGGCGGGGCCAACCCCCGGACGATGCCTCTGGTCGGCGAGTTTTCTCGGGGATCTCCCGTTTCCCCCCCCCCCCCCTTGCATTCCAGCTCTCAAGGCCTCGATGTTAAGAGCCGCCCAGATCCCTTCTTCACTCACTCGTTCCATGAATCACGCCTACCTTGCTTTCCTAAGCTGTTCTCTACGTTCCATGAATCACGCCTACCTTGCTTTCCTAAGCTGTTACTTTACGTTACTTTACGTTACTTTACTCTCGGAGTACAATTTAGATTTTTTTTTTCTTTACTTTTACAAGAAAATCCCTAGGAAACCCAGTTTTCAAGGAAATCGTTTGTAAAACTACAAACCGTTTTACTGTAAAATCTGCAAAATATATATTTGTAATACTATAAATTATAGCCTTTTATTACCACTTGAATTATTGAAAAGTATAGGCCTATATAAAAATTGATTCCTTGTAGAAAACAAATATGACAAATTAATATCAGAGAATAACAAAAAAAAATTCTCGAATTTAATTTACAAAAAAAAATATTACACTTTGCCAGCACAGGGATTAGAGGCCACGCCACCCTTTGTATTATCAACCTGCACCCCAACCACAATATCAACTCGACTTACGAACTTCATACTTATTTTTACAGTAAATATACTTAACAGTTACTACTTACAAAATATCTAAATACTAATGAAGTTATTTTACTAAAAGGAATACATTTATTTCATTTTAAGAGTTCTGTGTAGCTAGTAAACACTAATAGATAATGAGTAATATGTTCGCGTTTTATTGAAATTGTCGTTTTATTACGAATATTTGAGTTGATTTATGTGTTTTACGTTATTCAAACTTGCAATGCATTTCTTTTTGCACGCAACTACACTTTACATCACTTAAAGTTTTTGCGCAAACAGCTATGCACGGTATTTATGTTATTAAGTGAGTTTTGCTGAATCTCGCGGGCACGGCCCTTTTAGTTCTACCAACGAGTAGTTTTACAAGAGTAATCTACATACTGTTACAAGCATTTGAAAGATTACAAGCAATTTCTCAGTAAAATTTACAAAATTCTTTTACAGCGTAGAGTTTTGGAACGCCACCCTGTTTGGCCGGGGGTCACTTGGCGCCTTGTTGCGCTCAGTCTCGCTATCTCCAAAGACGCTCCTGGGCACGCGGGGGCGTATCCACTAATTGTTACGAATACTCTCATCATCTCCGACACGATTCGTTAACCGTTCTTTACGTCGCACGCCGGAGCCCTGCCGGCACGAGAATAAAAAAAAAATAAAGAATGGTGGGATACTTTCGATCGGTTTTTCTCCTCGGAGCATTCGCGAGATTTGTTTCTTTCTGCGGAGAGAATAATGGCCGGGGGTCAGCTATACGGATTCTCCCGCAAGAACGAAGATCTGTATCGCTTAACGCATTTATCACTTTCTTGTCGAGTCTCCCTTGTATCAGCACATGTGACGACTGATTTTCCCCGGGTTCGAATCCTGGGCGAATTCCATGTATACGTGTAGACTTTGTACAAGCAAGTTACGCCTAATTCCCAAGTTTGTAATAACTGTTTGTTGCTGATATATAAAATATATTTCCAAATTTATAACAGTAACTCTCTTGTGTCTGAATATAGTTATGTTGATATGAAAGTAATAGATGGACTGAAATGCGACTAAGTTAACACATTCTTTTAAAACTTTGTCTGTAATGAACAACGTAACAGATACGTAATCTAATAATGTTTGGAGGCATGTGTAGAAGACAAATATTAATCTGTCCCGACTTTAGTTTATGAGATTTAAAAAAAAACCATCTAGCGCCATGAGCTTGGAAACTCATTTCGACGATACAATTCCCATCCCTACTCGTTTCTATCTCTGATCTGCTCCACTAAGTTGACCATATAAGAGGCAGCCAATCACAAAACGTATCAGCCATTTTTTTTTTTTTTTTTTCAAAAATGTATTTTTTGGTCCACTGGATTTCTGACGTTCTTTTGTTGATAAATCTGCTTCATTTGGTTACCGAAACGTCTTTTTCCCTTGTTAGAATTAAGAATAACAGTTGCCTGCAGTTCCGAAATGTCTTCTCCTGAAGTTTAATTAAAAATGGTGGCTGAAGAATATTTCCCTTAGTTCAGAAACAAAACTATCTCTTTGTTAAGATAACTTCTGTGTTCCCTTGGCCTTCCATTTCCATAACGTCTCTTTTCCAACGTTTACTATTCCAAAGAGTCTGTGGTCCTAAACATTCCTTTCCAAAACGCCTAGGCCTACTGTTACAAATCATCACTTCTTTCACATGTGTTTGCCTTTTAAGCAAACTATTACAATTTTGGTAGATAAACTTCATTTAATATCTAATAACTAATACTAATGTGTGAAAGGATTTCAAAGACATTAGCTTGTAAGTATTGTCTTAAACTTTTTTTTATTATCTCCATGTTTTGCTAAATTGACAAAAGACGTTTTGGAATTGGCCACCACACACAACCTTCCTTCTGTGTATTTCCTGAGAAGTAGCAGTATGGGCTTCCTGGATTAAAAAAGCGCAAAAGTGGCACAAGGGACATTTTTTATTAACCCGTAAAAGAGTGTCGGAATGAGGTGCTATCCTTACAAGGTTAATTCAGATCACCCCCCCCCCCCCAACCAACCCCTTTCCGCTCTCCTACCGTTGCCGACAGGCATGCTGTGATCGACTGACGGGTTTCGCCCTCTCCCCCCTGTGAGATGTGCTAAGATTGGCTGTTGGCTGGGGGGGTTACCCATTTTGCTGACAAACCGCCCAAGCGACATTTGTGGCCAGCAAATGTGCCAGTTACGTGCTGCAATACTGCTGGCGTGCCATTTGTGGCCAGTTAGTGACATACTCACGTCAATGTCACACGGGCGCGAAAAACAATGTGCTTGAAAACTGACGCGGTGCTGAATTGCTGACGTGGCCAAAATATAATTAAAATCACAATATTGTTATTTCTGCAACAAATAAAAAACAATTTGTAACAGTTAAGATATAACAACGAATTGGCCCTCACATACCCATGCTTAAATATTTCGTGTTTATCACTGAAGCAAAAATCCAATTACAAAGTGTTTACAGATGCAAAATTTTCGTGGTGTCATTGCACACGAGGTTAGTTCCGAAATAATGTTTCAGGATCAAGGGTGAAACACCCTTCAACACACTACTCAGGCGAAGATGGGAACTCCATTCAGTGTTTCTTGTAGTGTAGTCAACCCGTGGTACTCCTTATTTTTCAAGACATTGGTCGAATGTTCCGAGGTGACACCTGTAAGGCTTATGTGTCTCGTACTTTACTATAGCATATTAATTCCTTCGCGTTTCAATTAAGCTATGGGGGAGGGGGCGGAAATAAATTGGTATCATCCCGGGGAAACAGCAAGTTAAAAAAAAAAGTGCGTGGCTGTGTTGGGGTCAAGGCCGTTTGGTTTGCGTGGATACGTCTACGTTGACGCGCTCGGACGCCTTGATGTTTTTTTTTTTTTTTTTTACTTTCCCGGCACCACTTCGCTCGATCGTATGGGGTTTCATGGGTATCACTGGATTGATTTTGAGATGCTCTTTCCAACCGTATACGATTTCTGTATTTCGACTTGACTTTTTGACGAGTATAGGCCGACATTGTGTTAAGTTTTCTTAATGTTTTACATTAAACGCATACAATTCAACCATGAACACATCACGCAAATATTTTCATACTCGCAATTGATCGATCTTGATGATAGCTGTCGATTGAAACTCAAACGAGCGTCGTAGATTCTTCTAGTCAAAAGTTATACCACGCGGAAGTTATGAGACGCGGCAAAAGACAAATTCCAAATTGCGGCGTACCCCCCCCCCCCCTTTTCAAGCAATGCTTCGCAGTCTTCACTCAACGTAACATATTCTTTGATCCTTCGGCAATGGAGTGGTGTAATTGGATTTTTAATGTAGATAATAGATTCGGAGTTGCAATGCCAAACTGTATCCCCCGATTTTGTTAACATCGGATTTTCTGGATTGCCTCCCACTATGGTTGCAAATGTAAATACGTTCTCAGTTCAAAAACGGCATTGTCCGCCATGTTTGCTACACGCGAAAATCGGCAGCGACAGCGCCGAGGAACGAACCCGGGTCCTTCCTACCTCCCCGGGATTACTCGAAGATCTTCTCGGTCCGAAGTTCGCGGCTGTTATTGTGTCCGCGGAGTTGAGCAAGAACGCCTCCGCAGGAGTTACCCTCTTACGCCAAGTTCCTGGTCGAGGAAAGGAGTAGATCAAGCAGAGAGGATGAACGCCGTGCTCCAATGATGTTAGGGGAATGGGTTTAGAGAGGGAGGGGGGTGTTTTGGGGTTTACAGTGGTAGGGGGGGGTGTTTTAATGGCGTTAAGGCGGCGAGACTGGGTGCAGTATCAACAAAGTGATCCGCCCTTGAGAAGTTAGGGCTTCCAGGCTGGCTCTGATTTCCACTCCAGTCCAGTCCGGAAAGAATAGACGAAAAGGCGGAGTCCTGTGGCCCAATTCTGTTAACTTTTTACTGCCTTTATACAGAATGTTCCAAATTCATGTTCACGCTCTTTGAACGGGATTAAGAGGAATCATGCCTGACTTTCTTGGATTTAAGAAATTTTCGTCGTAATTTGGATTACAGATTTTATATTTTATTTTGGTCATTGACAAGGCATGGAGCATTGCTTTGCACATGTATTAATACACTTCTATTGCCAGAATAATTTATGTAATTGTTACAAGTCAAATAATAATAAACATGGTAGAATTGTAATAGTTTGATAAAGCTTTAGAAACTATTATTTATGGCATGTCGTGTAATAAAATTTTGTTAAACTTTCTTAAGTGTAAATTATGGCAAAAGTAGTGAAAATCCAATATGTTGGGGTCTGTTCCGCCTTAACGGAGAAATTATAAAATATAACTTTGTGACGATGAGTGGGCATTCTTAGTGTAATGTCCAACATGCCACGAAGACGGTGCCGTACCAGAATATATTATACACAGAAAGTAACTACATCGGTATATTCTAAGTGTTAATTACGATGCCGACAAGGAATATGACACGTGGTGTCGTAAAGTAGTTAGTTTAGAAGAGAGTTATTTTCTTTTCAGTTATATGTATCGATTTGATCTGCAAGGTATAGCTGCTAGAGCTAGCAGTGTTTATTTTTTTGAACGCCATAATTCAAGAAACCCGAAATTTACTAGTTTGGCTGAATTGGATCCCAGGGACATTATTTTTTGGAAGATGATGCAGTACATGAATGAGTTTCTAATCAGACTGATGTGTTTAGTGCCTAACGTTAAAAGGACAATGTTGGGTATGTGCGAATGTTGATATAGGCCGTTCACGGAAAAATTAGCACTTCTGAAAGACCTGCTAAAGATCTACTTGTATACACGTTGTGTGTTCCTCCGCCTTATGCAAAATTAACATTTCCATGGGCCTCATCACTTTATTCATCCGTCGGCCAAATGAAATAGTGACATTATTAAGAAAGTAAATACTTTACAAATCTGCTCATTTTTACACTTCGATGCATTTAAAAGAAGAGAAAGCGAAATAAATAATTTTAAGTTATCGCAAAACACTTTTTATTCGACTTTAAAATATGGAACTACTTTCCATACATCGTTACCAACTTTACTGGGCGAATGTCACTCAGTGCGCCCATCAAAATATATGCATGCATGGGTGGTGACTTTTTTCTAAGGTTTATTTCAGAAGTGCTCGCTTCATCGTGAACGGCCTTAAACAGTTATAAATATTCCGAATGTCCGCCACCAGCAGCAAGACGCCGTGTCCAATGCCGTGGACCAGGACAGACAGTGGCTATGGTTGTTCGGTCGGAGTGTATTCACAGACGCTCACAATCCAGTCTCTCCTGTCATTCTCTGCCTTTGGCTTTCTGGCGTGCATTATGTTGTTCACAGTCCCCCCCCCCCCCCACAGATAAGCGACTGGCCATATTCTATTCGTGGTTTCATCACACGTTTTGAATCAAACCTTTGAAAAATCACCCCATGTATGACGTGTTTAGTTATTTCCCACATATGGCATGTATCACAAGCGTTTTATCACTCTCTTAACATAAAATTATCATATTTTTTGTTAAATTCAAGTTTTACCAATATTTTATTTATAAATCATTATATTTCATTTATAATGCATATGTATAAATCAGTGAGAAAACATGTTTGTTGGTAGCGACTGTTAAGATAGTTCCCATGCAAAATATTATTACAACCGAGCGAGTACGTAGTCAGTGCGTTGTCCTTCGGTGCAATTAGTTTGTACGAGGAGGATGAATATCCTGGAAGTAGGACTTTAACAGGACTTCAGAAAAGTGTAAAATAACCGTGAATGGACTATAGAGTTGGTGAACAGCTGGTATTATATTTTCCTGCAACATGGTCCGGTAACTTTCTCCTGTCACCGTTTCGTCAAAGAATAACGTTCTCGCGTTTCCAACAACACTTTAGAATCCGCCTACTTTGCTCGATAGAAAACCTAGTAACCTCCGCCATTTCCTGGTGCTGCCACTCGTGGCTGCAAAACGGAACTAACAAGAGTGGAATGGCTACACGCTCTCGCACACAACCAACGCGAAATAATGTTAAATACAAGCAGTCCAATCAAATACAGGTTGTTCACGATAAAATGAGCACTTTTGAAAGCCCTGCTTAAGATCTGTCTGTATTCACGTTGTGTATTCTTCCACCTTATGTAAGATTAACATTGCCATGGGCGTCATCACTTTGTAACGGTGCTTCCTCTCAGCTCAATCACAATTGTTCCAACCCTCCTGCCTCCCTACCTTTGAGATTATAGGATCAGGATAAAAGGGTGGATAGATAAAAGTAAAAACCTTTTCAAAATCTAGGAATAATAACCTTTGTTAATCCATATAGTTCCGTCCAGGATAGGAAAACTCTCACAGGTGCAACAATCCATAACACTATAAATTTCAGTATTTGAATTTTTTAATAATCTCCTAAATTTACAGCGTTATCCCAAATTATTTCATTCCTCACACCTCATTTCCATTTTACCATTTCTCTCGCTCACAAAACTCTCAACTAGGGTAATAAAAAAATCTGTTAACACAACCCTAAAACAAATTTACAAAATCGTGTAAAAAATTTCTCAACACCTTCCTCAAAAACCTCTTTTACAAAACACAGCCAAGTACCCCACGATATCTTTGACTATACAGCCTTTTTTACCCTTTTAGCATGATAACACTTACTAAGCCTCGTAGAAATAAAACTACTGCCAAACATCCAATGAGATCATTCACATTATTACAAAATCCCTCTTGGGGGACCCATTTGACTACAACTGTACAAACACATTAAAAAAACAATAGGATCACCTATACTCTTAAAAACTGGTACCATAACCATATGACCTTATACACTCCAGATATACTCGGGTACAATGATACATTAACAATTTAACCTAAAACTCCAGAACAAACTCTTGAAAAACCTGGTACAATGGCACATTTCTATCCTAAACTCCAGGATTTCGTTATGCGCCTGCTACCTGCCCTTTGTAACCCAACGTGCAGAAAACGAAACATGGTCTCAAGTTAAAGTGGATTCCCCAGCTTCCTTTTTGTCTCCATCTCTGTCTACCTCAACACTCTTGAAGGACACTCCCACCAACACATATGCTTCTTATCCACCTCCACCGAAGTGAAAGACAGAGCCCTGGCCTTACGACCCACAGTCACTTTCGCACTACGCCCCCAATTCAAGAGTTTCCCTATTCCATTTCTTCCTCTGATTTTAATTTCGCAGCACTAACTCAACCAATCTCGTATTCTCAAAAGATTTCCTGTCTCCTTCCACTACCTTCCTAACAATCGCCAACCTCCCCCTCTCAGTCTCTCCTCGGCCCGACGTTCTACTCTTCTTTCTTCGCATCAGCTACTGGCCCTAACACGTGCCCAATGTTGATAAAGCAAGAAACAAACGAGTTCCGGTACCGTAGGAAACACCCCGGTCTTCGAGCTTGCACCACTCCAAACACTTCGTCCAAAACGTGACCGAAGAATCTCTCGCTTCTGCTTCTCCAACTCCTACGAGTTGTAACCAGACTTTTGCCAAACAAGTTATTCAAAGTCAAAATCACTGATCACTTCCTGTTCACTACCCCCACACATGGGTAAAACTCTTGCCGAGTGTCAGTTTTCTCGAGGAAAACAATTGAAATTCCTCCGGGCTAAATCCTCCTTCAGCATATGTCAATTTCTTCCAACACACTCAGGACGTCCTCTTCTCAATTTTTTTCCCTGAGTCCCACTCTGTCCAATCAAAGATTTATTCAAAGTCCCTCTTCTGTGCACTCGCAAAAATATTCCAAGTCCATCATCGGGGCACTCGTGAATATTATAAGTCCCTCCTCTGAGTACACGCAAATATTAAGTCCACCATCTAGGCACTCGTGAATATTATTATAAGTCCCTATCCTACACTAGTACTGATTTTTATAAGTCCAGCTACCCAGAATAGTTCACTGGTCCTCAGATCGACTCTCGAAGATCTTAACCTCGGGCTGACTCCACTCACCTTTAGTTTCCCCCACCCCTGCGGGGGCGTATCTCCCCGGGAATTTTTTTTCTAACTACCCTATAACTAAGTGTTAAGTGAAATCCCGGTGGGTAGGGTGGGATTTTATTGCGTCTAAGGGCTAGACCCCTTACGCCTACAAGGATAGGAAATCATGAAAGGAGACATGCATCATGGCAAAGAGGGATTGGGCAGCCATGGCCAGGATTTAGGCCATGACTACCTCCCTAAGTGTACGTATAGCTAATCTATCACTAGAGGAGACAGGGAAAACTGGCATACACACCGTAAAAACCCAGTCGACAGAATAGAATTCAAAATTGTTCATGCATTAAACAGAAATGCTACAGGAGACAGAGTGCGTGTGAAACATGCTCGTGTTAGTAGAGATGAAAAAGCTAGCAGAGAGGGGATAGGAACTTCATTTCTCCTTTGCCTTGGCTAATGGGAGGGATGCTGATTTATCCAGAGATATGTTTTCACACCTCTCTGGTGAGGGAAGTGGCACTATTGGGCATATCCCCCCCCCCCCTCTAATTTCCCAGCAGAACTTGAAAATTGAAGAGAAAAAAGTGAGTTGCCAGTAAGTGTCATCTTGGCCAACACTTACTGGTTTTTATATATCCGGGAAGAGACGGTACAACCTGAGAAAAGAATGGATTTACTTAATTAATTCTAAATAGCCTAATTCCCTTATATTAACATATGTCCTCGGGGACATATGTATTTAATCAAGTGCTGTACTACCTCGCAGCGGTCAATCTCTGTAACCATTGATTGTAGCAGAACATATCTACGGCTATGAGCAACGAGTGCACGGAGCTTCGCATAAGGAGGAAGGGAGTTTAATAAAAAAAATATGAATAAGAATAATAATTATTTATTTTGCGTGTATAACCTAGTTAGAATAAATTTTAAGTGTAACTGAGCTGTCCCTTCAAGACTACTCAGGTTTGTCTACTGTAATAGACTACTGAGGCTACGCAGATGCTATCATGACTGAGATGACAGAGTATTACACTCAGGGCTAAGGGGGCCTATGAGCCAGAAGAGACTTAGGCCGCTTATGGCGCTGTGTCTCATCTATGTCGCACTCCCCTATGGCAGAAATTAGAGGCGCGATCCCTCTATTTATATCCCGAGATTCCCCCTACTCCGCGGCATCACCACATTGAGACCAGGCTTCGCGCGCGCGCGCTCTATTCAGGAGTGGCACCCTCTTGATCGCTGATAGGGGCGCTATTTACAATTAGCACATTTTTTTGCGCGGGCAAACAAACAGCGTGAGCTCGAGCTCCACTTGCTCCTGGCCGCTTCAGCGCCCTTCCTCACACCACACACTCCCGCCACGCAGATAGCAGCTCAATCAGGCGTTCTTACTAAAAAAAAAACAGAATCGGACATCCTCGTGACGGAAAATTCCGTCACAACTTTATTCATGCGTTGGTTAAGAGAAACCATGAAATTATTAGAAAAGGAAATATCTTACAGATATTCTCATTTTTACACTTCGGTGCATTAAAAAAAAAAAAAAAACATAAAGCGAAGGAAACTATTTAAGTTAACAGATATGATTACTTAACACGGTTTATTCGACGTTGAGATAGGGAACAACTTTCCCATCCATCGATACCAACTTAACTGGACGCATGTCACTCAGGGTGCCTGTTAAAATGTATGCAGGTAGGAGCAGTTAATTTTCCTGTAAGGTTGATTTCGAAAGTGCTCACTTTATCGCGAACAGCCTTTGGTCTTTAACAGTCTCTCTATTGTTCCTGTTCAACTAGTGTGTAGATTAATTTGGGGCATCCGGTACAGTGACATTTACCACGTGCCTATCATTACGAGGCAAAATGGTATTCTGTAACTCGAAATATCGCCATGGTGGTCTATCGAATGCCTCGAGACTGACTTCATAATTTAAACACAGACAGATGACTGAAAGCGGAGAGGAAATGGCCTGCGTATTGAAGTTACTTCTAGCAAAAATACTCCACGGAGAAAAAAAAGATGTTTTAAAATGCCCCAGGAAAAACTAATTGGCGCCTGGAATATAGTGAAAAAGTATATTTTATATTTTACGAATGATACTCTCCAACACTTCGCTCTAACGTGACCACGAGATGCCAGATTCGGTAACGGGTTAGTGTTGCTATCTTAGGATGCTGTCTGAAAATTGTGCCATAGAGAGAAGTAAATTTATTTTTAAAGTGTTGTTTGGAAATGTATTAAGAAATAAAGAATAATTTATACTTGAAAATTCATTATGTATGTATGAAACATGTGCCACAAAATATTCGGTGATATCGGGAAATAAATGTTTCAACAAGTAGGTTGTTTATTTCATAACATAGCCCGCAGCGTTGCCAAACCAATGGGACTTCGCGAAAAATATGCGTTACAGACAATCACGCGAAGTCAACTACGAGCAATTGTCGTTTTGGGTTTATCGTAAAGATGTTTGCAGTATCTTTAAGGATGCCAAATTTACATAATAAGATCCTTGGGCTGTGTTCCGCCCGTTGCCTGCACTAAAGCAGATGCTACAGTGTGCCTCACTCTTGGATTGTAGGAAAGAATACAGGACATGGCAAGGTGGCTACCTATTATAAACAGTCAAAGAAATTACTCTGTGTTGAAATAATACGTACATACAGACGAAAATACGTATGGTCTGTTCGCAGTTTTATTACTGTTTGTAAATCAAACCTTTGAAAAATCAACCCATGTATGACGTGTTTGGTTGTTTCCTAAATACGAAATATATCACAAGCGTTTTATACACCCCTTAACATGACTCTCCCTTATTTTGGTTCAACTAAACTTTTACTTATATTCTATCTAAAAATTGTAACAGTTAAACAAAAATTGATAAGATTAAAATCAGAGCGAAGATATTCGTGTTGGTAATGCTTATTATTATTACACTGAGTGCGCACTAATTCGGTTCGTTGTCCCTTTGGTGAAATCTTCTAGATTTTGTTAAGCTTTGTTTTCATTAGGCGGAGGAATATTCTGGAAGTAGAACTTTAGCAGGATTTGAGAAGAGTTGGGCGTAACCGTGAACGGACTATACATGGCATATTTGGAAAGGAAGCAAGAGCACCACGCAGTAGGGTGATTAAAAAAAGGTTTGATTCGAAAAGTGTGAATAAACCGGAATGGAATAAATTAATATAGTGAGCGAAGAGAGTTGGGCGGCTCTTTTAACAACGAGGTCTTGAGAGCAGACGAGGGTTATTGAAGTGAATATGGAGCGGCGCCGGAATGAAGGGGCGGGAGAAACCCCCGAGAAAACCCGCCGACAAACGGCATCGTCCAGCACGATTCCCACTTGAGAAAATTCGGTGGCCCGGTTCACCTTGGGGGGAGGCGAGCGTGCTAACCGCTCAGTCACCGTGGCCCCGAGTGTGTTAAAGTAGAATATTTTATGTTTTGGCGATCCAGTTTCCTGCCCTTCGCGGTTCGTGCTCAGCCTGTTGTCGATCAAGGTCTCGAGAGCCGATGAGGGTAAAGTGAGGCGAGGATGGAGCAGCACCGGAATGAAAATACGGGGTGAAACGGGACATCCCCGAGAAAACTCGCCGACCAGCGGCACCGTCCAGCACGATTCCCACATGTGGGAATTTCGGAGGTGTGAGGGAAGAGGGGACCTCCCCGGAAATCGAACACGGTTCGCCTAGGTGGGAGGCGAGTAGTTCCCGCCAGGAATTCGCTCAAAGGCGTGACGTCTGCGCATGAAGGTACATGCTCCCACATACCACTGGCAGTTAATGCGCGAGATAGGCCGGCAGTGGAACGGCGCATGAAGAGCACAGACGCGCCTCTACACAGGTAGCGGAACGACTTGTTTGCGCGTGTTTGCGCATTGCAGAGGTAACGGAATACGACCCTTCCTACCGAGGAAATGACGCCTGTCACATGCAGCTGTGGTAGGGTTAATTCTTCTCAGGTGCGAAACAAAACGAGTTTTCCTTCTGGGAGAGTTTGGAATAGGGAACATTTCCACCGCTAGGAGCGCAGTGTTCCAAAGAGGTCACTTTTAATTCAAACTTTAAGCTACGTGAATGATAATGCTGGAATCACAATAGCGTGACAGATGCGACGCGACGGGCGCGATGCGACAAGAAAAATTCGCGTTATTGTGAACACTAGTTGTATCGCCTCGCGACAAAAAAAAAATATTATACGCAAACGTTTCTTGCCACTAGCTGCTAGTCTCTTGTACGACAGCCATTAATGTTTACATTTGTTTAAAAGGTGTGGTTGGACAACGCTGTTTTCATGCTTACTGATTTTGCATAAAATATTAACATATTGTCGTACTAACGCGAACTACACATCATAAATACTTATTCCAGTACGACCATCATTCGAGCACCAAATTATTACATGGTTTTCCACTTTGTCGTGCCCGCGATGCGACGAAATTAGAAATATTTTCTATTCTGAAAACCTGTCGCGTCGGCCATTTTTGTCGCGTTGACGCCACAGATGTCTCAATGTTGATTGGCTGAAGAATTGTTTTGTTCGTGTCGCGTCGCGTCTTCCGTGCTATTGTGAGTAGTACGGTCGGATGGAGGGGAGGGGGAGGGTTCTAACTCATAGGGGATGACTCCTTTTTTGATATCAAAGGGTTAAATTGATTGAATGGTTTAATTACATTGATTGAAAGATTTAATCTAATTTATTGAAAAGGTTAAATTGATTGAAAGGTTTAAATGTAAAGAAATGGCTAATCCTTAATGGGATTTAACGCGATCAATAAATTTTAATCCGATTTTAATCAGATTTAAAAAAATTTAATCCGGTTTTTTGTTTGGTGTAAGAGTGTAATAAGAGTATAGTTCTTTGGTTTCTTTCTTTCTTTCTTATTTTGGGGTGGGGAACAGCTCTGGTAGATGTTGTCAGGACGACGGCGGCACTCGACTGAAGTGTGGCATGGTGGGGACAGGGTATGTATATATATGTGGTGAATTTTGTGCACGAGTGGCCTAAGTGTAAATTTTTTGGGTTGGTAGTGATGTTGATCGTAGACTGTGTTGGGAGATAGGCGATTTTGAAAGATACTATTATTCCTATTATTCCGAATGAATAACAGCGCTGGCACAATACACGAGAGAAGTTTCGGAGTGTTTAAACGAAATATATTTCTATGTATGAATAACCTGGAGTCTTAAAGAAAAAAAACGATCTACAACGAATAAAAAATGTCGCTATAATTAAACGGCAGTCTTCCTAATCACAAGATATATGAAAAATGTGACACTACTTGATGCTTCTCGCACATAACTGACAAGATTTTTTAACACGTCCATCTGCCTGTGAGATTGGTGAGGAACTTCTGAAACAGAATCCAAACGTTAAAAGAAATTAATTTATTAACACGCGTAAAAAAGAAAACATTTAATATACGTTCATTCGCTCGGGAGGTCGCTGCAGCACTGACTTGGATATACCACTTACGTCAACTTATAAGCTGTACTGAGAGCATACATAACCTCTGTGTTGAGAGCAAACATAACCTGCTTTGGCCTATGTTTGATTATAGACTAAGGTGAAGAACTCGGAAATTTTAATGAAAATACAAAACGAATGTTTCCAAATAAATAAAACAGCAATGAACACAAGTACATGAAAATGACTAAACGAATTAAAAAACACGTAGTGAAATCGCACCAGGATCTCCCCCAAAACACATCCGTCCACCTCGGAGGCTGGTTGAATGAATGACTGGATTGTATGACATGTGCCAGCTTATAAGATGTTATATACATGGAGCGCGGCTGAGTTGAAATTTACGACTGACAGAACCTATTTCCCCACCAAACTACTATTAACGACTTGATTGCACTTTTCGTCCTACAACAGACAATGAAACTATGATCAATTTTTTTTTAAACTTACCCTGATTTTTAATGCGAGTTTCACTATTGTAAGAAGAATTATCTTTTAACACAATTTTTTTTTCCCATCGAAGTGTAAGGACGCTTAGATTACCCTGTAACAGTTTTTAGAATTGAACTGTATTTTATTTTAAATTCACGAACTTCCTCTAAGACAAATAATTAAAAATAATGGACGTACTACAAAATTTTTTCTGTTAAGTCTGTCAAATTCATGGCACTAGTTACCAAAATGGTAGTTGAAAATGCTACCAAGTTTCATCGACCAAACTTAGAAACGGGGTTTACATGAAAATTACATTAGTCCCGATAAATTATTTTGTTCACGATAAATTAAGAAGAAAATAATATTTTTTTTTGTATTGAAATGAGAGTCGCGGCTAACACTCAGGCGTATTATATGCCTACACTTTTCGCATCCCGCTGGCCACCACGCCATGTGATGTTCAGTGTTGCGTTATGAAGCCCGCTGACTGCCATCCACAGGGAATAGGTGGTTCAGAGGAGTGATCAGTAGTGCATCTCTGCAGGGTTAGGGTTGTCGTGAAACTGACATGGTGAGACCCTCTCGAGAACTGTTCACATCAGTGCTGCCCTCCCCCCACCTCTTGTCCAGACCATGTCTTTGTGCGAAAAGAGAGTTTCTATCCAAGGACACACAAAAACACCCCAAAGCACGTTTTCGGCCATGCACCCCCTCCCCTACACCAACAACCCAGAATTTGTTTTCGGAGGGCTGCTCTGTGCAAGGCCACGCACCCTTCTATCGATCCAACACTGCAAAAACCTGTTTAGTGCCAACCACCCCCTCCGCCTACACCAGCCCAGAATGTGTTTCTGGAGGACTGCCCCCTTCCAATGCCGTGCTTCGCGAAACCTGCCCACTGCCCCCTCAACTTCCTTGTCCATGGAGGGCGCTGCACAACTCCAGCTATCAATCCAAGGCCACGCCCCCTTCTCCCTTCACATAGAACACATTTTTTAGATATCTCGAAAACTGGCCATTTCTCACACCCCTGGCCCCCTCCATTCACCCCCATCACAGAAAACGCGTTTTCCGACACGAGCGCTGCCTCGGTCAGGAACGGAGGTTTGCCTCAAGGCCAAAGCGTGTCTTTTGTGCAAAACGTCGGGAAGACCCCATCCACCGGAGCAGCAGATTTTGAACTGACTTGGGCTATATTCCCTCTTCCCTTGAAACTGTTATTTTCGTTCGAATGCTGAAGCATCTTCAAATATGATCCTCCAACCTAGAGCCTGGCATATTCCCAGCGAAATAAAATTTCACATCTCCCAACAATGAAATTTATATCCCTGAAGTTAAATGTTACCCGATATTGTAATCCCCACAAGATAATCCCAAAGATTTAATATTCCTGCAAAAATACTTTATATCTAGATTCTGTAAACTTAATACCATTTTCTAGCAAACTATAACTAAGTGTAAGACATATTTTGACTCGTTAAATTTTTTTAAGTTATGAAAACCATGCATCTTTCCACTTACACAAGTTAAACTTAGAAAACTATTCATACCTCATTCGATTTAAGCAAAATACAAGTAAATGTTCTTTACTTGCAATCTGTTTTTAAATATTTATGCATATTTCACATGTAGTTTTTCCTAGCCCAGAATTTCGACTGCAGTATCATCTATGAAAATATAATACAATTGCATTGAAGTTTAATATTCTATGTTAAGTAATAATTTATTCCAGATTTATTGTAAACAAATAATTTGTGTGTTTAGAAAGCAGTGTGCTCACATACTTTTCAACAACGTGTTTTTACAAAAGATATGGGGGTCGAGTCAATCTAAAGCCTCGTGAAAAAATGGTTCAGTAAACTGTCAAAGTCTGCAGTGGGCACCCCACTATCGAAACCCGCTCCCCTTTCCCCACCATGCCCGACAACCTCCACTTTCCCCCACCTGCTTAAATTCACTGCTGTGCCCCACCAAGCATGCACCGCTGTCGACTGCATGATAAAGCTAGGAGGGAGACTACCCACTTCCCCTCCACGCCTGCCTCACCGACAGCTTCAGTTCGCGATGTGCATTGCCTTCGCCAACAACTACCATTCTCAAATGCGGTGCTTCACAACCTGCCTTGACTATCTTTAACATATTTTGTGTCTAGGGGCAAACAAACTTGGTTTACACTATTGAAATTTAAACTTATGCAATTGCAATTGCAATTTAAGACCAGTTTAAACATTTTACATCTTAACTGTGCTTTTTAAAAATTGTTGAATCTTAGACCATTAAAACATTTATAATTTCTACACCATAAAAATAATTTACACCATCAAAACTTTTTTTATAAAATTTTAAATTGGAAAAATTTGATAACGATTTTTGTATAAAAAGTTTTAGCATCGGGAATACTATTTTGCTCCCTTGAACTGACAAATTTCCATGAACCTTATCGTAACAAGCAAAATAATATAAGCTAGCACAAACAATTATGAAACCCAGTAACATATACCGATAAACTAACCATCACTCTAACATTAATGAATTTAAATAATCAATAATGTCACAATGAAATAAAAACATTAAATACCATAGAAATCTAATCCGAGAAACAAATTCTGGGAAACATTATCCAAATTGCAAGAAATATTATATATTGCATTACAAATTCATTCGAGATGAAATTACAATGGAATTGTACCCCAAATTCCTTTAAGTTGAAAATATTCCATGAAAAAATATTTCAAATCCAGGAAATTACAACAGCTAATTAAAAAATCACGTCGTAAATGTCTTTAAGATGTAAAATTCCACGAAAACTTATCCCATTTCTAAGAATGTAACATTAAAATCAATTAAAAACATGAGATACAAATTTCAAATGAATAACAAATCAAATGCAACTATTTAACACCTTAACATGATGAATTACAATGTGTAGCAAACAAAACAAACAGACTTATTTGCGCATACACAAACAACTGCTTCGCGACAACGCTAATGTGTTGGTGCTGTTTCGCATGGACGATACGAATTTACGTCACGTTTACGATGATCATGTTAATACGGACATGACTATCAGATTTAAAATATATGTGTTCCTTGTACTGGAAAGAGAAATACAGATTTTTGGCAATCGTTAAGGACTGTATGCTACATAAGGGAAGGCACGGGCGTGGGTTCGATCAGTTTATCGCTGTCTCTGAGAGGATTCGTCTACTGGGAAACAGCAAGTGATGTCATCAATACCTCCTGCTACATCGATGTGTGCCGTTTCCTCAGACGATAATGACGCCACAGTTAACGGCTAAAGTCTGAATGAGTGCAGTACAGTCGGTTTGCGCGGAAGGTACACTTGCAAGATGTTCGCGTGAAGCCGAAAAACTTCAAAATAAACGGTCATCAACTCTAAATACTGATGAACATACAACTCCTGCTACAAAGAAAAGTAAACTAGATATTGAGGATGCAGCAGGAAGTGAAGACGATCATAAAGACAACATTGATGATGACTATGACGGCAGTGATAGTGTTGAAGATGACGATTATTCCCTCAACGTTTCCACACATTTCCCCAACGAGTTTCCTTCGACAAGGGATGTGAAGAAGGCAGAAGACGCCGGTTATACTGACTATATGTTTACCGAAGATCCCAACAAACTTGCAGACAGACTCAGATGTTTGCTCGATAAGCAACAACGTGGGGATTACTCGAACATGAAAGAGGTGGTTTCGATCATAAGAGAACTTAAGGATCGGGGTAACATCAGATGAAGAGATGAACTGCTTTCTTCTGAAAATGTAATTACAAAATTATAATAAATCATTATTATAAAGTATGTCTTTTTCTTTATTTTGGTGCATTGCATCCTTCTATCGGCCTTAAGGTTTTTAGTAAAAAAAGATGTCTTTCAAATATTTAATAAATTAAGCATGTAGTCAAAGTTCTGCATCATGCATGTAGCTATACCACTGATTGGAATTTTTTTTAATAGGACGGAAAATTGCAAATTTTATTTCTATAACTGTAAGTGCCGACAGCTCATTTGGCAGTGAAGTCTAGATATCAACGTAGTAGTCAGTAACATAATATGCATGTTGACTGTTGTGTATTGTTTCTCGAGTTTTTGTTTTCAAGGTCATTCAAGGTGATGGGGTCGACATCAAGGTTATGGGTAAAGGGTCAAAGGTCAAAGTTCAATTGCTAATGGGCACTGGCTTCCAATATGGTGGTCAGGTGATGTCTACCAAGATAGTGGTTGCCTACCAAGATGGTGGTCGCCTACCAAGATGGCAGACTTCGAAATAGATGACACTTACCAATATGGTGTCAAATGCATCTACCAGTAATGTACAAACAAATCAACGAAAAAATCAATATGGCGGAATGAGTATTGGTGAGGGAAGTGGAGGTGAGGGATTCTGTCGTCTGCTGGGCGTGGTGCTGGAGGGATCCCCGGAAATGTAAGTTTTTTAATTAATTTTTATACATTTTTTAAAAAAAATTAAATAATTTTTATGCAATTTAAATTATTTTTTAATATTTCTTATTATCATTTTATACATTTTAAACGATTTTTAATTCGATTTTTTGTAATAAATATTTTTATAATTTTTTTTAAAAATTTGCAATTTGTTTTAGGCTTTTAGGGTCAGAGGTAACCGGGGTCAAGGTCAAAGTCAAGGGTAATAGGTCACGGTCATGGTCATATGGGTCAAATATGGCGGATGTGTGACGTAATCACATGGTGGCTTCCCCAGCTCCAGTTCCGATCCTCGATACCCTTGTGACAAAAGTCCCCCAAATCCTACTACTAATGTCTTATATTGTACCTTCTTAAACCTTCCCTTATTCTACATTTATTCCGCTTTCTTTGTTACGCCGCACACGTATGCACCCACGTAGAAGATTGTTGACTACGGTTCTAAAAAGGTAATTAAAAATTCATTTCATAAAATGTGAGAGAGCGAGTCTCCGACACTGTTATTTCCACAGGCCCAGAGAACCCCTTTGTACCAGCCTGGCTACGCGTGCGGGAAACTGCTATTTACTTTTAATTAACGCGACTTCCAGCGACGCGCAAGCCGGCTTGTTCAAAGGAACGTTCCACGAATATGTCTTCATTGTTTGTAATATTAATTTTTCCCTGCAATATGCTAGCTTTGACAAGAAAAATCCTTATCTCAGTGTGAGTGGTTGCCACATGGCTTTTAACGCGACATGTGTAATATTAAAAATATTGTAGTGACGGAAATTTCAAAATTAAATTTTAATCTGTCAGTTAACGAACTGTTAACATGAAACCGCTTCGCGTCCTTCGCTTGTCGGAGGAGGCGAGTTGTTATGAATTTGACTTAGGGTCAGTTCCATACAAGAAAGAGTTATGGGGGTAGCTTAATAATGAGAGACGATTTGGTAGAGCACAACTGTAAATGTTGGGGATTATTAACAAAACGATCTTACAATAACATTACGTGATTATTACTTGGGGGGAGCTTATAAGGAGTTACATTATTCTAAAATAACCTCTTATGATTATTTACCACACGCCACTGCTATTGCAAGCTGATTGGAAAGTCCCCACCTAATTCATGGTTTCGGAGGCTGTTTCTGGAAGGCGGATATCGACGGCTGGACATACCCATCTCTGTAATCTTCTCTTGGCGATGGCACGATGTGGAAAGACGCCCGCGCCCAGTGTAACGTTGGCCTATGTCACCACGTTGTTTGACATATTCGGCCCCGATTACTGGCCAGTGGAGAGGGTTTCCGCAACTGGCTTTTCGCAATGCGTCGTTGCGATCCCGCTCGCGTCCCGGTCCAATGTTTGAAGGTGTGATCAGACAGGCCGTCCGCCTGAGGCCTGATCACATAACAGCGCGCATTAAAAACGGCCTATCGCGTGCCGCGATAAGGCTATCGTGCCGCTCCCGTCCTCGGGAGATTGAATGTCTTGGGGATAGTCGGTGCGCGAATTTTCTGGTAGTCATCCACATCTCTCCCGCGGCGCGACTTGGAGTGCGAATAACCTTTTGGGTCAGGCCGACTGAGCTATACAATAAGCTGTGACATGCCTCTGCGTCCAGTTGTCTGTGGTCTCGTACAGCAATTATCGCCAGGGCGATGACGTTCCGATACGTTACTCTGCGAGTAAACTTCTCTCTCCTCTAGCTGTCGCAAAACACACTGAGTAAATGTTTCACTTGCTCATAGCAGTGTCCGAAAACTGCCGACTATTCACTCTGAGCATATAGCCAGAGTTAAACTTTTACGTTCACTATTTCAGCGAGTAACAAAGGGCAAAGTGAAAATGGCGGGAAGTTTAGTAAAATGAAATAAAACAGAAAGGAAATGTGGAAATTGTGGCTACAAACACAAGCGGCTAAATTACAAATTACGAATGATAAAATAAAAGTTGACTTGTATAAATTTTGCATTTTTAGACATAATGTTTACAGTTAATTTATTTTAAGTAAAGTTGATTATCTACATAACAAATTTTTTTAGAAAATAAAGAAATTGGAGAAAGTGGCAAATATCTTTTGAAACTAAATTGGTTGCTTAATAATTACATATTTGTGAACACAGAATGCTATTTACAACATACTAGTGCCAAGAACATGTTTACTATCGCTTTCCTCAGATTTAACTCTGTTACTTGACTTGACTCTCAGAGTAACGTTTTGTAATGCCGCCCAGGTGTTCATTCCAAAAGTGAGACTGCAATCATCGAGAGTAGAGAGATAGAGAAAGAGAGACTGACATGCTTGACTGTGGTAAAACAGGACGATGCCATACGGCAGTGGCAGATATTTGTAGAAATTTTAAGGCTTGGCACTGAACATTTGGATCGTATATGTGTAAATAACAAGTGAGTATGAAGTAGCTGTATCTAGTATAAAGACAGTGATAAGGATATTAACTGTAATCAAGATTAGCATTAAATATTGCTCTCACTAATTGGAATAAGTGTTAATGGTAGGGAGAGGTAATTTGATGTGTTAAATAACAGCTGCGTGTATTTCTATAACACTGTAAATAAATTAAGAAAAAAAATTTTGCTGTTTAATTTTTATTAAGACCTCCATTCCTCGTGAACTCTGACGAGCTCTTGGCGATTTGTAATAATATTTAAAAATTGTCCCGGCGGGGATTTTAAAATGAAAATTTCTATCTATCAGGCAAGTACAATGACAACAAACGAGCTAATTACCAAACACGATTTAACTTATATGAAACGCTGTATTTTATGCATATATTTGTTATGCACACATCTTTCGAATTTATCGCCATGGTTAAATTGACCGCGTTATTTAAATAACGCGGTCTGTTTGAATTATTTTGCATTTATGGGAAAACTGTCACAGTTTCCTCGCGGCGTCAGAATATATAATTTTTGAACTGGGAATAATACAGTAGGGATTTTTTTTTTTTTTTCGATGGCACTACAGTTAGAAGATTCTACGAAAGAATGATTTTCAAATACCAAGATAAATTTTGTATCAGGGCTTCATTATAACAACACATTTCCGTACAAATTCCCCTGAATTCTAACAAACGTTCGACAGTTTAACAGTGACTTAAAACTATAATCGGCAAGTCCTTCATGTCGATATATATTATATCTACAAACTAACAAAGAGGATTATCGATTGTTTATATAACTTAACCAAGTTATCAGTATCTGCTAAGATTTATTTTTTCTTTAAAAGCGATCTGAAAAGGTATAAATAAAGTACTTCCATAAAAAAAATAATATTTTGTTGTGAAATATAATGTATATTTGAAAAAATTATTTACTCCTTGTTAAAATATAATTTTGTTTGTATCCTTCGTGTAACTAATTTTATTTGATATATTTACCGGTTTTTTCTGTGGCAAAGGTAGGGGTTATACCTCGTGTTACAGTTATCAATATAAAGCGAAACATTTACATAAATCCATTACCTGAGTTTCACTTAACACTACATTTTCAATACTTCAGATACTTAAAAACACTGCAAATAAATTAAAAATTATTGAAAAAAAGTATTAAAAATTATAGAAGGCAGATTGTAACATCTAGGTAAGCGCCGGTGAGCTACTGAAAAAAAATGAAACCCATAGGTCAAAACAAAAACATGGTTACGAAATTAGTGAAAGGCCTATTCTTTAGCTAGTAAATACGTATTCACGACTAGTAAATAGTGGAGATCGAAAAATGGTATATTCATGAACAGCAGCTAAATATCCAATACAGAAACAGAAGGAAAAAAAAAGTAATAAACTCACAAAATGAAAACGTATAAGGATTAAATTAAGATATTTAAACGTTTTTGTAATATATAAATGCAGCATGGTACCATAATTATATTCCTTCCGATTTATTTTTTCGCCAAATTAAATTTTTTATTGTTTTTTTAATTGTTTAAATTACGTTTCAACGTACTGTAAGCGTTCATAATTTTATTTCTCCGGCTTTATCGAACAGCCGAAACAGCAATCCACTTCGCCGCCGCACTCAACATGGCCATTCCACATAATCTCTAGCGCTCGGCTCGCATCAGAGTAGAATCTGAAGGCTCGAACGTACGAAAACAATGCCCCATTAGAACAAACTCCGCCACTTGACCTGCGCGAACGGCAATGCGTCTAAAAAGCCCCGTAGGCCTTTTGTCTGGCGAATGGGGTCGACAGGGTGTCTGCGAATAGCAGGGTGATACGAGCGTGTTCAGCTGTAACAAGCGCTGTAGTGTAGCACGAGGCGGCTGGCTACCTCCCAGCAGGACGAGGTGAAGGCCGTAAGTTATACAGTCTGTTGCAAAATTGCATGCCAATACTCAGGGGAAAACATTCCTCACGTCTGGAAGATGAAAAAATGTTATGCGAACATAGGTACACAGATGCTTCGTTTCTTCACTACGGCTTATAATACATAACGTGGCCCGTTATGTATTGCTAGCCGTAGTGAAGAAACGAAACATTTGCGGTCCTATGTTCGCTTAATATTTCTTCATCCTCCAGATGTGAGGAATGTTTCCCCGAAGTATTGACATGCAATATTGCAACACTCTGTATATTACATGTGAGTGTTTATGAAATAATGATAAACTCTTTGCAGATTTACTTGTGTGTAGTTTTAAAAAATGAAGTGTAGACGTGCGCAACAGTTGCAAACCGGTTCTAGCTAAGCCGTGAACTAAGGATTTACTTAAAGCAGTTAGTCTCCTTGCTGCACTTACGGAAGAATTTGCAACCAACTCATAACTTACGTGCGTAGGTAAAATATGTGGTTTGTCTGTGTAGGGGACACGGCCGTTTGTTTTGCGTGAATACGTCTACGTCAAGGCGCTCGGACGCCTTGATTTTATTTTCACGTTCCCGGCACCGCTTCACTCGATCATATGGGGTTTTATGGGTATCACTGCATTACTTTTGGGATGATCTTTCCAACCGTGTACGATTTCTGTATTTCGAGTTGGTTTTTTGACGAGTATAGACAGACATTGTGTTAAGTTTTCTTAATTTTTTACATTAAACGCATACAATTTCACCATAACCACGCCACATAAATGTTTTTGTACACCCAATCGATTGATCTTGACAAGAGCTGTCGATTAAAACTTAAACGAGCGTCGTAGCTTCTCCTAGTCAAAAGTTATACTACGCGGAAGTTATCAGACGCGGCGAAACGAACACAAAATCCCCCCTCCCGCCCCACCCATCTACCACGCACGATGCTTCGCAGTTCTCACACAACATAACGTATTATTTGATCCTTTGGCAATCGAGTGGTGTACTTGAATTTTGAATGTAGAGGACATATTCAGAGCTGCAATGCCAAACTGTATCCCCCCATTTTGTTATCGGAATTTCTGGATTGCCTCCCACTATGGTTGCAAATTTAAAGACGTATTCACATCAAAATATTCCGGGACGTTGCACCAAAACTAACATTTGCTAGCTGCAAATTGAAACTTAATCCCTGCGTCGCCCATGTCCACGTATAACTGGGCTCTCGACTTTTTTCTTCGCCCAGCTGTGCCTTGCAGTGTAGGTCAGGCGAGTGCGACGGTCTGAACTCACAATTGTCCGTCGCATCCGTCAGTCGTCCGTCTGTTCGGCGGTCACGTGATCTTCAAACATCCGCAGGGCAACAATTTGACGTGAATACGTCTTTAAATTTGCGACCATAGTGGGAGGCAATCCAGAAAATCCGATGATAACAAAATCGGGGGATACAGTTTGGCATTGCAGCTCCGAATGTATCGTCTACATTCGAAATTAAATTACAACACACGATTGCCAAAGGATCAAATAATATGTTACCTTGAGTGAGGACCGAAGCATCGCTGGGGCCGGGGGGGGGGGGGAGGCGGTGCGCAATTTTGAGTTCGTTTCGCCGCGTCTCATAAATCCCGCGTAGTATAAAACTTTCGACTAGGAGAGACTACAACGCTTGTTTAAATTTAAATCGACAGCTCTCGTCAAGATCAATCGATTGTTTGTATAAAAACATTTGTGTGAAGTGGTTATTGTGAAATTGTATGAGTTTAATGTGAAATCAAAATTAAGAAAACTTGAGACAATTTCGGCCTATACTCGTCAAAAAGTCAAGTCGAAATACATAAATCGTATACGGTTGGAAAGAGCATCTCAAAAGCAATCCAGTGATACTCATGAAACCCCATATGATCGAGTGAAGCGATGCCGGGAACGTAAAATAAATATCAAGGCGTCCGAGCGCGTCAACGTAGACGTATTCACGCAAAGCAGACGGCCGTGTCCCCAACACAGCCAAGCCCAATTTTAACCTATACATTTTACGGGAACAGTATGACATACTAGGTTTAAAATATTTGAATGTGTTGCATTGCTGCTATACAAATTTGGAAACTTCCTACGCATTTGACTCTTTCCTGGGAAAATGCAGAAACGCTACAGTGGATGTACGGGAAAAAAACTTGACCATTCCCTCTTTCTTACTATACATATACACTGATATGGTAAATTTGCAAATGCTTTATTAGAGTATAGTTGTTGTGGGAATAATCGAAATGTTGTTGGAGGTACAATCTGTTTCGCAGTAGTAACGCTGTACTCTGCTGTAGCAATCATATATACAGTGGCAAATAAATTCACAGACAGGAATACAACAAACAGTTCTGTTGGTATCACTGTTAGTGTTAACAATATTTAAATGGTACCTACAATCCATCAGAGAGCTATCCACGTTTTAACGGTCTAGAAGGTTCCTACACCCATATTTTTTTTCGTGGTGTAGGTTTTTCGGAATGCATCGTTAGAAACACATTTCATGGTCATATTACAATAACGAGCAAAAACGCAAAATTACATTCTCTTCAGTTACATGGACGTATATCGCCTATATTGTATATTATAGCCTATTCGCGGTTTATTGACACTTTTAGAATCAAACATTTGAAAAAACTTCACTTCATGTAAAACGTGTTTGTTTGTTTCCTAACTATGCCATGCACGACGGGCTTTTATGTTTACGTTAACATAAATGTACCTTATTTTTGTTATATTAAACTTTTACTTACATTTTATCTATAAATTATAATATTTAATTTATAATTAATATGAAAAAATATCCAGTGAGAAAATAGGTGTGTTGGTAATGCTCAGTAACAAATAGTTCCCATGCATAGTTCTGAGTGCGCACGAATGCGGCGCGTGGTCCTTTGGTGTAATTTTTAGACACTATTCAGCTTTATGGGGCATGATGGCGGAGGAATACCTATCCTGTAATTATAACTTCAGCCGGGCTTAAGTAACTTTCGAAGTAATCGTGAATGGACTATAGGTATATCTTTGTCGATATATGAGCAGCCGCCATCTAACCGCCGCGCAGTAAACACAGGTACTGCAGGCAAGGATGGAAAGTTTAGACAAGGAATATTCATAAAGGTGAGTGGACGACGCCTTCAAATGAATGCAGTGCAACACGACGAGGAGAACGGAATAAACGATTTTGCTGAACATACCATGGCACCGAACTAATCCAAATAATTCGAGACATTGAACGGAATCGTCAAGCCCCATCACTGTAGGCTGTTCACGGTAAAGTGAGCACTTTTTAAGGCCTCCTCCCCCCGCCCCCCAAGCATTTGCGACTAATAAGTATGTTTCATTGCAGATTCAGATATTAACTTGTGAGAGTGGTGAAAGTATACGCCATGTTTATGAGTCACGTGGCATTGTTGATATTGAAAAGTGGCGGAAAGAATAAATTTGCTAAAAGGAAAATTTTGGAGGGGCCTTAAAAAGTGCTGGCTTAACTGTGAATAGCCTATACCAGCCATCCAAAACAAAGAAAGTCCTCTCTGCCAATCTTTCTCTACTTTTATATCAGACATTCTTTGAGTGAAGGCTATTCTTCCACATCCTCCGTTCTAGTATTGGCGTATTTTCCCACTTCATAAATTATTGCACACTATTTTACAATTATTTTCTGTCGAGGGATTTTTACGGCGTCCGTGCCAGGATGCCAGGCCAGATGTCACCATGACGGAGTACCATGGCTTCAAATCGTGCCCATGTTTGCCTAAGTCCGCAAAATCCGCGATGCATGTACTCTGTAGTTGGTATTTTTCATGCATGTCTAGACGTACGCTGTAAAAAATTTCCAGATAAACTTCCTAAACTGTAATGGAAGTTATTAACCTAGACACTGTATGGAAATTAATACCTCACATCAAGCCGCAATTATAGTAATGTTTAGAGTCGCTACTTTACAAAATCGCGTGCTTCCCTACGCATTTGACTGTTTCCTAAGCAAATGTAGGAACGCTACAAAGAATGCATGGGGGAAAAAAATTCCCGACCCAGCTTTCTCACTGAGCGTATACACTGGTATGGTAAATTCCCGACCCCGCTTTCTCACTGAGCGTATACACTGGTATGGTAAATTCCCGACCCCGCTTTCTCACTGAGCGTATACACTGGTATGGTAAATTCCCGACCCCGCTTTCTCATTGAGCGTATACACTGGTATGATAAATTCCCGACCCCGCTTTCTCACTGAGCGTATACACTGGTATGGTAAATTCCCGACCCCGCTTTCTCACTGAGCGTATACACTGGTATGGTAAATTCCCGACCCCACTTTCTCACTGAGCGTATACACTGGTATGGTAAATTCCTGACCCCGCTTTCTCACTGAGCGTATACACTGGTATGGTAAATTTCCGAGTAATTTCTTAGCATGTATGAGGGCTTGTCCTCAGACGCACTTAGTGCCCATTACAAATTATGACACCCTGTTATGCTCAAATTTTAAGGCGCTTACTTAGATTTGACATGGGTCTCATTGTAAGTACCTGTGGGACATTTCAGCACAAGTCTTATTTCAGGACAGCAATGAAAGCCAAAAATTTTTCGCCCATTATTCAATTTGGTCATTGAAACATGACTGTGGTTGTTGAAAATCACTGTAAGAAGCCTTTTGTTTGCGGTACTTATAGGCTATTCACGGTAAAATGAACACTTTTGAAAGCCCTGCTTAAGATATACTTATACGCGTTGTGTATTCTTCCGCCTTATGTAATATCAACATAGTCATGAGCCTCATCACTTTATTCATGCGTTGGTCAAGTGAAACTGTTAAATTATTAGAAAAGTAAATATTTTAAAAACCTGCTCATCTTTACACTTCTATACATTAAAAAAATAGAAAGCGAATGAATTAATTTCAATTATCATTAATGATTACATAACAATTTTTATTCTACGTTAAAATACGGAACTACTTCCCAACCATCGTTACCAACTTTACTGGGCGCATGTCACTCAGGGCGCCCGTTAAAATATATGCAGGTAGGAGAAGTGACTTCTTTCTAAGGTTGATTTCAAAAGTGCTCACATTATTGTGAACAGCCTACACTCTTCTATAAAACAGTGTTTTAAACTATAGCGACAACGTTGTAACTTTTCTGAACATACTGCAGTATTAAAACCTTATTGCGAGGAAACAGAATTAGGCACGAAGCTTGTTAATGTTATTCTCCATCCCCTCCAAATGGCCGGACGTAAACCTTGGGGGCATTTTAAATGTTTTACTAGGGAAGCCTTGTAAGGCAGGTTGGAAAGCTAAACGGTGTCTCGCCACGTCGGGATTCGAACCCGGGTCGCCGCGGAAGGAGACGGCCGCACTGACCACGTGTTGTTAAAATGGTGCGCACGTCAATAAAAGTCAACCAGCCGCTCCATCGCGGTCGAACCGAAACTGCCCCCCCCCCCCCTCCTCAATGCTGCGGTTCTATCACACATTTCCCGCTGGTTTTCCAGAATATCAGATACCCGCAATTCACAGCAGGATTCATTTTCATCTCCTATTTCACAAAAAAAAATTAGCAGGGGGGGGGGGGGAGTCCAGCAGCCAAATGTGGGAACTTGGTACCAGAAATAATCACCGTTAGTATTAACCAACCGAAGTAGAAATTTCGTACGGTATATCGCGGATTTATAAGTAAAAAAAAGATAGGAGTCTCTTGTGGATATTTTTTTTTTTCGTCCGGTTAATAGAGATGTCCCTGTCGTTGTGTGTTGTATTTAGTCTTGGGAGGGGGAGGGGGTTGTGTGTCATTTTACGCCAAATAAAATATTCTCTTTCCCTCACGCTCCCTCCCCCAAACCTCCCTCTTTTGTGGGATCGTGTTCCCGTAGAGCGGATGATAATACGAAAGGGAGATGGACAAAGAAAGGCAAATGTGTTCCCTGTCCTTCCTGCGACTGTCACATCAAACAATCCATAGCTCATATACTCATGCGCAGGGCGATATATATTTTTTTTTTTGCAGCTAATGGACGGTATCTCCCGCTGGGACGTATGCGTAACTTAAACACGCGGTTGCAGTCGACGATCCGCGGTTTTGAAACGCACAGTGGTAGGTATCCTAGACTAGGTAAACGTGACGCGAGATGGTTTCTAATACTAAATTAAATGGAAAGCGTAGCGAGTCTTGTGACCTGCAGCGTGTTCTCACAAGTGCGTTTCAGCGATTGAGAGGTGATTGCGTACGGAAAATAAGGCAGAGTACGTTCGCAGTGTTTGCACACGTTTTTAGATCAAACCTTTGTAAAATCATTCTCTGTAGTACGTGTTTGTTTCCTATAATCATGTAACACAAGCGTTATATATATCTGTTAACATAAAAAGTATCCTATTTTTGTTTAAATTGTTCGTTTACATCTATTTTATCTCAAAATGATAATGTTTCATTTAATTCACACGAAAGAGAAATAGAGTGGAAAATAGGTGTGTTGTTAATGCCAAGTAAGAAATAATTCTCGTACAAAATATTATTGAAGCGAGCGCGCAAAAATCCGGTGCATTGCCCCTTTGGTGTAATTTTCTAGACTTAGTTACGTTTTGTCCGCACGAGGCGGTGGAATATACTGGAAGTAGAACTTCGGAAATGTCGGACTGTAGAAAAATGATGAAGCTGTTGTAGCGTGAAATGATTATTAAGGGCATTACTCAAAATAGTCACACTCGAATGTGGTAAAAAAACGATCTTAGTAAAGGCTGTTCACGATAAAGTGAGCACTTTTGAAATCAACCTCGGAAAAAAGTCACTGCCTCTGCCAGCATATATTTTAAGTGGAACACTGAGTGACATTCGCCCAGTATAGTTGGTAGCGATGGACGGAAAGTAGTTCCATATCTTAACGTCGAATGAAAAGTGTTAGGTAACAATTTGCGATAACTTTCTTTCGCTTTCTGTTGTTTTATTGCATCAAAGTGTTTAAATTAGCAAATTTGTAAAATATAAACTTTTCTAATAATTTCACAGTTTTACTTTACAGACGCACGAATAAAGTGACGAGGCCCGTGTCGTTAATTTTGCATAAGGTGGAAGTATTCATAACATGCATACAAATAGATCTTACGCACGGCTTTCAAAAGTGCTCATTTTACCGTGAACAGCCTATAGTCAAAAATATCGGAAACCATAAGAAATGATAGTAAAAAATCTTGACGCAACGTGTTATCAAACGAAGATAATCAATCTCCGAAACTGCAATTGTAAATAACATCTCCAGTTAGAAACAAAACAGAGGCTGCTAACACACGCGTCGTTACAGATGTTGCAGCCTTCAATATTGAAAGATTATCAAGTCGAAATGCATACAATATGGTCGCCTTTAACACTCCACCCGCTTCGTTTGCGAGAAAGTAGCCCTTACGATGAAGGGTGAAGGGTGCCCGTGCAATGCATTGGAGTTAGGCAAACTGAGTAGCTATAGAATGCCACCTCTCGACCGTTGTAACACATGGGTACACGCTGTATAGTGATTTTTAGGACGTGCACGTCCTATAAAACCAAACTTAAATTATTTTATTTTAGAAATACTTCGATATTTTTAGACTAAACAACAAATTCCTGGATAAAAGTGAGATCTGAAATTTGTGGTGAGCTGGCGTGTAGACTCAATACTCACGCATCTTCTTTAAATGGAAAATACTCACGCATCTTCTTTAAATGGAAAGCTTTGTTGCTGATATCTCGAAGTCAGGCCGTGTCTAAGGTAAACTTTTCTTTTGCTAATTTAAACATAATAATGTGACGGCTGGTAAAATTCCACCTAATTTATGCACACAAAGACTGACGTTTTGGCATGCAAATGCAGGTATTGAGTATGTAATAATTCTTATATAGGCCTATAATCTGATTTGATGTGTTGTGTTAAATTGCATATGGTCGAAATATTATTATTTTTTCAATGATACACGTATGAGATACAATTATTTGGTAATTTGCTTAGTTATGTTTATTTCCAGATTTACCTGTATGTTTAATATTTAATATAGCCATGTTGTTTTGGAAGCTATAGGAAGTAGCCATGGGCAACCTAGTTTGTTGAAAGAGTGAGTGAAGAGATTTGGGCGGCTCTTAACATCGAGCTCTTCAAAGCCGATGAGGGTGATTGGAGTGGATATGGAGCGGCGCCGGAATGAAGGGGCGGGGGAAACGGGATATCCCCGAAAAAGAAAAAAAAAAAACCCCGCCGACCAGCGGCATCGTCCGGCGCGATTCCCAGTTGTGAAAATCCGTTTGACCCGGCCGGGGATTGAACCCGGTTCGCCTTGGTGGGAGGCACTGTGATTGGCCTGTTTTCGGGCGTCACCTTAAGTTAGTGCGGCCATATTGTCTTGCCACAGCTCCAGGTGGGGCATGACGCTTGTTACGCACCCGGTAGGATTTTATTCAGAAGATTTAGGGAAGGTGACGCGAGTGCCGCAATCGTATAACAGGCTAATAAGAAGAACGCCGGGATATGTATCACGACAAGAAGAGGGTCTTCTTCGGTCTGTTACCAACGATTTGACTTAATTCAGTTCGCCCACCGCGAAATACCGGGTGGTACTTAAGAGACTGTATTACCGAGTACCTAGGCCCGAGAGCCTAAAGTCAGGGAAGATTGTAGCCGGACAAGATGAAGCCTCGCGGTCATGCTGCTCAATTACTACGTCAGATAACTACGATTATTGACGTGTGGGTTTTTTTTATTTTCAGCAGCTGCATGTATGATTTCACTTAGGATGGTCACGGATATAAATTGCGCACCAATCAGCTACATACGCCATTTTGTCAAACTGATGCCTATTGAATTTTGAGTAATTGTTACGACACACTACTCCCGAGTAATAAGAGCCCTGCACCCAATTCGATTGGCGTGAACTTTGATTGATTTTGAGGAAAAATTATTAAGTTTTATAAAAGACTACGCATGGGGAAATATAATTTGAAGAGGCGTGCATCACAAAGCTTTTCTACTTCCGTTACGGTCAGATGTAAATGTTACGAATATTTTCTATTTGTTATTGCAAATAATTTTAAAACTAAGATTAAATTTAAGAAACAAAGTTCAGCACAACTGAATTATTTGCGATATCACTTCAAAGCTTGACCTTTATTCGGAGAGTGTCGTTTCCAGTTGTTAATTCCTGTCAGCATAGTGTTGCAAAAGAGAATGTGGTTTTTGGTTGGTTGAGTCCTGTTCTCTAGCAACCCTCAGACTGCTAGAAATGTGTGGGATATAAGTTGACGACTTATACGTGGTTAGTGCCACACTACACAAGTACTCGTTACTCTGGCAATATTTCTCTGCTCACTCCAATCGCACTAAAATAACACTTTTGCCCATTTTGACACTCATCTGTGTGGCTTCGCAACACCGCGCAAAATTCTCTATTATCGCAATAATATTCCCATCCGTCATTTAATACTCGGTATTATGCCATTGTTGCGCAAATCGTTTTATAATTTCGTAAGATTACAGCATGGCGTTTCCTGTTTTCGCAACCAACGAACCAAAATTTCGGACAATGAGAGGTGTCATGTCGAGAAAACTCTACTGAGGAATTTATTGTACCGTCTCAAATAGTTCATAAATACTATTTCGAAAAAAAAAAAAAAAATTCCGCACAGTTTTAAAGTGAAATAAGAAGCGTGGTGTTTGTCCGATGGAAATCTGAGGCACCGTCTGTGAGATATTGCCAGATACAGCGGTGCAGGCAGGAGCGTGTGACGACACAGGCAGGGGAGTGTGACGTCACATCCCGGCGACCGGTCCCTGCTGCCCAGCTGTAATCCACCCAGTGCTAAAGTTCTACTTCCAGGATATCCCTCCGCCTCATGAAAACAAAGCTTAACTAAGTTTAAAATTACTCCAAAGGACGTCGCACCGAATTCGTGCGCACTCAGTTATAATAATATTCTAACGAGAACTATTTTTTACTATGCGCTACCAACCCACGTGTTTTCACCCTGTTTATATTCATATTTATTATTAATTAAAAATTATGATTTATAAATACGATATAAGTAAATATTCAATTCAACGAGAAATAAAATACTTTTATGTTAACAGGTGTATAGAACGGTTGTGATGCATGACGTATCTAGGTAATAGTTAACCACGTCATATATGGTGTGAGTTTTCAAAAGTTCGATTCAAACGGTGTGAAGAAACCGCGAGTAGACTATATAGTGGCTGGCCACGTCCGCTCGTCAGTCGAGTAGGGGCAGTGACAACGGTCGGAGAGTTTATACCGATCAACCCACTGCTCTGTGTTCGTTCGTCTTTCTTGCCATTTCCAGTTCCGTGCGTCACGCTGCGTAAATAGGCCGATCTACGTTGTGTGTCGGAAATGGTCCAGTGTTTAGTGCGTGGACTTCGTGAAGAACGCGACAACTGTAAATCCACGTGTATTTATTTTCATGCATTTCCAAACAGAGATAAATCGCTGAAGCGACTCAAGCAATGGGAATCCTAATCCTAATAATGTTATAAAGTGTGTATGTTTGTTACTCAATCACGTCGTAACGGCTGGACGGATCTGGATGAAATTTGGTACAGGAGTAGATTGTAATCTGGATTATTACATAGGGTACTTTTTATCCCGGAAAAAAACGAACACATTCTTAGGGAATATGTATATAAATAATATAAATAAAAAGTACCCTATGTAATAATCCAGAATACAATCTACTCCTGTACCAAGTTTCATCCAGATCCGTCGAGCCGTTACGACGTGATTGAGTAACAAACATACACACTTTCGCATTTATAACATTATTAGGATTCCCATTGCTTGAGTCGCTTGAATATATATATATATATATATATATATATATATATATATATATATATATATATATATATATATATATATATATATATATACAACCATTTGAGTAGGCGCTGGCTCGTGGTCTGTTTTTTTCATATATATTCCTTAAGTAAATGTTCGGTTTTCCGGGATGAAAAATACCCTATGTGGTAATCGAGAATATCATAGTAATAAAGAACAAAAGATAGAGCACATGGTCATTATATTAAAGGTTTGAATTTCGCACGCGGGTGGAGCCGCAAGGAAACAGCTAGTAATTACGTCAGGAGACGCCAGCAGACGCGGCGCGCACAGGCAGGAGAGATACGAGGCAGGCGACCGAGCGGTGACAACGCCGCGCCAGTTTCAAAGCCACGCCGACAAGACAATATTCTGCTGCGCGACACTGCGTGACTCTGGTTGTGGTGTTTCCCCTCGTTTATCGAAGAATTCTCTGGATTACTGACCAAGGCTCTCGGCGCAGCTTACGGTTCCTTGAACCTTCCAGATGGCCGGCCTGGCTGTGTTTACGTGTGACGGGGCTCGCGGAGTTGGCACGCCTGATCGGATGACCGGCGGCAAGACGATTGCGCGGCGTGTTGCCGGCTGTGGCGAAAGGAAGGTGGCTGCAGCCTGGACTATTGGACCAAGTGCGCGAGTGAAAGACAATATAACTGATGGAAACAGATAGAGAGGACACGTGCTATTAGTAGGCATGAGTTAATTGACTGTAACCAACAGACACAATTAGGGATATTAATTGGAGTTGAAATAGACAGAAAATATTGCGCGCACTGTTAAATAAAAGGAGTAAAAGTGGAGACAGCTAATTTAATGTTGTATATAATAGCAGAGTGAATAAATTAAAAATCAAATTTAGTTTCTTTTAATAACTTTTATTAAGACCTCCATTCCTCTTTCGAACTCACCACCGGCGCACTCCTCACAGGTAACAATACTAAGTCAAGTGTTGCAAATCCTTCGCCATTCGTTACCATTAAAGACAAATGACAGAAGGAAAAAGAATGTTCTAACAAAAGACTTGCCTAGCTCAAAGACATGGCGATATGTTTGTTACAGACAGTTTACTCGCTGATTAAATGCTCGGACAGCTATTGGACGAGGGAATAAAGTAGTAACACTATCCTGCGTGGGTTGCGAGATTCGAGATCGCTTCCCGGAACCTGATGGCAACTATATAGGTCTCAAGGCACAACCAGATGCTAACACTCCTAGATGACCAGCTCCCCAACCCCTTGCTTTGTCTCGAGAACACGAAAGAAATGCAGTTGCAAGGTACTCGAAGAAGAACTAGGGCAGTAGAAGAGGTGTGGAGAGATTAAGACAGTCTAGTACCAGAGTAAGTCCGATTTCCCCCATGTTAAGAAAAGGCTAGTTAACAGATTAGAAAAAAATTTCTGCTGCAGCATGTTACAAAATTTTGTTGGAATGGATATTGCTACTGGTGCGCTATTTTTTTTTATAATTTATTGAATTAATAAAGTAGCGTGAGAGTAATATAATTTCTGGGGGTACAAATGCTATGCTGTAACCCACCCATAATATTTGGGGGGGGGGTACTACGTACCCTTGTACACGCCCCTCCCTTCTGTTCCCGCGCCCCTGCTCACAATATAGCATATGTTTATATTTAACGTCAATCGCACAACTAGGAATACACTGCAGTAATAATGCTGGCACACCGCATGGCCCGAACGGGTCGTCTGGAGACTATGACGTCACTAAGTTTTCTATCCACCTCTATATCTTTGTTACAGGTAATCCGATCGCCTCGCGACAAAAACTAATCTTCAAAATTTTTACTCTATTTAATAAAGCATTAAATAAAAAATATATTTTTTATTTAACAAAATATAAAATAAACAAATATATTTTTTGGTGAACTGCTCCTTTAATAATAACTTCAGATCAGAAGACGTATTATAATTTTTATTTCTGTTCTACCAGGATTTCAGGAGAACCTTTGTCCTAGGCATGGGTACTCATAAATGAAAGAACGGCGGTATTCAAAATTACTCTTTTTAATACAGTTTCTTTAAGGGAAGGACTTGAATTTGACTCAGTTTTCAGTAGAATTATTTGTTTTGCAACGGCAGTTCCTTTTGGTCTCACGACTTTAAGGTAATTTTTTGTCATATAAGGTGCTACTGAGGGAGCTTTAAAAGTCGTTAAAAAAAAATAATACTGAGGTAAACCGTAATTATCCCAGTGCCGAATTCCAAGAATGCATAAAAAAAAGTGGTCAATCACATAAAACATTCAAAACTAACAATCCAATTTCTCAGTCCGAACGGTTCAAAAAGAAACTACTTTCTTTCACCAATAAAACATTAGTTCCTCTACTGGAAAACTACATAAACGGTATGTGAGGGGGTCGAACTTACGAAAAAACAAGGAAGTGGGAAAAACTGTTAGAAGCACACGGGCGAATGTAGTAGATCGATCGTAACCTGCGTGTTAGTTAAGTGACTAATTCATTTATTATTGATCGTTACTAATATATTTATAACCGACAAAAAATTCTAGGCGGGATTACTTTCTGTATTTGTGACCTCTAGAAGAGGCACGTAACTTCCACATTCAGAAGATATTTGGACTGTACTTTAAGCACCTAAAACATTACATACGTCGGTGCCTTGCTAAAACGAATTCCGGAATATTGGACTACTGACTTGGTGGCCATAAATTACTGTCCCATTTCGAGTGAAATTTTAAAGCGAACTGAACTCTGTAAATTATAGACACTGGTTGAAAACTCAAAACATTCTCGGATTGGATAAGTTCCCCTGTACTCTGCACTTATTGCTCCTAGCATGAATAATAGTCGTCTGTAGTACAGGCGCGTCTTAGACATAGGTAATGTTTATTTCCGAGGTAAGATTAGATTATGGAATACCAGAAAATGAAACACTAACCTGCTACATTTTTCTTTTGTTTGTGCTCTGCACCCGAGGACACATCACATTGGCAGTCGCCGTTAGCACAACATAGACGCAAAATAAATTCTTCTCGGAAATCCCGAATCTATTATCATGACTCTGTACACTCTATGTCTTCAGTAGAAACCTTACTACGTTTCGTAACGATGACGTGAGAGTAGTCTAGTAAAATTTTCACGTGAAAAGATAAACAATGGCCACCTCGTAGTTTCCGTCCCAAATGCGGTTATTTTATACGTATTACACCGTTCGTGCATAAACAGCCGTTTGCAATAGCATCAAGCGGTCTTTGACGTCCATGCAGACAATGCCTCTCGCATGGCGAGTGATGGGTCTATCCACAGCATGAATGAGGATTGCTGAAAAACTCATTGTTCGGGGCATGACATACACTCTGAATCGAAATCAATCAGTAATAACTTTACTACTTCGGCAGTGAGGTGATTAAATAAGAAACGTAGATTGTTCACCAACAAAAGTTTGGTTTTCGGCAAGTTGACAAATCAAATTATGAGGAAAACGACAAATTAGATAAAATACTGAATTGGTTCTAACATTCCACTGTCTAATTAGCACAGTTATTACTACTCAATCGGTCACTTCGAAATAACAGTTTCTTTCTGTAAAATCTCGTTGCGTTGTAAAATGGCAGATACAAGAAAACACACAATTTCGTTAAAACCACTATTATTCGTTTTCAAAGCACAGAATCTGAACTAAATTTAACTTATATTGATTTTCAAACCTTGCAAAGACATGCACGTGTGCACAATATGTGTATATTTCGACAGCACTGAGTACTTTCACATTGCGAAAATTATAGCCGTTCGCCGTTGTATGTTTCTCTTACTATGGCTAAACGTGAGCGCGACTGTTAAAGTGAAGAAGCAGCAGCATTGGTAAGACGACCCACTGTGATGCACTGTATTTCCATCCTTGTACTTATTTATAAATCAATTATGAATAACTGATTTCCTTCTGTTTGTATTAATGGATTTCATTTAACTGGAGGGGATTGGCTCTATTCTTTTTTTTACTGATTCCGATTTAGAGTGTAGCAAGAAAGTCTTATCATATTTAACTAGCGTAAAACATATGGAGCACTGACTTACAAAAAACTAGTATCGTTAACGACTCGGCAACGTGCACCGTTTTCCTTATTGTTTTACGATTTTTTTTTACATAATACAAGATTTTTCCCAATCGATAGTAAACAATTTTATGTATGTAAGCAACACAAGATACGTAAGTTTTTGAACAATTTTTTCCTTGGATTATAAGAAATGCCCATTATCGCCACGCATTCACACGGACATTTTACGCGAAAGTAATTTTTATGTTCATCAAAAATAAAACCATAAATACACATGTTAACGGCCCACTAATAATCTAAATATTACGGCGAATAGCTCATAAACGATTCAGATAAAATAAAAGTGTCGTAATTAAAATATAACAGCAATTTACATAATTACATTTCCTTTCTCATAACTTCCTATATTAAGCGCTCTTGTTGCCATTTAGTTGCAATGACACGGTAGGTTTTTAATTGAGCAAATCTGGAGTCGTGCACACGAGATTTAACTAATCCTTATCACTTAGAAGTCAAGTGCAGCTAAACTAGAGCACGATATTTAATTCTTTACTCTCAATGACAGTTATACAATTACGAAGAAGTGACTATTGGAAACGAATAATCGTGGAGACTGAAATGTAGAGCAGTTAAACTTTCGAGCAGAAGTTTTTGAACGAACACAATTAAAATTTAAACTTTTGATAGCCCCGATCAAGTAATTAACTTAACTCCCTTGTCGACAATTATATAGCTGCGAACCAAACTACTGCGATGTGAAAATATGAATAATAAATAAGGTACATGAATTTTTTTGGGTTTATATTTAATAGAGCAGTTTTTAAATAATTAGAAAAAAAAACAATTTTGTGCCTGTATCTGCAAATACTAAAAAATAAATTAAGACTAGGGTGCTTCCAAAACTTATTTTAACTAACTAAGTAAACCAACGCCATTTCTTCACTTAAGTGTTTAAAAATTAGCGGAAAATTCTATTTGTTTAAGGTACATCAGACTAGATACTAAAGCTTACGGTTATAATTTTGTTGTCACTTAACGTTTGCGTGCTAATTTTGAGGACTACGGTAAAATTAATTTTCTCGCATGGCAGAAAGATATGCACTGTACTGACATACTAAAATAATAAACAAGGTGTTGAAAATCGGCGAGATAATTGCAAGCCAAGTTTTTAGGAACAGCGAACAATAACAAAACATTAGCCCACGCGGGGTAGTTGATAACTCCTCCGGCATCCAAAACAACGCGGAAACTTGCGAAGTTCGCATGTAGATTTGTTCCACGCACCACAGTGCACGCTGTAAATACTGACCCATCGAATTGTCCATCCGTGTGTTGTGATTAGAGACATGCAAAATTCGCGTTATTATTTGGCACCGCGCTAGATTTCGCCGCCCCGTATGCACTAGCCTATTGGCTTCTGCGAAAGCGAGGAGCCACAATCCGTTTTGGCTAGGTGGGACGTGGTTGGGCTATCTTGTCGTTGTTACTTGCTCCCGATTGGTTCAAGGCAGCCCAGGGCGTGTCAAACCAGCCGTAGTCTAATTACTAAAGCAATACAAATGCATATGAGTTTGAAGTCTATTCTGTCTCCAAATGATGACGCGAATGAATTTCGCAAGTCTTTAGAAATGAGTGGTTAGACGATCAGCTGTCAAGACCGTACGAAACAAGCAATTCTATGAAATAGAACGTACGTGTCCTTGTAAAACTCAAGATATTTTGTTGATTGGTGAAAATCACCTATTGTAAATCTGCAGTAATTTTCCACCTGAGTAGAACTTGTGAGAACAAATAAAGGATGTATCTTTGTTACACAGATTCATGATGCCATGTCAATTGTGAGTGAGTGAGTGAAGAGATTTGGCGGTTCTTAACAGCGAGGTCTTGAGAGCCGATGAAGGTGAGTATGGAGCAACGCCGGAATGAAGGGGCGAGGGAAACGGAAGAACCCTGAGAAAACCGCCAACCAGCGGCATCGTCCGGCACAGCTCTCACATGCGAAAATCCGGAAGTGACCCGGGCGGGGATCGAACTAAGTTCGCCTTGGTGGGAGGGGAGCAAGCTAACCGCTCAGTCACCGCGGCCCCCCATGTCAATCACCATTTCCAGGAATTCCAATCAATATGAAAATTGCTTAAGGATTACTCGTTACATACGGTTTTGAAAATTTTACGTTTTCAAAGTGCATTAAGTTTTTTTTCGGAGAAAGTTAGCAGCTGTTGCTAGGACAAAATACGCACTCCGAAACAGGACACCGAAGTTATTGTTGAATCCCCAGTTAATAACGTTCGGTTTCAAATGTTCTTAAACAATTTTAAGATTACAAAATTTGATATTTAAAATTTTCAAAGATACACTGAAATGCTTTTAAAATTTTTTTTGCAGATATTTCTGAAGTTTGCTTCGTAAAGGTACGAAAATATTATTTAATGCGTAGTGTTACAGTATTCTTGCATTTTTTTTTTAATTCGTCGAGAGACATCTATCACGCAGACTTTCGGCAAACTGCACTTTACTGCACCACGCTGCAGTAATTAGAGGAAATCTCTAATTGAGAATCTCATCAGCATCCTTAATCTTCTCTGCGTTTGAAATATTTCATTTCGGCGGTATTAAATCAAGCTGAACGGGACATTATCTGCCCGAACGCGTTCAGTATTACAGAGTTAAGAGGAGAGAGTAGCAACAGACTCGGCTTGCGGTCAGATTAGCAGATGCACCCTCGCGCGCGGATGGTTGCAGCGAACTCACGTGATGCAGGAACCTCACTCTGACTTCACTGCTGCCACGAAGTTCTCGAGCCAGCACGCTGCTAAACCAAGTCGTTTCTCAAGTAGAGTGTCGCTTGTATAATGGATAACGCTGACTCAGCATCTCCGCGGTAAAACAAATGGAAGAAGCACGAGGCAAGCTAGGAAAGAACACACTAAAAGAACAGCCAACGAAATACAGCCAAAAATATTTAGTTGCCCAACAAAGTACTTTGTTAAATAGACAAACGTTGAAACGCAACAAAAGTAGGCCTATGTTCGTTTAACTAACAAAATACACGTTTGAATTAACAAAACCCCTGTGTTGGGCCAACAAATATTATGTACATCTTATTTGTTTGACCGCTCATTTGACTGCCTTCTTTGTAAAATACAGCTACAGAGTTTGTTTGGATTATTTGTGACAGGATTGTAACAGTGTTTGCTAGTGCATTTATTGATGCTTAGTAATGGCATAAACATCCTAATAAAATTAGTTCAAAAGGAAACTATAGAGTAAAGGTGTAGAACTAGAAATTTTCATTTGAACACGTTGTCCAATATTTGAAACGTATGTCCTTGAAAACCTTCCAATTTCATTAGTAGTAACATTAGCAGTACTCGGGCGTAGATAATCGAGGTTCGGATCTCGCTCGGGATTCTGAATTTTTTTTATACTAACCGAAAGTGTTTAATAAACTTAGAGGAAAACAAATATTATTTTGCACGAACCAGATTTTTTTTGGGGGCTACCAAATAACAACAAAATAATTATATTTCAACAACAGAATTTTTCACTGCCCCTATACAAACACTTAACTAGGTTGCTCCAAACAAACTTCTTTTGATTCAACAAAACCTTTATCTACGTGCCTATTTTTGTTAGAGACACTGGAAAAACACAAACCTTTTTTGAGAAAACGTATCTTCCAAAACACTTTAAAGTCTAACTCTTTTATGGGTGGATAGGCATTTTTGACTGGGCTTGGCACTTTGCAAAAGCTTTAGTCTTAGAGTGCCGTCGTTCTCATTGGCCCCACACGATGACCAATCATAAAAGAACATTTTCTGACACAGTACGTTGAAGCCAACGCATCAGTCAACACTTCTCAACGATAAATTATCGTCTCTAATTATAGTAATAGACCTGATTCAAGGTTAATGGGACACGTTTGAAATCAGCGTTTTAAATATAAATCCTTGATCGTAATTGCATAAATTTTACTTACAAAAAGATTGAAGAGGATGAAACAATTTTGGAAACTTACTATGAAGGTTAGTTCTATGCATGGCGGTCTTTATTAACCCTTTTAGATGCAGTTTAGTGTTTTGTTTCAGGTGTTGCGAACAAGGTATTTTATTATGTGTGCTGTACTTTAATCGGCAAATTACTTGTCTCGTCACAATCAATCAGCTGTAGGCTTTGTGTTCGGCTATAGTAATACGAACCATTGGCTCACAAGACCTCGTTGTTAAGGAAACTGCTTACCAGCTGGCAGCTGAGAAATTTAGATAGGAAATCCCATGTTAAGGAAATTTCACCTCGGTGCGTTAATTATAAAGATAGTAGCTTAAAACAAAATCTATTCTTCACGAATTTCTTTGGACAATATCCCCACGAACGTATATTTTCAAAATTGATAGGCTGTATGTACTTTTTGTAAAGCACAAATTTTAAAATGTTATGAAAACATCTCCACTGTAGTGTAGGGATCTTCTCGTAAAAAATTCGTGAACAATACATTTCGTTTGAAACGCCTGTCTTTAAAATTAACGTATTGCGGCGAAATTTCCTTAACATGGGATTTCCTATTTAGATTTCTCAGCTGCCAGTCGGTAGGCAGTACACTTAAAAGAGTCGCTCAAATGTCTCAACTCAACAATACGAACAAATCATAAAGTATAAAGGCAGTTCACGACAAAATTAGCACTTTAGAAATGAACCTTAGATAAAAGTCACTGCCCCTGCATGCATACATTTTAATGGGCGCACTGTGTGACATTCGCCCAGTAAAGTTGGTAACGATGGCTGGAAAGTAGTTCTATATCTTAACGTCAAATAAAAATTGTTAGGTGCTCATTTGTGTTAACTTAAAATTATTTCTTTCACATTAAGTTTTTTTTTAATGCATGGAAGTGTAAAAATGAGCAGATTCGTTAAGTGTTTATTTTCTTAATAATTTCGCAGTTTCATTTTACCGACGCATGAATAGATTGATGAGGCTCATGGCAATGTTAATTTTACATAAGGCGGGGGAATGCACAACGTGCATACAAGTAGGTCTTAAGCAGGGCTTTCAAAAATGCTCTTTATACCACTAACCCGGGTTACAAATTAGTTACGCCCAGGCTAACTGAGCCTTGTGGTGTTCAGTAATGGCCAAATTAACCTGCATGAGCTGTGTGTACGCTATTGTTGGAGACAGGAAAAATTCGCGGATTGAATGGCCTGTAGGCTAGACTGCACAGTCTTGTGAACAATAACGCAAATAAGATTAATCATTGGTTGCTTGCTATCACAGCGGAAGTAGATGGTTGGGCGTGAGTTTTTTTTTTTTTTTTTGCGTTGTTTCTTATTGGTTCAGGGTTCTTCAGGAGGTGATAAATAACGCGTGAACCAATTGTAGTAGTGACGTGATCAAACGAGTTTTTGAATTCTAGCTTGACCCAAAACGAACCCACGAATTCTTCTGTCGTTACACTATAAATCTGAACCAGTGGTTTCAATCAGTAGAATAATTCACTGAATTTTAAGTCAACGATGTGTTATCTACTGGCGTATGATACGAATGCATTGAATGAAATGAGGTGTCACTGCCAAGTCAGTCCGGAGCTCAGCTCCGTCACTGGCCGTGTGATTGTAAAAGCAAAAACAATGTTTTTTTTTAGTACAAAATAATAAAAAAAAAGCGTATGCCAGTTAGCTCAAACAAGAAGCAAGACAGGTGGAAATGAAAATACACTTTCAAGCATGCTTTAGATCTAAAGTGAAGAACTCATTTATTCATCTCAGTATAATGTTATAATCATTTAGTGTGAAATATTTCAATTGTTAATTTGCTGTATTTTTTTGTGATGTATGTAAATAATTAAAACGCACAGGAAACACTCGCAAAACATTAGATTGTTAAAGCAAAAGTTCTAACCTGTTCTTAAAAAACAAGGAAAAATATGTACCTATGTGTTTTCTGAAGGTAGTGGGTGAGGGGTTAGGAAGAACTCCGGCACTGTTTAATTTTGCACTACATCACTCATCAGTACAAATCACTCTTTAGGGAAATGGCGCATGAAAGCAACACATTTACCCAATTTTCGATATAAGTGCATTTTTACGTTGTTAGATATTACCTGCCGTCATTATTCTCGGAGCATTGATGGAAGAAAATTATTATTTTTTCTTATCTTCAAACAGTGCTCCCAGAATAACGAAAACAATGAATTTCTTCAACTGCTAGAAGAAGCAATTCCAGGTCCGCAAAAAAGCAAGCAAATTTTTAAAGTTCGCAAATTGAGCGTGCAAGATTTGGCACAAGGTAAAAAACATCCAAAAAAACCTTACAAAAAATCGAGTAAATTTCTCGCTTTTCAAGCAATTTTCACATTTCCTATAAATGCAAAAAAAAAAATGTTTTCTTTATAAACTAATTTTCTTAATAAATAAAATGGAAAACATGCTCGAAATGGAAAATAATAACACATGCAAGCAATGTGAAAAGTGTGACAAAGTATTAAACATAGAAAGTTTTGCACCACATAAACACACAAAATGTAAACATGTCAACATCTGTTAAAAATGTTATAGTGAATATGCTAGTAGTCGGTATTGATTTAAAAAAGAGAGGAATGTGCGAATGTGGAAAATATGTTTATAATACATCTCTCAAAAAAACATAACAATAGTAAATTACACAATACAGCATTAGATATTCTAAACGAAAATCAACATGATAATTATCCGGCAAAAACATGTAACGTGTATAATGAGAATAAGTCTATAAAATTATTTTCTCTTAATAAAAACAGTAAGACCAAATTTTCAGTCACATGTAAAACATGTTTTAGTGTTTATAAGAAGAATTATCGCCATAACAAAATGTTAAATACAGTTTCCCAGTAATTTAACCACATTTCTATTTATCCCGTATATCTGTTTTTTCATTTTATTTAAAAAATTTAATTCTTATAAATAGTGTATTACGGCGACAAACGATCTAGCAGTTGAGCTGGGCGCGAAGACAGTATGGGAGTTAGGAATTATAGGTAGAAGTTTTGAAATTAAATATTTGCATCATCTAAGTAAAGCAGATTTAATTAGAACTCTTTTGACATTTATTATTGATGGGCAAAGAAGAAGAAACTTCGCAAATTTTCCATTTTTTTATGCCAATATCAATGAATTATATAAGAAAAATAGAAAGATATTGAAAAATGTATTTGCATTCTCTAATACTCTATTTTATAAACAAGAGAAAAAGGGATTAAAAGAAATATTCCCATTTTCTAATAATGTGTTTGAAAACCCTAGAAATAAAAGCCAGCTGGCAAAATAATGGACAACAAAGAATAATTTTACAAATTTGCCTTTAGCTGATGTCGATATCAACGAATAATATCCCGAAAATAGAAAGGAATTGGAAGAAATATTTCCATTCTATAATAATTTATTTGTTAACAGAAGAAATAGAAGAAGAAGCAACAAAAATTGCTTAGTTAACAAAGCTTTTAAAATTAGGATATCAATATATAACATTGAAATTACATTTAATTTAGTACAGCCTATTCATATTTGACTTCAGTAAAAAATAAGGCATTTGAGATAATACGCACTAATCTTAGGAACCTTAGAGGGCTGAAAACCAGAATTTTAATTTATATACCAATTGCCGTAAGCTAGATAATAATCAAGTAGTGTTATTTACATTTCAATAACCAAATTATACAATATTGAATGAAGGAGATATTAAAAGGATTTATAAATTCATAATACAAAAAATAACTACACAATTATCTGAATTTCAAAGAAGAGGTTCAGGCTGGACATTAGATAAAATAATCGGAATAAAATGAGCTATAAATAAGTATAATCCATTAAATGGCTCATCATATATAGAATTACCACAAGTTATTAAGAATAAGAAAGCATGCATAAATGTTAAAAATGATGATCCAAAATGTTTACTTTGGGCTATAAAGTCCTCCCGCATTGTTTCCAGCAGAAAAAGATTCACAAAGAGTAATCAAAAATTAAAATGTAGGCCGTAATATTGACAAAATAATAGGTAAATATGACTATCCTATTATAATTGATAATATACCAAAAATCGAACAGCAAACTGATGTTTCTATAAACCTATACTCTATTAAAGGTAAGTACGTCACATTTTATCCACTTAAGCTTACAAAAAGTAAAAAGGATAAACACATAAATTTACTTTATTTCAATGATGATAAAGCAGATGCAGCTGCGCAAAATTCGCATTACTGTTGGATAAAAGACTTATCGAGACTGCTTTCAATGCAAAAAGATAATCATAAATATAAAGCTTATATATGTGATATGTGTCTTCGATTCTTTTATTCTCAAGAGAAATCAAGTAAACACACAGAAGACTGCTCTAAAAATGAAGAAAAGAGAGAAAATATTTTTCAAAAATTATAAACATACAATATAGGTTCTGTTCGCAATATATGCCGATTTTGAATCAATGTTGAAGAAAATATCAACAGTTAAGCCAAACCAAACAGAATTAAGTAAATTTAACCTTATAAAAAATACTCAGTTTTGACCAAAGATGATATTGATAATGGACTCTATAAGGAGGTACTTAAAGAAATATATAATCTTACTAATGAACAAATAAATAACATTGATTTAAAGCAAAACGACAAATCATACACAATGAAATACCAGTTACACGATCCATCTGGTTTTTGCTATTATATTGTATCAGCTTATGGTGATTATAAGCCACCAGTTGTGTATAGAGGTCCAAATGCTCATAAATTTTTTATACAATTAATTAAAAGAGAAACAGAAAAATGGGTGAAATATATTCGCAAATTAAACCAATGCAGCCACTAACAAAAGAAGAAAAAATATACTACAGAAAATCAAAAAGATGTACTATATGCGAATGTGAATATACGGAGCAGAATAAAAAAAGTACATCATCATGATCATTTAACTGGAGAATCCATTAATCCCGTATGCAATAATTGTAACCTTCAATTATAATTGCCCAACTTTGTACCAACTTATTTCCACGATTTAGTTGAATATGATGCACATTTATTTATTAAAGAGTTAGGCCATGATGAAATAAAATATAGATTTAGTAGCAAATAATGAAGAAAAGTTTGTTACTTTTGGGAAAGAAACAGAAAATTTAAAAATTAAGTTTATAGATACATTTAAATTTATGGCTAGTAGTTTAGCTAAATTATCATCAGATTTAAGTAAAGATGAAATGAAACACACACACGCACATTTTCCTAACGATAAAGTTGATTTAGTTATGATAAAGGGTGCTTATCCATACGATTATATGAACAGTTGGGAAAAATTTAACGAAACCGATCTTCCACCAAAGAGTGAATTTTACAATAAATTAAATGAATCTGGCATAACTGACGCCGACTATGAGCATGCAAAACTAGCATGGAATCAATTTAATATTAATAATCTTGAAGTATATCACAATTTATATTTTAAAAAGCGATGTGTTATTATTATCATCCAATGTATTTGAAAATTTTATAAATACATGTATAAATGCACACGATTTAGATCCGTCGTGGTGTTTAACTGCTCCGGGATTATCTTGGGACTCAATGTTAAAAATGACCAAACAACCAATAGATTTATTACACAATTATTATGTGATTTTAGTGATATAAAAAGTAATTAGAGGTGGAATATCACAATGTTGCAAACTATATTTTAAAGCAAATAATAGATATTAAAATGATTTTGACTCTAATCAAGTGTCCAACTATTTAACATATCTTGATGCTAATAATTTATATGGCTGGGCAATGTCTCAATATTTACTACATATAAATTTTTAATGTTATTAAATGGAGGATGTAAACGATTTTACAGAAACAAGAAAATGTTCCGATATTTTAATACAATATTTTACACTCATAGTTGAGTGGTTGCATTTAAAATTTCTACGCGAATTTTTAGAACTACAGACGAGTTATTTGATAAAATAAAAAAAATATTTTCATAATTCTAAGTAAATTTCTTTTCCTTATAAATAAAACTACAAATGCCTGTGTTACCTTGCAATTTGACAAACATTTTGAAAGGCGATAGTGGGTCAAAAATTCCTTCCTATAGATTAGATAATGGATCTGAAGATCTTTAAAATATAGTTTACAAATTCCATTCAAATTTACAAAGCTTACAATCATCGATCTTAGATAACATTGACGATAAATATGGTCTTCGAGAAATTGGCGAAAATCTAGAGCAAATAGAGAAAGTTTTTAAAAATTAGTAGAACCTCGATAATGACGATTTCATTGAATTTATACAAATTTATTTCGTTTCTCAATCAGATTCACTATCTGCATTGTAATCAAATTCCTCATTATCATATATATATATATTCATTAAGTGGAAATCCCTCGCTCGTATTCGAAATCAGATATGTAATATACAATTGGAAATCCATTGCCATCGACCTGAACTTCGTGTTCTGCATCTAAATTTTCTAAATCATCTGAAACATAACCAGGTACGTCTGAATCGGATAAGCGGCCTACAATTGGAAATCTCTCATAATCGAAATAATCTCCGTATTCTCCATTTAGAAATACAACGCAATTCTCTGAAGACCCATAACCAGATTCGTCATCTGTGTCTGAATGGCCGTCCATTTTGGATTTCTTTAATGCGACTATTTATAACATATGAATTTTATAAAGAAAAATATTTTTATGTTTCTTGGAGTCGTGAAAATTGCTTGAAAAGCGAGAAAATTTACTCGATTTTTGCACAATTTTTCATGTTTTTACCTTGTGGCAAATCCTACACGCTCATTTTGCGAACTTGAAAAATTTGCTTGTTTTTGCATGATTTCGGCTTAATTTGCTTACTTTTTTGAGGATCTGGAATTGCTGCGCCTAGCAGTTGAGACTATTGCATGATTTTGGCTTAAATTTGCTTACTTTTGGACGAATACTGCTTGATTTTCGATGCAAAGCAAGGGGTGCCCCAGTACCCCATATTATACATATGCTCTCATCCGTGTTCGAACCCCGACGGAACCGCCTCCCCCCCCTCCCTCACCCCTGGGATATAATCAATTCACAGTTGTTACTTCACACCGTTCTGAAGCCCTGCATAAGTTCTACTTCCTGTATGTATATTCCTCTGCCTCGTACAAACACAGCTTAGCCCAGTACAGAAAATTACACCAAAAGGACAGCGCACCGAATTCGTGCGCACTCAATTGTAATGATACTCCGCACGAGAACTATTTCTTAGTAGCCGCTACCAACTCACATCTTTTCTCAGTAGTACTGTAAATGAATTATTATAATTTATTAATGAAATACAGAAAAATTCCAATTGAAAGCAAAATTAGATACTTTAATGATAACATATGTATAAAACGTTTGAGATAAATGATACATTGATGAGATAACTAAACACGACATACACGGTGTGATTTTTCAAAGATTTGATTCAAAAAGTGTGACTAAACGGCGAATAGACTATACACATTTACATGTAGGAAATAGTGGCGGATGACTCCGTTGGCGGCAATTGGGAAAGGAGTACAGAGGTCTGGGCGGCTCTTAACATCGTGAAGCGAGGTGAGTATGTAGCAGCGCTGGAATACAATGGCGGGGGGAAACGGGAGATCCTTGAGAAAATCCGCCAACAAGCGGCATCGTCCGACACGATCCCCCCCCCCCCGGGCGAAAATCCCCCCCCCCCCCCCCCCGGCGGGAATCGAACCCGGTTCGCCCTTGGTGGGAGGCGGGCGCTCAAGCCGCTGCGTCACCGCGGCCCCTCCAGTTTCTCGGGGTACTCTCGTTTCTTGTCTTCGTTCCATAGAGGCTACAACCAAGGATAGCTAATACTGACAGCTTTACCCATTCTGCGTCAGTCCGTGTTCGCTCTGCCGCGAGCGATTACTGAATACTTTCACACGTCAATCCTGCGAATAGAGGAGGCAAAAACCAGCAAAGATTACGCCGCAAGACACGGTGCATCAAGGGAAATCGCTATTCTACTAAGTACTAATTAAAATATGGAATATCGTTGTTTAGCACTCAATTATACCTGGATAACGTACTTCCTAATTAAGAGAAAATCAAAGCCCTGGCGTGCGCTCTCATAATCTATAAGCATTTATATTCCGATCTCACCCAACTGAAATAAAATCAGAAATCATATTTTAAGAAACTGAGAAACCAGCTCGATGGAAACATTAAGCGTACGCCAGGAGATATTATTGAGTTTTATTTTTGGGCAAAACTGTGTTAAAATTGTATACTTTACGCGTAATGGTCATTGAAACAAACAAAACCATAGATTCCATTGTTTCTGCGTAAAAGTGTGTCAAATCACAATTTTATTTTTCCAAAATCACCCAAAACAAATAAATGTCTGGCAGTTTTTAAATCTTCAAATATACGGAAAATTCAATATATTTTTAATGTGCGAGTCGCTAATTTTTTTTATTATAAATTTTGTGTAGTTTTTTTTTTTAAGAAGAATTAATCAGTTTCCTTTCTTTCGAGTTTTGTTAATCCTATAATTTCTTTAATTCGTCAATAAGTAAATTAGTAAAATTATCATTTCTCAAACACTGTGAAACTGAAATCTTTTTTTTTTCTGGGCCTGGGTGTAGCGTAATATCTACAAACTGAGAAATATTTGAGAAACAAAACTTAAAATACTGAATAATATGCTCTCGAGAAACCTTAATTGAATTATTTAACAAGTGTATCAAAAATTAGTAAAATGATAATTCCTTAGTAAAAGTTAAACTTAAATATGTTTAATTTTCCGGGGATGGTTTAGCGTAATATTTAAAAACTGAATAATATTTAAGAAGTGAAACTTAAAAGATTGGATAAGTTGTTATCAATATCTTCATTTCGTTTATTTGACTTGTGTATCAGAAAATTAGTAAAATGATAATCGCCCATAAAATTTGAAACTGAAATAATTGTAGTTTTCTGTGGCTCGCTATAGTGTAATATCTACAAACTATACACTTAAAAAATCGAATAAGACAGCTAAAGTTAATTTAATACGTATACATTGTAGCCTTATATTTAGCTGATAGTATATTATTTGGTTATATTCGCGTAATAATTACTACGTTTAAAGGGGACATGTGTAATCGCAGCAGTGATTTGTATTCTGTGCGTTAATACAACTAGCAAAATTATTGCGATTGTTTTTGGACAAGGGCAATCTCTAGCATGGGGGTCGTGGTTCTATGCATAATTTGTGGTAATTGCTTAGGAACTGAGTATTCTGATCACAGCACTGCTACCCAACCAATATACGTGAGAGTGAAAACGTTATATCTCACAGTTAACTTCAAGAAGTGCAAAAGAACTCAAATTACTTAACGTTTCCAAATCCAATATTGTTTCTTACGTGACTTCAAGTGTAATATAGTTAATAACCGAGTAAAATAATTTAAATATACTAGTATAGTTACATAATTATCGCACATTTATGAACTACGAGTGAAATCTTTAGGAATTCTTGGGAGCATGCAAATAAAAAGCTAATTAAGTGTGCTGTAATAAAATAAAATGTACCAAATATTACGTTATTTGAAATAATGCTAAGTTAAATAAAATCCGCAAGATGCATGTGTTCTCACAGAATCTTTTAATTAAGTTTTACGTTATTTGGTAATCATAGTTTGGATGACAGTTGACTGTACTATTTGTTCTTCACAATGAAATTATCTCTGAGAAATTTGGAGTGAATAATTATCTGCGTACTATGTTCATATTCCTCTCCTTTACGTATCCTAATTGGGTTTTATTATTGTGGGATAAAATAATAATAAGGATAAAAACTATTATATCAGTCTCTTTGAATCAGGTTTGTGCTATAAAACTTTTCAATATAGGCAGGCACAAATTCCAATTTTTGAGACAAAAAGGTGGAAAAAATATGAATCACACATGCGTTTCTTTCCTGAAAAATCATTCTGTTTTAATTATGAATATCCTCGGACAATTTTGCTGTAGGTTTTTTCCTTAGGCAGGCAAGTTTATAAATACATTTCCCCCATTTCTGCATGGAAACTTACCAGTGTATACGTGTTCTAAGTTTTGTCGATGAGTTTGGTCATCAAAAACCCACCGCAGCCAAAGTAATAATTAAGTACATAGTTAGGTAAAGAATGATTAATTATAGAGTATTGGGCTTATTAAAAATGTAGAAAACGAAAAATGTTTGGAGCGTCATCAAGTATCGTGCATGCGACTGCGTAATGTTCATCTTGTGAGGAAGTCGAGAAATCTACGGTTCAACCCCAACTCTCTGGCGTGACCAAAAGAAATACTGAGCGTTGGTTACCAAATAACCATTGTAATAAAGTGTTTCAGAAATTTTTATTTTAGTAGCCAAGCTGAATATTTTCGAAGGTAAGAATTTTAACAGTGTCCATAATATTAATTTCATAGCATAAAAGTAGTGAACACTGGGGGGGGGGGGGGGGTGGAATGTCGCACGGTGTTAAATTAGCGCAAAAGAGTAAAGTAACAAATAATCTTACAATTTTGGAGACAGAAGAAACTTTTCTGCCACTTGCTGTAAGCCTATTACAACAGCGAGTAAAACTCTCTATAGGCTGTTCTCGGTAAAGTGAGCACTTTTGAGGCCCTAGTTACTTTTCCCTTTCAGCCATATTTAATCCTTTAGCCACATTTTAAAATAACTTTTGGCATGTAAGTAATAAACACAGTGAGTAGTTAGGTATAGATGACTATGGCACACTGGCGCCTGGTACAGGAACTAAGGAGCCGGCCGCCATCTTGGATTGAGAAAATGCGCAGATATTTGTGCAAAAAATTGCTGAGAGGCCATCTTCAAGCAGAATTGCCTGCTATATCAATACTGACACTAGCTAGCAAGATGGCGGCGTGACACTGGTTAGCAAGATGACAGCCATGTTTAGCATTGGCTAGCAAGTTGGCTGAAGTTTGCAATTATTGTGCAACCACTTCCGCAAAAAATATGTGCAAAAAAGCGGCCATATTGGATTAGAACTTCCTGCTCTATCAATCCCGACACTGACTAGCAAGATGGTGTCGATGAGAAAATGCTGGCTAGCATGATGGCTATCAGTTTACGCAATGAAATGTGAAATTATTGTGCAACCACTTCCGATGGCCATCTTGGAACAGAACCTCCTGCTCTATCATTACAGTGCAGGGGTTCCCTCAGCATGCTGCAAGCACTGGCCGGCAGGCGGAAGGCGGCAGGTCTTGAAGCTCCCCACTGACAGTGTCCTATACTGGCTAGCAAGATGGCGGTCCCTATGTTGGTGCCACCCTATGGTGATGCTGATTGGCAATATGGCGACTGTATCCCTACAGAGGCACCACCCTATGCTGGCAATAGGGCGGCTGTCTCCCTATAGAGGCACCACCCACTGACTGTGTCCCTATGTCGACACCACCTAACTCATGGCTCCCTATGTCGGCACCACCCTATGGTGATGCTGGTTGGCTATATGGAAGCTGCTTCCCTATAGAGGCACCACCCACTGGCTGTGGCCCTATAGATATGCCACCCAGCTTGTGTCCCTATGTCAGCATGCGTCCCTATAGAGGCGTCACTCTATGGTGATGCTGGCTGGCAATATGGCGGCTCTCTCCCTATAGACATACACGCAGTCTGCAAGGTACACTTGGAGCATACAGTGAGTGGACAAAAGTTTTGTTTGAAATGATGCACGCATAGGTAGAGAAAAAAAATGTTTTAGTAAAAAAAATACACATACATCATATTCAATTAATCGCCGTTTTCGGCACCCATTGGTTAAAGAAATTTGGAAACCCCAACCATTTAACATATAATAGATTTCCACGTCGACGAATGACACGTTCGATTAGATAATCTCTGGGATATCTTGTCACTTGAACTTCATGATCGTAAAAAGTTCCTGAGATCGGTACATCGTTCATATCGACGAGTGTGTAGGTCCGAGGTGCTGTATTTCTCACTTTGACTACACGAAACACTTCAACACTCCAATTCGGATAATACGATTTATCTAAAACACCTTTCATGCGAGACACCCTAACAAAAGATACCACCTACACACGTAGTCGATGCAGGTCCAGCTTCTTGGATTTCTTGTATACAAGTTGCAGGAGAGATGGAACATGTTCGGCAGTAACTTGTGCAGGATTCACGCCGATCGTGCGATGTTTGCTGTTATTTTACTGTGCTAGGAGGCGAGGAAGCAGGTTCAACCATTCATAGCTGCCTTGTGCCGAGAATGTCGTCCACGTCATGGTCTTCAGTGTCCGGTTAAATTGCTCAACTATAGAGGCTTACATGACGGAAAAAGTAGAGTAGTGGTTAATATTGTGTGTTGCCATAAGTGCACGGAAATTAGAATTATAGAACTCCTTGCCGGAATCTGTCTGGAGGTGGGCCGGTGCTCCTGATTTGTCCAAAACCAATTGCATAGCAGCTGCAACAGCAGCACCCTGCTTGATGCTCACAGGGACGGTCCAGCTATAATTCGAGAAACAGTTAATTACGGTCATAATATATTCATGACCTTTATTGGCATGGGCATAAGGCTGCATTTCCCCCAAATCGTCTTTAAAAGAGGTTCACGAAACCAAACAGAAGAATCTGCATCTGGGGTTTTTTCTGCATGCAGGGCAGTGAAGCCCTGCTGCGATTTGTGCTCTTGACATATTTGTGGCCCGGGGGGGGGGGGGGGTCATTGGATGTATCCAGATTCTTGAAGCTCTGTCAAAATGTACACAATTTCGTTCGTATGCGATTTGTTTCCAGCTTGCTGAAATGCAGTGAGCAGACATAGACGGTCTACAAGCTCGTTGGCACCATTCCAGAAGACATACTCCATGCGTCTGTCGCCATCAAGCTTCAGACCCGAACCCACATGAGAGAAGAGATTGGCGATAATGTCGAATTTAGGATGTGTTAAGTCCTTATAAGCAGTGCCGGCAGCATCGTTTCCAGCCAAATGAACACTGGCGAGTAGCAGTAGACGCCTGTACTGCCTCAATGCTGCACAAGAATAATTTTACGGTTCTTGTTTGAACAGTAGCTTGTAGAGACCAGGCATGGCTTGCAGGACGTCGTTCTCCACTTGCATAATATCGTTAGGTAGAAAGAAACCATTTCTTATTCTCTTTATACACTCCATAAGTCGTATCGGCAGATCGTGGCGTGTAGGAAGTGAGGTAATGGCGTGTAGTCAATGAACGAGCATTAGATCGTTTCCTCTTGCATGGCACATTATCTTCGTCCTCGGTCTTGAGGGGTTCGAAGTCAGGTTCCGTCTTCAGAGCAGTAGCAGTAGCAGGAACGGGTTTGTCGACCCTCGAAATTATCGATTGGAAGACTTCCGATAAGACATCCCGCTCCATATGTGCTTGTGTGGCAAGCAAATACTTTTTGAAAACGGCCGCAACGATGCCACTCAGATCCTCGGCAGAGGCAGACATGTCACTGAAATATAATGCCAAATACATATAGTATATATAATTAGTGCTTTTGCTCGATCAGCTTCTTAAGTGTTTGTTCTGTTTTCACAATGCGACGAATATCTTCATCACGCACATGTTTGCAATGAGTCCACTTGTCGTTGTCAGTATGCATGTCAGACAGGTGACGTGAACTCGTTCGATGCACAGCCTCTTCCATTGTAGTAAGCCGCATAGTCAAGGGACTGATGTGGGATGCGAGCGAATCGGTAATGTCATTGAGATTGATATTCATGATACCCGCAATAATAGAGCTACTTTTGCTTCTAGGTTCCCCGCTGCGGCAGTAAGCTGTTTGTCGACTAGATCGGATAGAATTTTATGTCCGCCCCACCACTGCCAAGTGTCGCTTCTATAGCAGTGATTTTGGCCGCGACGTCGGGGGGGCGAGTTCATGACCATGTGGGATGCATATTCTATCTGCATACTCAGAGCAGCCAGTTTGCTTGAATTTTCGTTCGGTACATGTAGCTGACCCTTCAAGTTAGCTCCAAGGGCTGAAATCACTCTGCTGTTAACACGCTCGCCCAAATCATCCACCTTTATATCCACAGTAGAAGGTGTGCTTCGCAAGTCGCTCAGAAAGTGCACGCCCGCAGTTACGGTTTAAATTTGTCCGCCAACAGCAGCGATGTTCGATTCCTGCTTTGTAGTTAAGGTACCAACTCCCACATTAAGGCAGTGGTCTAACTTGGAGGGCAGGTTGCTGGCGACAACTCGTACATCGTCCAATTTCATCGACACGGCCACAAAGTTTGATTCCAGGCTGGTCAATTTTGCAGTCAAGTCGCCGCTGTCGGTAACTTTGGTGCCCAAGAGATTCAATTTCTTATCCAAAGCTTCAAGCTTGCCTCCGAGAGGGGTCAGCTCGGTAAATGACCGAGCCTTAGCAGACAGTCCATTCGTGTGGCCATCCGCCTTCTGTTCAACAGCTACAAGTGTGCTACGTAAGACACTAAGAGACTGTGCACCAGTAATTTGTCCATCAACAGCATCGATGTTCGATTCCAGCTTCGTAGTTAATGTGGCAATCGTACCCGCAGTTCTCCTACATTAAGGCTCTGTCTAACGTGGGAGACAAATCGTCGGCACTAACTCGTACATCGTCCAGTTTCTTCGACATGGCTGTAAAGTATGATTCCAGGCCAGTTCATTTCGCATCAAGGCTCTTGTCAAGTTTCCCGGTCAGGTCGGTAAGTCCACTTTCGGCAACTTGTGCGCCTACAACATCCAATTTTTTATCCAAAGCTTCCAGTTTGCCACCGAGAGTGGTCAGCATATCTGCATCAGTAGATGTCAATGAGCGAATCTGGGCCTCCATATTGGCAGAGAGTGCATTTTTGTTGGACAATATACATACTTCCACTACCTTGAGTGCATCACCGCAAGCAAAATCAGTAGACTCTTCACTGTTTCGAGTAATGTGACGAGCCGCATATCTATAGCTATCGCTAAGACATTAGTATTGTAAATTCGGCTTTCCACAATGGCCAGTTTCTCACCCAAGGCGGCCAGTTTGCGCACACCTTCAGTCAAAGTCTTTAATCCAGTAGTCACCTTGCAGGCCAATTTCTCACCCACACTGATGAGTTTCGGCTCCAATGCCACGAGTCAGGACATATCGGACATGAGCGAGCGAAGCTGTGTCTCGGTTTTCGTAGACATGGACTGCAAAGCCTCGGAGGTGATGCTGCGAATAAAGGAGACATTCGCAACATCGCCATCATGTTTAGGCACACCGAGATGCTTGGCACGTTTGCCTCCAAAACTACAGTTGCCATCATGCATGGACGAAATACAATTTTCCGGTGTATGTTTCAGGCCGCTATGGCCGAAATTGGACACGACGTAACTCATTGCCGTGTAACGATATACTGATGAAAATATTTGCAATACCTTTGGATTTTAAGAAAAAAATCCTTGGCTATTATGAGAAAACCATACGGTTCGTTCCAGAAACATGAACACATACTTTTAAAACTATCGTAAGTCATATCAGTATTCACATGATCGGAGTATATATGATGTAAATTCATGTCAACCATGAGAAACAAAACAAGGAAATTAGCATTGTCGCATAGCAGCTGCTTTGGCATGTGTGAATATGTCTGACAGAAATAGATCGAATCCACACTTGCATGCTGTCTCATACTGAAGTACTTTTGCATAGTGTTTTGCTTTTCGCACGAGACGTCGTCGAAAACTAATATGGAGTTTGGCTTGACTGCATCATCCAGCGACACAATCTCGGTATTGCCACTAAACAGAAAAAACTGAAGTCATTTCACTGTGTGTAGAATTTGTGTGAGGCGCAGGTATTTCGGTTTTTGTAGAGATTTGGAGTAAGGATACACATTTTTGAAGTGAAGTCCGTTCGGATGTTCCAAAATACTTAGAAGAACACATGTCTTGCCACAATTTCTCTGAACGGTGATAATGGCGGGAATAGTGTTTGGTAAAAGTTGACCATGATGCGATTCACAAGCTGTAGATTAATCCTCTGCGGTGATTCGAACCGGGAGCGTTGTTGATTGAGGGATAATCTCCATTGCACTGATACATGAATGCTAAACTCCGAGTACTTAAAAATGGTGAAGATATATAATTATGTTTATCGAGTAAGTAAGTGTTAGTATGTAGTAATGCGTCGTGGGAGTAAGGTCAAAAGCTGGCGAGGATTTATCAAATTCTTAATAAATAATCTCCCATTCGAAGCTCACATCCCAGGTTATCGATTCTGTGGCACCGGAACCCGGTTGGCACGTCGATTAAAATGTGGTGACATTCCCATCAATTCACTAGATAGGGCGTGCAGGTATCACGAATTTGCGTATGCTACTAGTAATCTACTAGTAGATAGACACAAGGCAGACAAAATTCTTGCAGAAAAAGCACGAATGGTAGGTATATCACTAGCAACGAAACTCGGCGAACAATTAACAGCCTCGAAGATCATGCACGCGAAAATCAAAAGGGGCGTGGGGCTCACAAGTCGCAAATTTAAATGTGGTGGATTTCTCCCCTTGTTACTACCAGCTATAGGTTTGCTTGAAAGTTTACTCGGAAGTGCAAGTGGTATTGCATGTACAGTAAATCCAGCAAAGAGTGAGAATCAATGACTCACAGAAGCTATATGGCATTAAAAAAGATGGAACTGGTCACAGGAAAAAAAATCTGGTCAGGGCCTGTACATTCGGCCTTTCAAGCAAGGAGGAGGAGGCTCGAGAAAGCGAAAGAGAGTTTTGAAAAAATTACATGTCGGCAGAAGAAAGTAAACGTGCCCCACAGCGGGGCGAGAGTGGGCCGGCCCGCAAGACATGTGGCACGACGGCATGTGGGAAGAATAAATCTGCTCGCAGGAGCCCTGTTTATTTGTCCTTGCGAGCAAGGCAGCAGAGGCTCGAGAAAGCAAAAGTGAACTTCAGGCAGCAGAAGGATGTAAGCATGCCCTGTGGTGGAGGTGAGAGTCGGCTGGCCTGCAAGACACATGGCGCAGCGGTGGCATGGGAAAATGAAAGCCAGTCAGTGCCTAACAGGGCCTAATGTGGACCTAATGTGGATCTAATGTGGACCTAATGGGGGCCTAATGGAGGCATAATGGTGTCTAACAGGTCCTAATGAGAACCTAACAAGGACTAATGGAGGCCTAACAGGGCCTAGCAGGACATAATGGGGGCCTAACAGGACCTAACAGGGTCTAATGGAGGCCTAACAGGGCCTAATGGGGGCCTAATGGGGGCCTAATATGGGACTAGTGGGGCCTAATGTGGGCCTAATGGGGTCTAATGGTACCTATGGAGGTATCAAGCCAATTGCTAATGGAAAACTATACATGTTATCGAGTTTTGTTAAGAAATTGTAGATGTCAGTCCTTTCTCTCTCTATCTCTCTCTATCTCTTGCTCTCTCTCTCTCTATTTGGATGTAAAGTTTTTTCTTGCCACCTAGTATAAGAAGCAATGTGCATTTTACCGAAAGACCAGTGTCGGCGCAGCTGTCATGCGTGAGCTTCGACCTACATACTTTGTTAACTGAGCTGCTAGAAGAGACATCCAATGCTGCCACTACCATGGGTTTCAAACATACTTGACTATGTCCAATTTCGGCTGGAAGATACACCCCTCTACGATCGCTTCTATGTGGGATACTGACAAGTTATCTTCAAACCAGAACTGGGATATGAACAAGTGCAAGTATGTAATGGTACAAACCACATGTCGGCATATCAGGATGCCTGGGAAGTTTTTCACAGTGAAGTGAGGCCGTGCAACAAATATGACAAATGTGCTGCCATTAATTTGCGGCGCAACAGTCAACTGCCAACAAATGGACACATTCTCAAAGTAAAGGCAGAATTTGAAGACATCAGTGAACAGCATTGCTTGGGCAGACGAGTCGACTTTGCTCTATGTGAGGAAGGCAGTGGCAAGATTTTGCGATGGTGTGAAGAATGTACAGGTCATATTCACACCATGATGATGGATGACAACAAATGGTATCTCCCGTGCACATCGACAGTTTACTGCAATTATAAGTACAGAGCAATTACTGCAAGTGCTCAGTATGAACGACGACGAAGCTGTAAGTGCCGAGGGCGAAGTGATCTCTTGCAGTAAATGGAAATGCTGGGAAGCTGTTTGTGCCCTTGTTGTGCATCTTCTGCTGCTAGTGGGCGACCTTCTGAGAGGACTACGCAGCGCACTATAAAAGGCCTATATCCAGCCTGCTACCATCAGTGATAGACACCACCGCAATGAGTCTTCTACCATTCTGCTCGACCAACATCTACGCCAGAGTTAACCGTGACAGCGGGGAAGTAGAATATACCATCAGAGATGAAGATGGTAGCAGCCAGTGGACCTATACGGGGACTTGTGATGGGGCGTCGCACTAGCTGCTACCACATACACCTGGAATGTACAAGCACAGCCAGGAGATGATACATTGTACACCACCTGGATGGTGCACTGTCCACCCTATGAGGGCAGACACACCTCTGCTCTGTGAAGCATATGGGATGGTCACGTGCGTCATGTTGGAAGATGCATGGCGCCAGGTGGTCGCTGCTGCCACCCCGGACCCTCAAGCTGATGTCACTATCCCGAATGCCCAAGCTGCTGCTGTCACCGTCCCAGAGGCCAAAGCTACTGCTGTCCCCCCAGGGAAATTCTTCTGCTCTCCATCGAGGGCCTGCCACCACCACCGACGGTAGTCGATGCCACCGCCAGCAGCAGCAGCCAGCAGCCCCTACCACCATCTGCAACAGCAGCAATGGTAGACGTCAGCGCTAGCAGGCTGTCCTGTCGCCAACAACTGGTCCACCACCACCACCACCACCGCCGCTGCCTGATGCAAGAACTTGGTGAGTTGTTCAGCAGCAAGTTGTCATTGTCGACGACGACGAAGGGAATATTGAGGGATCTAGCAGTCGCCAACAATACAGCAGCTGCTGTCATTGCCAGACACATCTGCCATGTTCGGTAAACGTGTGCAAGTTACTTATTTTCCATAGCATTTGGCAGGCTATCATGTATAGCCTCGTCAGTGCACTACAAACGAGTGTGAACGCCTGTCTGCTTCCTACCTACCACACAGTAGTGTTAAATGTTTTGCATATACTCCCAGGTGTCATATTGCTAAATTTTTTCGCCTCTTGCAACACACACACACACACCTACACTGTCTGCATGAAGTAAGATTTTTTAACTTTGATGTAAACTTCTGAGTGCTGTGGAACTATTTATGAATTGATGCATGGCAGGCTATTCATATAACATGCATTGTCTCGCACACTGCAAACAAGTGTGCGCCTATCTGCTTCCTACCTGCCATGCAGTAGTGTAAATGTTTTGCATATACTCCCAGGCATCATATTGCTAATTTTTTCACCCCTTGCAACACACTGTCCGCATGAAGTAAGAATATTTACCTAGGTGTAAACTTCTAAGTGCAGTGAAACTATTTATGAGAACAGACCTCATAAGTGCACACTTGTGAACAGTCTTGGGAGGGCGGTGTGCATGTCTGAATATAGCTGTAAACTTCTGAGCATGATGAAACTATTTACGAGAACAGACCTTGTAAGTGCTCACTTTTTTGCTGTAAACAGTCTTGGGGGGGGGGGCAGCGTGCTTGAATAATGAGCTGCCCTCCTACAGGTGGTCGGACCTGACCTCTCTCAACAACAAACAGTCTGGAAAACAGGTTTTTTGTTGAGACCTGCCACCACCTGTGTAGCATGCACAGACATTTACTGTCACTTCTGGAGGCCCACCCACCCGCCTGAGTACACACAAACATTATATTATGATAATCTTGGTTCGAATATTGCACATACAATGCCTGCAGGAGCTACAGGATGGAGAAATGGTATAATGTGTGAGGATGAGGGACTGCTCTAAGGAAAAAAATACTAACCCTAGTTTTTTACCATTGCCTCGCAGCACACTCTGTTAGACATCCATTTTTCCCTTGGTATCCCCCCTCTGGCCTGATGTGTTGAGCGCCGACATTCCTGTGTGAACTCCATTGCTACTGCCACCTGGATGAGAAGAAGTTCTATGTTGTAATTGTTTTCCTTATGATGGCATCTTCTTATCCATTTGTCTCTTCATCTTCATCAGCAGCTTCGATACTTAGGTCCGCACTACAATGGGGGTTCTGCAACTGCATGTTTACCGAATGCAAGAATGGTCTTGATCGCAAACATACTTGTGCCTTAAACCCATTTAGGGAGGCACAGTGTGTATGCAAGCACTGCAGGTGCTATTTTCCCATAGCCATAACCTCGCTACAGATCGTGAGACATGTACAGGACTGATTAAGTCTGCTGGGTTGTCTCGTTGCAAGTACTGCAACAAAACTTTCCAACATGTCAGAGATGCTTGACGTCACAAGCATACTTGCTGGGCTAACCCAAATGCTGAATCACTGGAGTGTGGGACCTGCAGTAGGCAGTTTACCTGTAAAGGTAACCTGCATGCTCACAGCGCAAAGTGTACCCAACCCCCCGCCACTAAACATGCTCGACTTGGATCATCATCACCCTGTGAATCTGCACGAACCATTGATTCTGCGGAACGTCATCGGCGACTGGCCATCATCACCGGCGCCAGCGCAGCTAACAGGCATGAATTTGTGGAGGCAGAGAATGCATTTAGGGGCATTATGTAGATGTATGTCATGGAAAATACCTCCAACAATGCCATCGACATTTGCAGCTACCTCGAGCGTATGAAGGCCAGTATCATTGGTCAACGATGCCAGAAGATAGCGGTTAACGGCTCCATAAAATTTAATATTTTCCTCGAGTGTACTTATGGCAAGCTGCATGAGGAATAGAAGAACGTTCCTCTCTTCACATAGCCAATGTGGAAGACACAGTGACGAAAACCATCTTAAAGCTATGTTAGGAAGAAGTTGACTATGTGTCCAAGGGTAGCAGCTGGGCCCTAACTGTCATTATAAGGCTTCAGCTGCATGTCAACTAACTGGATTCGATACATGTATCTTCTTACATTGCCCTGTCTGCGAGGATTCCTACCAGGAAGGCTATCATTAATCCACAAAACAAGGACCAGCAGTATTTTTAATGGGCAGTTCTGGGATGCTTCGTAGAGGGGGCGAATCGTGACCTTGTCAACCAGCAGTATCACGCCCTGGAGGAGATGTTCGACTTCTCTGGGTTGGATTTCTCACTCCTCTGCGACAGATACCTCACTTCGAACGTAGGAATCCCGAGGTCAGCACAAATATTTATGCACATGAGGTAGTCGACGACGACTGCAAAATTGTCCCGATAAGGATATCGAAGGAAGAACGGAAGACCCATTTCGATATCTTTCTCATGCAAACAGAAGAAGGCAATTCGCATTATTGTTACATAGCAAACTTCTCATGCCTTGTATGCTTGCAGGTGACTTCTCATGGACATGCCATCGTGTTTTGCAAGAGATGTTTACGAGTGTATGACGACCAACCGCGGGTGACAGGGCTCAATGGTGCAGAGACACTGGTTGAGCACAGGAGGTATTTTGCGAATCATGATGCTATCAGAGCGGACATGCCACACCTGGAGAAGAACGACCAGCCACATGTGCTCAGGTTCCAGAACTATCACAACAGGGATAAGGTATCCATAGTAGTTTATGCAGATTTCGAGGCAATATTACAACCTGTATAGACATGCCAGCCAGACCTGTCGATCGCATTCACCTATGGGTACCAAAAACATCTGCCCATTAGTTATGGACTTTATATTAAAGTGGACAACTATATAATACCAGCCGCCAAGACCACTAGCCTCCCCACCAACAAAGTGACATTCTAAACCGGAGAGGGCGCAGTGAAGATGTTTATGGACGAGATTGTTAGAATTGGTAATCTGGTGAAGCAGATTTATAGCCAGTCCGAGCCGATGAGTCAACTCACCACAGGCGAACAGGCTGGCTATATCTAGTATCTATGTTCCGGCCCCTTCACCGAAGCGAACCAGAAAGTACGAGACCACGACCACTTTACCAGTTCGTTACTCGGGGCGGCGTGTAACTCCTACAACAAGCTCCAATGCCATCCCAAATGCTTGCCAATCTTGTTCCAAAATTTGGAGTATGATGCGAATTTTACTGTCTCACAGCTTGATTATGACACATAGGACATTTATACAATTACTAACACAGAGGAAAAGTTGATCACATTTTCGAAAAGTTTGGGCGACTGATTCACCATCCAGTTTATCGACACCTTCATGTTTATGTCTGCCAGCCTTGCGACTCTCGCAAAGAATCTAGCGATCGCCGATTTCAAGACAACTACTGTGTTCTTCACCGATCAGCGATGGCTCGAGTTGGTAAATCGCAAAGGAGTATTCCCCTAAGATTATATCACGTTGTTGTGGACACTCGACAAGATGCAGCTGCTGGACATCGCCGCCTTCCACAACCGGCTCACCGGATCTCGAACCACTGAAGATGACTATCATCATGCGCAGATGGTCTGGGGGGTATTTAGATGCAACACACTATGTGACTATTCCAATTTGTACCTCCAGGCCAAAATCTTGATTTTGTGCAACATCTTCAAGAACTTTCAGGGACTTTGTCGATGTATGGTCTGGACTGTGTCCGATACATTAGTGCCCCCAGGTTCTTGTTCGATGCCATGCTGCACAAGACAGGTGTGGAGCTAGAACTTCTAGTGGACTACAACACCCACCTGTTCATCGAGGCTGATATCCGGGGAGGGGTTGCCCAGTGCATCACACATCACATGGTAGCAAACAACAAGGACTTGCCTGCCATGTACGATGCTACTCGGCCATCTACCTACCTCCATTATGTCAATGCTAATAATCTCTATGGATGGACCATGTCCCTGCCCCTGCCCTGTGGTGGTTTCAAATGGACTGGTACTGATATTGATGTGATGTCTGTACCAGATGACAGCCCAATTGGCTACATACTGGAGGTGGATGTAGACTACCCTACATCGCTGCATGAAGGACATCGAGACCTGCCATTCCTGCCCATCAACAAATGTCCCCCGGAGTCCGAACTGCAGAAGCTAATGACGATGCTTGAGGGGAAGATACACTACATCGTCCACTTTGTCACCCTCAAGCAGGTATTAGCACATGGGCTCGTATTAACAAATGTCCACCGTGTCTTGAAGTTCCACCAGAAGGCGTGGCTGAAGCCTTACATCGAACTGAACACTGCCAAATGACAGGCTGCTACAAACACCTTCGAGCGGGACTTCTTCAAGCTCATGAATAATGCAACATACGGCAAGCTGATGGAAAATAAAGGCAAATGTCAGTGGATGGAGCTCGTCTACAAGGAGCTGCAGGCGACGAAGCTCATCGCCAAGTCGGCATTCCACTGTCGAACAATATACAGCGAAACTCTTTCCCTCATGAAGCTGGACCATGAGAGTATATTGTTCGACAAGCCGATATATGCCCGCTTCGCCATACTGGACCTGTCAAAAATGATCATGTATTGCTTCTATTACGATGTAATTAAGGCACGGTATTGCCCTGATGTGGGACTTGTGTATATAGACACGGATTCCTATGTCATGGTCATATCATGCTCCAATTTTTACAGCGACCTTGCCTCAGACCCGGCACTGATGTCTGAATTCGACATCAGCAGATACCCTCCCACTCATCCTTGCAACTCACCCGCCAGTGCTAAAGTCATTGGGAAGTTTAAGGATGAGTGTGGAGGGAACGACATGATCGAGTTTGTCGGGCTGAGGGCGGATCTCTATTCATATAGGTATAGGGACAAGGTCGTGCAGTGGGCCAAGGGGGTCCAGAAGAGCATCATACATCGACACATCACCAACTCATGAGGGTGCAGGTCCATAGCATTAGGTCGCAACACCACGATGTATACTTGGAATGCAGTAATAAGCTCGCACTGTCATGGATAGACGAAAAGCATTGGATCCTGTACAATGTGATACATGCTGTCCCCTACAGCTACGACGAGTAGGTCTAGACACATACTGGGGCAGGCACATATCATCATATATGTGTCTGTCCCCTGGAGGGCAACCAGGTTGGGACACATAGTCAGTTCCTCGCTATGGGATTATCGCAAGCTGAAACACTTCCAATCCCTTCTCCCACAACGAACATCTTGCACATGTGTGTATAGATTTACTCCTAGCATGCTGGAGCTTCTAGCGTGAGCTGTATTTGAATCCTGCCAGGTATGCTGCCGTTCTCCTGCTCTGATTCCAACACACTGTAGTGTATGTAGGAGTCATATAATTCCTACCAGGTGTGTTGGCTTTCCAGGACAGTACGCTCGAGTACATACAGGAGTTGTATAGTGCTCTTGTCAAGCGTGTCGCTAGTGTGTATATCTGCACTGTGAGCATTTACAGCATGTTGGAGAACATACTACAGCTGGTCAGGCGTGCTGCTATGGCGCCATGTGTACGAATGGTTTTTCCCCACTCTCTGGTTCACCCCACTTCAGATCATTCTCCCCTAGTTTACCACACGCGAGTCATCTTCAACGTGTTCAGTATATTTTGTATGGCTTGGTTCCGGCATACCGGAGCGCGTACAGGAGGCCTGATCTGCACTGTCACATATGCCGGCTGCTCGTGCGCTGGATAACATGTGGGGAGCCGTCCTAGTCCTGTGGAGGTGTGCGACCAGTGTCCCGGTGCATGTTTAACATTTGATGGCACTCTCGAGTACGTATAGTAGTTGTAGAATATTGTTATAATGGGTGTCGCTGCTACTTTTTTTGAGGATGATTCTGCTAATAACCTACTGGCGCCTACTGCAAGAGAGATTTTGCTGAGGGTAAGTTACTAGCACTTGCGATATGTGTAATATTTCACATTCACTCTGTTACTTATTCAAAACCACTGAGATGCATATATATATCCCTCTCTCTCTCCCTCTCTCCCCCCTTCTCTCTCTCATTCTATACTGATTACATATATATGCAATACTAATTTTGACACTATTTACATGTATTCAATATACACTATGTTCAATACTGATTTTGTTTTACCGAGGATTTATGTTGTGTCTCCTACCCGGGGAACTCGTCATCCTTCCTAGGGGGCTCAGTGCTTATCCTATCGGAAGAGTGCGTGAATATGGAAACTAGCATATGTATCGTGGTATCGAAGCTGTACACCTCATTTCTTTGTTCGTAGAATGTGCTTACCTTTTCACTTCCGGCATCGGAAGGTACCTTTTCAATGTTCTGACGACATCACCGACAGTTCTTACCCTTGTTGGTTGGTGACGTCCTAATATTGAACTGCTTGTCATAAGTCCAGAAGCCATTCGCATGACAACGTCATGTGAGTGGTAAGTCCGAGTGCGGGACCGGAAGTGTCTCCTCTTGTTACAGGTGGTGTGTGTTCGGACGACGTCCCCGGATGGCAGCAGCTCCTCTCTCGACTGTCGGTGGTATTGGGGCAGTGGACGACGTCCCAGGTGGCAGCCCTCTCGACTGTTGGTGAGTGAAATGGGTGGTGGTGGGGTTGTAGTAGTAGTGTGGGAAAAGGTGTTCTTGGCGAGGGTTTGTCAAAGGGCGTCAGTCGGGGCTCTAGCAGCCGCCATTTTTTTATAGTCAGCAGCAGGGAGTGGTACGTACTGGCCGCAAACATGCATAGTGCCACAGCCAATGGGTGGCGCCTCTATAGGGAGATAGCCGTCGTATTACCAGGCAGCATCACCATAGGGTGGCGCCAACATAGGGAGCCATCAGCTAGGTGGTGTCGACATAGGGACACAGTCCGTGGGTGGTACCTCTATAGGGAGACAGCCGCCATATTGCCAGCCCGCATCACCATAGGGTGACACCGACATAGGGAGCCACGAGTTAGGTGGTGTCGACATAGGGATACAATCAGTGGGTGGTGCCTCTATAGGGAGACAGTTGCCATACTGCCAGCATAGGGTGGCGCCTCTTTGGGTATACAGCCGCCATATTGCCAGCCAGCATCACCATATGGTGGCACCGACATAGGGGCCGCCATCTTGCTAGCCAGTGCAGGACACAGTCAGCTGGAAGCTTCCAGACCTGCCACCTGCTGGTCAGTGCTTGCATCATGCTGAGGGAACCCCTGCACTGGAATGATAGAGCAGGAGGTTCTGGTCCAAGATGGCCATTGGGAGTGGTTGCACAATAATTGCACACTTCATTGTGCAAACAGTCAGCCATCTTGCTAGCCAGCACTTTTGCATGGCCACCATCTTGCTAGCCAGTGTCAGGATTGATAGAGCAGGAAATTCTGCTTCAAAATGGCCACTCGGCGCTTTTTTGCACACATTTTTGCGAATTTTGCAATCCAAGATGGCAGCCGGCTCCTTAGCACCTGCGCCAGGCGCCAGTGTGCCAGAGTCGGCTATACCTAACTACTATAGTGTTCATATTCCACAGCAATCTGAAGTCAACGTCTAAAGCTCAAATAAAATACATTTATTGACTAATTTTCCATATGAGAGTGCTTTCAAAAAGTGTTCACCTTATCGTGAATAGCTTATAGAAATATATCGTCATGACTAAAGCCTTGTTAGAATAGTGTGTTTCATGGAAACTTCTGATACCTATGAGTATTATTTCAAGTGTTTTATTTTAGTTATGTACTGTGCAATTATATACGCAGCAGTCACATCCATCGTTCCATCAAGTGAAGGGGAATTAACGCCGGGCACAAAACGCGAGAAATTGAGTTTCGCTGAGCCGACGTACAGTCGAAGAGTAACGAGTGTGAACAAAGCGAAACAAAAACAACTTCATAGGAAGAGGGATCTCATTAAAAGATTACAGGAGCAGGCGGCATCCCTTAGGGAAATTATCCCATCCCTCGTGGCCGACGTGAAGCAAGGGAGGGGAGGAAAACGAGAAATAACACAGTGCCGTTAAAACAAGTGCAGCTAATTGCAATCGTTGCATTCAGCTCCGTGTGTCGCGGTGGTGCGATGACAGCACGGGAAATACCATGCAGACGTCTGATAATTCAAGTGAGATAATTTCCTGTAAGAAGGAGACAAATAAATGTTCGAAGGGTGAAAGAGTTTTAAGGATGGTAGAAGATAAAAATACAGAATTACTCTGATTAAATATATTAACTAATGATGCGAAAAAAAAAATTAGTTAAATATTATTTGCTAGAAAGGAAATCTATTAATGGATGATAAATACTGACGGAAATTTGTGCAGACGAAATTATGGATCTTCTTTCAGGAACAATGTAGAATATGACTGAATAAATATTGAACACGGTGCAAATAGTGTGAAAGAGAAATTCGAAATAGACATACACGCCGTAAAAGTGTAAGAATGAAGTGAATAATACGGAGCCAACGGAGTTGAAAAAGCTACGTGAAAAGTGAACCTAACTATATTTGATGTTAACTGTTGGCCTCGATAAAAACAACACAAAATATGTACCGAGAGATGACATTCATATAAGCAGGCTCGGTTCATACGAATTCGGCCAGTTACTTCTTAGGGCTGTGCAGGCAGAGATGATATTGGAGAATATAAAACAGAAGTGCGTTTAGGGCCGAACACAAAATAAAATAAGAACATAATGTTCCAAAACCAGTATTCGTCAGCATAACCCACGTCACAGTCGCCAAATGTTTTATGGAACCTATTAACACTCCTGCTCAGACTACTGAGAAATTACAGTTGAGAAAAGTCTAGAGCACTGTACAGCCAATCATAATGAACTCGTTTTTACAACATATATTCTCGATAGTATCCACTTTATTTTCCAAACACACAGTAGTATTTTTCTACACCTTCACAGTCGTTCTAATAAGTTTGCGGTTGATTTTGGCAGCTACAGAATATTTTCTCAATCGAACAAACCGGGAGAAATAATTAATTACTTTCTATAATGTGGCATTTGTACTCGACCCACACGAACTAAATATACTTTTTTTCATTCTTGTGGTCATATTAACTTTCTATGCATTTTTTGTATTTAAATATTCACTTATACTTGCAGAAAACTTAGTCGAGTTAATGCTTATATATATATATATATATATATATATATATATATATATATATATATATATATATATATATATATATATATATATATATATATATATATTTCACAATTATTTAACGTGGGCAAAGTAAATTTTCTTACATCTTGCGTCGTTTTCATATTGAACATTTGTTGGAACGCTTCTATCAGCATTTCGTGATGATGTTTAATGGGGATGGCGTTTTGTTGAAGAGTGTATATTGTACTAGTCTGGAGTGACAGAATTTCTTGTTTTTCTAATTCTAAACTAAGTGAGAAGACTATTACGTAAAGAAGAAACTTCTGAGGACTGCTGAAGGAACGACTTACGCTGTAAAACAAACCACACTCAACTTCTCCATTGCTTAAAATGTATGTTGCACATATCGTTCTCTCTATCGTAAATCTTCAATCTCATGTATGAAAAATGAATGTATTTTTTTTTCCCAAACGCATTTATTGTGTGATATTAAAAATGTTAGTCGGTGTCCGATTGTTGGCATAGATTGACTTCAAAATTAGACGTTAACGAGATATTTTCTGACTTTTAAAAGTTATAAATTTTTTTCTGTGGCTGTTAGACCTGCTGACACCGTAATTTCACAGTCTATGGCGTAGTTTTTCCTATCAAGTTTAAGGCGATAAAAAATATTGTGTAGTTAAATTTACGAAGAGTAAATCAAATAGAGAATAAGAGACCCTTTTACACTGTGAACAGTTTTGCACTACTTCTATTTAAAAAAAGAAACATATTTTTTTACCAAGACTTTAAGAAACTATAGTGTTGGTAGAATGACCATTGATATTTAATATTTACTTGTGTACACCCAAAAGTTGGACTTATTTCATGATCGATTAACTGTAATCACAAATTTGGCTGCCTTGCGCGATGTCATGTTTGCCAAGCCCTGGCGTATAATTACTACGGTTTTCAATTACAGATCTGACATCCCAGCGTAATGGTTGACTCGTTACGAGTAATTACTCAAACATAAATATTGTACACACTTAACTGTCATCACAGGGATGATTACAGGAGAACCCACACAAATATTTGCGAACAAAGTCTAATTTAAAGAGTAATTTCCAACGCTCTCACAGTACGGGAAATAGCGAAGTGGCGAAAACACATGCACTGACATTAGTGGGCCCAAGTGCCTCTCTCCTCGTCAACACATTTTCCTTTCACTAGCAATTGTCAAGAGGGAGTTAGTAATTAAGGCACATCGTATACGTCATTAGTAAGCACAGACAATTTGAAATACTGCCGATATAGTGGATGGCGTGTTCAAAAGCTATTTATTTGTAACACTGCAGGAATACACCGATGAATAATAAACACTACCGATTTAAAAATCATCCAGAAACCAATCAGCCTGCCCCTTCTCCTTTTCCAAATTCCCCCCCAAAAATTTCCGAAAATGGACACTTGCACGCAAACATTTAATACGTTCGGGGTACTGCGTGAAAAACCTAAATATAATCTGCATGAAGTATCGAACACACAATATCGATAGTCGTGAATGATCTATCAAAAGAGAGAGCCTTTTTTTTTTTTTTTTTTTTTCGATTAAGCTGCAGGCAGTCTCGGTGTACCACTTGGGGAAACTTGAGCACTTTAATACAAATGGACATCTCTGCTAAGGCCGTGCGTGCACTGTGAAAATGATTATACAGCTCGGAGTCATGTTATACCCACATGACGTGTTCACGCAAGTGCACAAGTACCTCTTAGAGCATACACATAGACACTGTGTAGGGAGATCGCAAGCATCTGAGTACATTTGTAGGACAGTCGTGGAGACTTCTGAAATACACACACTATGTTGTAATGTCCACTAGAGAAGACGCGATTTTATAACACGTCACAATTGAACAAAAATCCCAGGGAAGTCAAAAATACCACTTTATAGGTATATCTATTTTATGAACATTTTTCTCTGGAAGTAATCATAACCAAGGGACAAAAAAAAAAGATAATTTTTTTATCCAGCAGAATTGCACAAATTTAATTTTTTAGTCGGTCTAACAAATACATATTAAAATTAGACTTCGTACATATGAAGCCATTGCAGATCCAATAATGTAAACTTATTAATAATATAAACTATTCAAGCACCTAATAAACAGACCACAATAACTATACTAGCACTTTATCGAGCGAGGTGGCGCAGTGTAACTCACTGGAATCGCATTCGGTTCGGTAGGACCCGGGTTCGATTCCCGGCCCGGCCGTCCTGATTTTAGTCTTCCATGGTTTCCCGAAATCACTCCAGGCGAATGCTGGGATGGGTTCCTAACACAGGCCATGGCCTATTCCTTCCCCAATCCCTCCTCCCTGCGCAACCTGCTCCATCTCTAACGACCTCGCTGTCAACGAGATCTTAAGAGTCGGTGGGAGTCATTTTTCCTCTACTTAGCACTAATGTTAGTTTTTACTAGGCAATTGCAACATAACGATATGCTCTTTTGAAACGCAGTTTTCTGGACGCACAAAACGAACTTAAAACCCTCAGAACAGTATTTTTAAAAAGAATCATATTTACATTTTAAATATCAATTTTTGCCACATAAAACATGCAGTTTTTTCTGTACAGACATGTTATACGAGGAAAAGTGTGTTTCCCATCAAAAACTAGCAAATGTTATTATATAGCTGGGTAAATAATTTTATTTGTGATTGAATACTGAATTCACAATTGGATTAATGTTAATACTTTTTAATAAAATAAAATAAATATATTTTAATGTATAATACTGCAAAGTACGTTTTGGACATAGGCGTGTTTTTAACTACAGAATATTTCACATTGTCTCGGAACTTCTCGTCTCGCGTGACAGCTTGACGGGTTGTGGCGAGCGACCACAGAAGCCTGTGAAGAGTATTTGCAGTTCAGGCGTGGAAATAATTAGTATCGCCTCATTTCAAGTGTTGACACTGTAATAATAATAAATAAATAAATAAAAAATGGAGCGTTGATACAGTACGAAGGGAAGAGGGAAGTTTAGTGATGAGCCAAAGAAAAGGAAACTGAAATATTTGCAAGAATACTACAACAGAAAAAGGCAATACTGCGTTTAGTAAGTAATATAGTTCGACGTCTTTTTGTGACTTTAATACATGTGTCAAAACTTACAATAAGTACTTTTTACGTCGATTCTTATTTTCAATCCCCGGACGCATTCTTTGCCTTGGGAAACTGATCTTTACGATTAGTTTAGTTCATTCACAGAATGAAAGTACTTTTATTATTATTTAGAGATTATAAAGAATATAAGTTTTATTTATATACATAGAAATGTGTTTAGACTAGGTTCGCTCAGGTCGCGGTAAAATCTTTTAAACTTCTGGGGAAAGGTGTGTATTTTTTCAACATAATATTAGCTGAAATAATGAAATTCAGTGTTTCACACTAACCTAAATTAGCACCTGCGAACTACACATCACCCGTCAGTGGCCAGACCGAGATTCGAACTAGAAACCTTGTGGTCTGAAGACTCCTGGCAACGAAGGTGGCATCCATTCGCTAAGATGATCATATTTCCTCGCTGTTCTAAAATACATTTGAACACTTATTGTACGTACATGCTGTCTCCTACAGTTTCGGCAATGGTTTTTATCTGACACTTATGCAGTATTTCACAAATAATTCAAAATATTTCACTTTTTATTAATTTAGACATTTATTTTAAAATACAAAAATAGATTGAAATAATCGCAAACAGTGTATATATCGTCTCGCGAAAATGGTGTCTTATTTATTTAGAATAGCTACAGATAGTAACTTGTTTTACAGTGGTGTTGTTTACGAACTTTCAGTTTATATCATGTAATGTTTCCAGTATTAGAAAGCAACTGTTGACAGCGTATTTAAAGCACATCAGAATGGCATCTCACTTTAAATAATGAAACGTCAACTAGTTGTCAAGTAAAGTAATTGTAGCATTTTAGAGTAAACAATCGTCTGCCATCAGCGGGGGATAAAATACGCATAGTGTAAATAAAAAATAGCGAATTATTTTGGAATAAATGTAATGTAATGTTTATTACGTTATACTATGTAGTGTTAGCTTTCGCAGCGTCGTATTAGTTTCGCATTTGCTCACGTACATATTGGAATTTATCACAAATTCAACTGTTTATCTTCATCTGTATGTGGAAACGAATGTTCAGACATGTTCCTTGTGTGAGCGTTTATTTTTCGTGGTCGCGTGTCTGATTTAGTGTGTTCCGCGTCAGATTTGAAAATATTTAGAAATCTTGACACATTTTTGTTACAATACCGTCACTGAAAACCCTGTGTTTGATATTATAGTGTATATAACTTCAGTTTCAACACATTACAAGTACATCGCCGTCGCTGGTATAACGTTTCGGTTATTTCCGTTTTGACAGGATACTCTCACGTGAATATTTTTCGCAACGAGTTTTGTAAAATCATATTGCGGTGCAATTTTACTGAGTTTAGCAGCGTAACAATTGTCATCTAGGTAGTGCAAAATCATTTAATAGTTTTTCGTTTACTAGATCTGAATGGCTGTACTGAACATTACATAACTGCACCAAAATAATAAAATTTCAATTCCTAGCTAAATGAAGAAACTTTCATCTCGTTTTATTTTCAGATTCAGTTAAAAAATAGATTTTACCCAGATTTAGTAATTGGCACTTCCGCCTTCTAGATTAAGAAAGACTGTTGTATAGTCTCGAATTCCTGCTCATGCCAAACAAAAGGCTGGACAGAAATGCATGACACTAACACTGAGTGTCAATAACATTCACGAAATGTGCCACGTATATTATTAAAAAACTACCTGGCTGTTTGCTGAAAGCAAGAAACATACGTGTAGGCTACTTGTGTTAAATATAGGCCACTGGATTAACTAAATAAATACATACAGTATGTACAAAAGTCAAAGGACGGCAGCAAAACATCGCCGGTATTAAAACACATTCATTAACAACTTTTTGAACTTGTTTTGTGTATGATAAGTATTATAATAGTCAACATTAGGCTTTGTAATGTGGAACTCTACTGCATTGAGTTGTTATACAAGTCGTCCGGGAACGAAACAATGTACTAAAACCGATTTTAAAAAATCGTTTTATAGCGTTAGTTCCATAGAGTAACTTTAATGATGTTTATGTCTGGATAGTTTGGCATCATTAACTTCAAAATATCTTTTTAGGCCTATGGTTAAATATACACACTAGTAGTAAACACAAACAACCCATCTTAAATTTAAAATAGACTTACTGTAAATTATTCTACTTCATATATTTTGAGATTCCAGTGGAAAGTACATGGTAGCGGAAGGTTGTGTAGTCAGTCTGTTTAGAGAGTGTTACTTCGATAAGATCTGTCAAAACTGGAAACTCTAAGTTGAGACAGATTACATCACTGCATTTGCGAGTTATTCTTTAATAATGCTCTATGGCATAATCTGAGTAGACAAAATGTTTCATCCTCGATCAATTTATGATCATTGAAGAATAACTTGCTCTTACTTTCTCTATAAATAATTCCCAATAAATTATACTATTATAGACCACATCGCCGACCTCATGTGACGCAGTCGGTTGGTGAGCCGCCGGTGAGTGTTGCGGGAGGTTCTGGGTTCGAATCCCAGGTATGGCATGGGTGTTAGTCTAAGTTAGGTCATCTGTTACTTTGTGAGTCGTCCCCTGATAAGCCTTAAGGCATAACACTGGGGGGACGTTAATAAGTCCAATCCAATAGACCACATCATCTTGTTTAATTTATCGTTAATTTTAACGCATATCTCAAAGTGTAGAATTCAACTAGGTAAATCAATGAAATTTTACTGGTTACATTTCTGTAGTTGCAATATGTCTTTTTTGGTGTTTGTCGTTTCTGATTGTTTCCCGTTGGATAAAATCAAGTTGACTCAAAACGAGTTGTCATGGCTTAGTATCAAATGTGCTGTACTAACAAAATATATCACATAGGCATATGTCCTAAATGTTATGCTACGTAAATTAAAAATATAAAAGCCAAAACTCGTTCGTTGTTTCAGTATTATTGTTAATATGATTTTAAAAAATTTCAGGAGTTAACTTAATGATAGCTTTTACCTGTGTATATAAACTAGAAACAGTCTGCCGAAACTAAATATAGAGTATAGTTAAATGACTAAAAAGTGATTCATACCAGGAAAAATGTTGTTGAGAACACTTCACCATTTCTTCAGTAAATAAATCTATTATTTGCATCACTGTTTTATATAGCACAAAATATCAATAACGTGATTTTTGTTGCTGTTCGGGAATATTTATAATAAGATTATGAATAACTTTCGGGTTACAAAAAATATATGGTCAATTACAAACGGTCAAAAATTAAGTTTTTCATTACTGAGAAAAAAAATCCTTTTAATTAATATGCTTATATTATCTTGACTTTCTCCAAGATCCCTATGTACCACTCCCAAACGCTCCACCAATACAGAAAATTTGCCACGCTGTTCAAATACAAATAAGCCATTAAAATGTTTTTCGATTAAACTAAAAATTATATATACAAAATTAATATCATATTAAAAGTAATATCTATACTAAAGTAATTAAAATTATTAAAAAATGTTCTTTTAACTATATATTGCATAACATTTTCCACAGTAAATTAGTACACATAATAATATATTTCAGAAAAAATATAAAAGAATTTGAAAACCGTTTTAAACTATTCCCGCTAATTTGTAACTTGAGACTGCCAAACATCAAAACTGTGGCAGAAAGCTGGATCCAAGCACGTCCCATGTATAGGGGAACAGCAAGGAGACAAGCTGATGTTAACAGCGATAAGATGAAAACTCCTCTCCCTTACCCATCGCTGGTGCAGCACTAATCCTCAACAGCCGGCGTACAAAATGGGCATAACAACCACGATGTACCGCGTATCTCTCCGGTGAGAAAATCACGTATTTCGGGTCGACTACCTATCTATACTAGCGCTTAGCCCTTTAATTATCGTGAACGAGTGCCAGTTTAATTGCTACACTTTCATAACTGTGGTGGACAAAATAGCCTACCGAATACACTCAGTAGGATAATTTTAATATATATATATATATATAAATTTATAAAACTCGCGTAGTAAAGCCTGGAATGTATATATAAATGGAGGGTGCTGAGTTACATTAAAAGTGGAAATATGGTATGTACCAATGGCCCAATCGGAGCCGGTATCTCGACGTCGCAAGTGGCAAGTGGACAGACAGACACTTGTCACGGTACACGAGGCAGAAGTGAAGGCAATCCATCTTCCCCTAGATACTCAGGATGATGATGCAAGAGTGAGGGGGACGGGAGGTTTGTGGGCTGGACCACTGATACCGTCAGAGTGAAGGAGGCTGGAAATAAGGATTCTGGAAGGATCATCCCTCAGCTTCCGTGAGGGCTGTCACTCCGCGCGGCAGATGGCCCCGGGGGGAGGGGGAAGGATGAGCCCGTGAAAAGAACGTATTACTACCTGCAGGCCTTGGGGGGGGGGGAGGCGTCTGCCGTCTGATGGAAGCCGCGGCCAATCGGGTCAGCGAGCGAGATTACCGGGAGGAAAATGGTTGCGAGTGCCGCCATCTTCAACTGACGGATGTTGTGGGGAAAGGAGGATCATTCCAGATCGAATCTCGCGTCCTGCATACCTGCATCATCGTCTAAAGACCCTTATACAATAGAAAACTTTTAACATTTGACTTTACGTTTGCTTTCCGACATGTTGTTTCTTATGGAGCTTGACACAATGGAACTGTCAAAGGTAAAGTCAAGCTCTCTTGACTTTACGATTTCGAAAAGTTTAAATTTAAAGTCGAAGTCAAGCAGCCATTTTGCCGAGAATCTAACAGAGGTTATGTGAAAAGTGCATTATTTTATTGTAGGGCGATTTTAATCTCGGCATATTAAACGAAGCTCGTTTTAAATGAAATAAATGGCAAACGAATATAATGTGAAGAGGAAATAAATGAACTGACATATTATATTAAAGGAACCAAATGAGTTTTTTGTATTGTATAAACTTTTAATATCGATTTTAAGCCTATATTTTAAAAAAGGTACGTAAAATGCATTCCTGGATAATATCGTAATTATTTACACAACAAGATACACATTTTTATAAAGCTCGCAAAATCGATGTTCAATTGTCTAAACTCTGACTTTACAATATTGTATTCTGTATTGGTGGTTTCGTCAGAGAAAAGAAAACGGATAGTCAAATACTAAAGTTTTCTATTGTGTAAGAAGCTTAATACCCGGCTGCACCAACATCTTCCCCGATCCGAGATCGAATGATCCTATTTCTGAACCAGGATCCAGTTTGATCTTGGTTCCAATGTAAAAGTGTTGCACCAATGAAATTTCATGATTTTGGATCTTCGATTCGTCGATCTTGGTTCCAAAGTGAGAGATCGAGATTAAGTATGAAACAAATTTTGCTATTGGTTCGTAATATATGACGTCATGGAAGTAGCCGTATTTTTCGCTAAAGATAGATCAAGAAGTGCGATGTTTTGCCTGTTTTAAGGGAATTATTGTTGTAATAATTTTACTGAATAGTATTAAATTGCGTATAATGTTGTTTTAATTTCCCAAGAAAACAATCGAACATAGTTCTATCTGTTGGTGTATTTTCAAACTACATTTGTCGACGATGGCTGCTGATCTCAGATCGAGATTTCAAACTGCCAATTTCGACGATTCTAAATTAACTTCATCTCGATCTCCACTCCAGCTCTGAATTCGAATGGTGCAACGGTTTTCTATGTCGATCATAGATCCGATCTCAGATCGAGTTTCGAACCACGATGGTGCAACCGGGCATGAGCCGGCAGGGAGCGTCGCATTATGCAGCACAGAGGTTGCTACAAAATATCAGGGCAAAATTTCCCTGATGTTTCCAGGTTTTCCAATCGCGACAGTAAGGAAGTTTATAGGCTGTTCACAGTAAAGTGAGCACTTTTTAAGGCTCTTCCAACAGGCATTAACCACTAATAAATATATCTTATTGCAGACTCAGGCTCTAAATTTTGGGGGTGGTGGAAAGTATTCACTGTGTTTATTGGTCACATTGCAATGTTTATATTAAAAAAGCAGCGGGAAGATGGAAATTGGATGGAATGAAAAATTTAGAAGGGCCTTAAAAGGTGCTCACTTTACCGTGAACAGCCTAACATACATATTTCTTCGACATCCAACAAACAAATTCTACCTTAAAAACGCCCTAATTTATGAAATGTGGTATAAATTAAATTCGTCAAATTTAAATTTTGTAAACATCTACGCTATAAAGACTACCGCTGTTTACTTACGAGTCTACTTCTGACATAACGCAAATAATTTTTCACTTGTCCATCAGTTTCACGACAAACTCCTTGGGCTGCTACTGATAATGTTCGGCCATACAGAAAATGTATCACACTATACTGTACCACAGGCTTGAATTTTCAGGATGTCACCTGTTTCCCTGACTTGTACAGGTGCTCCAGGTTTCCTAGTCCTGTAGCGATCCCGCAGACATTTTTTACTCCTAGCTATTTGGGGCGTGTTTTACTTTGCTTTGATTCCGCAAATGAATGTTTTCTTCGCCACTTGAAAACAAGAATCTTTGTTTCCATAAACCCGAAGTTTTGTGTGTGTGTGTGTGTATGTGTGTGTGTGTGTGTATATATATATATATTTATATATATATACATACAAAATAATAATGGTGAGACTTCCCCAGACCAGAGACCATTACCTTGGCGTTTTGTTGTGTTTAGAGAGCTGTAATGCTTAATAATAATAATAATAAGGCGATATTACTGTACAATAACCAGGTTTAGTCTATGGTGAGGATTTTATAAAACCTCATTAAAAATTTGCTTTAAGGTACTTGTAACCATGTTATGGCTGTGTTCATTGTAAGTGCTTGGCGCACATTTGTTTTTCATTGTAAGTGTTTGGTGCACATTGGCAATTAATATAAATTAGGGCATGGGAGTGATATTGATTTTGCCAATTATTGTTAATTGTTTTCAAAGGTGTAAAATAAACTTTTATAGCGGGTTGGAAAGAAGACTGTGAAAGAAAACTGTACTCAAGATTTTTGAAGACTAAATAATTTGTGAAAATATCTTGTACGAATATTTTGGAAAGCCAGAGTAAATCGTTTGTGAAACCGGAATGGTTTTGATGGTGTTCTGAATGCTGGTAGTGTTTGAGAACCGCTTTTTCCAAACTACACCCGAATTTCGAGCCTGGCACAAGCTGCAAATCTAACAAGAAATTTCTTAACCCTTTTGTGATGATTTGTTTTGAGATGATTGATGAGACCCCATCCTTCTCATTTTCCTGAGTATAAGCAAGGATAGAAAGGCATAGTCATAGTAGTGGTTGGGCCTCACCATGTTGAGGCATTGGGGGGGGGGGGCTCAATAAGTAAATATAAAAATATACGTGTGTGTGTATATATATATATACTTACTGTAAATTATTCTACAGATATACGTTCTACAGATGTCCACATTGTCGATCTATTACTTGTCCCTTCATTGATGACAAAATATAACCACTGCTTTTTGACCTTGTAGCAAATGTGATACAATTTGGTGACATAAAGTTTGACCTACTGTTAACATGGTATCTTGCATCTGCGGCATAAAGGTCACTCAATTATCCCAAAACACGTATTCGTACACTATACTCCCATTCATCTTTTCGTATGTCACACACTTCAGGAATAGAATCGTTGAATGACATTTTTAAGCCACCCACGTCAACTTCTTTACAGATATAGGCGGGTCGCCAAAGTGATGAATTTTTTTCGTCCTTCAAGACTTTGCATTCTTCAGCGCAAAAAAAAAATGCAATGCTCTTTAAATGAGAACGATGTATTTTCATTTTTCCTCGTTCTTTTTGGAGACCTCAAGTGCACTTTGTCTTGTTGCTTCCTCTTGCGATGTCGTTCGAACTGTGTTGGTAAACAGTATGTTGATACACGACTCTTGTGGCATTTCACAATCAATTCGCTGGTTACCGCTGTTTTTTCTTATAGCTGATTGTAGAGATCAACGCTATACGCTTTACTGATTTTTATAACAGTCTGAATTTTTTTAGAACCTCTTTCAATAAGTCTTTCCGTGTGATTGTCACAATTGAATTTCCAACTGAACAAGCATTGTTCTGCCATTTTATTCTCTAAGTTACTTCACATCACACTTGCAACGTAAAGAAATAAGTGTTGGGCAAATAATAAATAATTCATGACCCACAAAACAATGCACGCCACAGCAGATATATCTGGAACAGTTGAAGTTTTTAAAAATGTTCACCTGTCGTTAAAAAAAATTTCGGCAGACATATTAAATATATTATTAAATAATTTCTTTACACAATATCTAGGCGAATATTTGGATTCAGCGCCCTGAAAACCTACAATTTGATACCAGACATGACCTACTAATTATTTTATTACAATTTCAGAAAATATTACACCATCTTGGACGCCATATTGAATATCTTAAAATGCTCAACAGATGGCCGATGTCACCTGGCATTTTCTTTTATTAGGCATCAATATCTTTCATTTGACACCAAAAACAGAACTACAGACAACTTTTTCTAACCCTTAGCTCAATTCTGCCTGACTATTATATGCGTCTCCCCAGACAACTAGGAGAGTACAGTATGCCTCCAGCACTCCGCTCATTGCAGGGTATTGGGCAGTAAGTGAGTTGGCTTTTAGTGATAGCAGCATTTTCTGCATATCGACGGGAACTGGGCTCTGGGAGGCAGGAATTGTTTCTGTCTCCATGGAAGTACTGGTTTTTCCCACTGAAGCAGCTGCGGCAGCTGGAGTTGCGCTCTGAGTGACTGTCTGGACTGGCGAATCAGAAGCTGGCTCGGGAGTGGAGGGAACAGTTGGCTGCGGGACACTCTGTTCGGGCTGGGCTTGTATCTTCGGCTGCGAAGACTTTTTCTTACTTTTCTGGGACATTTTCCCTTTCCCTTTAAGCACATTCTTTGCAAATTGTTGGCGTTGCTTCCCGGGATTGGCTAGGCAGGAAAATCCACTTCGGAATATCCTGCGGCCGCGATAGCTGCGTAGCTGTTCGCTACTGGCACAGATGTATGTTGTGCGAAGCCAGGCACGATGTTTTGTTCCTGTGTGCGGGGCTGCGACTATCCTGGTACAGTAACCCAGCCTTCTTGGTTGGGCTGCACCCAGGGTGCGATAGGGGCGCGGTAATAGGCCTGGGGGGCTGTGGGGTGGGTTGTAGTGCAGCCTTGCTCTGCTGCATACGTTTTCTCCTCTCGTCTAAAGAGAGGAAACGCCAATTCTTATTCTTGTACTCTGGGAAACCTCTGTAATTGGCTGCGTGGTTCCCCTTGCAGGTAGCACAAGCTCTTTTCGACAAGTTGTTCTTGTCTACCATGGGGCAGGTGATTGTAGTGTGGCCTTGTCCACACAGACGACATTGGGGTGGGTCATGGCACACTTTTCCAGAGTATCGAAATCTCTGGTAGTTTGAGTATTGTGGAGGCCCATCTGGCCTCTGGTACTCCTCGACCTCGATAAATAATCCACACAGGGCGTGCAGTTCGTTAATTATTTTGCTGTGTTCTGTTTGTGGCAGTTCCACAACAAACATGTTGAGGGCTTTTTTGTCTCTCAGCGAGAGCTTGGGCTCGATTGAGAGAGGACTGTATCCGAGGGCCTGCAGTTCCTCGCGGATAAATTAGATGCTTAGTGAAGCATCCAGGCGCTTGATTGCTACCTTTAGAGGTAGCTCACTGCGGGGGGTGAGTAGGTTGAATGGCACTTTCAGCTGTTCCAGGGTATAAACAGCTTTGCGATAATCTTCGTGCGATTTTACTGTGTACTGAACTCCTTGCGGTACAACTCGGTGGGCGGTAAGACCCTGTTCCTAGCCAGTGCACCCTTATTTATACCGCTCTGCATCCCTCCTTGAGCCTACTCCTTCCCTGAGACCAGATCTCAGTGCTGCCTATACTAGCTATCAGCGCTCCATCTACAATTAATACATTTTTCTCGGCCAGCGCGGGAAGGCAGAGCAGCGCCTGCGAAGGCTTGCCCCTAGTCATCCCGCAATCTGCAGCACACACGCACTCGGCGGGCTAGTCCCACCACCAGGGTTCATGCGGTTATACTGTAACAAACACACGGAATTTTCACAACTGATCATACTTATTACAACCCGTGATGGACATACCATCACAAATATATATATGACAGGCCTATTTTAGTGTATAATTACAGACTCCTGAAAGTTCACAAGATGACATCTTGTAAGTGTACAGTGTTTGTTCACCTACAAAAATATGTGTATACTAATACAAAATGTTTTTGTTGTTAAAATTCCCAATCGACATTATTTTCAACACCCATTTTTTTTAAAGTACGCACATTCCAAGCATTGCTAAAGATTTACTGTGGAAATTTATCTGAGAATTATCTTCTTTTTTTTTTTTCCATGTTTTTGAATAATGTTGGTATATCTTAGTAACATAAAAGAAATGCGCAGTGACAGGATGCCGAAGCTAGTTGTACACTGGTGTACGAACATTAAGAATGGGGCAAGTTTTCATATGTAACATCGCGCAGCAATGTTTCAAGTAGATACAAAGTATACCATAACATCGTCGAGATGTAAGAGTATTTCGAAAGATGAACAGCAACGACCAAGAAAGGAATCCAAAGGACGCAAAGAACCTTTACTCAAAAGCGAGTTCAGAGCGGAGCAGGACAGAAGACAGAAACGTCAGTGTGACAGGCGGCAGGCAAGATAAACGCAGTCCTCTGCAGGGGAAATGATCTGCGATGCAGTATGCACGCCGTCTGTTCATGCTGGGTATGAGATGGTCGATGAGCTCTTGTAGCGCTAATCTCAGCTTGTGGAGTCATCGCTGGCGGCTGGCCACGAGCTGCTACGTGTCTAACGACAATGTAGTGTTATTACCCCATTTTGGTGGTTTATAAACTCGAGAGCCTGACAATGATTGATGAGGCTAGGGATGTATGTGTTTATGAAATAACTCCCAATTAACAAATATAAATGAATTTTACTAATACGATTCACTGTGCAAGTTATTATGATGTCAATGAAAAGAGGTGAATTTAGGGTAGTTTAAGGACAGGGCTGGATGGATTAAGGTCTATGGAACGGGCAAGCTCTCTCATCCTAGCTGAAGGCACTCACGTCCGATCGCCGCTCGGAACCCGCAGACCTCTGTGGACCGTCGCCGACTGACACCTTGGCCCACTGCTGTTCCGGCAACTACACTTCTCGTTCACTCCCCACTTCCCCACCTCCACCGAAATCCTCTGTTCCCATTGGCTCTCCCATGTCGCCCGGGTGGAGTTACTGGGACGATTGCTGATGGAATTGCCCCAATCAGACCCACATCTTCTGCTAACTCCTGCACCCACTGCGCTTTTCGCCGTTGTGTCACTGTCCTCGTTATCTGCGGTTGTAGTTTATAAAGCAAACGTTGGCCGCTTTCCCGCCGTGCTTGGACTCGTTTGTGAAGTCGCAAACTTAACAGTACGGGGACCGTGCAGGCCAATACATACGCGAATATTTCCACTCTCCAACAGCTCAGCGATAGACTCTGTACTATGAATTATAGCGTTGTTATCCATGAAGAGTAACTTGGGTTTAATACTGCCATATTGAGGAAAATTTCCCACGGCCGATGAAAAACGAGTATTTTTTTCCAAATGTGGGAGAAAGGGGAATTTATTGAAAAGACAACAAATTCATGGCAAATTTTAGCACGAGATATTTGTCAATTTATTCTTTTTCAACGTAATTTTCGGCCAGACTTCAGATATGTGTATTGACTAAAGTTTGTCGTTAATAATGTGTTCAATTTCACTTTTAAACAAAATTCGTTTACTGTCTGTAACATTTGCAATATATTATTCGTGACTGCAAATCTATAACTTTTATATAGTTTGTCAAGTCATTTTGTCATATACAGTAAATTAGTGTCTCTAATTCTTCCTCTACGACTTCTAACCCGTGCAGTGCCTTCAGTGTCACCAAAACCCATCTATGTTTGCACAACTCCGAAGTACTGTCAATGAAACTACAACCACTCGTATTTGGTTTTTTGTTGCAGAGCAATTTTCCTTCTTGGAGCAGCCAGAGTTTAGCTCGGCGAGTCTGCTCTAAGCGATCATTTTTTAATGCTGTTCACGGTAAACTGAGCACTTTTGACATCCTTGCTTAAGATCTACTTGTATGCGCATTCACCTAATGTGGACTTAACATCGCATGGGTTTGCTCACTTTATACACGCGTCGGTAAAGAGAAACTGTAAAATTATTTAATGAATTAAATTTAAAAAAAAAATTACTAATTCTCACACTAATATGCATTAAAAAGACAGAAAGCAAAACAAATGACTGACACGGTCAATTCGACGTTAAGACATGAAACTACTTTCTTTCTGTCGTTACCAACTTTAATGGGCGCATTCGAGTCGGCGTAGCATGCCCGTTAAAGTATAGTCAAGTAATGGCAGTGACATTTTTCAAAGGTTGATTTCAAAAATGCTTGAAATGACGGTGAACAGCTTATACGCGGTTTGCAATGAAAAGCTGACTTCGAAAAGCAAAGGAATTAATTCTACCGATGAAGAAGTACTGAGTTTAGAACATATACGATGATCATCGACGTCGCAACGCTCTTGTAGGTTTACCTCGGCGTTATCCCCATGCAGAACGAACGCCCCACAGACGAGAGCCCCTAATGTTTCCACGCGCTGACCTCAATTCCTTCCTAACGACGCTCTCTGGTTGCATCGGAAAAACAGCGCAGAATAGTTTACGTGCAGTTTTCTAAAAAAAAAAAAAAAAAAAGCAGCATCGATGCCCAAACATTAGCTTCGCATCTTTAATCGCTTCAGCGATGGATTCTCATTAAAACGGAAATAGAAATTAAAAAAGCTATTAGCTGCAGCGAAACACCATTAGAGGGAAAATAACGAAATTACTGTAGCGCATCATTTCATTATGCCGTGGCTACTGCGGAATCCACCAGTGGCATCGTGCGGGAATCCACCAGTGGCATCGTGCGGGAATCCACCAGTGGCATCGTGCGGGAATCCACAACTATGCTACGACCACGATGGAAGTGACAGCGACGTGGATAAAGACGAAGTTACTATAGTCCATTCACGACTGGAACAGACTTATGAACATCAACCTTTGAGAAAACACCTTAGCCATTAGCTGCATGCATAGCTAGTAAACAAAATGGCGGGTGCGGGTACTGTACCCACTCCCGCCATTTTGTTTACTAGCTATGCATGCAGCTAATGGCTAGGGTGTTTTTTCAACGGTTGATTTTCATAAGTCTGTTCCAGTCGTGAATGGACTATAGAAAAGGCACCTCGTAGCTGTCATTTATTTTTGTCGTTTATAGACGTTTGCTGCTTAACTTTTAAAAGGGGTACGTTTCCTAAATGTCGTCACAATGGTGTGGGTGTATTAAATTCATAAATTTGTTCCACTTCCTTCACTGCCAAAGCAGGTTATGAAAAGAAAAGTAAAATAATATCTAAATAAAACAGTTCGAAAAAAAAATAACTAAACGCTAAATTAAAGATGCAATATTTATGTGGAAAAATTGTTTAAGGGTTCAGAAAAACTAATTTCAGCCAAAAAAAAAATTACCAATTAAAATATACAAAAACCGAAATGCAATATTCACTTTTATTTACTTTTTGCATAAATATTGCATTGTTATTATAAAATTTTATTGAATGTATTTTTAGTGTAAATTGTTTTACCCTTGGTTGTTTAACCCGTAACCAGTTTCGGCCCTGGAGGAAGTCCAAGTTTCTGAGCGGAGTTCCAAAACGTTACTTTGCGAGCAAACTTTTCTCTTTGGCTGTCCCAAAACCCAAAACCTCTTGGCAGTTCATTACTCCGAGTATCTTGCCAGAGTAAAACTTCTACACGCGCCATTTCAACAAGTAACGAAGGGTAAACTGAAAAAGGCGGGAAGTTAAGTAGAAGCAAACAAATTGAAAGGAAATGTGGGCATTCTGGTTTATAGACACACACGGGAAAATTATAAATGACAAGTGATAAAATTCGTGTTTTAATACGAAAGTTAATTTCATACAAAGGTTACATTTTTAGACGTAATGTTAACATTAAATTGTACAAATGTACACATTTGTAAACACATCATGCTCGTTCCAAAACCACGTTTGTTCTTGCATTCCTCAGCTGTCACTCTCTGTTTCTTTACTCTATTCTAAAAGTAACGTTTTGGAGCGTCGCCTGAGTTTTAAAGGGGGTTGGATAAGACAGAAAGTAAAGGAGTGACACCAAATAAGTGCGGCGACTATTGCATCAGGGGCATTAATTTTTGTTATAGGCTGTTCACTGTTAATCGAGCAGATAAACAGTCCTGCTCAGGAACTACCTTTTCTCTCATTTATATAATTCCGCCGTAAGTAAATTTAAAATTGCCATGGGCGTTGCGACTTTATGCAGGCGTCGTACAAATGAAAAAAGCGGAACTGTTAGGAATCTAAAAGTGATACTAACACACAAGTTTCTTATTCTAAAGAGGATAAACCAAGAAATACTAATTCCTTCGCAACAAAGTTCATACTCCATTCACGGTTACTCCCAACTTTAACGAAGCCCTGCTAAAGTTCTACTTCCAGGACATTCACCCGCCTCATGCAAACAAAGCTTAACTTAAACAAGTGTAGGAAACTACACCAAAGGGACAACGCAACGTATTCGTGCGTATAGGTTGTTTACGGTAAAATGAGCACTTTTGAAAGCCCTGCTTAAGATCTACTTGTATGCACGCTGTGTATTCCTCCACATTATCTAAAATTATTATTGCCATGGGCCTTATCACTTTATTAATACGTCGGTAAAGTGAAAGTGTGAAATTCTTAGGAAAGTAAACATCTTACAATGCTGCTAATTTTTTTCACTTCGTTGCATTAAAAAAAAAACAGAAATCGAAATAAATAATTTAAGTTGTCACAAATCGTTACCTAATAATTTCTATTCGACATTAAGATATGGAGCTACTTTCCATCCATCATTACCAACTTTACTGGGCGAATGTAACTCAGTGTGCCCATTAAAATATAAGCAGGCAGTGGGAGTGACTTTTTTTCTAAGGTTCGTTTTATAAGTGCTCACTTTATCGTGAACAGCCTTTACTCTGTTTAGTAATATTTTGCATAGTGTTACGGAGCAGCTGGTTGCCGCACCAAGCACGTTAACCAGGCCACGGGCCGCGACCGTTTTAATACCAGGAACGTTGTTTAATCAACACGGAGCATGCATTAAGCCGAGCGGAGCAGCGGACATGGCCTTGCCCCACAGAGACGCCGCCGAGTGAAGATGGGGCGAGCTTGGGCGTTCCGACCGCCGTAGCAGAGATGGAGATCAACCTGCAGCAACATTATTAAGGTTGAAGTAAAGCAGATGCCTATGGAGTACTGTGCCCGACTATGCACCATGAAGAACTCATTTCAAAAGTAGTAGAGACATCATAATAATTGTCACAAACGTGAGATTTGACCTGTATATGAAAGAAGAATGTATAAATTTTGCAAAGCTATAAAATATTTTACGAAAACATACTTTTTAAATGTAAAAAATTAATCGATCGATAGAGTTCGCATTAAAAAAAAAAATTTAAGGATGCTTCGGAAAACAGAATTCGCAAGAAAATCTTCAAGATAGATCGTCATAATATTTACTGTTATCATGTGTAATAAAATCATAGTAATAATGTATCATATCAATTTTTATCGATTATTTTTTCACGTTAAAAGTATATTTGAGTAAAATATTTTATAATGTTGCAAAATATACACATTCTTCTTTCATATACAGCAGAAATTGATCATTTCTGACAATTTGTATGTGTCTGTACTATTTTTTATGAGTTATTCATGTTGTATAGTCGGGTGTAGTGCTCCATAGGCAGTTGCTTTACTTCAACCTTAAGGTGACGACGCTCCAAATAGACTTTGTGTAGAACCGGGCTGTAAATATCTAAATACCAAATTGATTGCGACTAAATAATATATCAGTAACTCACGTGAAGCTCCTCCGAGAGTATTAAATTATTATACACTATCGACCAAAAAGTAATTAGGCGCCTGTCCACAGCGTTTTCTCGGTGGTTGTCACCCCGCTAGAATCTCGTAGGGCCACCTCTTGCGGCTATAACAGCAGCCACCCTGTCTAGCATGCTCTCTACGAGTGTTTGCAGGACATCCACGTGGATTCGTCGCCAATCCTCTTGTAACCATTCCATGAGTTGAGCAATGGATTTTGGTTGCGCCTGACGAGCCCTCACCCGGTAATCCAATTTATCCCAAAGATGTTCTATAGGGTTGAGGTCGGGGCTCTGGGCGGGCTAGTCCAATTGGCGAACATTGTTGTCGGCGTACCACTGCATAGTAGCCCTTGAAACATGGCACCTGGCATTGTCATCCTGGAAGTAACACGGGTCTATCCCGTAAAAACGCTACAATGTTGAGAGAATTTCATCACACAGAATATTACAATAGGCCTCTGTGTTCATGCTACCACGGACAAACACCAGCGGTCCTACGCTGAAGGCCGTGAAACAGCACCACACAATCACTCCACCGCCACCGAATTTCTTAGAAGGCACTACACACTTCGGCAGAAGCCGTTCCCCGGGTAGACGCCACACCCATACACGTCTATCGGACAGGAATAATGTAAACCTCAACTCATCACTCCACAGAACTGATTTCCTCTGCTCCAGTGTCCAGTTGCGGCGGTCCAAACACCACCTGAGTCGCCTACCTTTATTGCTTGTCGTGATATGGGGCTTATGTGCAGCTGCTCTTCCGAAATATCCAAGTCGGTGGGCCTCTGTATGCAATGTTCCAATGGAAACCGATACTCCTGTTGCTGCATGAAACTCCTGTCGGATGGTAGCCATGGGTTGTTCCCTATTTTTGACAATTTCACGTTTCAGGGTTCTACTATTTCTGTCGGTCAAGATTGGAGGTCGCCCAGAACGTGCAGCATTGGCACAAATGCCCATCGACCTTCCACTTAACGCAGGACGTACGAGACCGTTGATTTGGGCCTGTTTACCTTCCGTGCAATCGCCCGGCGAGACAGTCCACTGAGATGGCAGCCCACAATCACGCCCATATCGAAGTCCGATAGCTCTGTACCTCGTTTCATCTCCTTGTCAACTGGGTCTACACCGGCCTGCAGCGTATGGCCGCCGCACAAGTCAACTGACGTACTGAATTACCTATCTTCACAGATGCCCAATTACTTTTTGGTCGATAGTGTAATATCAATCATAATGTAAACGATAGATTATTTAATACAGTGACTATCGAAGCCTCACAGCGTATTCTACCTATGAGTTAGCTTCCCCACAAGTAACATAAAGTTGAAAAGTCTCAACCCAAGACTGTGACAATATGAACAACTTCATACTAGGCCGCGTTGTCATCCCCCGAGTTGAAACTGCAGAGAGGGTTCTCTGTGACGTCACTAGTGGGAAAGAGAGTACTCTCTCGGCTAACTGTAACACGACTTGAGTTAAGTTAAACTGAGATGTTTCTGTCGACGCTCGACATTAAGGTCTCGAATGTTGGTGAGGGTGAAATGAAGACAGGACGTGTCAGCAGTGGAATGCAAGGTCAGGGGAAACGGGAGTGACCCCCAGAAAACCCGTCTTCAACAGCAATGTCCGCCACGTTTCACACGTGCGAAAGATCCAGTTTACTCCGCCGGGATTCGAACCCAGTTCACCTTGGGGGAAGGTGAATAGTCTGACCACTAGACCAACGTGGCCCCCTACATTGGTTTCGGAAACGAGACATTTACAAAGCTGAGTGAAGAATCCGCATGAAGAGTAGCGAAATTTTTGTGTTGTTGCCAATTGATCGTTATTTTAACTAATTCCATAGATGAATCTCATTTCTGCGGATACGTTCAAAACAATATCACGAAATTTCGCAGCAGAAAATAAGCAAATGGAAGTATCTCTCACAGGATAGTAATATTCCTAGCAACAGTTAACTAAACAGAACATATGGCACTAATCGATAACGCTACAGCAACGTTTTGCCTACAGAACACGGCCACTATTGATTTTTTAAAGTAAAAAACTTATTTACCACTACACTAAATGTTTCCGTAATGTTTATACAACAAATAGGAAACCAAATTTCATTGGACACATAAACTGCACTGTTAATAACAAGTTGAAAAACTACTTTTTTATTCAAGCCAACGAAATTGTTCCGGACATTCCTAGTTATTTTTGCGTTACAGCATGGAGAAATTTCTCTTCTGGTTTCACGAGTACTCACTAAACTGTGGTGTTCCACCTATGTGTACTGTGGCGTGTTTTCGGATGTGGACAGCATACTGTTATAAACTGTGACGAGGCCTTAGCTGGACGGCTTGCCTAATCGCGCTGTCAGATTTTAAACCATCCCACGAGCCGTGGTTACCGAAATACCTGCCAGTAAATGGATCCGAACACATACACGACGTGTGATATGTAGGAGTGTAACGCTATAAACAGTGTATTTTGTCATCGGAGCATCGGACCAAGAGGATGCTGGCGATGGGTATGTCCGGCCGTCGCTAACTGCCGCCTGAATCAGCCCTGCGACAACGTGGACAGGGTGGAGACTCTCCAATTAGGTCTCTGGTAAGAAAATGGCGTGGTAATATTAGAATTAGCTAACAGCCTGTTGCTTCGCATAAAGTTCCCCCTGATTATAATCAGGTATGTAGGGTACAGCTAGATAGTTGTTATCTTAATATTAGTAATATTATAAATGCGAAAGTTTGTATGTTTGTTACTCAAACACGTCAAAACGGCTCGACGGACTTGGATGAAATTTGGTACAGGGGTAGATTATATTCTGGATTAGCACATAGGGTACTTTTCATCCCGAAAAAACGAACAGTTTCTTAGGTAATATATGAAATATGCCACCAACCATTTGAGTAGGCGCTGGTTTATATTTTGCGCGTGGATGGAGCCGCGGGTAACAGCTAGTATAATAGTCAATGTTCAATAAACCCCCAAATAATACTCTTCTGCTGTACCCAAATCTTGAGTTATGATTATCTACTCCCTTACAGCCAATTTTAGGTATGCTTTAATAAAGTAGAGCAGCAGTAGGCCTTGCAGCCACGCAGGACTGCAGCCGTATCTGCTGATTTAGACGCAAGCAGAAAAATTAATGCACGAGAAACCTTCTGGTTGCCTTTAACTCCCTCGGGGAGATATTTCTCTGTCATCTGCGTTCTCCTGGTTTATTCATTTCCTTTAAAAGGAAGCGCTTGTTGTCTTTTGAGATTTTTCTTGCCCTTGCCTCTAGCCTCTCCTATCGACCGCTCCTGCATCTTGAACCGTCGCTTTCCTATCCGCATCCCTCTGAGAGCAAGTCACTGTCGACTCCAGCGCTCCCACAGGAAAATACGAAATGATAAATGATCTACAATTTCCGCTTTCCGCTCGTCGAGCGATCTTCGTTTCTCCTGGGCTTGCGAGCTTGTGGCGGCTACAGGCTGGTAAAGCGAAGACACGAAAAGATATATTAAGGGGCCCGCCTGCCTGTTTTTTGACATCGTTTCCTCCTTTTCTGGCCGAGAAGCGCGAGAGCTCTAAGGGTTACACTGACATGCGATACAAGAGCGCCATCGCCGCTACACGCAGGACTCTGAACTGGCGTGCAGTTTTCTCGTAGTGCTCCGTGTACCTATGGGACTGTCAGCGGTGACCCTACATTAATGAAAAGTCTGTGGCAAAGTTCAATAGAAGCTCCTATCGTGGCTTGGCTCGTGTCTGGCTAGTATGTTTCAAGATACAGCAGTCTGAAAAATACATGTTTTTAACAATACTGCACTCAAAATATGAATCACTGAGAATTTCGCTATTTCAATCAGTAAAAATTACCTGACTGATTCACCAGTTACTTCAGTGAATTCAACTGATGAATCAGTGAAAAGATGCCAATTTCCTTCACTTATTGATTCAGTGATATTTTCCACTCATTCGTCAGTCTTTTTTTTTTTTTTTTTTTTTTCCCCAGTGGTTTGCTTTTTGAATGATGGATAGGTTCAACAGCGTGCAAAAATGGCCGCTAAACAACGTGTATCGAGTGAAATAACAACCAATAAACTAATAAATCCAATAGAGAATTCTTTCCAACGTGTGTTTCGTCTTCCAAAGTACCATTTTACGACGCAATATGAACATTCAGCCTTTCATTGCGTTTTTAAGTATTTTATTTCGTTTTCAAGTAGTCATTACAGCGTTCTGTTGGAAGGTTTAAACTGTATATAACGTGGTGAAGAGAGTGCACTTATATATACTATTCGTTTAACAATCCTAACGGTACCAATTAAAACAAAAACAAAAAGTAAGGGTATACAATTTAAATCTGCACGACTTCGATAAAAACTATAAGAGACATATTTTCCTCTTACGATTCGACTTGACTTGGTAGCGCAGATGGTAAGATAATGGCTTACGTTTCGACTTGACTTGGTAGCGCAGATGGTAAGATAATGGCTTAAAAGCACAGCGAAAAGGGTGTACGAGTGCAATTCTGGCAACAACCGAATTTTTTTTTTTTACTTTTTTAATTACGGTAAATTTGCACAATATAAATAGTAGATTATCGGGAATATGTTTACTTCACGTAATTGTTTGGCTAATTCAATAAAAAATAATAATTCGCCACTGCAGTCGGCCGTCACTAATGAAATTGTTTCACGTCACTAATTCAATCAGCGAAATTTTTTCAGTGAAACAATCAATGGTTTTTCACTGATTCAAAGTGGAGTCATTTTTACTGATTCGATTAGTTGAGTTTCACTGCGAATAAGCGGTTTCCCACTTATTCGAATTAAGAGTGCGGTGAACTACAAAACAATATTTATAACACGCGCGTGGTAACTTTAGAGTACCACTCCTTCCTCGTCTGGGGGGTGTCGTGTATTTTCGTACTGGGGGGGGGGGGATGTTTAATAGTTTCGTCAAATAAACAGGAGTTTAAACACTCTGCAAGCGCTGTTCAAGCGGCAGGCGGGGAGAACCCCGGTATCCCGGTACAAGCGCGCGAACTGTGTTGCAGAGTGTCTGCAATACACGTTCTCAAAACAAATTGTTCCACGTGTGCACAGTTAGTTTGAACGTGTGCACAGTAAGTTTGAACGTGTGCAACAGTAAGTTTGAACGTGTGCACAGTAAGGTTGAACGTGTGCACAGTTAGTTTGAACGTGTGCACAGTAAGTTTGAACGTGTGCACAGTAAGTTTGAACGTGTGCACAGTAAGTTTGAACGTGTGCAACAGTAAGTTTGAACGTGTGCACAGTAAGTTTGAACGCGAAAAGAAATAACACCTCAGGCTAGTACGGAATACAACTTCAAACCGATCGCGCTTATTGCGAACGCCCATTTGAAGCTCTTTAACGTGTTCATAACGTGATATCCACTGAAATTACACTTTGGAATTCTCTGACTTTCCCCTGTTTTCCATCAAGAAACTTGCAATTTTCCCTGACCTATTTTTAGGACAGAAACCTTTACATATAATATTTTTCCACTGCTGACAGAACTATGCTGTCAGTTACTTTGAATTACATTATGAAATTACACTACAACAGACCAAGCAAAGCAGGACGAACATTTCATTCAGTCCATCTTTATTTCTCGCGATACGCGCTATTGACACCACACGAGTGCCCATCTCAAACACACAAATACTTAATTTTGTGTGTATTTAAAAAATTCGAATTTTAAAATGCATATGATCATAACTACATTATCCTTTATTCACACAACTAACAACTTTTTAAAGAGTAGCAATTATTTTGATTTTTCCCCCACCCATGTGAAAATCCCCTCACGTTTCCCTGAATTTTCCCCGTCACATTAAATTCCCTGACTTTTCCCTGTTTTCCCTGCAGGTGGAAATCCTTCATAAACGACATTTTGAGACTCCTGTAGCTTGAAGTATTTTGTGGCGCATTCCTGTGTGACTAGTGTAGGGCTCTGCACTGAATTATTATACAGGCCTTCCACGGGGGGGGGGGGGGGGATAAGGTCGCCGCTTGAAGTCCCATATGTGCACGCGGCACGACGGAGACACTGCACACCAGTTGAGCCCCGCGCGTAGAGGCGATAGTACTACTGATGCGGTCGACGAAGTCGCCTTTATCGTTCCCGCTCTTCTCCGCCGTAAACGTGCGTGGCGAACAGCTCCGGGTATTTGGTACCTTTAAGAAAGAAGTTTGGCGGGAATCCACGCATGCTTACAATGTCAGCTTTCTGCAACCTCCGAAGTCAGGCTGGGTGAACCGACGCGAGTAAACCGATATTCGCTGCTACAGAGCAATCTCACTTATGCAATATTTCCGCAGTAAAGCACTATTGGCGTGCTTTATTTTTTCCCCCTGGTTTTACATGGGATAGGTACGCAGGGCCCAGCTCTCGTCCATAGCGGGGGTATTAAGGCCCTGCCACGCTGTCTAATTTGTCAGTTAAACTGCTTCAAATAAAGCTTACGAAAAAAAATGCGATGGTTCTGTCGTCAACGAAATGTCATTATTGCCGTCATGTTTGTCTGGAAATGTTGGGTGGCTCTATTTCCCATCGAAACCTTTCAAAATTGGACGGGTTATAAAATCGCTTTGATGTCTGATGAGATCAGCCAATTAAAATCATGCATGACGAAAATCGCCGGAAACGAAACAAGATTATGAACATAATTAATTCATAAAGAATCTCTTCGAACATGAATGCTATTTAAAATGCTTATTTCACAATAATATTAGGATCTGAGAGGCATTATATATCTTGGCGCAGAAAATGTCTCCAATAATAAAAATTTTAATTTAGTAAAGGAGTGAAAATAAATTACAACATCCGTTACATTTCTTCCTGTATGGATCCTCCCAGTAAAATAAACTTGACAGTGTGACATTTTAAAATATATTAAAGTTCATTTAGTCGAATTTCTTGAATGGAAAAGTTTGATGGCCGTATTTAAGTCTTCGAATTTGAACGCCAATTATATCAGAAGGCGAATATCTGTCAGTGTGACTAGTGCTTCAGAGACGGAGCAAAGTTACTCAGCGAGGCAAGATCGAAGAAAGAATCGGCCATCGTCTGTAGCGAAGAACCGTCCCAGCATTCGCCTGGAGCGATTTCCAGAAGCCACGGAATCCTGGCTGCACCGAGAATAGAACCCGTTTCCTCCGCAACGAGAGCCCGGAGGTTTGCCACTGCGCCACCTCGCTCGGTGGAACTGCATTCGGTTGTCGCGCTTGTCCCTGCGCATCGAAACTACGCCTAGGCCGTGTCCGAACTCAGGTATATACTTGCGTACTTGCATACTTCACTTACCCTTGGCACCAAACTTGATGAATTCGGACAGGCAGTCTTGTTGGCGACGATGCCAGTTATTAGCCAGATAACCACTTAAAATGTCCATGTATTCCGACTAAGAATTTTATGATTGCCGAAGGTTTTAGTAGTTAAATAAAGTATTAACTAATATTTAAATTTGATTCACATTAACATTTATTGTCTTGCATTATTGCATATAAGTGCAGTTTTGATTGCTTTGTTTATCTTAGATTATGTATATTAGGAACACAGGCCTCAAACCTTTTTTTTAAGGTAAAACTTGTGATAATTATTTATTCAGTTCAATATTCTATGTCTACGAAGTAGTAATGTTGGCCTATTAAACTTTAAATCAAACAATTATGTCGGAAATCAATTGTAACCTACAAATTGTTTCTCCAAATGGCGGCACATATTCCGCAAGTATGCGAGAAGTATACAACTTCGTTTACTTGTATACTTGCATACTTCACTTGCAGTTCGGACAGCGCTTACGACGACGTCACTTCCGAGGACAGGTACGCACAGGTATGTGCCTACTTCAGACGAATTCGGACACAGCCTAAGTTCACGACGCCTATAAACAACTGTTTCTACTTGTGGGCCGTGGACACGGTTTACCTTTGCCGCGCCGGGAGCCGGTTCGACTGACCAACACACATCAGCTGCTGCTGGCATGACGTCTGCTCGACAAGTGTGCAGCGCGCGTAGTGTGCCTCCCCCAGCGCTGGTCCGTCTCCATGACAACGAGACGCCGGCTAGTCATCGACGCAATACAGGGACATTTCCGGACGAAGAATATTTGAAAATGATCTGGTAGCTTTGACATTTTGTAAATAAGTCTGTTTCTTCAATTGTGCGGGAAGACGGGCCACGGACATTAACAGAGGAGGAACCCTTGTCCCTGATTTTAATTAAATAGTGGTGATGGCCTAGGGGGGGAGGTGCTGACAATTTACAAAGTAATGTAAAACTATTGTATTTTATATATAGTCATGTAATCATTCAAATATATTCTCAAGTTTTGTGGGAATATCGGATTGTAAAGAGAAAACTTCAAAGAGTTTAAAATAATTCTTAATACTTTATACGTGTATTAGAAATGGATTTCTGGAGAAGATCAGCCAGAATTTCAAGAAAATAAAAAGTAAGGAATACCGAAATAATAAGGCTAATGGAAGTGGAAGGAGAAATGTATGAAGTTATAGAACGAAGAAGGTTGGGATAGTATGGCCATGTAAGAAGAATGGAAGATACTAGAATACCAAAACTTATACAGGAATGGGAAGTCATAGGAAGGAGAAGAAGAGGACAACTCATGACTACCTGGCTCCAAAATGTACAGATAACAATGAGAAGATTTGGTGCAGAAGAGGAAGATACACAAGACCGAAAAATTAGAAGAGATAATGTCGAGATCTGTCCGAAACAATTGTTCCGTGTTTATTGTTATGTTGGAGTCAAAACCTCTGCATTGAGGAAAATCTCTCTTAGTAAATAAAATATATGTTCAAGGGGAATCGCTTGTGATGGTCAATAGGGTTCATATAAGGAAATTCTATTCTATGAACTGTTTCACTGTCGTAAACCCAACTCCTATCAGACGTATTGAGAAGGCGTCTCTAGTGCTAACGTTACCGTCTACATTGAGGAACCATAGATCCAAAGACCTTTCTGTTTGTGTTGGCTGAAACCGTAGCACTTTTCTTAAATATTTTAATATGTTGGAGGATTATTCAAAGATAGTTTGCTTTAAGGTCCCGCTTATTACAAGGAAACAGAGCCCCTTATGCGATGGAAATGCACCGGAACTGACAATAGCAGGTTGAAACAATTGAAATATTTCGTTTGACGCGGATCCCCAAGTGTATTAGTCTCAGAGGTGAAAGGCCAGCGAGTTTTGCCGCTCGCTCGGAAACGGTACCAACCCTGTAGTGACTCGCCGATAATATTGCGACCTTAAATTTAACCATTAGTGTCGCTATAGGCTGTTCACGTTAAAGTGACCATTTTTGAGGCCCTAGTTGCTTTTAACTTTCATCCATAGTTCATCTTTTAACAACAATTTTAAATAAATATTGCCACGAAAGTAATAAACACAGTGTGTACATTCCACCGCACTAGGAAGTTGACGTCTAAGGCTAAATCAAATATATTTATCGACTATTATTTCAAATAACATGGCTTCCAAAAGTGCTCACTTTACCGTGAATAGTCTATACATTGACCGTTGACTGGACTTAATACGGCAAAATCAAAACGAAAGGTAGTAAAAAACCTTTCATCACGAGAAAATAAAAGCAAAATACCTTCTGTCGTTTACTAAGTAACACACAAACCATGAAGAGATTTGCGAAATATTGCTTGGTTCACTGTATTTAACTAGCGATATGGATGCTCATTCTTAGAGATTATGATTTATCTCGAAAATGTCGGACAGCAAGTTAGGTTTTAACGTCCTATGCTCATATCTGCAACATTTCTTTCCTTGCTGGCTGCAATACATTAGAGGTAATATTGCATTGTTTGACCGGCCAATGACACTTATGTTACTCTGACAATGAACGTACATGATTCGCCTGCGAAGGGCTGTGAATGTGTCATCCAATCATAAAAGCAGGAAATCGTAGTGGTTTGGAGACTACCTTAGTGCGAAATATATTAGCGGGAAATCGTAGTGGTTTGGAGACTACCTTAGTGCGAAATATACTAGCGGAAAATCGTAGTGTTTGGAGACTACCTTAGTGCGAAATATACTAGCGGGAAATCGTAGTGTTTGGAGACTACCTTAGTGCGAAATATACTATCGGGAAATCGTAGTGTTTGGCGACTACCTTAGTGCTAAATATACTAGCGGGAAATCGTAGTGTTTGGAGACTACCTTAGTGCGAAATATACTAGCGGGAAATCGTAGTGTTTGGAGACTACCTTAGTGCGAAATATATTAGCGGGAAATCGTAGTGGTTTGGAGACTACCTTAGTGCGAAATATACAAGCGGGAAATCGTAGTGTTTGGCGACTACCTTAGTGCGAAATATACAAGCGGGAAATCGTAGTGTTTGGCGACTACCTTAGTGCGAAATATACTAGCGGGAAATCGTAGTGGTTTGGAGACTACCTTAGTGCGAAATATACTAGCGGGAAATCGTAGTGTTTGGCGACTACCTTAGTGCGAAATATACAAGCGGGAAATCGTAGTGTTTGGCGACTACCTTAGTGCGAAATATACTAGCGGGAAATCGTAGTGTTTGGAGACTACCTTAGTGCGAAATATACAAGCGGGAAATCGTAGTGTTTAGCGACTACCTTAGTGCGAAATATACTAGCGGGAAATCGTAGTGTTTGGCGACTACCTTAGTGCGAAATATACTAGCGGGAAATCGTAGTGGTTTGGAGACTACCTTAGTGCGAAATATACAAGCGGGAAATCGTAGTGTTTAGCGACTACCTTAGTGCGAAATATACTAGCGGGAAATCGTAGTGTTTGGAGACTACCTTAGTGCGAAATATACTAGCGGGAAATCGTAGTGTTTGGCGACTACCATAGTGCGAAATATACTAGTGGGAAATCGTAGTGGTTTGGAGACTACCTTAGTGCGAAATATACTAGCGGGAAATCGTAGTGTTTGGAGACTACCTTAGTGCGAAATATACTAGCGGGAAATCGTAGTGTTTGGCGACTACCTTAGTGCTAAATATACTAGCGGGATATCGTAGTGTTTGGAGTCTACCTTAGTGCGAAATATACTAGCGGGAAATCGTAGTGTTTGGAGACTACCTTAGTGCGAAATATACTAGCGGGAAATCGTAGTGTTTGGCGACTACCTTAGTGCTAAATATACTAGCGGGATATCGTAGTGTTTGGAGACTACCTTAGTGCGAAATATACTAGCGGGAAATCGTAGTGGTTTGGAGACTACCTTAGTGCGAAATATACTAGCGGGAACTCGTAGTGTTTGGAGACTACCTTAGTGCGAAATATACTAGCGGGAAATCGTAGTGTTTGGCGACTGCCTTAGTGCGAAATATACTAGCGGGAAATCGTAGTGTTTGGAGACTACCTTAGTGCGAAATATACTAGCGGGAAATCGTAGTGGTTTGGAGACTACCTTAGTGCGAAATATACTAGCGGGAACTCGTAGTGTTTGGAGACTACCTTAGTGCGAAATATACTAGCGGGAAATCGTAGTGTTTGGCGACTGCCTTAGTGCGAAATATACTAGCGGGAAATCGTAGTGTTTGGAGACTACCTTAGTGCGAAATATACTAGCGGTAAATCGTAGTGGTTAGGAGACTACCTTAGTGCGAAATATACTAGCGGGAAATCGTAGTGTTTGGAGACTACCTTAGTGCGAAATATACTAGAGGGAAATCGCCATCTCTACTAATAAAAGGTTAAAATGGAACATGTTTATGCATAATGTGTGGTAATAAAGTTCTTTTAAATCAAGCTAAATATTATTACTTGGTACGCGTGTAAAACAGAAGCTATAGAACTTGTTTTCGTCTAGAAATACATCCGGCATGTAAGTACAAACTGATATATGTATTAGTTACAACACAGAAATGTAAAACATTGTTGATATACTCTCGCAAGACTGTAGGTTTAGTTTTTCAGTAAAGTGAATAATTAGTGGCCAATACAGTAGTGGTAATCTTAAGCCCGGACATACATTTACTTTTCTCACAAATAATATGAAGTTGTAAAAAATTTCGCGGATACAATGTCATATTTTTTCTAGTAAACAAACTAGTATTAATTAGTTAAACCTTTTTATCTTACTTACTTACATGTATTGTTATTCCATCCGAAGAATAACTCCACCGTAAGTCCAAGACGAGGAAGAAAGAAGTACAAAAAGTTTTAACAACGTGTAATAAAAATATGAGCTTTTTTTTGGGAACTAAACCGAACAGAGCTCGTTATTCTGCTCTCTTAAACAACCATCGTTAACAAACAGTTTGGATCTTTACGAGCAACGTTCTATTAGTATTTTAAAAAATGCCGTAGCCAAAGGCCCTGAGCCGTTACCAAAGCCCTTGTCAAACGGTCCAAATTTCGCCTTCAAACACACGTTTGACAATAAACCTGGAAGAATGATTGTGTGGTAGGTGGATCGAATTAACAATAAAGGCAACGAAGCCGAGGGTCTTGCTTAATACGACACTGATTCTGTGGAACTGGCCCGCATCACACACACAATACATACACATATCACTTACATGCGTATACACAAAACACGTGCATGCATACACATAAAATACATACATGCATACACATAAGATGCATACATGTACACGCATAAAAACACATAAAGGAAGAAAAATACATGCGTGCATACGCCTTAAAACACATATACATACATTTATGCACATATATACACGTATATGAACACATACACGAGTACATTCACACATACATGCACTTTCATGCAAACATATACTCTTACATGCGAAACATATACACGTACACACATAATATGTACATACGTATATATAAACACACATGTGCACACACTTACACACATATGTACGTGCACATGTACATACTGCATGTACGCACATACACGCACACATACATTTGCTAACTCTGTCTTTCTTTCTGTTCGGATATCAGTGGTCTAGTGCCTAGAGAGTACCGGACTTGCTCCAAGGCGATCCTGGATGGGCACATGATAAACGTGGCGGGCGTTGGCTTTGGACGATGGGTTTTCTCGGGGGACTCCGTGTTTCTCCCACCCTTGCATTCCGACGCTGCTCAGCCTCACTTCTCTCAACCACGAACGCTACGGACCTAGTTGTTAAGAGGCCTCCAAATCTTTCAACTCACTGTCCTATATGCACCGTTGATTTGTATTCGAGTGGGAGTAAATGCGCCAGTTTAAATACTAATTTTTTACAGTATTACACGAACAGCTGAAAACTGAACTGAGTAAATGTTTTGTTTACAAAATTAATACAATACTAAGTAATTAAGAACATTTTTTTTTATTCTGATGATTACATACAACTATGCACACGGCTCTCTATATCTCTGTCTCACTCAGACGTATCCTCGCATCTGTTCTCGGAATCTCCCTCGCAACAGGCTTTGACGCAGGAATCAGAAAGAAAATATCTGGCTGATCAACTATAGTCGTCTACGCATTCTCCAACACCGGCAGACGTGTGAAAAATCACGTGGCTAACAGTAAGTTTTAAACAGACTTGCAGTTTTATAATAACAAAATACTTTAACTAACTGTAGTGTATTGTAGTTGCAATAAAACGTTATTAGAAAAGTGAAAACTGTTTCTGAAAACACCCGCTAGCAATACTCGCACCCAAACCAAAATAATCAAATTCCAAACCGTTTTTGAATCACGTGTTCGCTACCTAACCTCTCCAACACACTTCATGCGCCAACCAGGCGGAGTCCTTATCTTATTACGTAGGGCCGCAGTGGTGTAGTTGTTAGACTACTAGCCTCCCACCAAGGCGAATCGTGTTCGATTCCCGGTGGAGCCACTCCCCGATTTTCGCATGTGGGAATCGTGACGGACGATGCCGCTGGTCGACGGGATTTCTCGGGATCTCATGTTCTCCCTGTCCTTGCATTCCGGCGCTGCTCCATACTCGCCTCGCTTCACCCTCATCCGCTCTCCAGACCTCGATGTTAAGAGCCACCCAAATCTCTCCATTCCATCCCTTGAATGTGTACGTGGAACGTGGTCTCTCGGGCGCCAATGTTATGATGCATAACGCAAGCACGTTAACTTAGCGTGCGAAATAAATATGTTGCTTTATCATGTTTGAAACGCTTAAAATTACATCTATACAGGTGCATTAATGATACAGCTTTGATATGACTATAAATATATTGCAAACGTTTGGCGTTCGTGACATATTCATGATCTGGAAACAAGTAGATGGCCATAATCTCCCGAATGAAATGAACCTAGGAGATTCAAAAATGTTTTCATGTATACGCTCATAAATTTTGAGAGGTATAGAGAAAATTAAGTCGTATTTCGTAACGTACTTAGGTTTACAAACAAAATTGAGATCAATAGACACTACGTACAAGCGTTTTTGTACTTCTGTGGTAAATAATCAGAAAATTCCTTCAATGCGTAAACGCTCTAAACATTTTCGAAATTTAAAAATTATTTCACCTAAACTTTACACATTTTATGATTGCTAGTTTATAAATTTACAATCATTTACACATAAATAAGAGGTAACATACATATGTGCAGAATAGCTACTTTTCTGAAAACAAAGTACTTAAAAACCGCTCTATTTAATTATAGATTCAATTTATTATATACTCCAGGATTTAATCAAACTTGTATTCCGCTTTCGTCCTCCATTCCGGGAGAATAGGACGATGTATGAGTTAGGTTACATATGTACGCCAGCGACTTGTCAAGGGGAAACAAAAATGAAATCCAACGAGATTACTACTTCGTCCCTGATGTATCTGAAGCCATCAATATCAGGTAGTTCAGAGTCACTCATCGCGAATCACAAGGGGGGGAGGGAGAGAAACTGACTAATGAAAACCAACGAGATTACTACTTCGTCCCTGATGTATCTGAAGCCATCAATATCAGGTAGTTCAGAGTCACTCATCGCGAATCACAAGGGGGGGAGGGAGAGAAACTGACTAATGAAAACCAACGAGATTACTACTTCGTCCCTGATGTATCTGAAGCCATCAATATCAGGTAGTTCAGAGTCACTCATCGCGAATCACAAGGGGGGGAGGGAGAGAAACTGACTAATGAAAACCAACGAGATTACTACTTCGTCCCTGATGTATCTGAAGCCATCAATATCAGGTAGTTCAGAGCCACGCATCGCGAATCACAAGGGGGGGGGGGAGGGAGAGAAACTGACTAATGAAAACCAACGAGATTACTACTTCGTCCCTGATGTATCTGAAGCCATCAATATCAGGTAGTTCAGAGTCACTCATCGCGAATCACAAGGGGGGAGGGAGAGAAACTGACTAATGAAAACCAACGAGATTACTACTTCGTCCCTGATGTATCTGAAGCCATCAATATCAGGTAGTTCAGAGTCACTCATCGCGAATCACAAGAGGGGGGAGGGAGAGAAACTGACTAATGAAAACCAACGAGATTACTACTTCGTCCCTGATGTATCTGAAGCCATCAATATCAGGTAGTTCAGAGTCACTCATCGCGAATCACAAGGGGGGAGGGAGAGAAACTGACTAATGAAAACCAACGAGATTACTACTTCGTCCCTGATGTATCTGAAGCCATCAATATCAGGTAGTTCAGAGTCACTCATCGCGAATCACAAGAGGGGGGAGGGAGAGAAACTGACTAATGAAAACCAACGAGATTACTACTTCGTCCCTGATGTATCTGAAGCCATCAATATCAGGTAGTTCAGAGTCACTCATCGCGAATCACAAGGGGGGGGGGGAGAGAAACTGACTAATGAAAACCAACGAGATTACTACTTCGTCCCTGATGTATCTGAAGCCATCAATATCAGGTAGTTCAGAGTCACTCATCGCGAATCACAAGAGGGGGGAGGGAGAGAAACTGACTAATGAAAACCAACGAGATTACTACTTCGTCCCTGATGTATCTGAAGCCATCAATATCAGGTAGTTCAGAGCCACGCATCGCGAATCACAAGGGGGGGGGGAGGGAGAGAAACTGACTAATGAAAACCAACGAGATTACTACTTCGTCCCTGATGTATCTGAAGCCATCAATATCAGGTAGTTCAGAGTCACTCATCGCGAATCACAAGGGGGGGAGGGAGAGAAACTGACTAATGAAAACACAACGAGATTACTACTTCGTCCCTGATGTATCTGAAGCCATCAATATCAGGTAGTTCAGAGTCACTCATCGCGAATCACAAGAGGGGGGAGGGAGAGAAACGACTAATGAAAACCAACGAGATTACTACTTCGTCCCTGATGTATCTGAAGCCATCAATATCAGGTAGTTCAGAGTCACTCATCGCGAATCACAAGGGGGGGGGGGAGAGAAACTGACTAATGAAAACCAACGAGATTACTACTTCGTTCCCTGATTATCTGAAGCCATCAATATCAGGTAGTTCAGAGTCACTCATCGCGAATCACAAGGGGGGGGGGGAGAGAAAATGACTAGCTTTCATTTAGGTGACCGTAAATTTAACGGTACATGAAATGATCCTGATAGCTGTCGTTGGAACAAACTGCTCGAGGTATGACTGACTTACACGAAGGCGTCACATGAAACGTGTTACTTACCACGTCCTTGCAAAGCGGTATGTGGCCGCGAAGGGTAAAACTGGTTTTAGATCGCATGTCGGTTGCTGAGTAATTAACTTCCGGTCTCTAGCATGAAACTACGTTTTTTTTTTCATTACGAACGTAATAGCCGTGTTGCTTGTATTGTATGCTCGCACTCTGCTTACGCAAATACGTGTTTATAAAGTAAATAAAAATATAATTTTTTTTGACGGACAAATGTTATGATGTAGCGACAAAGGTATTGATGCTACAAAGAAGCTACCGAAAATAAACCAAGATTAAATGCTGTCAACATACAAATTCGTCATCGTAATATGTGCTTTATCAAAAGTTATTTTACAGAAAATCTGGCACAACGAAAAATAAAAAAAAATTAATAAAAATTTACAAAATTTTGCTGTATTTAATAAACAAAAACAGATTCGAAAACCTCTTCCATTATGACTACACAGATAAACTAAGGAAGAGTATGGCCTCATTTACGAAATGTAAACTGCCTCGTCTGTGTAAGTAAATTAATCCCCCCCCCCCCTTCCCACAATTCGTGTTTTGAAGAGTTATACGATTTTGAGTTTGACACATGATTGTCAAAATATGATATAATCGAATAGTTATATGCTTCATGTGATACCACATATATTTACAGCTTCAAGATTTAACGCTCTTAAAAAGTACAATTAAAACCAAGTAAATAATAAAATTTTATTCATAAATATAAAAAATGTGACTTGATTAAAACCATATAATGGTGTGTATTAGTAAAATTCGTAATTATATTGAATAAATAAAAATGTCAGTTATATTTCATATTTCCCCTTCAAATTTGCCAGATAATGAATAATTGCAGCCATTTTTACAGTGTGTTAACAATGGAAGCAGTGATATGTATATTTATATTTTAGTTTGAGACATATATCTTCTTTTTAAAATCCATAATAATTATACTTTTATAATTGGAGGATACATTTACTTTCAGTATACATAGCAGGCCGGTTAATTTCTTCTCTTTTCTGATGGTGATAAAATTTTTAGCGCGATTTGTGCGAGAACTAATTTTAATAACTGCAATTTTGCATTTTTTACTAACAAGATATTGCTAAACGAGAATTTAACTAAGTTACGAAATGATTTACATTTCGAGAAGTATTTATTTCCGGGATAGAAATAAACAATACAAATTTATTTGTTTAGTTAATTAAATGGCAGAAATAAAAATGCACTCCAACGTGGTATAATAAAATACCCGAGGCAATCAAATGCAGTGTTTTAATATTAACAAAATGTGTTAATTGAAATTGAAATTTAAACTAATATTTCGTACTACTTCATAATGAAATTCCTAAGATTTATTAGCCTCTTGTTTGTTCAAGCGTTTTGCAAACACAAAATTCCATTTATGTCGTCTTACGCAAACGGGAGAAAAAAATTTTTAGCATGAACTTCTAAAAATTACCAAAGGATTTAAAATAAAAACGGAAATAGGGAATTTAAATGTCTTCTCTCTTTCAATTTAGTAAAGAAAAGGAAACATTCGTTTCGGTCAACACACGGGTAATAAATGGATCTTGTGATGCTGACATTCCATCCTAACAGCTCTCACAAGACGAGAGAAAAATAATTTATATTTCCATATTCAAGCCAACAGGAAACAAGAGCTAATCGGACAATATCGTGTACGACTGCAGATCAAGACAGATGTCGCTCTCACAAACTCTTCGGAAATACGGAAAGAGAGCACAAAATAATACGGGAAACAGCTGTTCCGCTGAATTATTTAGTCAAGTTTTCGGCCGTTCAACGGAAAAGACTCAAATATGTTCACAACACTCAAAAAAAGTATGGAGATTTAGGTCGACAGAAATGCATTTTAGGAAAGGAAAAAAAAAAACTACAAATAAGTGCAGGAAATGCTGCACTTTTAGAACATATAATCATACGTAACATACAAAAATGTATGTTTATCCGATTACGTCATTTTGCTGGCATTATTACTTTAAACGGATGAGATCAAACAATCGCCTATCACACTGATATTCGATTTGAGCCATCTCACATGTTCACCATTAATGATGCAAAATTTTCCGTTTTAGTATCTCACACGAAACATATTGAAAATCTCCCCTGTTGAACCAAACTTCTGCTCATATATTTAATATTTTTTCACATGATAACGCTGCAATAATACTGAAATAGTGCAGAAACTTTGTTTGTCTCCGACCATCACTTATCTAAATACCGTCCAAACATTCCCTAAGTAGGCCTATTATTTATTTTGAATGATGACGTTTTATTTTACACTTATATCACTCTAACAGTAATGTTTAATGAAATTAATCTCATACAGGTGGATCAAAAATATTGCAAAACAGTAATCACTGTTCGGCTATTCGGGATTGAACTGAGTTGCTGGGAGCCAAGGACTAAAGACGAGGCAAACCGGTTTTGTACCTACTAACCTACTCTACGCCATTAAACTATCAACGCCACATAGGCGACAGTGATAAAGGAGTTAGTTTATATTTTAATTTTTTTCTTTTTAAAAAAACCTCTTTTAAATGGACAAAATGCTTTTACCAATGCGAAGTTAATCTCCTTGCACTAAGCTTCGGTTTGACGAAGTATACAAACACCTCAAAGCATTTTATTTACACCTAGCTGTGCCCGCGACTTAGTTCGCATGGACTTTGGGACTTTTATTTATTTTTGTAGATGGTTATTAAAAAATCTATTGTTGTTTCGACAGTCCTTTTGGACAATAACCCTTCTGTGGGAAAAGAATAAAAGAAATAAAAAATATTAAATTTAAAAAATAAAATAATTTCGGAACCATCTGAGATATCGATATGGAAAAAAAAAGGAGATCTTAAATATAAATATCCTCTTTGATATTAGTAAGTTTAATCAAGATCGATTTAGCCGTTCCGGAGTCTATTCTGGACAAACATCGAGACAGACAGACAAAAATTCTAAAAACAGTTTTTTATGCTTCAACATCGTTTAAATAGCATATTACTATTAGATATTGGTATACATTTTGAAATAACACACAGACACTTTAATTTTATCTATTACTATAGATAACAGTGTTCTAACCTCAAATTTTATCCATATCGTTTATGACAGTCGTTTTGGCAGAGAGGCTGTCCAATGTTGGGACACACAGAGTGGCTAAGTCGCACCTCGAACGCGCACTTTATAGACTATTCGAGGTTTCTTTACATTTTTAAAATAAAATATTCGAAAAATCACTCCGTGTGTTATATGTTTGGTTGTATCCTAAATATGACACGAATCACAAGCGTTACATAATTCTGTTGACGTAAAAGTATCTTAACTTTTTGTTAAACTGTAATTTTTACTATAAAATATAAAGATTTCATTTATAATACTATGGCCAAAAACAGTGAGATAATATGTATGTTGGTAATTAATGCCTAGTGAGAAATAGTTCCCATGCAAAATGGCATTGAACCGAGAACGCACGTATGCGCTGGGTATTCATGTTGGAGTGATTATGTACTAGAGTCGGTGAGAGGCGAAGGATAAGCCTGCATGCACAACTTTAGCAGGTTGGATGTACCCTTCGATGGACTACATATTACAATACAAATATTTGAAGTTCAAACTCATTTCATTAAAATGTGCTAATTAACTCTTTTCCGTGCAACTCCGACATAACGTGGATCTAACCGACGACCACGGGAAGTTCAATGTTCCCTCTTGATAGCATACCTGTATTATAAATTTGTTCCGGTCGAAAACTGATTAATTTACCGAGGCATTTACTTACCGTATGTTTAATAACGGGATCCACAATTAGTTAAATGTTTACTTTAGGAGTGTATTGTCATTATCCTCCAACTGGAATACTTTAACAGGATTTGGAAATTCACCAAACGACAATTGTTACACACTGATGATCCTATTTGAGAGCTTTTTTTTTTTTTTTTTATAATAAGATGGTTTTACGAATTACATCTTTCGGGGCTTTATTACTTACTTTAAAATAAATTTGTGATATTACTAAGTAAACTTGGCTGTCAAAAATTTCGCCAAAAATCTAGAAATATAAAGAAAGTGGCATAACCTTGCTTCGTTAGAAGAAGTGTACAGAAATTTGGAAAATATTCCCAAATTATTTATTTTTTTTACTCTCTGACAAATAATTAAAGTTCTGTTTACAAAGAAGAAGTTTATATCTTTGTCTGCTATGTCATAAACTTATATTTTTGCACTACAATCTTGCCAGTCCACTATTCTGTATACACTCGTTGGTTTTGCTAGTCAGCGTTCATTTTACTTGAAGGCGGGAACAGATACCAGTTCCTAAACCATTGCTTGTGGTTCATCAAGAAATCTCCGTGAGTCCTTGTTTGTGCCGTCTGCCTTGTGTCGTCAGGTTTTGAGCCTTACATATCTACCTTCTTCTCAGTGTTCGTCTGTGACGTCTGCGTTGAATATTTTTTTCGCGTGTATCTGCGTTTCGTGTCTTTATCGTCGTACTCATTCGATTGCTTCTCGTCTGTTCCGTTTGGTTTGGCAGAACTGTTTACCGAATTCCTTGCTGGATTATTTTTATGTTTTGAATATCTGTTGGCTGGTTTTCGTGAATGTTTTTGTTAACGCCACCTTGTGTGTTAACCTTTCCAACGTAGCCGTGCATTGGCGTATGTCTGAAATAGTTTTTCACATAATCACTTAACCCCATTGCAAGTATCATTCGAAGATGTTTTTGTGTTGTGGCATGTGCTGGCGCCTGCAAGATACGCAACCAACACGGATTCTGTGTACCGACAGTTGCCTAAAGACTGTTCACGATAAAGTGAACACTTTAGAAATCTGCCTTAAAAAAAAGTCACTGCTCCTACTTGCATATATTATAACGGATGCACTAAGTCACATGCGGCCAGTAAAGTTGGTAACGATAGATGGAAAGTAATTCCTTACCTTAACGTCGAATAAAAAGTGCTAAGTAACCATTTGTGATAACTTAAATGATTTCTTTTGCTTTCTATTTCTTATAAATGCATCTGAGTGTAAAAAAGAGCAGATCTGTATAATATCTACTCTACCAATAATTCCACTTGACTGACGCATGAATAAAGTGCTGATGCCCGTGACAATGTTAATTCTACATAAGGCGGAAGAACAATCCACAACGTGCATACAAGTAGATATTAAGCAGGGCTTTGAAAAGTGTACGCATTTTACCGCGAACAGCCTATACCCACAAGCGCTCCGACACCAACATCCGACCCTCAGGACGTGGAACGGAACACCTGAACTTCTGGACAAGTGTCGCTGAATTAAATATTATTTCCGTCCCTTCTACCAGCGCTGCGCTTAACGCCATCTAATAAGAGTTATCCTGTAAACTTGACAAATGCGAAGCAATCGTTGGACGCAGAATATGTCAGGTGAGAATACCTCAAAGAAACAAAACTAAGCCATTTCCCTCAAGGAAACAATTACAGTTTAATTTCTCCCCCCCCCCCCCTTGTAAAAACACAGTTGCGACGAGCGAAACTGTCAGCTATCGTCTTCTGTATTTCTCGCCTGCTCATTACATTTTTTTTCTCCCCCTAGGTCTGAATGTTCAAGAGACATCTCCTTAATTGAGTTTTTGGGGAAAAAGAAATATAAGAATTTGTCGGAGAGTGTTTTGCGAGTCTGTGCAAAAACAAAAAGAAAGTTAAATAACAACTTTCGTTTTTTTTTTTATTCCAGCACGAACTTTTCAAGCTTTCCCAAAGAATAATACTTCTACACCCCTCTCCGCCATTTTCCTTTTCTTTCCCAGGGTCTTCTCGGACTCTTGGTTTCGAAAAACGACCCAACTAACAAAGGAAACGGCGAAACTGAACAGAACGACAGCTAACCCACTCTAGTGAAATGTGATACGCGCACATATAACACAATTGATATGGCGTCGCATAGGGCCTATGAAATTCATAAATTCTGTTTATTTGGCAACGCAGTGGTTCCCTTGTTTTCAGATGCTCTTTGCCATAGTTTGAATTTGTTTAATGTAGCCTTTTGCCGGGGGAAATCACCTATAGGCTGTTCACGGTAAAATTAGCACTTTTGAAAGCCCTGCTTGATGTATACTTCTATACACGTTGCATGTTCTTCCGCTTATGTAAAATTAACATTTCAACTGGCCTCGTCGCTTTATTCATGGGTCGGTCAAGTTTATCTGTGGTATTATTAGAAAAGTAAATATTGTACAGCTCTGCTCATTTTTGCACTTCGATGCATTAAAAAATTCAGAAAGCTAGAGAGCTAATTTTCGTTATCACAAATGAAAAGCTAACACTTTTTGTTCGACGTTAAGATTTGGAATTAGGCACTCATTGCGCCCGTTAAAATATATGCAGGTAGGAGCAGTGACTTAATGCTAAGGTTGATTTCAAAAGTGCTGACTTTATCGTGAACAGTCTTTATCAATAAAATTATGCTGGTTGTGATAAAAATTAACAGTAGTTTCTGACAATGTGTTTAGTTCTTTTAAGTACGAATGTAAGGGAAATATTCACAGTATTCAAGAACTGCTTATAGCCGTGTGTTCGTTATTGGTTTACATAATTTCAGACATATAGATGGAGTCAAATCAGGGAATTTCATGTAACAGTACTCTGCCATTGATAGCATGTTTGATACGAGTGAACCTGTTTGCGAATACTGGCTTTAAACTCTTCGTTGCTTCCCAGTTATTTCGAAATATTTATGAAAATGTATAAACTGATGGTTAAATATTATTTGTTTTAATGTTAAGATAATGAAGTTCGATGTCTTATTTACTTTTAAAAATCAATTAATTTTGCTAACGAAAAAGACATACTTTATAACTGCCACTGAGAAAAATTTTTTGTTGAATCAAACAAGTTTTGTTGAATCAAACAAGGTTTGTTGAATCAAACAAGGTTTGTTTGGCGCAACCAGATTAATTATTTGTATAAGGCAATGAAATATTTTGTTGCTGAAACCAATATATTTTGTTGTTCATATTTTGATGCCCCAAACAAATATTTAGCTGATGCAACTAAATATTTGTTTGGCTTCACGTGAATTAAATAGTTTGGGTTAACAGAAAACTGGAAGCCCAAACCGGGGTTCGAACCCAGAATGGTTTTCAGCTGAAGTGACTACTAATAAAGTATGAATATTTTTAACACACATTTCGAATACGCAAAGAAGTATTTCAATTATACAGCTTTACTTTTTTAGTTTCGTTTTGAACTTGTTTTATTAGAATTTTCATACCATTATAAGGAGCCATTAAGTAAATGCACTATCGAGCAATATTACTATCCTAATTGTCAAAAACAACACAAGTTAACTCCCGAGCTGTATTTTCGAACGAAGGCAAAACAAAGTGGCCAAACAAATATATACGGTTGACTCAACTAAACATTTTGTCGACAGTGTGGTTTATTTTGGCCCAAAACAGAGGTTTTGTTAGTGTTTTGTTGGATGCGCAAAATTAATTTTGTTGCTTTCAAAATTTTGTTTACTCAACAAATGTTTTGCTGGGGTAACCAAATATATTTTTGGCCCTCTAGAAACATTTATTTTGTTGACCATTCTGTCATTCCCACAAAAAATTTTCAAATAAATGTTGAGTGTCATGTACGTGGAAAAATGCCAATTCACGCGCCACCTAGTATTATGTAAATCATTTCTGAAGAGACACGCAAATGAAATTTTCTGGCATTCAGATAACGTTGACAGTTTAAACCTCTGCGTCACTGCAAACCGCTACAAAAATTTGACTCGCTTCCAGCACGCAATATATATTTTCCTGACAACCTGGAGTCTCCATGGCGTTGTTAAACTACAGCTCCATCTGACGGTGGGAAAGGCAACGAGTTCGAATCCTGACTAAGTCATGGATATGTGTAAACCCAAGCAGAGCAAAATGAGCCAATAAAAACAGTTTGAAATCGTTCGAGAAATATTTTCTTTTATACCGAGGATTGTAATTTGAAAAAATCAAGGAATCATTTTGAAAGATAGTATTCTTTTTTCTTTTTTTTTTTTTTTTTGCGTATAAACAATCATTTTGCACCAATATCTCCATTCGTGCTAATTTAAAAAAATTATCTTAACACAAATGTTTTATTTATGTGAAGTGTTTTTTGAAATAATGGGAGTGGCATGTTGCTGTTTTTTTTTTTAATTCAGGACTTGATTTACTTTCGGTAACAGTTTATTTTCTGTCCCTAATTGACTTTTACTTTAATTTGAAACGATAAAATTGAAATATGAGCAAAAAGAAATCATTTTCACCCCTGTCACCTCTTACTGGGGAAAAAAATCGCAAAATTATGGGGAAACATTTTAAAAACTTGTTCATAATTTCTTGCAAAATTATGGCCCCTTTTTCTCCAGTAACTAAATTTCTGTGAATTGTACGTAACATTATGTAAATTTACAGACTATTAATTTTTATTTCAATCTTTTTAATTTTATTTGCGATTTAAAAAGTGATTATGAAAAAAAAATACTTTTACTTGCGAATTTTCGGACTTTGTATGAAAAATACATTGACTATGTTTTCTGAAGGTCGATTTGATATTACTATTATTACCAACACGCCTTTATCCTCTCTGTTTTCATTCATATTAGGAATGAAATATTATAATTTATATACAGAAAATTAGTAAAAGTTCAATTTTTTACAAAAAAAAAATGCCGCATTTTCATGTTAACAGAAGTACAAAACGTTTCGGAAACGTGACATGTTTAGGGAAAAAACCAAACACTTCATAAATGGGGTGATTTTTCAAAGGTGTGATTCAAAACGCGTGAAGAAACCTCGAACAGACTATATAATTATATTCAAGTGCCCCATCAACAACGTCTCGATCCTCCCACGCGAAGTGCTTATATGCATCGTATTCTTGGGCAAATTAAATTTAATCATTGTTCGATATTTTAATAACTTCAATACATAGTTCCCATTAACCTTCCCTAGTCAAAACATGTAAACATAACCTTAATACTTCCTTGCCTAAAATATATAAACAAGGCAGAGGCGTGAATATCTTAACTGTCAAAGAAGCAAAGTTTTCGTAAAAATTCTTTTAACTCACGGAATTTTTAAAGAAGTATTTGAACTATTTTCAACCGGATATTACCACTGCAGGTATTCTACAATCACCCCTTTGTCATCACAAGAGGTAGTGAGTTCAAACATACCGTCAAAAGAAATGATCATTTATTATGGCACTGAAATCATGAGAAACTTAAGAGTTTCTCAACAGTCTCGAACGTTTGATAAATAATTCTTTATTCACGTTACAGTCGCCACGCAGCAATTGCAAAAGCAGAATTAAAAGCTGCAGAAGCGTATTACGGAAGCGAAGCAGCCACTCGAGAAATTCTGCCAAGACTTTAACCGTATTCAGTTAATGGGCAATTGGTATGCTCTTCGGCTATCTCCAGCTTGTCTTAACGGCCTCGACAAAGTTCCTGTAAAAGCAACCTGCCCCACCTCGGGTTTTGTCTTAATGGAAACTTCGGAGTTAAGAGAGATACGTAGTGGCGCCCTACGAGTGTGTATAAGTTACGTGTGTGTGCATGGAAGGGAGAATTAAGGTTTTCCCCCATCCCAGTTCCTTTTACCTGTTCATTTCGCAAGGAAGGGCGCGAGGAACTGCAAAAAAAAAAAAATTGCAATATACCTCCGGAGGGGGTAATCTAGAGACTGCTTGCATGCCATACGAACCTAGGCTTGAATCAGATGACACGCCTGTATACATACATACAAATCCATATACATATATACATGTGTATAAATACATTATTGATGGGCTAACTCGGGATTCAAACCGCGAATGTCGTAAATGAATGAAGAATTATTTTTGTTGGCATAACGGCATTGCGAAAATATGCCTGCCTAGTCTCGGCTCATTGTTCGCGTTGGTTGTGTCGTCCAGAAATATTAGCAAATTCACCGTCAAAAATTTCCGCGAATTTGCTAAGTCTTGAGGAAATGATGCCATGGATACAACGAAACAGAATATGCGACAGCGAGACAGTACTAATCTATGTTAGTAGATAAAAATAACTATTCCTTTATCCACGAACATTGCCGAGAAAAACACGAAGTGTCCATCTTTATCGTTGCTAAATCAAACAATGATGGACCGTGCAAATATTAATGCACTTACAATACAGATATAAATATTTTCTAAAAAGTACATAAATGTTATTACAAACTAACAATAACAGATGGCAGCGCTTCAAAACTAGCAACAAGACGAGAAACTGAAAAATTTCAGTTTCTTTCTGAACATCATAAATAAGATTTCCACTCTGTTGAGAACACCATTGCCTGGAAGGTAAGATGCTTGACGTGCAATTAATTTTTTTTCGTCTCGGGGAAATGAATTCTAATTTCTAATTTATATTAACTGTTTATATTCAGTGTAAGAACATCATAAAGAAAATACTGTTTTCAAATTGACGGAGAAGTTCCTACATTTACCTGAAGCTGTCTTATTGGCCATGGGCAAGTTACGAACTCATACAATTGTCCCGTACACGTACAGAATTAAGGTTACCTCAGTAAACAAAGCGTTCGAGAAATTACGATCGAATTCGTATACATAATTTCTTTTGGCAGTACTTTTATGGAAAAATTTCCAAGTGTTTAACTTAAGTACTGTTCTCTGTTTTTGTTCGTTTGAATACTCACATTCTTTATCTTTCTCAATTTGTACTTACTAATTCAGTTCATCCTCCAGAATTATCTATATCTAATTCACATATGTCTTATCTACATGTAGAAACACTGTGGCGATAGCTTGCCGTCACGTGGGACAAATATTCCATCTCCAGTGGAACAACGTTTCCAACCAAATAGACACTCCCGTCAAGTAGCTAGCGATGATTAAGTATGGGTTTGCTATTGTTCACAGACTTCCGGTTTCACAATTTAACTAGGGCGTCTCATTATATAGTCTATTTGAGGTTTCTTCACAGTTTAACTAGGGCGTCTCATTATATAGTCTATTTGAGGTTTCTTCACAGTTTAACTAGGGCGTCTCATTATATAGTCTATTTGAGGTTTCTTCACAGTTTAACTAGGGCGTCTCATTATATAGTCTATTTGAGGTTTCTTCACAGTTTAACTAGGGCGTCTCATTATATAGTCTATTTGAGGTTTCTTCACAGTTTTTGAATTAAACCTTTGAAAAATCGCCCTTTATATGACGTGTTTAGTCATGACAGATACGCCATGCATCACAACCGTTTCCTACATCAGATAACAAAAAATTACCTTATTTTTCTTTAAATTGAAGTTTTACCTATATTTAATTTATAAATTATAATGTTTAAATTATAATTAATATGTATAGAAATAGTGATAAAACATGTGGGTTGGTAGCTACTAGTAAGAAATAGTTCTCACGCAGAATATTATTATAATTGAGTGGGCAGAAACTCGGTGCGATGTCTTTCGGTGTAATTTCTAGACTTAGTTGAGCTCTGTTTGCACGAGGCGGAGGAATATCCTAGAAGTATAACTTTAGCAGGGCTTCAGGAAAGTGTGAAGTTACCGTGAATGGATTATACTATTTTTTTTCCTCAAAAATACACGTTGACCAACCATGGCCACCAGAAATGAGTACAGATTTGAATAATTAAAAACCAATAATAATTACAAGAAAATCCCCTCGGTTATACTGACTACTGCGTAGCGCAAATTGACGTTAAATGTACATTATTAAAAAAAATTACAATGTTAAAATGAATTAAAACCCCCATAAGGTGAAATGCATATCTTGCGACATGGCTTTAGCAGCTGATCTCGAAGATCTTCCGTTTCCGCGGCGGCCCTTTCATGACGGCACTGTTCCATACTCACCTTGTTTCATCCTCATCGGCTGTTAAGACCTCGATGACACACTCCATTCCAAAGACCCGACACTCACTTGGTTTGTGAGGACAAAGTCCAGTACACACGTGTATTATCCATGAGCAACAAGATGATTGCCTTTTCGTGACGGCACTGTTCCATACTCACCTTGTTTCATCCTCATCGGCTGTTAAGACCTCGATGACACACTCCATTCCAAAGACCCGACACTCACTTGGTTTGTGAGGACAAAGTCCAGTACACATGTGTATTATCCATGAGCAACAAGATGACTGCCTTTTCGTCCACCGACCTGCAAGGAACTTTCTTCTTGTGGGTAGCTGGTGAGAAGGAAGACAAGTCACTGGAATACTAGATCTTGTCTATTAGGTATAGTGAGTTATAGCGGTGACTATACTTTTCACTATATTTCCTGTACAAATATGCATATACGTATACACATAAACATACATCAAAAGAGAATATGTAAGTTTACTCTTCAGCTTTATTTTTATTTCATGTATGTTGCTTTTATATATTTCATATAAACTACTTTCTAATTTTACAGTAGACATCATGTTTTGTATTTCTTTTTTTTTTCTTTTAAAAAAATAAGTGTTAATTTTTATTTTTATGTTGAGTGGTTAATTGTAAGAGATGGTGATAATACATTAACTTAGGCACAAAAAATGAATATATTATTATTATTATGAGAATAAAGAGTGAATAGTTATTATCAGAATAAGGAAATCTGTTTGGAAATGTATTTAAATTTTAACCTATTTCCAAACTTCTTTCACCTATGTGAATTTATTTGTAATGTCAATACCAAGAAATATTTGCGTGCATAAAACTCAGTTTTCTCGCCTCCTTGCCAATAACTTTTCTGCTTATATTTGCGAACTTGTTCGAATGGATTTGTCGACATTTTACTACAAATATGTATAATTTTGATGTAAATCCCCGTCAAAACAGTATTTCGTCTTTAAAAAAAAAAAAAAAAAAAAAACATAATTTATACCGTGTGTATACACCGCAAAGTTTTTCGCAGCGTTTCTAAGCATTAAAGTTAGAGTTCACTATGTCAATATACGTGATCAGAAATATAAAACCTCGTCTATTAGACTTTAAGATCGTCGAGTTTCCTCTAGGGGGTGCTTATGCGTGCTTATTCATTTAAACAAGTTACGCGATAGGACACTGAGCCCTCTCAGACAATACCGCGCCCTTAAACTCAGTATTCGGACGGCGCCCTCGCCTTTCCTGAAATTTATTTCGTGTTGCTATCGCATGTATGGCAAGGAGGCGGGATCGGAGAGAAATCTTAAAATCATGGCGGGAAAGAGATGCGCCCTGCATCCACAAGACTCCCCGAGCAACAGGACGTTTAGTATTCAGCTTATGCCGCACATTTATTTCACCCTGGCTTTCTCTGCGGAGGCAGGGGGAACCACGTATGCTCAGTGCAGTGCCGCGCAGTTGTCATTCCAGATATATCTGTGGCATGCTCGCTCCAATTTAGTAACCAAGGAGACACGTGAAGACTAGCGAGGTTCCCTAATTTTCTTTGGAAAGTTAACAACTTTATCATTTCCCTAAATTAGCCACCGTTGACGATAAAAAAAAGACACCGCAAGTCATTTCTCCAAGAAATATCTTCATCTGGTCCAATAAATAGAATTGTCTACAATTATCCACAACAAAAAAATGTTTATCTAGAAATCTTAAAATACGAAAACTGCATCACAGTAGTCAAACCGGAATGTCTTTACGCGAGTGAATGTCTAGTATTGAATTACAAGTTGCATAAATTAGAGCTGCTAGAAAGAAGAATTATACGTAAAATACTTGGTCTACTAAAAACTACAGAATTCTGGAAATTAAGATGTAATAATAAAATATATCGCAGCATAGAAAACATAACGGAAACAATGCGGAAGAGGCGATTCCTATTTTTTTGGACATTTATATAGAATGGATGGTAACAGATTAACCAAACGGATCTTCAAATATCTTTGGAACAAGAAATCAACAACAACCTGGATTCAGGAAGTTAAGAAAGATTTGGAAAGAAACAATATAAGTGAAGAAGAAGCAACAAAGAGAGAGAAATTTTTAAGAAAAAAGTGTTAGAAATGGAAGGATTCCAAGGCAGGAAGGAAAAGAAAACAGGCTCGAAATGGTCCGAGGAGAGGAAGAAGGTACATAGTGAGAAGATGAAGGAGAACTGGAGGAAGAAGAAACAACAGCAATGGACGAAGTATTGAGATTGGCTCGTGGTCCCTAGAAGACCCTAACGGAAGAAGAATAAAAATAATTGTGAGATATAGTTCGTTCACGGCTAAAGCTCTAAAAGTTCTACTTCCAGACAATTCCTCCGCCCCATGCAAACAAAGCTTTAGAAAACTAACTACACCAAAAGGACAATGCACTGCATTCGTGCGCAACTCATGTTAATAATATTTCGAATGAGAACTATTTCTTGCTAGGCATTACCACCACACTAATATTGTATCTATTTTTATTCATATAAATGAGACGCGGAAAATTATAATGTTTACATAAAAAATAAGTTCAATTCAATTTAATCAAAATAAAGATACTTGTATGTTATAACAGAAGTATAACACTCTTGTGATACACGAAATATTTAGGAAACAACCAAACACGTAATATGTGTAAAGGCTGTTCACGATACAGTGAGCACTTTAAAAATCAACCTTAGAAAAAAGTCACTGCACCTGCCTGCATGTATTTTAAAGGATGCACTGAGTGACGTGTGCCCAGTAAGGTTGGTAACGATGAAGGAAAAGTAGTTCCATGTCTTTACGTCGAATTTAAAGTGTTAGGTAAACATTTGTGATGACTTAAATTATTTATTTCGCTTTCTGTTTTCTTTTATGAATCGAATAGTAAAACTGACCAGAATTGAAACATATGTCCTTTCCTTTATAATTCCTCAGATTCATTTGACCGACGCATAAATAAAGTGATGAGGCTCGTAGCAAAGTTAATTTTACATAAGGCGGAAGAACACGCAACGTGTATACAAGTATATCTTAAGCAGAGTTCTCAAAAGTGCTCATTTAACCGTGAACAGACTATACATGGAGTGATTTTTTTATTTTTTTTTAAGGTTTTATTCAAAAAGTGTGAATGTATCGCGACTGGAATATATTTCACATTTCGCGTTTGAGACTCAAAATCGAGAGAGAGATAAAAGCTACTTTTCCACACGCATCAAGTGCGCCATCGCCTCTAAGCGCAAGGCTCTGAACCAACGTGCAGCGTTCTCGTCGCAATTCGTGTAAAGTCTATTCACGGTAAAGTGAGCATTTTTGAAAGCACTATCATTTGGAATAATATCCAATAAATCAATTTAATTTTAGCCTTTGATGATGCCATCCGAGTGCGGTGGAATATACAAACTGTGTTTATTACTTACATTTGCAATATTTATTTCAAAAGGTGGTCAAAGGATATAAAAAAAATTGCTGGAAGGAAAAAGTAACTGGGACCTGAAACGTGCTCACTGTACTGTGAACAGCCTTTACCTCTGGGACTTACAGCGGCGACCCTTTCATTTTGGAGATACAAAGCCTGTGGCAAGTAGAGGCCTATTGTATTTTCGCTCGTGTTCGGGCAGTACGTTTTAAGATACGACACTCTGAAAATGGTGTTTATAAGTAAGAAGATTCCAAAATAATATTTACAGTATGCGTGATATCTTGAAAATGCGATTCCATTCTCGTGTAGAGTTTGATTTCTATTTACAGGTAAACATATTGGTAGAGGTTGTTTACGATAAAAAAAAAAAAATCACTGCGCCTGCTTGCATATATTTTAACTGGCGCACTGCGTGACATGCGCCCAATAAAGTTGGTAACAATGGAGGGAGAGTAGTTCCATATCTTAACGTTGAAAAAAAAATGTTAGGTAACAATTTGTGACAACTTTAATTATTTCTTTCGCTTTCTGTTTTTTTTTTTTTTTAATGCTTCTAATTGTAAAAATGAGCACATTTGTAAAGTATTTTCTTTTTTATAATTTCACCACTTCACTTTACCGACGCATGAATAAAGTGATGAGGCCCACGACAATGTTAATTTTTCGTAAGGCGGAACAATACACAACCTGCATACAAGTAGGTCCTAAGCAGGGCTTTCAAAAGTGCTTATTTTTGCCGTGAGTAGCGTTTAACGGGTTTAATAGTTTCGTCAAAAAAATACTTATAGCAAACATTCTACAATTAATTCCAAGTGACACGTAGGCGGTCGTATTGATACTATTATTTTTAAATTTGCACAATTAATTTTTTTTTTAACACGAATGACTGTTGGTAGCGCAAGGAAACACGTAGCTGATGCACCACTTAAACATCAAAGCAAACTAATTTACAGTATTTTTTGTGGTTTTTCCATGTGTTTTTATGTTGGTTAATGTCTTGTAGAGTGAAATAAACGGCTGTATTAGTGTGGAGAGGTATTACATTTTTTGAGAAGTATTAACAATAATTTATACACACGTTGCCTAGTATTTAAGGGCAACGTGTTCTGGTGGTATAAAAAATAAATATTAGATGTGTAGTAAAGTTAGCAGTTTAGAGCTTTGAAGATTACTTTATTTTTTCAATTCCTCGACCCCTTATTTTCGGCGTTGAATGTTGACAATGCTGCCAGAAGTACAGCAAAGTTTCATTTCGTATCGTCTCTGGCAGCTTCGCTATCATCGTTCTACTTTTTGGCGCAATTTTCTTTCAGTGCGTCATTAAGTATCTGATCTTGGAAGATGGGGACCGCATCACAGCGCCCGAAGTAACTTATAAAGATGAGATGCACACGTCCTGCAAGACAAATATCCGCCATGATCTGGCAGCCTGCGAATGCCCGGTGCTCGGATTAATCATAATTCATAATACCACTGGTATGCCTATAGGATGTTCACGGTAATGTGAATACTTTGGAATAAACCTTTAAAAAAATACTGCCCATTAACTGCGACTATTTTAACGAAAAACAATGACTATCAGGCTGTGTATTAAGTTGGCAACGTGACACGATAAAACAGTTTAATGTATTAGCAACGTATTAAAAAGGTGACATATTTACAATTCGACAATTACATTTGATTTACGTATGAATGAATTGGTGTGGTCCATGGCAATGTTAATTTTGCATACCGTGGAAGGATACAAACTGCGGGAGGAAAGTAGATCCAAAGCAGAGTTTTCAGAAATGCTCACTTTACCATGAACACTTTAAAATATATCTTTCATTTTCATATACCGAGGCTAACCAGGGCGTTTACATAATGAATTAAAATAGACGAACGCCAATGCAGGGAACAGAAATATGCTATAAAAACACGACCGCATAAACAAATAAACTAGCCGAGGTTAACTAATATCAACAGCTGCGAAAATAACACGCGGAGAATCCAGCATGTACCTGTGCCTCGGCGCGAAAACATTCTCCAGAACGTGAGGAGATTATTTTTGTTCTCTGAACGTCGCTTCTGTTCTCTTCGCAGGAAGCTTCATTTGCTCGTCACTGCTGTCTTCACCGAGTCGTTAAATGCGTGCTCTGTACATACATTTCTGGCATTTCGTATGATGCACCATTTACTGTGGAGCTTTTTTATTCGGTTCCTCGTGTGAATACCGCCGAAAATTCTTCAGTAGAAACACTTGTATGTTATTGTTATACACTGTTCACACTAAAGTAAACACTTTGGGAAAGAACCTTTAAAAAAAAATCATTGTCCACATATACTGTAATAACACTGGAAATAAGTTGGCAACAAATTGCTAAAAATAGTCCGGAGACTCAAATTTGAGCTACAGGTTGTTGCGGATGCCAGTTAAGGCAACACCCCAACTGAAAGGAAGACTTGAGGTAGAGGGTGATTGAACTAATTATTAGGGCTATCAATACTTTTTAATAGCTAAGTAAAACTATTACTAGTCTTTGGGAACAGGTTCTCTCTTTCCCCTGGACAACTCACCCGTGAAGAGTCGAAGATCGGAGCCCTGCATCGTGTTGCTGACGATCCACGAAGACCCACTCTCCTCCTGTTAGTATGTTGCAAATCTTTCCTATTCGCCGATAGCTTGGCGTGGGCGGAGGTATGGTTATCAGCCGATGTCAAGTCAGACCTAATTAATCAGGCCCAACTCGCAGGTTTTTTTTTCTTTTTCTTTGCCAATAGATAATGCTTTCGCAGTGACCCAGTCTCCTTGGTATAGGCTACCGCTGACCGCCTTTTTCCTGAACGCACTAAGTGGCTGGTGTTGCAATAGTAACGCCGTATAATATTACAGTTTATGGCCAATGAAGTTAGCGTTTATTGTTTCCTACATGTTAGAAAATGTATCTGCATATTAGTAACACATTTATATTTCTAACAAAATGACGGTTTCACTTGGATGTAGAGTGAATAATGTGATCATGCCCGTTGCAATGTTAATTTTAAGTACGGCGGAAGGATACATTGTTATCAGAGAAGTAAATCCTCAGCAGGGCTTTCAATATTGATCAGTTAACCTTTAGCAGCCTATATATCCTGGCAATCGGCAACCTTGACCCATTATTGTTGACGTACGTCCGGCAATAAAGTAAATTCTATCACTTGCGTCTACTGTGATTATCATTCAAAGATCACACAATTGGCCAGGTTTTGAGAAGGCACACATTAGCCGCTATTGTAAAACATCCTGTATATAGGGCGAGTACCCGGGGGGAGGCAGGGTTGTAGCCAGGATGTTATTTCGGAAGGTGTTCTCCAATGTCGCTTCTTGTAAAACACCATTAGTGACCATAATATTTATAAATTTAGAAGGAAGTAAAAATGTATGTTTGTTTAATTATTAGTTCTGATTGGAAAACTATGGTATTGAATGTAATACACATGGTAAACAAGTTATTTTTTTCACTTTCGTTAAATAAATATTGGGGGGGGGGGGGGTTGTCCGGACACCACCGCGGCCAACCCCTGATTTCAGGCCTGGGGAAAAAAATGGGGGGGGGGGGGGGAAATAGTGTGCCTATCCCCTTGCAGATATTCCTCCTTGAAGATTTCCCCCAGTCTGAAATAAAGCAGAGGATAGACAACTCGCATCTCCACTGGAAGATCTGGCTGCGGTGGCGCACAAGCGGGCCTCCTGCCAAACGACCCGTCGTCAGTCTTCATCGCCCTGTAAATAGCTCGTGAAGCTGCCAACGGGCGCAAATAACTGCACGCCGCCGATAGTGCATCGCCTGCACCGACGTGCATTACGTCACGACTGCGAGATGTACTTCACGTCATTTATCTGTTCCTTAACTCGTTCATTTATCGTCTCGGCTGTCGCAGCAGGATGGAATTTTTGGTCTGGTGAGTACTTATAAATACCTCGCCGTAGCTTGCACAATGGAGCCTGTGAGAAAAAAAAAACTCTATTGGTTCAATACACAACCATCAGATAATTTTCTAATGGCGTGCCAGCACCAGGCAATGGCATTGCCTCCGGAACAGCTATGGTAATACTAGTTATGGTTTCTGACATTACATAGCCTTAAAGGTGTTGGTCAAGAAAAAAAAGTATTTTTTATATTTCTACTATACACAGAGGACATTATCTCTAATTAGTTTAACCATAGAAGAAAATTTGAGGGTACAGTTTTTCGTATAAATACACATTACAGTCACAATTTGACTGTTTTATGGCTGTATAAATAATTAAAACTAACTTATTGTTACATGACCCCAAAGGGGGGTATCTGAGTTCGTGAAGAGTGGAGGTCTTAATAATAATAATAAAAGAACTAAATTTGATTTTAGTTTATTCACACAGCTCTTATTAACAACATTAATCTATGTATCTCCATTATTATTCTTTTAATTTCCCAATGAGCGTACTATTTACTGTCTATTTTTACTCTAATTAATGTCCTCTTAGTGCCTCTGTTTGGTTATAGTCAATTAACTCATACCCATCTTTAACACACTTTCAGTCTGTCTGTTGCTATCATTTGTAAAGACGGTTCACGGCAAAATGAGCACTTTTGGAAGCCCTGCTGAAGATCTACTTGTATCCACGTTACGTATTCTTCCGCCTTATCTAAAATTAACATTGCCATGGGCCTCATCATTTTGTTCGTGCATCGGTCAAATGAAACTGTAAAGATATTAGAAAAGTAAATATTTTACAAAACTGATAATTTTTACACTTCGATGCATTCAAAAAACAAAAAGCGAAAGAAATAATCTAAATTACTCTCGAATGGTTATCTAACACATATTATTGGACGTTAAGATACGGAACTACTTCCCATCCATCGTTACCAAATTTACTGGGCATATGTCATTCAGGCCGCCGGTTAGAATATGTGCAGGTAGAAGCAGTGACTTTTTTTCTACGATTGATTTCAAAAGTGCTCACTTCATCGCGAACAGCTTTTAATGTCTTTCCCTCACGTAGCCAGTCCACTAGTCCAGTCTGCCAGTCGCACCCTTCGCTGCAGCGATGCTCGCAGTAACAGATTTTCCTCCCGCCGGTCACTTTTCTCTCCGCTCGTTTCTCTTCTCGCTCGCTGTCCTTCGCCCGATGCCGCAGCCACTCATTCATTCAACGACAGCTCCCGGCCCGGAGGCCCATCGCACTATGTATACTCTGCTGGCCTTGACCTGGAAAGTTCGACGCATCCCGAGTCACGCTTAGAGAAACTAGGTCAGCAAACCACTAGAACATTCTTTAGATAAATACAGAAACTCGATATATCCGAGGTCAGCAGCGCTCGCCGCAAAAAGGATTATCGTGTCGGGTCACTTTTTTTTTGTAACAGATACGCAGGTCTTGGTTTATCACTCACCTGTAATTCAAACCATTCAACTGACTTTCCGCCGTCGCTATCATATAACTGCTCTGTCCTTCACTTCCCCTCGCCCGCGTGTAACAAAGCAGCGAGCGTGTAACATTATATTCACAAAGATGCCACGAACTACTTCAAGAAATCTATCAAATCGTACAGGTTTACAAAAAAATTGCTGAAAATAAAGGAATACTTGCGTACTTTTGATTTGTGACTGCCTCCGAATTTCTGTAAAATAACTTCTGCTAAGCATACCCTAAAATGAATTAAGACAATGTCTTTCAGTTGCCCTTGGTAAATTTTCAGAAATTAGTTTGGTTATTTTATTTGTACATTACAAATACAGAAAATTTCTGACTGGCATGTCATTTAGTTAAAACCACAAAGTAAAAAAAAAATTTTGCTTGTCCATTGCTAAACCAAAATATACAGAATTAAAAATTAAATGATTCCACAAAAATAAAACAAAAAGAACAGGAAGAAATAGGAAGCTGCAAAGTTCCTAGGAGTCATAGTAACATTTATAAATAAGATTATCTAATATATGGAATGGCAAAAAAAATGAACAGGAGAAAAGACGGAATATATCCAGTTTCAATGTCCATCAGTTTTGAAGATTAAACTTCTAATAAGAGTCTAGAAACTCATAATTACTTTCCATAATTAGTTGTCAACTTTACTTACGATATGTTTGTCGGTGTTGATACAAAGCTACACAGAATCACGATTTTTTAAAAGTTGATTTCAAAAGTATCGAATTATAGTTGTTTCGCGGTTAAGATAATACCTTTGAAGTTAAAGTTTAAAAGAATTTCCTGCTCCTAACTAAATATATTTTCACGGACAAAATAACCGACATGCTCCCAGTAGAGTTGTGAGTTCCATGTCATCCTCGTCATATTAACAAAGGAATGGTTAAACTTGCAGAAAATTATTTTATTCTATTTTACGTTTATTTTATCCCTTTAAGATTAATAATTAGTAGTAACACATTGACGTTCAAGAAATTTCACAGCTACAGTTTATCGACGCATGAATTAATTGATACGGTCCACTACAGTTATAACTTAACATACAGCGGAAGAATACAAAATGGCAGAAAAGTATACCCAAATTAGAACTTTTAAAAGTAGTCAGTTGGCAAAACATCGACTACAGATTCAAATGCGGAACGGCGGTAGAAATAGACTCTAAACGAAGGTTAAAAGTTAAAAATAACTTGTTTTTCAAGTCAAAACGTTCGAACGCAAAAAAAAAAAAGAAAAACAATCTAGATCTCAGCACATCTTAAAAGTCATGGCGGTCTCCGAACCACGTGATATATCCTCCCTCTTTCTCAATGAGTAGGGACCTGCAAAATTCGCGTTATTTGCTAGCATCCACCGTCTTATGCATATTTGATTCGGTGTAATTCGTTTATTGGCTTCTGCAGCAGTGAAGACACATTTCCATTTTCGACTTGGTGAAACGGGACTGGGGCAGTCTCCCGTTAGTTGCTTGCTATTGATCCAAAGCCGTGCAGGGCGCGTCCGAAGACAAATGCAGTGCAAAAGCACAAGTGTTTGAAGTCTAGCCTGTTTTGAAATAATAACGCGAACTTTGCAGGTTTCTGCCATCGAGTCCAGCCAGTGTGACGTCTGTGTCATCACGTCTAGCGAGGACTCTCAAATGAAAGGTTGTTTGTTTATTATTGAAGTCCTTCCTCAGTGATGCGATGAGGATTATTCAGGATAATTCCTGCATATGCAACCACGTGTTTTTCAAAAGGCTTATGAGTTCCTTTAGCAATTTTCGCCATGGCCAAAACATTTACTGAAATTGTAACTTACCCCAAACGAACGGAGAGATTGGAAACAGACTACAGGGGCAAAATGATTCACTGCAAAGTAATAAACTTAATTTCCTTTTATGCCCATAGGATAAAGGACTGTGGTAGACAAGTGTCTTAGCGCAGTGTTCTCACGCCAAGTTAATTAACTTCCTGGATTGGTCACACACGATTTTTTTGCATACCGTAAACCTGGCGCGTGCCGCTGGTCGGCTGGTTTTCTCGAGGTATTCCCGTTTCATCCAGCAGTGACTACTGGGCTTTAATACACCGATTTGTCCAGAAATGATACCGTGTTGTCGCATTTGTTTAAAACACAGTTTTACAGAAGAATAAATATCGTCAACAGAGGACTACTTAGAACAATTTTTTTTGGATTACTTTGACACTTTTCGATTACCACATTTATGTTTCAATAAACTAATTAATGAACGCGCAACAAAATATCGGCTTTCATTTTCATTCTGACAAAAATTTCTGCATTGAAGTATTTCATAGATTTTTTTTTAAATTAGAATACTGCTAACAACAAGAAAGGCCCCGTAACAGTCAGGCCGTTAAGGCCCAGGCAGAGGTGGGTGAAGAGATTTGGGGGGCTCTTAACAGCGAGGTCTTGAGAGCTCATGAGGGTGATTGAAGTGAATATGGAGCAGCGCCGGAATGAGGAGGCGGGGGAAACGGGAGATCCCCGAGAAAACCCGCTGACCAACGGCATCGTCAGGCACGATTCCCACCTGCGAGAGTTCGGTGACCCGGCCGGGGATTGAGCCCGGTTCGCCTCGGTGGGAGGCGAGCGTGCTAATCGCTCAGCCACCGTGCCCCCCCCCCCCCCCTTTTCCCGGGGAATTTCAGTGTAAAGAAACACATACTCTATGGTGATGTACGAGATGAGCTGGGCGTTATCTGCGTTGGCCTGGCCGCCCACCTGAGGGTATGGAGTCCGGGAGACATGGGCACATGGGCATCTGTCCAGTCTGATGAAAAAGTACACAAGTGTTTATGTGTCCCGCTGCCTGCATCGTTTTTCTCCTTGTTTTTGGCCGAGAAGCGCGGGAGATACAAGGGTTAATATAAAAATTCGAAAATTGTTTTTGCAAAATACACATTTTGGATTTTGCAGTTTCTGCTGTTACGAAACCCCATACTTTCTGTAGAAATGTTGGCTGTACATATGGGGGCCGCGGTGTCTGAGCGGTTAGACTGCGAACCGGGTTCGATCCCCGGCTGGGTCACTCCGGATTTCCGCAAGTGGGGTTCGTGCCGGAGAATGCCACTGGTCGGCGAGTTTTCTCGGGATCTCCCTTTTCCCCCGCCCTTGCATCGCGGCGCTGCTCCGTTCTCATCTCATTTTACCCTCGTCGGCTCTCAAGACTTCGTTGTCAAGAGCCGCCGAAATCTCTCACCTCATCTCATCTCTTAACTGTACGTATGTGATCGCTGAGACTGTCACTCATAATATCAACATTTTACATAGCCAACGAACAGCATGGTTTTCCGCGTGTCAGAACAACTGAGGCGAAGGGATACGTTAGCAAAACGACACTGGCACTACTTTCTTTGAACTGTCAAAAATTATCTTCGTAACAGAAACAGAGTATACACGTGCTCGAGTAGACGGTTAAAGGTTAGACAGGGACAGGAAAATTTTGCGTGTTAAGAGTCGAGGAGAGAATTGACCCGAAATACGTGATTTTCTCACCGTAAAGATAAGCGGAGCATCATGGTTGTTATGCCCCTTTTGCACGCCGGCTGTTGAGGATTAGTGTAGCGCCGACGAGGGGTATGGGAGGCAAGTTTTCATCATATCGCTGTAAACATCAGCTTGTCTCCTTGTTGTTCCCATATACTTGAGACTGCCAAAGAGACTGTACCTGACGAGGGGTATGGGAGGCAAGTTTTCATCATATCGCTGTAAACATCAGCTTGTCTCCTTGTTGTTCCCATATACTTGAGACTGCCAAAGAGACTGTGCCTGACGAGGGGTATGGGAGGCAAGTTTTCATCATATCGCTGTAAACATCACCTTGTCTCCTTGTTGTTCCCATATACTTGAGACTGCCAAGAGACTGTGCCTGACGAGGGGTATGGGAGGCAAGTTTTCATCATATCGCTGTAAACATCAGCTTGTCTCCTTGTTGTTCCCATATACTTGAGACTGCCAAAGAGACTGTGCCTGACGAGGGGTATGGGAGGCAAGTTTTCATCATATCGCTGTAAACATCACCTTGTCTCCTTGTTGTTCCCATATACTTGAGACTGCCAAAGAGACTGTGCCTGACGAGGGGTATGGGAGGCAAGTTTTCATCATATCGCTGTAAACATCACCTTGTCTCCTTGTTGTTCCCATATACTTGAGACTGCCAAAGAGACTGTGCCTGATTCCCGCTTACTGCAATAGTTTTCATGTTTGGCAGTCTCAGGTGACGAATTAACAGGAATAGTTTGAAACGGGTTTCAAATTCTTTGATATTTGTTCTGAAATATATTAGTACGTCTACAAATCCACTATGGAAAATGTTATGTAATGTATACTTACGAGAAACTTTTATTTTTCGATTTTTAATTACTTTAGTATAGATAGTTACTTTTAATATAATATCAATTTGGTATATATAATTTTTAGTTTAATCGAAAAACATTTTAATGGCTTATATTTATTTGAATAGTGTTATATATTTTCCGTATAGGTGGGGGTTTGGGAGTGCGGCAGAGGGATCTTGGAGAAAATCAAGATAATATAGCCATATTTACTACAGGGTTTTTTTCTCAGTGATGAAAAACTTGATTTTTAGCCTTTGTAATTTTACCATATTTTTTTGTAACACAAAAGTTATTCATAATATTATTATAGATATTCGCGAACAGAAACAACAATCACGTTATTGATATTTTACACTAAATAAAACAGTGATGCGAATAATGGATTTATTGATTTAAAAAATGGCAAAGTCTTTTCAGCAACAATTTTTCTTGGTATGAAATCACTTTTACATCATTCAACTATATTGTATATTTAGTTTCAGCAGACTGTTTCTAATTTATACACACAGGTGAAATCTCTCATTCAGTTCATTACTGAAAGAAAAAAAAATGTTATATTGACAATACTGAAACAACGAACAAATTATGACTATTGTATTTTAAATTTACATAGCATAACATTTAGGACATAAGTCTATGTGATTAATTTTGTTAGTATAGTATATTTGATACATACGGGTCTTTGGTGTGCTATCAGAATATAATGATTTAAAAACGGACATCTCTCTACAAGCCAACATGATTTTATCTAATGGGAAACTATCAAAAACGACAAACACCAACCAAGACATATTGCAACTACAAAAACGAAACCAGTAAAATTTTATTGACGTACCTATTTGAATTTTACACTTTGAGGCATGCGTTAAAATTAACGATAAATTAACCAAGATGATGTGGTCTATTGGATTGGGCTTATTAACGTCCCCCAGTGTTATGCTTGAAGTCTTATCAGGGGACGGATTACAAAGAAACTGATGACCTAACCCAGAACCTCCCGCAACACAGACAGGTGGCACTTCAAGCGACTGAGACACGGGAGATCAGCGATGTGGTCTATAATCGTAGAATTTATTGGGAATTATTTATAGAGAAAGCAACAGCAAGTCATTCTCCAATGATTCATAAATTGATCGAGGATAAAACATTTTGTCTACTCAGATTACGCCATAGAGGATTATTAAAAAATAACTAGCAAATGCAGTGATGTAATCTGTCTCAACTTAGAGTTTCCAGTGTCCACTATGTGCTTCCCACTGGAATCTCAAAATATATGAAGCAGAATAATTTACAGTAAGCCTATTTTAAATTTAAGATGGTGTGTTTGTGTTTACTACTGGGGTGTATATTTAACCATAGGCCTAAAAAAAAAATTTTGAAGTTAATTATGCCAAGCTACCCAGACATTACTCTATGGCACTGACACTATACAATTTTTTTTTTTAAATCGGTTATAGTGGATTGTTTCGTCCCCGGACGACTTGTATAACAACTCAATGCAGTAGAGTTCCACATTACAAAGCCTAATGTTGACTATTATAATACTTATCATACACAAAACAAGTTCAAAAAGTTGTTAATGAATGTGTTTTAATACCGGCGATGTTCTACTGCTGTCCTTTGATTTTTGTACCTACTGTATGTATTTATTTAGTTAATCCAGTGGCCTATATTTAACACCAGTAGCCTACACGTATGTTTCTTTCTTTCAGCAAACAGCCAGGTAGTTTCTTAATAATATACGTGGCACATTTCGTGGATGTTATTGACACTCAGTGTTAGTGTCATGCATTTCTGTCCAGCCTTTTGTTTGGCACGAGCAGGAATGTGAGACTATACAACAGTCTTACTAAATCTAGAAGGCGGAAGTACCAATCACTAATAATATACGTGGCACATTTCGTGAATGTTATTGACACTCAGTGTTAGTGTCATGCATTTCTGTCCAGCCTTTTGTTTGGCACGAGCAAGAATGTGAGACTATACAACAGTCTTTCTTGATCTAGAAGGCGGAAGTACCAATTACTAATAATATACGTGGCACATTTCGTGAATGTTATTGACACTCACTGATAGTGTCATGCATTTCTGTCCAGCCTTTTGTTTGGCACGAGCAGGAATGTGAGACTATACAACAGTCTTTCTTAATCTAGAAGGCGGAAGTACCAATTACTAATAATATACGTGGCACATTTCGTGAATGTTATTGACACTCACTGATAGTGTCATGCATTTCTGTCCAGCCTTTTGTTTGGCACGAGCAGGAATGTGAGACTATACAACAGTCTTACTTAATCTAGAAGGCGGAAGAAAAAAATTTCTAAATCTTGGGTAAAATATTTTTTAATAAATCTGAAAACAAACCGAGGTGAAAGTTTCTTTATTTAGCTAGGTATTGAAATTTTAGTATTTTGGTGCAGTTATCTAATGTTCAGTACAGCCATTCGAATTTTCTGAGCGAAAAACTATTAAGTGATTTTGCACTACTGATATGGCGATTCTTACGCTGCTAAACTCAGTAGAATTGCACCCAAATATGATTTTACAAAACTTGTTGCGAAAAAATAAATTAATGTGAGAGTATCCTGTAAAAACCGGGAAATAATCGAAACGTTATACCAGCGACAGCGATGTACTTGTAATGTGTTGAAACTGAAGTTATATACACTATAATATTAAACACAGGGTTTTTAGGCATTGTAACAAAATTTCACCAAATTTTTTAATATTTTCAAACCTGACGTGGAACTCACTAAATCGGATACACAAACACGAAAAGTAAACGTTCACACAAGCAACAGGTATGAACATTCGTTTCCATTGCACGAAAATTAAGATAAACAGTTGAATTTGTGATAAATTCCAATATGTACGTGAGCAAATGCGAAACTAATACGACGCTGCGAAAGCTAACACTACATAGTATAACGTAATAAACATTACATTACATTTATTCCAAAATAATTCGCTATTTTTTATTTACACTATGCGTATTTTATCCCCCGCTGATGGCAGACGATTTTTTACTCTAAAATGCTACAATTACTTTACTTGACAACTAGTTGACGTTTCATTATTTAAAGCGAGATGCCATTCTGATGTGCTTTAAATACACTGTCAACAGTTGCTTTCTAATACTGGAAACATTACATGATATAAACTGAAAGTTCGTAAACAACACCACTGTAAAACAAGTCACTATCTGTAGCTATTCTAAATAAATAAGACACCATTTTCGCGAGACGGTATATACTCTGTTTGCGATTATTTCAATCTATTTTTGTATTTTAAAATAAATGTCTAAATTAATAAAAAGTGAAACATTTTGAATTATTTGTGAAATACTGCATAAGTGTCAGATAAAAACCATTGCCGAAACTGTACGAGACAGCATGTACGTACAATAAGTGTTCAAATGTATTTTAGAACAGCGAGGAAATATGATCATCTTAGCGAATGGATGCCACCTTCGTTGCCAGGAGTCTTCAGACCACAAGGTTTCTAGTTCGAATCTCGGTCTGGCCACTGACGGGTGATGTGTCGTTCGCAGGTGCTAATTTAGGTTAGTGTGAAACACTGAATTTCATTATTTCAGCTAATATTATGTTGAAAAAATACAGAAGTTTAAAAGAGGTTACCGCGATCTGAGCGAACCTAGTCTAAACACATTTCTATGTATATAAATAAAACTTATATTCTTTATAATCTCTAAATAATAATAAAAGTACTTTCATTCTGTGAATGAACTAAACTAATCGTAAACATCAGTTTCCAAAGGCAAAGAATGCGTCCGGGGATTGAAAATAATAATCGACGTAAAAAGTACTTATTGTAAGTTTTGACACATGTATTAAAGTCACAAAAAGACTTCGAACTATATTACTTACTAAACGCAGTATTGCCTTTTTCTGTTGTAGTATTCTTGCAAATATTTCAGTTTCCTTTTCTTTGGCTCATCACTAAACTTCCCTCTTCCCTTCGTACTGTATCAACGCTCCAGTTTTTATTTATTTATTTATTATCATTACAGTGTCAACACTTGAAATGAGGCGATACTAATTATTTCCACGCCTGAACTGCAAATACTCTCCACAGGCTTCTGTGGTCGCTCGCCACAACCCGTCAAGCTGTCACGCGAGACGAGAAGTTCCGAGACAATGTGAAATATTCTGTAGTTGAAAACACGCCTATGTCCAAAACGTAATTTTCAGTATTATACATTAAAATATATTTATTTTATTTTATTAAATAGTATTAACGTTAAGCCAATGCTGACTGTAGTATTCAATCACAAATAAAATTATTTACCCAGCTATATAAAAACCTTTGCTAGTTTCTGATGGAAAACATACTTTTTCTCGTATAACATGTCCGTGCAGAAAAATCTGCTTGTTTTAAGTGGCAAAAATTAGTATAAAAAATTATAATTTAAGCTTTATAAAACTACTGTTCTGAAGGTTTTAGGTTCATGTTTTGTGTCCAAAAAGCTGCGTTTTAAAAGAGTGCTTAGTTATGTTGCAATTGCCTAGTAAAAATTAACATTGGTTGTAAATTGGGGCAAAATGGCTCCCACCGACTCTTAACACATTGAGGTCTGCGGACATTTACTGGCACTTAGGACAAATTAGAAGCGAGTCGCCTATATCCACTATTGCTAGAACACCGGTTCTTTTGGTGTCTGTTAGAACTCACCATCGTCCTATTGGTCCATACCACACCGGACACTACCCTGTACTATACAGCGTTCATTATTGGCCGGTCATCAACCAATGGAGAGCCGAGCTGATATTGACCCAATCAAATGCCCTTTATCGTATAAAAGGATTTACAATCAATCATGTCCTTTTGAGTCGCTATAAAAATATATTCTACCGTTAGCAATATCTTTGTTACTGCGCTGTGGTGTTCTTGTGGAGGTCATGTTAAACACTAGCCGAAAAAAGACTGCACTTCCACGAGAGTTTTGTTCTCAACAACAAAGAAATTTTCAAATTAGCTTTGCCCGAGCTACACTCGAGCATAGTCTACAAAGTGTTAAACGACCTGTAGGGTGGACTGCACAGTCCTATGTATATCCGAACCTCAGTTTTCTGTTTATTGGCAGCTGCCCTAGCGTGTAGCCAGTTTTACCTCAGACCAGGTAGCACGGGATTGTTTTTTTTTTTTTTTTTTTTTTTTTTGCTGGTCTGTTATTGGCAAACCGGGACGTGTCTAATTAACTGTGAGCCAATTGCAAACATAACAGAAATTTGCGTGTTTTTTATGTTTAGATTATACTAAATTGAACTTGCCCAATTTTCTAGTCCTCTTCTGGACTCAATCGCCCACTATCACACTCAGTCAAAGGTTTGTAACTTCCAGCCAACAAAATTCTTGTTCGTATATGGGCAAAAATATGTTTAGCTGCCCAAACAAGATATTTTGTAGAGTAGCCGAAACTTGAAAAGCAACGAAACTGATTTCGCTCATCTAACAAAGTACACGCTTGAATAAACAAATCCTCTGTTTTGGACAGAAAACTGTTCAAACAGTCAACAAAATATTCAGTTAAAATCAACTGTATATACTTGCTTGGTCGCTCATTTGATTGCCTACTTTCTAAAATACAATTCGAGAGTTTGTTTGTAATTTCTGTAACAGTGCGGATAGTTAGAGAGTTCATTAGCGCACATGTTAAGCGCTTAATAATGGAATGAAGTCTTAATGCAACAAGTTCAACAGTAAACTAAAATGTAAAGCTGTAAAAGTTGAAATATTCAGTGAAGTTGTCCATTAGTTTTATTGTTGAGGTAGATAAGGCCCCCTAATGCAAATGATCTAAGGTCGAGTCTCGGTCGAGCTCCGAATTGTTTTATTAGCCGAAACTGTGTAATGTACATAGAGCCAAACATATATTTGGATCTTTGTTTAGGAAAAACAAAGAAGAACAACAAATTAATTTGGGCAATAACGAAATATTTCATTACCGCCACACAAACAATCAATCTGGTTACGCCACGCCAACTTTGTTTGATTCAACAAAACCTTTTTTTCTCTGTGCAACAGCTACGCTAGCGCTAGGGTCCCGTCCCACCCATTCCCTCTTCCTCATCCCCTCCCATCTTCATATCTTCCACTACCCACCCTTCCACTCCTCTTCACCTACCCGTCACCACACCCACCCTTCCCCTCCTTCCCCCTCCAAACCCTGCACAGATAACTTGGCAGAGTAGTAAGATGGCAGTTCAAAGCCACAGCAGATAAAAAAGGAAGGCTGTCACAGCAGACGCGGGTAACGAAGTTCATAAGGCCAGTAACGCCCTCGCGGGAGGAAACGGCGGCACGAGAGGAAATGGAGTAGAAAAGAAGACGGCCGGCGCTGCGAGATGGCGCGTTGTAAACATAACGTCGGGCGTCTTGTGTTGGCACCTTTGTCCGCGGGCGACGAGCGCGGAAATTGAGTCGCCCCAAGGAGACGAGGGCGCCACGCGCGAGCCACATACAGGACAGCTGTCGTCGCAGATAGCGCGAGAAGGATCATTTTCGCCGGCCCCAAGGGGTTTTCACGGTCCAGTGCGCGCTTTCGATATCCCCAAGTTTAATTTCTTCTTTACGCTGAGACGTGACACCAAAAAGACGCCAAGCCAATTAACGTTCCGTAGGGGGAAAAATTTAATTTGTAAATGTGTGTATACGTTAGGGCTCTGCTCACAAAATAAAAATAAAATTCTTTATCACGATAAAGTGATGAGCACTAAATATTACCAAGTAAGTAATGAATATATATATATTCCACCGAACTTGAAATTTAGCGTCTTAGACTAAAATAAAAAATATTTGTTGACTATTATTCCAATGAGAGAGCTTTCGTAAGAGCTCAGTTTGCCGTGAATAGCCTATACATATCTGTACGAAATACTGTCCAACTCTTAAACCTTTCGTCTAAGTACTATTTCCAGGGCATTAAAAATTTTTTGGCCTCGCGCGTTTTGCACGATAGCATCTCAATATCACAGTTTCATGTTTTTGTGAAGTACATACAGTAAAAAACCAACGCACTTACTGAAATGAGTTAATTCATATTGAGATACGACGCCATGGGTTACTTAAAAGGATCTTTAATTCACAATGCGAAATGTTTCAGCAATTTCTAAAAATATTGTTCAAAATATTGACATTTTTGCATTTTCTTACTTGCAGTATTATTATTATTATTTTTTAAATAAATGTTGCTAAGCATACCTCAAAGCGCCGGGCGCACACGCGGGCCAGTGTCGACGCAGCGGGCGATAGAGGGGATAGATGACAGTTGGCCTGAACTAACGGCACCACCCCTCCTTCCCAGGTCTTCTGTAGGAGTGGGCGGCGGACTGCTACATGAACTCTCTGGTATAGTCCATCCAAGGCTTCTTCGGCCTTTTTTAATCAAACCTTTGGAAAATCTCCCCATGTACGACGTGTTTAGTTATTTCCTAAATACACCCTGTATCACAATCGTTTTATATTTGTGTTCATAAAAGTTACTTATTTTCTGTTTAAATTGAAATGTTATTCATATTTTATCTTTAAAATTTAATGCTTCATTTATAAATAATCCGAATAAAAATCAGGGAGAAAATAGGTATCTTGGTGGCGCCTAGTAAGAAATAGTCCTTATACAAAATACGTTTACATTGAGTGCGCACGAATGTGGTGCGTTGTCCCCTTAGTGTAATTCTTCAAGATTAGTTAAGCTTAGTCTGCACGAGGCGGAGGAATACCCTGGAAGTGGAACTTTAGCAAGGCTTCAGAAAAGGTTGAAGTAACCGTGAATGGACTACAATCCCCTTCCTCGGCGCAACGCGGCATAGGAAGAAGGTTCTGGGTCAGGGCACCAATGATATAAATATCATCACAACCGGAGGGTCGGATGTTTGTGATGGCCACCTGGAATAGCGTGGCAAGGGGTGAACGGACGGCAAGCGATATTGTGAGAGACTGCGGCAGACGTGTATGTGTGTGCGTGCGCGCGTGTGTGTGTGTGTACACGGACGAGAGTGCTTCAGATCATTCCGGACAGGCAATACTGGTGATATCTGAACTGAAACAAGGTGGGACTCTATGCACCAGTGATGCAGACTTAATCATAAATACTGAAAACGTCAAATATGAAACATATAATTTTGCTAGTAATCCAGTAGATGTTATAAGGCTATTAATTAAGACTGGTTTTAAGTGTTTGATAGTGTTAATTTCTGTCCGGTGACGAACGATTATTCAAAATATTAGTTATACATATAGCAAGTGAGAGCCTTTACGGCCGAGTTATTAAGTCTAAAGGTTTTTTTTATGAACTGTTTATATAAAAATAGGAAATTACTACCAGCCCTTTTATTTAATTAAGACCACCATTTCATGAAGAACCTGGTTATTCTGGCAGAATTTTAAAAATTGCAGCAGTATGATAGGTACTTAAAATTCTCGTCATTTTCAACTGCAGTCTCCAAGGTCCGTCAAAAAATTACAGTAAGTATATGTTACTGGTATTGTGTAGCATTTAACAATATAATTTTGCTGTTTTCTCATAAAATTTCTCATGTCCCCATTCAGATCACTACATAAGCAAGGAAATAGCAAGGAAAAAGAATCATTGCCCTATGGTTTACGGGCGTCGTGTTAAATGGAATGAAGTGTTCGGAGTTGATTTACGTCCCGCCAGCTCGTCAACAGGAGACGTGGAAGCAAGTATTACCACAGGCTGACCTACTCGGTCTCCGGTGAGGTTCCGTTCAGCACGGATCAGTGTGGGATTGGACTCGTGGCGGCAGTGGTTAACTCCCTGTTCTGGAGCGACGCCTGGAGATAGACCCCCCCCCCCCCAACCGACGACAGGCGTGCGCTGTCAGCCCAGGGGGTTGTCGCGGACAGGAGGCGGCAGTGGGGGGGGGGGGTGGATGCCATACCACCCCCGACAGGATCACCGGCGTTCCGAATGGATGAGGTCTCAGGGCCGTAATGAGCAGGGTAACCGAGAGCTATGAGCAAGACTGGTTTGTGGGATCTTTGGCTGATTCTCGGATTAGCTCGACGGGAACAGCACCCCCGATCTCCATAGCCGGAGTAAGGTCACTAAAATATAGAGCTGCCAGCATAGTGCCAATGTGGAAAATGCAAGGTGACGTACATTGCACCGATTTACATTATACAGTAACAATTTTTCAAAGTCAGTGGGCTTAGTAAGATTCTTCAATGGACGAGGGCCTTAATTAAATACAATATTTAATATTAGTTTCCTAATTTATTTACAAACACGACTAAGAAAACATCTTCGACTCAATGTCTCACAATAAAATGCTAACACTTGCTATTAGCAACTAATATTTACATAATCATCCATCACACCACACAAATTAATGCAATCAAATAACTAATTTCAGTACCAATAAACAGAGTATCAAAATCTATTGAATTATTTGATAAATTATACAATTCAATTTCTGACAATTCCAATATTTACAATAAAGTCCGCATCACATGTTAATGCAGCCCCTCCTTAATTCAGTCCAGATTCCACCAGTCTGGAATGTTCTAGAGCGCTCCGAGCGCCCCCGTGCACAGTAGTATGCTACTCGTAGGGCACCAGTCCCTCTCGTCCGTCGACACCACATACACACACACTGTCTGCCGTCGTCCGTCCTCTCCGCTGATGTCCCTCGCTGCACCAAACTTCTCCCCAATGCCATACTTCAGCCACGGTCCAGAACCTTCTTCACATACCGCGTTGCGTTGAGGAAAATGATTACCTACCATAAAATTCTTGCTCGTCCTCTCAAGTCGTCGACTCCTCCGGGCAGGGGTAGGAGGGGCTGCGGCGCCAGCCAGGTCGCCTATCAATCATTCCCCGTGCTACCGGGCGACGGAGCAGTGAGAAGGTCTACCTTGGGGGTGGGGAGGGTCGAGGCAGTCACACCTTAGAGCACGTCGTCCGCTTACAGTGAGGGAGCCCACACGTAACGATACGAAGCACCGAGTATAGAGTGCATGTCGTCAGAACAGAGCAGAACAGAACAGAACATATTAAAATAGCACCAGCACCCAGCTGAAGGCTATAACAGGTCTTAGTTATAAGAATTTAAAATACATTTGGAAAATTGTTGAAACATAAAATTTGTCACATTATAAAAATTAAAAACAAGTTAAATTTTAAAATTACATAGGCTTAAAATTATATTTTATTATAATCTTAAAGCAAAAGGTTACGATATAATTTTTAAATGTCAAAAGATTAAATTCCTCTGCTCCACCCTTGAACCCTCGCCCCGCCATCCTCTCCGGAGACAGAGGGGCCGACGGTTATTGTCGTTTTTCGTGAGGTGTCCGTCGTGTGTTTGGTGTTTGTGTCTATGTGTGGTGATGTCAGTGTAATGTTGTTTGTGTAGGGTGTTGTAGAGTGTAGATGTTGTTCCCTTAGTTTACATGTTCTTGTGTGCATCTGTAATATTGGTGCCTTTGAGAGTGGGACGACATCAATATACGAGATCATGTTATCGTTTATAGTGATATGTGATGTATTGTTAGTGAGGGCTCAAGAGGTACATTCATTAATTTAGTTTCGAAAATTATACTAATAACAATTATTAGATTGGTAGGTAGTGCATGCCGTCAAGGAACTGCTGTGACACGACGACGAGTGTCAGTGTTCTTCGCGATGCACCGGCAGACATGCCACGTCGCCGGACCCTGGCGAGGCGCCAGAAAGTCAGTCCAGAGATGGGCCGTTGCGGGCTATCTTCTGTACCTGTTCCAAACTGATACTGATACAGAGTTGTATCTGATACCTCCGGTGTCAGATAGAGGAGTACCCTTGCACGTCAATACCAGACTACAGATGAGGTAGACCGCTTATTCGTCTTCTGCACATGTACCCAACGTTGACCTAACCCCAATCATACACAACTGTCAAAGTCAAATAGTTAACTGTGGTGAAAGTATTTACTTATTTCTTTAATTTCTAAATGACAAGCACTATATATATAATAAAATGCTTTTACCAATTTGAACGTAATCAAACTGCATTTACAAATTTGTTAGATGAATTATAAAAACGTCTCAAAACAATTCTTTACAGACCATATTTCTAACCTAACATTCAAACCATGCCGTTTTTGCTAGACGTGTTGGAAGAAAAGCAGTTCAATGTAGGGACACAGAGATTGTTTGTGCGCAGCCAGCGAGATCTGTCTACCTCATCTTTAGTCTATGTTCGCTACAATCTCTCGTGTGGCCTTGTCCGTGTTTGTTGTCAAAACGTTAAAAGGTACGAGCGTTATTGAAAACGTGTTTTGGGTTGGTGTACTGTGTGATATCTGATACAGTGAAATAATGTATGGATAATAACAAGAGCAGGAAAAATGAATTTATTTGTGCGGAATTTTTTTTTTTTCAGAGAGGATAATGAACTTTATGTGAAAATTGTTTAAACTAAAACTAAATTATAAATCATCTTCTTCTGTTTGTTTGCTTTTAAAACGAAAACACTGAACTGTGCAGTTGCAAAATCTAAGACAAGAAACTGAATTTAAATATAATCGCACATTTTAGGTATAATTCAAATTGTATCAATTTTCCGTTGGACAGCAGACGTAACACACACGCTAATGCTGAACTGATGCTAAATGTGTCTGGTAGTTCGACAGAGTACTCGTTCGCAGTGCCTGTTGCAAGTATGGGTATCAGATACAAAGTAACAAGTTGATACTTTGCTACCCGCCTCTTACTCAGTCAGTTGTTGAGCTACAGCAGGTAACTCCACACATGAGTATTTATGGCTCAATGTCGTATGGGAACTTTGGCAGTATCGGCGCTCGATCGCACATCCCGACATGCAATAGCAATTATGGTGAAAGTACGACGTAAGACTTAATACTTAAAACTTAAGCCTTAAGACTTAGTACCTAAGGCGTAAGGCCTACGAAGGGCGTACTATCATTTGTCCATACTGGCTTCACCATAAAGAGGCTCAAAAAGGAGAAATATTATGTGACGCAATACAATCCCACAAAATGGAAAACATACCCCCCTTGTCCCTCTAACTTTTCCCGGGGGTGGCACTTTGGGGGGGGGGGGGCGGTTTCAAAGAGGAATGATGGGGGATCAGTGAGGAGGGTTGGCTTACCCCCTCCCTTCCGTTTACCCCCAATAGTCCTCCAAAAACAACGTTTTTGTGCACAAACTTCAGTTCTTGATTAATTGATATGATTCTACTCAGGTCTATGCTTTTAGTTTGGCAAGTGGTATCGCATGTGTACCGGATTTTTCCGTTTTGTATGTGAGTAAATGCGATAAATGCAATTTTCATAAAATAAATATAATTGCGTAGAATTTTGCTATTTGTAATGTGTTAGAACCTATTAAAGAGCAAACTGCGTTCTTAGCACTAGAGTGGAAATACAACGAACTATGTACATAGTTTGTTTAATATTATGTCACAAACTAGATTTAGCAAAACGTTGGCTTATACAATTACGTTATTTAAATCTGACAACTGAATCGATTAAAAAATTGCGAAATGGTTTAAAAATATAAATCTTAGTACTTTCTCGTACAGTTACCGTAAGGGAAAGGAGAAGAATAAGAAGTTCGCAGTAAAAATTGGTAATGTTTTTCCATTGTAATAATCATGTTTATGAACGCTCAATGCCAAACACAGTTATGTTTTTACTATCACTCCTGTAAACGTAATTGTATGGCATTAATAATAGTTACGAAATAAAGTTAATACCTAAAATTCTCGCTGGGGCAAGTTTGTATCTCGATTCGACCCAAATACGGACTTTGTTTCATCCCTAACTGCTGAAGTTCATTAGAACTCCCGCCTAATTCGCGTTTCAACTTGTACACACAATTTCTCCATTCGCCGCCTGCTCAAAAGCGACCTCTTTGGAATATGACTTATTAAGGGTGGCCACCTGGTTGAAATAATTTCGCACGTCTGAGGCCTAAAAGTGTGGGAGCACTAGGGGCGACCGAGACATGACCGTCAACTCGCTCATCGCCTCTACGCGCAAAGCACTGAACTGGCGTGCAGTCTTACCGTCGATAACGCGTCTCTATGAGACTTTCAGAGGAGACCCTACCATTTTATGACGTGTTGACAAAAATAAAGTTTTGATGCAGGTCCCTATTCCCTTTTTAATGTTTTGTACTGGAATGTTCATACCTAAAAATGACTGTGAAAACACCCGTTTGAGCCATTTCCACTATCATAAAAACATGCTTTAGAGAGAAATGGAGGAACTGAAAAACGTATGAAGACGTGTGACGTTTGTTAAATGCTATTCGTAAGCAGACCTTACTCAGACACGGTGGACGGTTTTTTTTTAAAAAAGGGTCTCTGCTGGAGCTCTGCACACAGTTCGGCGGCCTACCCAGGCGACCACATTAACTGCGATGGCACGTGAGAAGAGTACATTTGAAATTTAAAAAATAAAATTTGGAAGGTTTGCAAATCTCGATGAGTTCAATCTCTAACAAAAAATATTTAGTTGGAAATACTACCACAAAAACGACTGAGAGATCTTTGTCCAAATTTAGTCATTGATTCCCTACACGCTCATGCATGGTGAAGCCTGGCCTTAACAACGAGATGTTGAGAGCCGATGAGGGTGAAGTGAGGCGAGTATGGAGCTGCACCGGAATTACAGCACGGGGGGAAACGGGAGATCCCCGAGAAAACCCGCCGGCCAGCGGTGCGGCACCGCCGGGAATCGAGACCTGTCCGCACCAGGTGGGAGGCGAGTAGTCTAACCACTAAACCACCGCGGCCCCTATCGCCCCAAGCCTTGCTAACATCCAGTGTATATTCTTTTCGAGTCAATACTGAAGACTTTGGCAGTGTTCGGTAATTAAAAAAAAAACTTTCGTTGGTGGTAAATATGGTGGTCGGTACAATAAGCTTGCCATTTATCGTTTCTGATAAACTCGAGACGTGCAAGCGATCTTTAATTTGATGTAATATTTAGTATCCTCTGATATTGGTTCCTACACATTTCCTATTCATTATGGTTTCCCAACGAACCCCGAGCAAGGCGTGCACTCAAATAGTTTCTGGAATCTATACTTTATTTGACACGTCTTCGGTAACTCTGCATAGTTCTGTGCTCCTATCATGCGCAGCTCAGTAAGAAAGGGCGTGGCTTCACATCTACGAAGCAGCCAATGGGGAAATGACGACGGCTCCGGTATATACAGTACTGTGAAGGTCAGCCTGATGCCAAATAATAACGTGAATTTCGCATGTCTGTAGAAATAGCCATACATGTCTAGAGCCCCACGTATTTCGCGGATTGAGTTGGCAGCAAGCTAGGCTGGACAGTCCTCTATACACTCGAGACATTATCGTTTGCTAATTGGTTGCTATGATCAAGTGGGGTCTGTGTACAGGACTGTTAAACACTCACTAACACTACTGCTTCCTGCTTATTACTGGCCCACAGTTCAACGGGGCGTGTCTAAAGAGCTGTCATCCAATGACAACAGTAGGAAAAAAGAACAAGTGTTTGGAGTCTACCTCACCTCCGAATGAATTCGCGAAATACTCATGGCTCTATACATGTCATATATGGGGTGAATTTTTAAACGTTAGATTCAAAAAGTGTGAAGAAGCCATTTTTTTACTATACAGTTTTATTTACCTAATTTCTTTATTTACTGATAGCTAACTATATATGCTCTTTTTTTTTCAAATGTACCTTCATCATATTTGGGGGGGGGGAGGGGGAATGATGTTTGAACACGGACACAAACCTCCCACCCTCCCCCAGTCGACGCGCCTGCGTGTAGTAGTAAGGGCGGGGGCGTTTCATCCCATTTTTGATTGATTGAATGTGTGAAATTGATAGCAAGAGGTTAATTAAATTGATTTAAAAGGTTAAATGTATCGACAGGGGTTATTTTTAATCCGACTTTTTGTGCAAGAGTTTGCTAAGGGACAATTTTCTTTCTTTCTTTTTGTGGGCTGGGGAGGAGCTGTGGTAAGTCCTCACCCTTGGAGCTCTGGCACTCGGATGAGGTGTGGCGTGTTGGGGATAGGGTATATATGTGGTGAGTTTTGTGGAAGATTGGCATAAGTATTTTTTGAATGGGATATTACTCGTAGACGGTAAAGAGGCGATTTTTTCTTAATTAAACAGAAAGAGACGTATAGTTAACTCACGAGAGAAATAATTTCAGCGAGTTCTACCTATGAATAAATTACACTCGTCGAATCGCAAATTTCAAACGAACACAACTATATGAATAACGTCTGGTGTCGACAAGTGCTAAACAATCACAATTATGTGACTCTCCAGGTGTCTAAAAATGAATTAATTGATTAATTAACGATTTACAACAAATAAACAAAAATGTCCCTATAAATTAAACTGCTAACAAACATAATAACGAGATATATGTAACACTACTTGACGCCTCTCGCACATACCTGACAATATTTTAAAACGCATCTATCTGTCTGTGAGACTGGTGAGGAACTTCTGAAACGTAATCTGTAGGATCGGTATTAGGGAAACTCCCCGGGTCGTTTCGACGTGGAACTGCAGTTGGTTCTTCCCGAACTGCCGAACTGCGTACGTGCGGCGCATTTGACGGTGCTCGTTCGAGGCGAGGCCGTGTCTCCGAGCACATCTAACATTACGACTGCCGCGAGAAACGGCGCTTGCGATCCGTGCGAGAGACGAGCAAACCAGCGTGGCCGCCTTCAAGCCTTGTTAAGGCTGTTCACGATCAAGTGAGCACTCTCAAATGAACCTTAGGAAAATGTCACTGCTCCTGCCTCCTTATATTTTAACGAGCGCACTGAGTGACATGCGCCCGGTAAAGTTGATAACGATAGATGTAAAGTAGTTCCATAACTTAACGACGAACAACAAGTATTAGGTAACCGTTTTTTATTACTTAAATTATTTCTTTGGCCTTTTTTTTTTTATGCAGCGAAGTGTAAAAATGAGCAGATAAGTAAAACAATTACTTTTCAACAATTTTGCAGTTTCACTTCACCAACGCATGAATGAAGTGCCTATGACAATTGTTAATTTAACACGAGGCAAAAGAATACACAACGTGCATACAAGTAGATCTTAATCAAGGCTTTCAAAAGTGCTCATTTTACCGTGGTCAGACTATACAGAAACGTAAATCACGAGATTTGGAGCTGTATGCTTACACTTGAATGGCACTTACGGCTGTTAACCACGGGGGAAAAAAAAGTTATTTTATATTAGTACCATGTTGTGTTCAACTTTAAGACATTATCTGTAATTGATTTTCCTGGCAAAAAGTTTTTTTTTTCTGAGCACACAGGTTTTGCATAATTACATGTCAAAGTCGCAATTTTTTCAGTTTTTTGGGATATGCAAATAAGAAAAACTAACTTATGTTAAGCAATGAGATAATTGTCACTCAAAGAAGATGCCAAGAGGTACTTCAAAATATTTGCAGTAGAAGTCATACTGTACCAGTCCAGGTCAATATGGGAGATGCTCAGGAAACAGGGATGTGTTTGTCTTCTACACACTACTTAACAGAAAGGACGCTGTGAGCAAAAGTGTTATCCTGATGCAGAATACACGAGTTGTTCTTCCATGCAAAGGCTGTTCACTGTAAAATGAGCACTTATGAAAGCCCTGCTAAATATCTACTTCTATACACACTGTCTATTCCTCCACCTTACGTAAAATTAACATTGCTATGGGCCTTATCACTTTATTCATGTATCGGTCAAATTAAACTGTGAAATTATTATGAAAGTAAATACTTTAAAAACCTGCTAATTTGTACACTTTGATGCATTAAAAAAAAACAGAAAGTGAAAGGATTAATTTTAAGTTGTCCCAAATCGTTATCTTACTTTTTTTTATTCGATGTTAAGATATGGGACTGGATTCCATCCATCGTTACCAACTTTACTGGGCCCATTAAAATATATGCATTCAGAGGCAGTGACTTTTTTCTGAGGTTCATTTTTAAAGTGCTCACTTTATTGTGAACAGCCTGTAACCAGTCTTATTTTTCTCGCCTGTGCCTGTGTTCTCTGCTAAGTGTGGACATCAACAAGCGAAGAAGAAACTACTGTGCGTAAGTACATCAGACCGTCTCATTACTAATCCAGATTCATTTTATATACATTATTTCCAACAAAATTTTACTCACAAACGCAAACACAGTTTCCAACCGAAATTAGCTTCGTAAGACACTTAAAAAGATTCACATCGATTTATGAATAACTTGAGCTTAGGTACACATATTACATAATTTCAGAATATATTTATAGCCAAATTTCACTTAAATATTTCTTACTTCCCCCTCCCCCCCAGGCCTCGGTGGTTTAGTGGTTAGACTACTCACCTGCCACCAAGGTGAAAAGGGCTCAATTTCCGGCGGGGTCGCCCCCGGATCTTTGCATGTGGGAACCGTGCCGGACGATGCCGTTGGTCGGCGGGATTTCTCGGGGATCTCCCGCTTACCCCACCCTTGCATTCCGGCGTTGCTCCGTACTCACCTCGGATCATCCCTATCGGCTCTCAAGACCTCGATGTTACTAGCCGCCCAAATTTCTCAATTCTCCCCCCCTTCCAAAAAAAAAAAAAACTAAAAGAAAGGAAAATGCTTAGGCCTAAGTTGAATAAGGTCATGTGTCACACCTCGAGATTTTCAAGGCATAAGAAAAGTCACACAAAATTTTTTTTAATATCTGCAAATTATCTGTTTTGTTACTGTTTATTTGGCCGTCTTTGTATTTAAACCTGTGCTCTCCTTGGTGTTTCGTGTTGTTGGTTGTCTGACTGAATCATTAGATTTTTTAATCCATTTATAATTTGGTGACTTTTTTGCTGTTTTGTGTTTTGCATGTAAATTTTGCTGATGTTGTATAGCCACATTTATGCTGTCTTTGTTGATTTTTGTTTCGTTGATTGTCAGACTGGATCATTATGATTTTTTTATTATTTTATGTGTCTATTTAATTTGACTTACTGCAATGTGTGTTTCACTGTTGGTTGCACTGTTATGGTTAAAATGGTGTTGTACTCTTTTGTTTCTGTGTCGCTCTTTGTCTAACTTGATCGCTGACTCTTGTTTCATGTATGTGTTTATTTATATCATCTCTTTTAATATGTTCTTCGTTTTTTGGCTCCTTCTTTCGTAGTCACTGTAAGCAGTAGAGATCCAACTAAAATCCGAATTCAGTTCCACCACAACGCGAGTGCCTGCGTACTTCTGTTCGCGATGTCGCGGCGGCATGAAGAGGGCCGTAATAAATTGCCATTTACATCGCGGTATGAAACCGACCTTAAACTTCAAACAAATCCAGGACGCCAGGGATTACGACAAAAGACTGCGACACGACAAGACTCCCACCAGTGAAGCGGAAGGAGGTATGTTGGCTAACAAGGGACCGACATGGACCAGCGCGAAGCGAGTGTCGGGGCCTTACCCACGACAGCGGCCGGATACGTCGGAAGGAGCTTTCACGTAGGAGGCGTCGGGCTGCGAGGAGCTCCTACCTCGGGTGTGTCGCGCGTCGTGATCCGAGCAAGCCACGCAGAAAAAAAATATTTTGTTGGTATTCACCCTGCCAAATTATTTGTGGTGTACACAAAGAATTTTGTAGCTGCCACGAAATAAGGTTTTAGTGGCCACTAAAGAATTATGTTGTGTACACCACAAAAAATTTAGCAGGGTGAATACCGACAAAATAATTTTGTGGCCGCCCCAAAATATTTTTTTCAGTGCAGATACAGCCTCCGGCCTCAAGATTCAGGTGGGGACTGTCCTTATTTGCTTGAGTCAGGAAGGCGTAATTGCTAGTCGATTAAAGATAAAGTTAATATCATTCAGTTGCAACCCGCGTCAATTAAAATCACCGAATTAATTGGAATATTGTATGTAAGTTATTGTGTTACAACACGTGCTAAATAACTGTCTTATACGACTTGCCTACCAGATAATAATAGCATAGTAGCTACGCCCCCCAAACTATATGTATGGTGTTGTGGAGCACAATTGAAAACATAACAATGAGAAGGTCGCGGACAGTTTTTTGCGCGTTTCCCTAAGAAGCAAAAGCGGTTCATTTCAATGCAATATCTTTACACTCTCAAGACCTAGTTGTCAAGAGCCGCCCAAATCTATCAATCTATCAAAAAAATTTTACATTAAAAATTGCGTACAAAATTTTCTAAGTTTCAGCACAGCGTTACAAAAATAATTCGCTCCCAGGAGCACAGTAGCTGCTCGAATTTACCGCCTCGGCAACCAGCATGAGCGGTGTAATACTCTCTGCCACAATTAGGATTAATGCAGCGAGGCGAAATATATTTCATCGCTGTCTTTTAAATCCCCCCGGACATAAGGGCTTACCACTCGCTAAGCTACGTACATGACTAATTCCAGCTATAATTAATTATTCACGGCGCTAATGCAACGGCCGAGGGGGTTTTAAATACAGTGTCGCGCACAACAGCGCCCCCTCCCCCCCTCCCCGAAATTCACTATAAATAGATCGCTCTGTTGGCAGACCTGTTCGGCGCGCGAGAGTTGCACAAGATAATTCAATAAATGGATGATAATTGCTTAGATCAATACAGGATGACGGAAAAAATTTCTCTACACTAAATGTTTTTCAAAAGAACGAATATCGATTTGACAGGGCATAAAGTAGTAATAAGGCGTTGAAGGGGGTGGGAGAGGAAAAGAGGTGTCTGCACTGAAATTAATAATCCCTCCCACGGACGCAGACACATGATGGAGAACGGGAGGGTCTACCACCTGACCAAAAAACATTACATTAGCGGTAGTTGTTTTATTTATGAATCTAACCTAACTAAAAAAAAAAAAAAAAAAGCAGTTTTTACACTAACCGCAGACAATAAAGGCTGTTCACGATAAAGTGAGCACTTTTGAAATAAACCTTAGAAAAAAAGACACTGCTCCTACATGCATATATTTTAACCGGCGCACTGAGTGACATGTGTCCAGTAAAGTTGGTAACGATTGAGAGAAAGTAATTCCACATCTTAACATCGACTAAAAAGCGTCAGGTAATCATATGTTATAACTTTTATTTCCCTTTCTGTTGGTTTAATGCATCGAAGTTTAAAAATGAGCAGATTTGCAAAGCACTTTCTTTTGTAATAATTTCACAGTTTCACTTGAACGACTCATGAATAAAGCGACGACGCCCATGGCAATGTTAGTTTTGCGTAAGGCGAAAGAATACACAATGTGCATACAAGTAGATCTTAAGCATGGCTTTCAAAAGTGCTCATTTTACCATGAACAGCCTATATTAAATTATAACTCCCAAATCCTTATTTTCTAGCTCACTAAAATTGCAGGCCTTTTGCTTTACTTTTATCACACGTAACTATAGCCCGTTCACAACTGGAACAGACTTTCTCGGGATATTTCCTACCCCCATTTTTAAACAATAGATTTAAAAAAATGTTAAAACATTCAAACTACATTCTCTCTCCGTGCTGCCAAACTAACTGTACTCGCGCCAGTAACGTTGCATGCAGCTGACGACTAAGGTGTTGTTCACAAGTCTGCTCCAGTCGCGAACAGCCTGTCGAATGCGAGTGCGCGGTAGGTCGCTTACTTCCGTGTCGGAGCCCGCCTTCGTCAGATCCGTGTATGCTCGTACGATGGTGCGCTCGTCTGGGCGCCTGGGCTGAGCGTCTGGCACGACGTCGAGTTCCGGGCACCGACGGATGATTGGTCGGAAGGAAAGAAAGATACGAAGAAGTAGGAGTAGGGGGATCAGGTGAGGTGTTTAACCGGAGGCGAGTGCACCACGACCAGCAGAACCACAGGGCGGGGAGTGAACAGGCGCACGCCCTCAAGTCGGCCGCAACCTGGCCGTGTGAAGGCTGTTCACGATAAAGTGAGCACTTCAGGCACGAACCTTAGAAAAAAGTCACTACCTCTGCGTGCATATATTTTAATTGGCGTATTGAGTGACATTTGCCCAGTGAAGTTGGTAACGAAGGATGGAAAGTAGTTCCATATCTTAACGTCGAATAAAAGACGGTAGTTAAGCATTTTTGATAAATTTAAATTATTTCTTCACTTTATTCATACGTCGGTCAAGTGAAACTGTGAAATTATTAGAAAAGAAAATATTGTACAAATCTGGTCATTTTTACACTTCGATGCATTAAAAAATACAGGAAGCGAGATAAATAATTTAAGTTGCCGCAAACGGTTACCTAACACTTTTGGTTCGACGTTAATATATGGAACTACTTTCCCCTCCATCGTTACCAACTTTACTGGGCACATGCCACTCATTGCGCCTGTTAAAATGTATTCAGGTAGGAGCAGTGACTTTTTTCTAAGGTTGATTTCAGAAGCGCTAATTTTATCCTGAACATTCCTTAATGTTTCAATTTTCAGTGGCTCTGGAGGTGGTATAATGGAAAATTACATCGTACGGATAAAATCTTATCATCCATGATCATAGCTAGAATTTGTCAGACAAAGGCACACCATTTTTTAGGGGTATTTTTTTAACGTTTACATATATATTGTTTTATTACTTGGGTTCATTTTCAAATAGGTAAGAGTTGTTGGGATTTGTGCAGTGTAGAATATAATGTATCTGGCGAATTTCTTTGACTGATAAATTTTAGTTTCATTATTTCCTCTCTGTTGTGGGGGGAGACGTGCCCAACCATCCTCGACCCTCCTTAACCCCCGTGTTTACCTACCCAAACCAAATTTCTGGATATGTGCATGCTTCGGTCGCCGGGATGTTTTTTTTTGTAACTCCCATTGCTCACGCTACTGCATTCCGCCGTTGCATCATCTACATTTCCTCTTGATCCCCACCTCTGATTTAAACACTGTACTCGCACTGGGAGCATCCGGGTTCGAATCCCGCGCTCCGGGCAACCCGACCTCAGTTTTACACGATTTTTCGAAATCATTTCAGGCGAATGACTGACATAGAAGGATATAAACAGAGTTCTTCACTGAGAGGAATGTTTGTTTGAGCTAACAATACATTTGTATGTATATGGCCAAGCAAATAGTTTGCTGTCAGGTAGATTTCGTTGGCACAACTAGACAATTGTATCTCTTGTTGGATGAGCAAAATCTGTTTTGTTGCATTTCAAATTTTGTTTGGCCAGCAAAATATTTTGTTAGAGCAACTACTTATATGTTGGGCCGTATACAAACAAGTATTTTATTGGCTCAAACAAACATGTCTTTCAGTGTTCCACAATTCCACTCTAATTGTGTTTTAGTATGTTTCAGTCTCGGAAGTAACTTGCTTAGGTCAGGGCAAGGCGTTAAAACATCTATAAATATTGAAGATCCCGGTCGCTACGCGCCGCCAAAATTCCCCAGAGTTTCAACGATTGCAGAAACTAGCCGACAGCTGCCTCGTTTTACAATGTTGTTTTCCTGCAGAAAAACGTAATGAGCGATAAAAAAGAAAAAAAAGAGAGGAGGTTGAAATGGGGCGCGTTGAAGCACAGCGGGGGAACACAACCGTAATTTCCCCACAGGACGGCAACGCCACCTGGTGATGCCCCTGAAACCAGCCCCGCCGACAGGGGCGGGTGGAGAGGAGGGCGAACAATCGATCATAGGCCGCCGCCGCTGCCGAGCCAGGGTGATCAATCCCTGCGGCCGCCCGACGAATAGCGGCTGACCGCCTGGCCACAGCTGCCTCGCAAAATCGCGGCAGCCCCTCCACCTAGACAGACGCCTCCAGTCCGTGTTACAATAGATATAACCACTACTAGATGCCCCCGAAATTACGCGAATTCATTTCAGGACAACTTAAAACTTCAAAGCGTGCATATTTCAGTTTCTGCATCTACTGGACCACGGTGCGTCAGGCACGCCCCGGACGACTTTCGACCAATAACGAACATCCAAAGGAAACAAGAACCAAATGCCGTGTTACCTGATCTGAGGTTAATATGCAGCAACAGCCAGTGGATGGAAGATTGACTAAAACTGGAGTACACAAAAAAGCTGTGGAGTCTAGTTTGTTGCCGGCCATTACCATACGCACTGCTACAGTAAGAATTCTGTGCTGTGCTACAATTGACACAACGAAACAGTAAGGTTGAAATGAATTGAGAGATTTGGGTGGCTCTTAACGAGGTCTTGAGAACAAGTAAGGGTGAAATAGGGTGAAAATGGAGCAGTGCCGAAACGAAAGTGCTTGATGAGAGGAGGGAAAAAAAAAAGGGGGGGGGGGTAGTAGATCGTCGATAAAAACCGCAGACCAGCGGAATCGTCCGGCACGATTCTCACTTGCGAAAATCCACGAGCGACCTGGCCGTGGATTGAACCCGGTTAACTTGGTGGGAGGTGAGCAGTCTAACCGCTCAGCCACCGAGGCCCAAATGAAACAGTAGCGAAGAAGGAGAGTACACAGTAACCTTTCTATGTCCCAACATTGTACTGTCTTTCTACCAATACGACTACCATAAACAATGTGGGTACGATTTGAGGCTATAGAACACTGTAAGTAAACAAGTGCCTTACAGTATTGGTATACTTCCTCTAACCTATTTTTAAAGCAACTCCGTTCAATTCCTTATGCTAAAAGTATTTTATTCATGTAAAAGGGCATGTCTTATGGGAAGTTTTTACGAATAATTATTTGAATTTTCAATCGTTTTGTTTACTAACGGATGTATCAACATATTTTTCGTGTGTATAAATCTAACAAGGAAACTGTCGTGGTGGGTACATAAGAAATTACACACAAAATGAGGGGAAGGTGGGATAAATTGAAGTCGTGATTAAAAATATATTGTTACGTATATCTGGTCCGCGCCGTTGGCATTGGCACGTCCCGCGCGAGCGAACGAATACGAAAGAGTTGTGACATGAAAATGGAATGTTTTGAATGGCAAGCGAGCGATAATCCTACCCGCGTTTTGGTTATGAAGACATTCTGCGCGATAACCCTTCGGCGGATAGGATTTCTGATTTTGTACGAAGAATGCTCTGGATTACTGATCTCGTTCTCTCAACGTGACTCGGGGTGTGCCGAACCTTCCAGATGGTTAGGAAATGGATGAGTGGTTGCGGCCAGACTAAAGATGAGGAGACAGATCACGCTGGCTGCACACAACCAATCTCAGTGTCCCAACATGAACTGCTTTCTGCCAACATGGCTGGCAAAAATGGCGTGGTTCGGAAATTTAGGTTATAATACTGATTTGTAAACAAATGCTTTGAGATGAATGTATACTTACTCTAACCAATTTTTAATGCAGTTTAAATTAATTAAAACTGGCGAAAGTATTTTATTAGTATAATAGTGCTTGTCATTTAAAAATAAAAATATAAACAAACACGTTCATCACTGTTGACCACGTGACTTTGACAGTTGTGTAGGATTGGGGTAGGTCAATTTTGGGTACATGCGCAGAAGACGAATAAGCGGCCTACTCATCTTTAGTATGTGGTTACGGCATCGAGCGAAGGACGATGAGCGAAGCGCGCGGCGAGATAAGCAACCATCGGGAGGAAGGGCTGCGACTGCGAGCATCCGAGTAGTGAAGAGTACGACTGGCAGGCTGGACTATAGTCCAGTCACGGTTTCTTCGGCCTTTTTGAATCAAAGCTTTAAAAAACCTCCCCATTTATGACGTGGTTAGTTATTTCCTAATTACGCTCTGTATCACAAGCGTTTTATACTTGTGTTCATAAAAGTTACTTTTTTTCTGTTAAATTGAAATGTTATTCATATTTTATCTATAAATTATAATGCTTCATTTATAAATAATCTGACTAAATATCAGGGAGAAAATAGGTACGTTGGTAGCGCCTAGTGAGAAATTGTCCTTATACAAAAAACTGTTACACTGAGTGGGCACGAATATGGTGCGTTGTCCCCCTGGTGTAATTCTCCAGGATTAAATAAGTTTAGTTTGCACGAGGCGGAGGAATATCCTGGAAGTAGAACTTTAGCATGCCTTCAGAAAAGATTGAAGTAACCGTGAATGGACTATAGATGCGTGAAGACATTACAAATGATGGTAACAGGTAGACTAAATGTGTGTTAATGATGAGTATGATTTAATTAATAATAACCAAACGGACGTAAAAAAAAAGGACGCCAGGGTTGAAAAACACATTAAATATTGCGCCCACTGTGAAATAAAACGAGTAATAGTGGAGATATATTTTAATGCTGTAAATAATAGTTGTGTGAATAAATTAAAGATCAACTTTAGTACTATTATTTTTATCAAGACCTCCATCCTTCTAGAACTCTGATACGTCCTCTGGCATCTCATGTAAAAGTATAGTTGTAAAACTGAATCTGACGTGTGTGGTAATAAGAGTGGATTCTGATAGACTACAAGTAGATTATTGCACAAAAAAGTTCAGATCGCCAACTTGCTACACAACTGTGCGTTGGTAATGGTTATAGCATTATTTTGTTTGGTTGTTGAAAGCATTATTGTACAGGAAGGTATCCCCCCCCCTCTTATAATGGATTTACAATGCTCTACAGTATGACATCACAGGCACGACACAGACGAAAATTTTCCATCAGCCAATCAGGAGCGAGGTCACCCCGACCGCCCGACAAAAGTAAATTCTTCAGATGTCGGACTCGCTGGGCAACAAAAAATAAAAATAACAAACAGAACCTTACAAAACAAAATTTCGTGCAGGTCTCACTACTGTGGTAAATTTTACTGGTTGTCTTGAAGCAGAAAAATAAGTGGCTGTTGAATGGACGAAGATAAATAATCATGGAAAAGTAATTTTCCTCTCGAAAATCCAAAAATACTTCGTTTACACAGTCTCCAAATAAAAAAAAATAGGGAAGTATTTTGAAAATTATTTGCATTCTAAAGAGAATGTACTTGCCATTATGCCGAAAGCTATGCAACACTTGTAGGATGGAAACTGTCGTGGTACTGTGAACACTTTACTTTTTATGGTGGCGGAAAAGGTCGGACTGAGATGTGTCGGACTGCAGGGACGAGCTCGTCGTGGCATTGCAAATCCAGCATTAGCACTGCTTGTATGGATATGGTTACGTCGATTGTCGTACGACCTTACGAGGACTCTCTAGCTGCACGTTCAAGATCAAGCAGCGAGGGAACGATACGGACGACGTTAACAGGCACCTCTAGTGCTTAACCGCCCCTAAGTGCAGCGCGTGCAGTGTTTCCGTCGCGATGCTGTAGGTATGCAAATTATACCTGCAACAGTGGGATTTCATTACACGCGATGAAAGTCCACAGATTAAACTACGCGGGTACAATCGCACTTTTTCTCTTGCCGCTTAAGGAAACTACATAGGCGAACTTTAAAATTGCGATATTCGACCATTTTGCACGAATTTTTTCCTCCATGAATACACTTGTAAAAATATAAGTACACACACACACGCGCGCGCACACACTATATATATATATATATATTCTGGCAAAAAAGACTTATTTCCAGAATTCCTATTTCGAGATACCTAAGCGTACTCGCGCAAAACGATTATTCCCAAAATTACCTAATGCAGAAGAGCGAAAGGGCATTGTACCCATTAAAAATTTGACGCATCCGGATTCTGTTATAAAACTCGGGAAAGAAATTTCTCAAAAAGTTGTTTAAGTCTTCTTAAGGTGGCCGCCGAGCGCTGTGCAGAGCTCCAGCAGAAACAATATTATTGAAAATATTTCCGGCGTGTCTGAGCGAGGTCTGCTTACGATAGCATTTTACAAACGTCAGGCGTCTGTATACGGTTTTCGGTTCCTTCAATTCTCCCCAAAGCCGATTTTTGTGATAGTCAAAATGGCTCAAACGGGTGTTTTGACGGTCATTTTTAGGTACGAAATATTAAAAAAAAAAAATGTAATAATGGCGCGCATCAAACATTAATTTTTATCATAAAATGGTAGGGTCTCCGCTGAAAGTCTCATAGAGGCGCGTTATCGAAGGCAAGTCTGCACGCCAGTCCAGTGCTTTGCGCGTAGAGGCGATGAGAGAGTTGGTGGGCATGTCTCGGTCGCCCCTAGCGCCCCCACGATTTTAGGCCTCAGACGTGCAAAATTCCTCCAGCCAGGCGGCAACCTTAAAGGTCGCGTCTGTGCATGAATAACCTGAATTCAGGGCACTAGCTTTCTGTGCGATGATTCGCTATGGGAAGTGGGGTAGTTGATGTTAGGCTCCGGCTTGTTTCCGGAGGGTGCTGGTCTCGAACTTCCTGTAAACACACCACGTTCATTTGTATCGCATTACTCTCTACCACTCTCCTAACTCCTACAGACACCACTGCAATTTTTAGCTACAGGTGTTGCGAACAATAAAAGTTTTAATCATGCTGTACTTAGGTCGCCAAAACGCTTCTTTAGCTCTCAGGACCGAAACCTGTCGGCTTTGTGTTTGGCTACAGCAATAAGAATTATTCGTAACCTAGAGCAGTGACATGGTTTACGAATCACTTACTCCCAGGCAACATAATTGGGTACCAAGACCCGTAACGTACACTATTGGCCAAAAAAAAAAAATTTAATGTGTACACTTACTCTGCATTGGTTAACATACATACGTTGTATGATAGAGCGTGTAGGATATGCACGAATGTAACACTTGTATTCATATACGCAAAGGTTTTAAGAGGCCTCCCTAACAAAAACAAATTTAAACACCTCAAGATTGCGTCCAGTTATAGGCTGTTCACGGTAAAGTCAGCACTTTTGAGGCCCTGGTTACTTTTTATTACTGCCATTTTTTATCCTTTAAACACCTTTTAAAACAAATTTTGCCAAGTAAGTAATAAACATAGTGTGTATATTCCACCGCACTCGGAAGTTAACGTCTAAGGCTAAAATAAAAAATATTTACTGACTATTACTCCAAATAAGAGGCACACTTTACTGTGAACAGCCAATATATAGAAGACGGCGATGGGAAATAACATAAAGAAGATTCGCGCCTGTTCTGTTTCCTCAGAGTTTAAAGCGGTCACTATAGGGTTTTAATTCAGTAATCTGTTCAGAGAATACACGCAATTGACACTATACTTTAGAAAAGTGTTTTACAGAGGAACAAATATCGTAACAAACTGCAATAGGCTGTTCTGTTAAAATGAGTACTGTTGAAAACCCTGCTTAAGATCTACTCGTATACAAGTTGTGAATGCCTCCGCCTTATGAAAAATTAACATAAGTCTCATCACTCTATTCATGCGTCAGTCAAATGAAACTATGAAATTATTAACGGAGTAAATACTTTACAAATCTGTTCATTTTTACATTTCGATGTATTAAAAAAAAAAAAAAAGGGAAATAAATAATTTTAAGTTTTCACAAATGGTTTTCAAACACTTTTTATTCGTCGTTGAGATATGGAACTACTTTCTATACATCGTTAGCAACTTTACTGGGCGAATTTCACTCAGTGCGACCATTAAAATAATTACATGGATGAAGGGTCAGTGACTTTTTTCGAAGGTTCATTTCAAAAGTGCTCCCTTTATCGTGAGCACACTGCTACTTACAGAGATTTCTTCTGAATGACGATTTTTCAACTACATTGGACTACATTTAGGTTTCGATAAATAATAATAATTATAAAATCGTATACGAAGCGCCTTCTTGCATGGTATACGTATACCCGAGAGTGCCTATTCGCACGGTATGAGGGTATAAGAGGGATCTCGTATGGTTCAATATTACGGTTCCTAATTCATTCACGTTACGGTCACGTGACAGAACTATTCGTGTAACTTTAGCATAGACCCATGTTAACGTCAAAATCCAATTACTTTTCAAGGTGCATAACATTTTAATGATTTCACATGATACCGTAAACTGGGGTTACTTTAAATCACATGAAATTTGTTGATCTGGTGTCATTTGACAAAGTAACGCCAAACTCCAGCTGTGTATTTCAAGAGCAGGCAATACTTGCTAGTTCCTTACCAAATTTCACGGAGGCAGTAATATTTTGAGCGACCCCAAAGATACTAAGCAACCCCGGTTTATGGCAAGAACGTGTTTAGTCTTGTGGTCAAGAGCTCCCTGAATTCACGTCGCCATGTCACGTAAAAAAAAAAGTGGCATATTTATTTCACCTGCCCCATTATTAATCAGCTACAACGTTAGGTTTTAACTAACTTCAGCGATTATTTCGTGTCGATATACTGTTTCTTCACACTTTTTGAATCAGTCCTTTGAAAAATCGCACCATGGATGATGTGCGTAGTTGTTTCCGAGATATGCCTTGTATCACAAACGTTTTATACTTGCATTAACATAAAAATACATTCTTTCATTCAATTGAACTTTTACTTTATTTTATCCATTAGTTATGTTTCATTTATAATTAATATGAATAAAACAGGGAGAAAACAAAGGTGTTGGAAATACGTAGGAAAAATTAGTTCTGATGAAATATATTATTGCAATGAGTGCGCATGAATGCGGTTCACTGTCCCTTTGGTGTAAGACTCTCTTAAGGCGGCTGCCTACTAGGCGCTAGAAATGTGTCGCAGTGTGTTGGGAAATCCATTTTTTGACAAAAATATTCCACGTGCGCCCAAAGTGCTAATTTACGAAAAGAAAACAAACTTCAGGTGATGACGGAATGTCGCTTTCAAGACACTGCGCATGTTAGAACCACTATTTTCCAAGCCCTCAGACATAGCGAAAAACAGCCTTTTCAAACTGCCGTATGTGAAAATATGCTGACCGGATCTACGTGAAACTCGGATAAAATCCTGCATTGAACTTTGCATTAGACTTTCCATTAGTAAAATAATATGGTCACCGCTTAAAGTCCTATAGGAAAAAACGGTTCTATGAAAAGCTTACGCACTAGTTTAGTGTTTCACGCATATTGGCGCTGCGGCACTTGATATGCGTGCCAGTGTCGCCCTTACCGTTCGCTCGCTCCTGTACCTTGTCGCGCCAGGTAGACGGCCCCCTTAAGTTTTGTTTACATAAGGCAGAGGGATATCCTGGAAGTATCCACGAATGGACTATAACAAACATGGACGACCACAATGTATGCGGCCCTTCGATGACACTACACAGGTCGGTGTCCGACGTCAAATGGGCCTCGGCACGGCGAAGAGTCTGCAAGCATAGCCACAGCAGCAGCGTCAGAATTCACACTCCCGAGAACACGCCGGTTGCTGGCCTGCCAGGCGATGAAATGATGTAGCTCAACGCTATTGGCTATTCTCCAGCGTGGTCAGCAGTGTTGCCACGAGTTCCAGTTTCAAGAAAGCAAACATTCTCGACGAAAATAAACACTCGACATATTTCTCGGGGAGCAATCTTTTGAAAATTTTCAAGTTTCTCCCATTGACCAGGTTTAAAAAGTACCGACTGCCATTACACATGCCTAGTTACCTGTTCAGATTAACTTGAAGTATATACGAGGGGTATGGAACGGGTTTTGAAATAAATAGGCTCCCTCCCAATGTGTTCGTGTGCTCGATTCTCAGACTCGTTGAAAATACTGCAATTAGGAGAAATGTAAAGTATAAATAGGCGCGGACTCCACCCGTTGTCACAAGGCGGTCGGAGAAATGATCAACAGCCGACCTGGCTGGCGTCACAGCCCCTCCAACCCTCTGCCGGGGAGTCGGTGACTTAAAGAGGGCGAGCAAGAATTTTCTGGTAATCATGTTCCTGGGCTAGAGCTATAAATACCCCCTTCCCGCCGGAGAGTACAGAGTCTTTGTGGTAGCCATCTGGCTGAAGTGCGGCAATCGACCAAAGCCTGGTGCAGCATGGCACCTCAACGGAGAGGATGGACTAGGGGAGACGAGTGGGTGTGATACATGACGACTATAAGGCTATTGTGCATGGAAAAGAGGGGGGGGGGGGCACTCAAGCACACAAGAACATTCTGGACTGGAGGAATATGGTCTGAATTAAGGTGGGACTGAATGAATGTGCGATTCGGACTTAAGTGTAAATATCGGCACTGTTGAACATGGTCTGTGTGTGTGTGTGTAATTTGAATGGCCGACAGTAAATACGCTCACGGCCAATAGCAATGATTGGAAACGAAAAATAGATCAAACACTCAATCAAAACTAGTCATATCAAAAACCCAAAAAAAGGAACAATGAAAACTCGCGAACATTCAAGACGGCACAAACACAAAAATTAAGTCGCATCCCCTATGCCGAGGTCCAAAAAACTCGAACCATCACCAACGGCGGCTACAGAAGAATATCGAACATGGAACTTAATTTAAAAAAAAAAAAAAAATGCGATAGGTATTTAAACACTTATTTATTGTGATTGATTTTTGTTACTTGATCGCATTAATTTTTTGAGGTGATGGACATTGTATTGACTAAACTGATCAAGTATAAACAGAAAGTGATAGCAATTTATTGTGAAATAGTAAGTCGAGAGCATATTCTTTGTAGTGTTTGTAAATAATAGGAAATTATTATTAACTCTTACTTAATTAAGACCTCCATTCCATAAAGAAACTGAAGCCCAATGACTTTTTAAAACATTTGTAACAACATGAATGTTAACTATTTTCGTTATTTCTATCTGCGATGCATAAAAAATGTCGGTAACGAATTTGTACCCCGAGGATTGAGAGAAGTTTCTCTAGATTTGTATAATGTATTAATATTTATGACCAAAATTAATGTACGAAATGTCAACGCATATAAAGTAATGTTAAAAACATATTTTCAATTTAAATATTTACAGAAAATTATAAAGCATCTGTGTCGAAGTTTGTGAGCGGCGACAAGCACACAGATAGCAAATGTTCACCCTTCTACGTTCTACTGAGCGGAGTTATTCGAGGGCATACTAAGAGTCCACTCCCCAGAAGGCAGGGAGCTTTTAACTCAAATATAAAAAAAAGTCAAGGACTTCTTGAGACCATAAGAACGCTGGCTGAAGAACGTTTTTACCAATTTGTTTCCAATACCTTCCAAAATGATGGTGCTGTGACAGAGTAGGCTCCATACCAAGATTGAATATATTTAATTGTTTGAAGATTAAACCGCTTGCTTTTACAGCTGAGAAATTTTGGATATCTCCGGCGCTCGACCCTTGGCGTGGCATCTGCACCGCAGTACTTGTGTGTTGACGGGTTGCAGCATGGAGTGTGAAAAGGCCACCTTCCTGAATATCTATTGTATTTTTACAAATTAAAAAGTGCTTGATAAAGAGCATGCTAAGGTCGGGACGTGGGGTCTCTGGAGAAAAGGGGGCGTGCATGGAGGGGACCCCCAGGGGAGTATAAATAGGGGTATAGCTTCGGAATTGGGGAGAGAGTTGCACTCTGGTTAAGCCAGCGCCAAATCCATACTAAGCTCAAATAATGCCCACTTCTTTTCATATCTACAAATGAAGAATTATATTTTAACCTTCTGACTCACATAGCATTTATATTTAATACATGCAATTATTTTGAATTCTTTCCCGTCGACTGGATTTCTGGGTTTTTCCCAGTCTATTCTCATTTATAGTTTAACTACAGGTACACTTAGGCAGGTAGTCATGTCCCCAATTGCGGCCATGGCTGCCCAACCCCTCTGCAGCGATGCAAATCTCCTTGCATGATTTCCCTTCCTTATAGGCATAAGGGGTCCGCCCTGAGACTAGATTAGCTTCCATCCAACCTTCGGGATTACACTTAACACTTAGCAATGTGGTAGGTTAGAAAAAATAGGATCGGGGATAATCGTCGCCGAGTGACAGAGCATCAGCTGGACGGAGCATCGGGAGCCTGGAAGGCCCAGTTGGTAGGTGACGACTTTTGCCATCTCTGGGACGTGAGATTATTCAACAGAATAGTGCATGAGGACTTAGTATCTGACAGTGGTGCAGGACTTAGAATATTTTGCAGTCTTAGTATATGAAAACTTAGTCTCTGTCGGTGGTACGCCGGGACTTAAAATGTCTGGCAGAATAGTGCATGGGGACTAGTCTCAGGTAGAGCTGGGCTTGGACTTTGACATCTCGGAGGATTAGAACAAAAGACTTGGCCCCTAGTCGGGACTTAGAATAATTCTGGTAGAATTGAAGGACTTTGTTCTAGCAGATGCAAGTGGGGACTTTGTTTTTCGATTTGCGGAACCGTTGACTTAGGATTGGGATGCCCGGCGAGGAAAACTGTACTTCAACATGGTAAATGTGAGGTTCAGGTACCAAGAAGAAAGGATTGGGACACTGCTGGTTATCAGGGACGTAGTGCATAAAAGTTTTTGATACTTTAGGTAATAGTTTAATTCTATTAAATATAATGGAAGTAATATAATATTACATTTTTTATTACATCAAAACAATCTTTTAGTCAAGCATTCCATTTAATATCTTTTTTGACCATTCATTCGAGTGCAATTATTATGGTTTTGTATGAATGCGTGTTTCCTGTAGATATGCACAAGCAATACCTACACCCTGGGTGCACCAATGGGGGTAATACCTAAGGCTCCGAGTGTGTATGTGTGGACTGGTGTGAAGGTGATTGTGTTGGGAAAGAGGGATGAGAGTGGGGATAGCACAGTGAGATACTTTTTCACCTGAGACCAACAGCCTTGGCAATGGATTCAAAAGATTGTTTTTTTTTTTTTTTCCATATATTTGTGTGTGTTAATTATGAGGAAATTATTGGATGTTTTAAAAGGTTTTATGGAGATCTTAAATGTATTATGAGAGTGAATTGTTTTGGAAACCAAAATGTTGCATATGTAAAACCCACATAGTTTGAATATTTTGTACATTGGAAAAAGAAGTTTAAATAAAAATGGATTGCAACCAGAGTAAACCGATATAAAAAGAACTTGCGTTTGCAAATTGTGACACCCGCCCATTTTGGTCAGCAAGAAACTATCAATAAGTACTCTGTTTGAAAGGCTTTGGTGGTATTGCTTCTCTTTCCCTCCTTCTTGGATAATGGTGGATAGGCAGCAGTTGGTAGGGAGTTGTGGCAGTAGAAGGACCCATCACAATTTTATGTGCACTCTGCTGTTAGACTGTTTACTGGCTGTTACCAAATTGGGGTGAGTGTAAAGTGTTTTAGAGTATGCAGTTAAGGTATTTTGTATTTTTAATACTTGTCATGGCAACAGGTGTGAGGAGAGCCTGTGTGCACAAGTTGAGTAAGGAGAGTTTGCAAGGCATGCTGAAATATGCCAGAGTGGATAATGGAGACAGACACCCCTGACGTTTTATGGAAGCTCGCAAGGAATTTGGTATGGGCAGAGAATGACTTGGAGGCCTCAGGAGAGAAAACTGCACAACATATAGGGGAGCCAGCTAAATTGTTTAAATTATTGTGACATTTCTCAAGTGATCTTCAGAATAGATTGCCATATTTGAAGACACTAAGTTTACAGCCAGTTATAGATTTTCTTGTTGAATTGAGAAAGATAATTAGATATAATGTCTGTGAAAGGTGGGTAGTGTATGTTTCCTTGTTGTTTCGGGTTCCCGAGGCATTACAATGTATCTGGAGGAAGGCCTTTGAGGAACATTGGGAACTTATTTATTTAAATAAGGCATTATTGGCGCTATTCTGGACTAAAGTAGCCGTTATGCACATGCATATGAAAATTCATGACAAACATCAGAAAAAGGAAGCATCTCTGCAAGACTTTGTGGTAGATACGATGCAGCTCGTGGAGATATTGGGTAGTCCTTGTGATGAATGTTACTTGACAGATATGTTTCATAATTTATCTCCTCAATATAGAAGATTTTTTTCCAAAGAAGCCAAGTACTTTAGGTGAGCTTTCGGAGTAAGTATCAAAGGTGGAGGTTACACTGGGGGATGTCCACCAAGTGAAAACCAAGTGTGGATTATGTGGGAAAATAAATCACTGTACCAAGCAGTTTTTTCAGGGAAAGAAACATAATGTGGTATCTGTAACAGCGGATTGATAGGGAAGAGAAAGATATGCAAGTAAAGAAGGAAAAATAGCAGTTAATATGTAAAAGGGAAAATAAATATAAGGTAGTAAGAACGTAATTTGATACGAATGTAAAAAGGAAGGCCATATTCTGCAGTTTTGACCTGTTTTATTGTAGCACGAGAATAGAGAGACTGGAAAAGTAAAGATTGTATTTTAGCGTGTAAAGAGGAAGGGCATATTAAATATTAATGTCCCACATTACAAAAGCAAGCAGACGGAAAGAATTGTCATTTGTTTCATTTTTAGTGGGCATGAGTACTGTTAGGGTTTTACTTGATTTAGGACCTTCCACATCCATCGTGAGTGCTGTTGGTTGTAATAAGTTAATGAGAGACAATCCATTACGGACTATTGTGGTAAATATAAGGGAACAAATTGTGTTTTCTGTAGCTGATGGAGGGTCAATTCTCTTAAAGGGCGTAGCCATCATGAAGATAAAAATTGAGGGTTTTCCTTGGAAGATTAGATTTCATCTTATACAGGCGCTGACTCATGATTTTGGGCCTTGAATTCCTGGGAAAAACACAGTCGCAGGTAAATTTTCCCCAGAAGTGTTTACGGTTTGGGTTTTCTCCAGGTATGAAAATTCCACTATAGAGGAAGCCAGTGTACGACAGGAAAATCCTGGCACATACCCTCAATGAACAAAAGCATAATGGGATAGAAAATATAAAAAGAGAGTTTTATTATGTTGTTACCTATAAATTCGGCTATTGTAGTCAGTATCCCATAATTTTGCAGTTGAAAGATTCAGAGCCTGTAGTTTTTATGCCATATTGCGTAGCTCTGCCAAAGTTGAAAATTTTAAAAGAACATATTGTTGAATTAAAAAGCCATGTAGTGCGGGGGCCAGCCCATGTTCTGTCGGAAAGTTTACGTATACGGGGTTTCTCTTTAGATATCATTTAATGTGTCTCCTGTGACTTTTTTTTTTATCCTGGGTACATAACCAGTGTCAATTTTTTTCGAAATTGCCTCCAAATATGGATCATGGTTTTATATGCATAATGGATTTTACTTTATAATATGACCTGGAAAGTTTGTGTATAGAGGATTTCTCTTCAGATATAGTTGAAGATATATTCTGTGATCATTTTCATGTTGGGTATATGACCAAAGAGTCGTAAACGTAAATTTTATTTAATGGTCTCCAAATATGGAACATGGGTTTTTGATGTATAACGACTTTTAATTCGTGATATGACTTGGGAAGTTTACATGTACAGGATTTATATTTAGATATCATTAAATATATGTTCTGTGATATTCTTTATCTCGGATGTATAACCAAATATAGAACATGGTTTTATATATATATATAATCAGCTGTTTTGTTTGCAAATCTCCGAAGAAATAGTTTGTAATTAATTTTTTTAAATTATTTGATATATTGTCGTGGAATTTATACATTCCTTTATGTCAAATTTTTAATTATTGGTGTGTATCAGTAACTTACCGCATGGTGAATACGTTAGCATGCTGGACTGTCACCTCCAGGGTCTTAGGTTAGAATCTTGCACTCTGCAAGCTAAATATTTTCATATCATAGGCGTTGAGAAGTAAACGAAAATAATATATGTAAAGAGGAAATTACTATTACTAAATGTTTAATCAAACTGTTAAGCGGTATAATAATAACACAAACCTTATTTCTTGAAATCATGCCGTCGCAGGCCCAGCATCGTAACGACATCCAGCCGTCGCAGGCCCGGCATCGTAATGACACAGCTGTCGCAGGCTCGGCATCGTAACGACACAGCCGCCGGTCCATATTTCCATCAGGCCGCTTCTGCGGCATGACAGTGGGCCGGTATCAGCTGGCCAGCGTTTGTCAGGTAGCTTTTACCAGCCCGATTCTGATCCGTATTTCCTGGGAAAGAATTACTGTTTTGTTGGGGAATAAAATAAATATATACCTCTCCTTACCATCCTTGTGAAATGCTATAATAGAAATCTAAGGGCTGCCCTATAGCATTCCAGGTTGGTACTAGCAGAAAGTGGGAGGTCTTGAGCCACCTTGGTTTATGCTTTAATAATGTAACTGGTGGTACTAAGTATACGTCTACTGAATTGTTTTGTGGAAGGAAACCTTTCATCCATAGTCTTTACACGCACTCTCGTTTTGAGTCCGAAAGGTTCATGTAAGTAGTGTTAAGAAATGTTATGAATAGTTTTGGAGTGTTGTATAAGTGTGTTCTGCAAGGTCACCTACCTGAATATTTGTGAGATTGGCTACATTTTTGCAAATTAAAGTGTTTGATAGAGATTTCGTTGATGTTGGGGTCTCTGGAGAAGGGGGCACGTTGAGTGGGCTGCCAGGGGTGTATAAATAGGGGTGCAGCTTCGGGATCTAGGAGAATCTTCGCAGAGTGCTTGAGAGCATCTACTGGACGGAGCACTGGGAGTGTCGGAACTTAGTATATTTTCCGCAGAGAAGAAAGGATTTAGTCTCAATGGTAAGTCGGCATTTAGAATTTCTGCGGAATAGTGCAGGACTTGACTGTCTCTCAGTCGGTGTAACAGGAGTTATAATATCAAAGTGGCGATTGCGAGATTCGGGTACCAAGAAGAAAGGAATGGGATTTAGTTCTTGTAGACACTGCTGGTTAAGCTATGAATTATTCTAGAGTGCTGTGTATTAGCGTATTGCATGGTGAGATACTTTTTCTTCCAGGAACCAAAGTCCTTGGCGATTGATTAAACAGAGGTTTGGTTTTATTGACATCTTAAATGTATTGTGTGAGTGAATTGTTTGGGGAATCAAATGTTCCATATGTAAAACACACCGAGTTTATATATATTTTTTACATCAGGTGGGGGGGGGGGGGGGAGATGAAAGATATCGGAACCAAAGTACACTGATACAACACCCAACCATTTTGGTCAACAAAAAAGTAACTATCGATAATTACTACCACTTGGCGTTTGTAATATTGCTTCCCTTTATGAATAGTGGTAGATAGGCGGAGGTTGGGAGGGAAATTTTGGCAGTGGGACCCATCACAGAGCACTTGCATAAACCTTGCCATACTTCCCATGCCATCCGATTTGGAGTCGTAAGCCTAACATTTTACTAAAAAGTTCTCCAAGAAACTGTAATCAATATTTTTTTTCGACAGATAAAATCTTTGCTCGTTGGTTTGGACACAACTCGCTACGACTATATTATTTTCGTGGTTTAACAATCGGCAATCTGTAGGCGTGAATTCGTTGCTTTCTAGGAAAGACTCCCCATACGACAGTGTGGACAGACTAAGACAATCCATCCACAAATAATGAACTTTTCCTAAACCCCATTTCCAAAAGTGATAAAAACAATCCAAAAACCTACTCGATATGTTTGGAAAGTAGTGCCCATTTTGACTAGTATTAGGGCATAAACACACTATGGCTGGATGTTTAAGTAGGGACAGTGACATGGACGGGTTGGGGACTTTAGTTTAACGTCTTTCGTGAGACAGTATTTTTTTTTTTAAATGTTCTTATGGGTGTGTGACATTTGAGTTCGATATTGTTTTGATGGAGCAGTGGAAAATTTTGCTTATATGGAAATTTAAATGATTGTAACTTCGAAAACTTTAAACCCAATGAAAAAACCAAAACACGATACATATGTCGATGTTCGTACAATTATATATATATATATACACACATATATACATACATATATACATACATACACATACTTTGACCGACGTTAACCTTGCACTCGAATTTATATGGCAAATAAAAATTATTCACACACTGCAAGGTGTTGAAAAGTGTGACTTTTCTAAGCCACATGAATTTCAGTAATTATAGTAACAGTTTAAAAACACACCATAACGAGCAGTTTTACGAAGATGTTAAACACATTTCACTCAAGAAAAAAACTGTAATGGTCCCTACAAGCAACTATCTTTAAAGAAAGCAAATAAAAAGCACACGCACAACGGCATTAACTGGGCTGGAAACTAGAAATATGGCTAGCCATTTATACATGGAAATTCTTTGCTTTACTCTTTCCCAAAAATCTATATAATTTTTTTCTTAAGTTTTGTCATTTTGCCAATTACTACGCAAAATGATATTAGTACAATATCAAAATGGCAGACCAGTAAACACACACACTGTGTGATGCAAAGATGGTGAGATGCTAGTCCTAAACACTTCACAAAAATACGACTTCGGCATTGTCTGCAACTACAGTCAGCCAATAACATGCCGCGATTAGCTACCAAGATTCTTTGTTACAGTGACTTGTCTCTATCGCGCTACCTATGGCGATATGAAAAATACGTAAACAAACAAAAAGGTTACAATCAACCAAATAAACCCCACAAAACTGTAGTCTTGTTCCGTAAACACACTATAAATTCCGCAAAAATTGGCAGGTATGCTACACCCTCACAAGGAATTCATGTGTAATTTTTTTACTTCAAGTTCACTGTCCACACCTACATGTATCGTAGTAAATAAAGGTTCTGGGGAAAAATAGTCTTGGTAAGGAAGGTGAAATTCAATCAGAGGTTTATGCAGCATTCTTTTATATTCTCTAAGCAGTTTTAGAATGAGTAAGAGTGAAAGTGAGAAAAAATTACAGTTCGACTACACAGTTTAACAGCAGAGGAAAATGCAATGTAGGCATCTGCAGTTCAATTTGTAGGTTTCAATCGAATTTCACAATTCACTAATCATGAAGATTTCAGCTACAATGAGCAGAACTCTAAGGTTTTTCCATGCTGCTCCATGACCTGTGTGTAATGGTCAGACTACTTCCCTCCCACCTGGGCGAACTGTGTTCTATTCCCAGCAAGGTCGTTCCCAGATTTACGCATGCGGGAATCATTCCAGACGATGCTGCTGGTCAGCAGGTTTTCTACGGAATCAATCTCCCGTTTCTCCCATCACTGCATTCCAGTTTACTCCATACACAACTTGCTTCACCCTCATGGGCTCTCCAAGACCTAGATGTTAACAGCCACCAAAATATCCCCACTCTCCTTTCCATATTGGCATAGTCGAACTGCATAGTTTGAAATATTGTACCAACTATGCAAATTTAAGATTACCATGGTGTGAAAATGAAATAAATACGAGTCTTTGCCTGAACCCAAGAAAGGCTCAGTGGTTAGTTGCTGGACTTCCTGATTCAATTCTCAGGCATCCACAAAATTGCATGGGATGTTTGCATGTAAACAAACTATTTGTCACAACATAACAAAATGTGCTATGGATATAGCTTGATGCAAGAGAAGCAAGGCGACATCATTGGAGATGGATCCACAGTCTATAATCTATTCACGGTTACTTCACACTTTTCTGAAGCCCTGCTAAAGTTCTCCCCGGATATTTTTTCACCTCTTGCAAACTTAGCCTGGAAAATTACACCAAAGGACAAGCACCATATCCGTGTGCACTCTGTTATAAGTGTTATCACATTTCTTACCAGACATTATCAACACACGTTTCCTCACTGATTATAAGTGAAATATTATAATTTATAGACAAAATACAAATAACATTTCTATTTTCCAAAAAATTGTTGTACTTTTATGAACGAAAGAATAAAACATTTGTGATACATTGCATAGTTAGAAAATAACTAAAGACACATACGGCGTGATTTGAAAGTTTGATTCAAAGTGTGACGAAACTACAGTCCTTGCATGGGCATACACATGTCTGAATGATTCGCCTATTGAATTAACAATCTAAGGAAGTGTGTTTTCAGTCTTGAGTTCTTGCCAGTGCTTGCTGTGACATACCCGATAGTGGTTCCTGTTCATTCCGGTGCAGTACAAATATGTACACTGCAGAGCGGTGTGTTTATTATCCACATGTATTGTAAAACACAGTCCATAAAGTTGTATTAATGACAATATAAAGCAAAATTTGGAGGCTAGAAACCGACTGCAAAGTATTCATTGAATACAGGGACAGAGAATGAGTGAAACATCTTGAATTTTTTTTCTGGAAATTATCCTTCCCAAGTGGACAGAATAGGGTTTTCTTTAGGTGCACTCAATTTTCCTTCGCCTATCTTCATTCCACAGCCGTTTCATACCCTTCCGCCTCAAGACCTCTTCTAATCACTTACATTCTTCAGGCTGGTTGGAACATGTGATCGTTGACTGAGCAATGTTACAGAAAATGCATGAAGGCAGGGACAAAAACAGACAACATTTTTAATTACCTCAGGCCGCAATAGCTGTGCTCAATTTCCTCCTGCTTCGCACTCCAGGCAACTGTATGCTACTACAATATTTGCCATGTTTGAATTAAATCAAAATATTGAATCAAATGAAAACAGAGCAGTGAGTAAGCAATACTGTCTTACTTTGAAACTGAATTAATAATTTCTATCATTAAAATACTTCACTTTTACACTGTCTTGTTAAGCATTTTTTTAAAATATCAGTAATGAGTAGTTCATCCCATTGTTGTCCTACTTAAAACTTTTACTACTCTATGTTTCCAAGGAGCAGAAAGAAAATTATAATTCCAATCAAGAAATTGCAAAATCGTTTTATTCACACAAGAAAAACATTCAAAAATTTTTTTTAATTTACACAACTTTATTAAAATATAACCACCTCAAATGCCAAGAAAATGAGCAATGAACAGTGATACACATTAGTGACTAAGTGTTAAGCATTTTTTCATGTTGATTTGAATTCAATATACGTGAAATGACAACAGCAGAACACTTTTGTAAGGGTTTTTGGGCATTTAGCCTGATTCTACATCTCGCTTTATTTGCTCCTCAAATCCCTAAATATTTATGTTCCCAACCTCCTAAGATTGTCAACTTAGCACCTGAAACAGCAGACAAACAATCATCAGTGCACAGTTTGAAGCGACACATGCAGTACCTATTCGTGAAGGTCGGTTTCACTTGTCATGTTGGACTCTTACGACAACTTAAAAATTTTCTAAATATTGGCCAGAATGTTGATTTACTGCATCTTCTGTGGTATGAACTGATAAATACACCAAAAAACTTCGGCAATGCAGTATACATTAAGATTTCTTGAAAATCTTTTCACATTAATAATCAACATATTCACTCTCCAAAAAATATTAAAAATTTTATTTTTATATTCTTAATAAGTAAATCATAAAAACCAATACAATATATATAGTGTACATCATTAACTACATATATTTGTGTTTTCTTATGTCAAATCTTAAAGTCTCAGTATAGCATCAATTTGGCATTTATGAAATCAGTTTAGTAATAAAGAACACATGTTTAGCTCCAAGATGTGCAATTTCTTTTATTTTTGATAGAAAATTACATAATGTATTAGCCATTTACAACCCAACAGATTTGGTGTTTGCACAGAATTGTATGCACAGCTACTGTACCACCCGAGTGTGATTAAACTACATTAACAGTGTCTACATTAAATATATACCTGAATTCCCTCCCTGTCTATCACATTTCTTTTCCCTGACCTATACCAATGAAATAAAATCACATTTTTCATAAGTTTTATCTAATTGAAACATTGTACACAAACTAATATAAATGTTTATGAACTTAAGCTATCCATTTAATGAGAGGAATTTTAAAGAACTATGTAATACGTTGACTTGTGACATTGGGTAATTGACGATGGTATAAAGGTCGGGCCAAGGTTTTAGTTTGTTAGAAACAATGACTATATGACTGGGTTGACTATTGGCTGCTAACCGGACCCCCGCCAGTATATAAGCTGAGGCATGTGGCTTGATGGCACGACACAGTTGGATGTGGGCTTAACTGTTCCGCAACACTTGTTTACACACAGCCACTAGTTTCCCCGGAGTGGGCGAAGCCCGGAGTAGCTCCTGACTGCCGTTGTTCATGGTGCCGGCTTAACTCGTGCCCAGTCCTTGGGTGAAGGTGGTCCTGTGGCTGGTGATACTGGTAGGAGCCAGTGGAGGGCTGCTGGTCCTGCTGGTTTGGATCCATGGGTTCAGTATACCCAGTGGTACATGGAATCCCTGGTGGAAGTCAACGACGCCTGGATGCGGCTCGCCGGCGGTCTTTTAGGGAGGCTGAAATAGTGAGTGTGGAGGTGAGGCCTCTCCAGTTGTTGGGCGGCTTGAGCTCTTTCCCGGGAGGTTAAACTGCAGAGGGCAGTTAGCGCTGGGTTACAGCTCAGGTTGCACTCCGAGGTAGTAGCTGCCTTCCTAGCTCGCCACTTTGCAACATTCCTATGAGTGTATGCTATAAAGGAAGAGCAGACGACTAGGATCCCTAGCTAGGTGTAAAGCCAGTCATGGCCGAGCCAACCAGAGTTGTACCCAATTATTCCAACCAAGTCTGCTAACATTTCCATGTTTTATGAAATATCACTTCTGAGAACCCCACAAGGAGCCTTTCAAAGACTGGTTTCCAATTCCAATTTGAAGTACGCCACAAATACTGATGCTCCAACTCACCAACCGGCATTCCGAAAATGTTGCTTTCACAATGCCACCAATTGTACCAAAATAAAATTTTTTTGCACAGGAGAATTAAAAGTAATCTACACATTTTAATGTGTACAAAAATTCCCTGACATTTTCCTTTTTTCCCTGGTTAATTGTAATTGCCTGACTTTTCCCCATTTTCCAGGTTTCCCCAAAGTACTAATCTGCAATTCAAATGAAACATTTATTACACAGTAAAGATTAAAAATTCCTTGCTGCTCTTCTGCAAAATGTAAAAAGATACCGATGCTATACTTCTTCAGCAATGTAATAGGGTAGGCAACACAAATCTGTACACAATAGCAACTTAGTTTTGTGGATATTAAATGATGCAGGTTGTCCACTGAAATTACATTTTGGAATTCCCCGTTTTCCAAGCAGAATTTTACCATTCTCCTCTACCTATTTTCAGGACTGAAACCTTATACCATATTTCCCCACTGCTGACAGAAAAATATGGAATCAGTGCAGCAGAATTTTATTACATTAACAGACAAAGCAAGCTGGGCCAACTGTTTACTCATTTTATCTATATTTCTCGAGATATAGGTTAAAGACTTCATACGAAAATAATTTGTTTTGTACATATAGCGAGTGTGTACTGGATACCAGGTAGCTGCATGTGGAAATTCAGCTTGCTCCAGAACACGCTTCGAGAAGGATGTCACGATGGGCACACGTGAAAATTGTTATCCGTGACAGAAACGCTTATCATTGCCTTGCAGAGCTTTGGGTGATAAAAAGCTATGCCTTATTGAACTGTTGTACACAGAGTTGAGTACTTCAAATGTGGCCGCATAGCAACCATTAACTTGGTGTGCAGTGGATGTTGGTGAAGATGTGTGGAACCCTGAGGGAATATCTAAAACAATGTTAGATGTTTATAATGTACTTTCCTTCTAATTTTTTCATAATAAAACCATACTTTTCAATTGGCTTTTTGGTTGCTCGCACCCCATTGATACACCCGGACTGGGTTTCATCGTCAGATTTCACAAATTCATTCCACAACAATACCGCAGGCTACAACACCGTCTCATAACTTATGAAATTACATTTGTATAATTTCATTCCTCTTTCATATTTTTCAACGGAGCATTGACAAATGTTGCAAAATGTATGATGTCGTCAAACTGAGCAATGTGGGAGAGCTAAGGAATTTAACAGCATTACTGCCAGGATACAATTTCTTGGAAAGCCAGAATATCATATAACTGTGGCTAAAATTATGTAGTTCGAGAGTCAGTATGCGAAACAAAATCTTTGTCTGGAAGTGTTTTTGTGGCAAGCACACAGATGCTGGATAACTGGAATGATATACACGAGTTGTGGAATTCTTCTCAGATGGCAGGCTTGAAGGTTGTAGAGATTCAACGTTGTGTTGAAATCTATGAAAGTAATGATATGACATAGGAATACGACGAGGAAGTGGGTTCATAAAGGAATCATACATGAGCGAGAGAGGGAGAGAAAGAAAGAGAGGGGAGAGAGAAAGAAAGAGAGGAGAAATCGAGGGAAAAGAAAAAAAGGAAGAAAAAAAAAAGAATCCTAGCTTTTGTAACTACTATACAACTGGTAACTGGTGGTACTGTTCCTTCACAGGGTTCAAAAGTTCCATAAATAAAGGGTATAAAGCCACAGCAAAACTGAAGTGCCTCTCTCAATGCCATGTCTTAAGGGTTGATGGCTGTTGACGCTTCTCTTGTCATAGGATGCATTGCTCTATACACAGTACAGTATTTACCAAAATATTGCCAAGCGGAGCTCAAAACTTTACAATCCCAATTTTAATAAATAAAAAAAAAAAGCACGTTTCCTCATTGCTATCAAAAATCCACTTGAAATATTTAAAAATCATGTTTTTTAACAACATATATTGTGTAATTTCCGACACATTTCATTTTCCTCGCTACACACTATTCCGAAAACATTTATAGCTGTGGCCAAAATGGAGCTACAATGTTTATCTTTATGTTTCAATGCGTTTAAGGTTTTGCTGCAAACTGTACATTATTAACTACAGATAATTTGGCTATGTTCATCTTCAAGTGCCAAGGCAAAATAATTATACTATATTATGTGACCAAATAATTTTTGTAGGAATAAATTACACCTTTACACAGTAAATATGTGTGGGATTATCTTATTTTCGGGGCATTATATTCTGGTAAACATAGTATTAAAAATTTCATTCCTGTATCAAAGTAATTTGTGTAAGAAACTGATGAAGGTTGCTTTGAACAGAACTTGTCGAAAATAACTCTGACCATGACCTCTGTCCTACAATAGAAGCGCCAAGACAAAAACAGCACACCCGTTCACTTTGCAAACACTGGCATGCTGCCCTCTGGTGTCCGACCAAATGGCCTTGCTTGACGAAGCGATAGCTGATTAATGGACAGCACACATTCACTGGTTGCAATTCAAAAGTGACTGCTTACTGGGCACTCAATATTTAGGTATGCCCGATATAAATTACACAAAAGAATGCACATGTGTGTAGAGTTAAAGGCTGTTTGTGGTAAACTGATCACTTTTGAAAGCACTGCCTAAGATCTCCTCCTCTCTTCATTTTGTATCCTTCCACCGCATTTTAAATTTACACTGCCTTGGGCCTAGACTATTCTTGCAACAGTAAAGTGAAGACTAAAAACATTTTAGGACCTTAAATATGCTGTTAAATTCCAATTTTGTACTATAATCTGTATTAAGTAGAAAAACATTAACTTAATTTACCATGAATTTTAACATTACATATGCAAAAAGTATAAAATTTGAAGTATTTTTCTTTACTGCTACCTTAAAAAACCAGGGAACCTGCACGTTAATGTGTACGGTAGTAAAAATACAGCAATTTTTTTTGCAAATAGCTATTTTCAAAAGTGCTCATTTTGCTGTGAACAGCCTATATACTGTAAATGGTGATAACTTTCCTATTCTTACCTTCTGCATGGGTATGCAAACAAGCATGCACATACAGTAAAATCTCAGTATAATAACTTCACTGTAAAGTAAATTTGTCAAATCCTAGACAGATGTAATATAATTAACTACATGTTCAGTATAAAGAAGTTTTCAGTATTAAGTATACAATTTCAAGTCCTCTTACGTACTTTGGTCAAGATTTTATTGTATGAGGTGTGTAAATTCAAGCTCCAGTTGAAACGTTTTAATGTGGATGCCGCTATCTTTTGAATGTAGATAGAATAAAATACACTTGTCTTAAATGCAGGCACCTCCAAGACAATAAAACTTAATTACAGAACTTCCAAGATACAGCAAATAACATGAAATTATGGTGTATAAATATAATAATAATAAATCACTCACGTTAAATGTACAGAAAGAAGCACTTTTAGAACATAAACCAAGTACATAAAATATAATGCACAACTGTGATCAGGAAATACAAAACTCCTTAATGACTTCATATAGCAATGTTCCTGATAGTGTCACTTTAAAATTGTATACCATCGGTCTATACTATTAAGATTCTTGGATGAGAACCACTTGTACAATCTGGCATTTCTGTGTAGTGAATGGAAGTTCTGTTGAAACCTGAAACTTTTACTATTATAGCTCACGTAAATGCTACTTAAGGCGATTTCCATCCGCCATCTTGGATTTATGGAATTTTTTGCCATACTCTGGAAATACAGCTTTGTACGAATTTTTTTTTTTTTTTAACAACAGTTCAGAGCACTGCCTAGTGCATTGTCCGAGTTCCATAGTATTTCTTGATTATTATTGATATAGTCGTCTTTGTAATTGTCCGCAAGAAATAATCTCGTGTTTCACCTTGACAGTTACCGGCTAAAAATTAGTAAATGTAGCGATGCTGTGGCAGTTCGATAAAGTTTCGGAGGCTGTTATTTAAGATATGTCGTGCGGGAAATTTCAATACACCTTCTGAAATAGAAACTCTGGCGAAAAACTGATAAATCAAAGATGGCAGGTGGGAATCCACCTTAACTCACAGCATTCTGGTTTCAAGTCTGGTTCTACTGTAATCTACCAACCCGATTCACCTTATTTAGCCATTTGTAAAAAAATGGTTTATTATAAAGTAATTTTCAACTATTAATACACTTTTACAAGCTTTTTCTTTCTGGGAGTTGGAACCTCAGATTTAAACTTTCCAAATGTCTAAATAATGTCGCACTCACCATAATGCTCAAATCTGCTCATATATGTACGATATATTTTTTTTGAATAGATATTGTTTTCCTGCAGCATCAGTTACTGCAGTCATGTGCCATTTTCAAATTGATTCTGAGAGTTACCAAAACGCTGGAGTGCAGATAAAAAACTTTATTTTTGTAAATGTCAATCTCTTTAATTCCTGAATACATGATGCAGTAGAATTGTGTTTGAACAGAATATTCCCCTCTAAGCCTGCGATAACCTTAATCTCACACAAAATAATGGACATTATTTAATGGCTGGGTAGGTATATAACGGTATAGACTGTTCATGGTAAAATGAGCACTTTTGAAAGCCCTGTTTATGAGTTACTTGTATGCAGGTTTGTTATTCCTCCGTATTAGATAAAATTAACATTGCCATGGACATCGTCACTTTATTCATGTGTCGGTCAAGTGACACTGTGAAATTATTAAGAAAGTAAATACATAAGAAATCTGCTTGTTTTATACTTTGTTGCATTAAAAAATCATAAAGTGAAATAAACATTAAGTTATCACAAATGGTTACCTAACACTTTTTATTCAACGCTAAGCTATGAAACTACTTTCCATCCCATGTATCAAACTTTACTGGATGCATGTCACTCAGTACGCCCTTTAAAATATATGTAGGCAGGGGCAGTGACTTTTTTCTAGGGTTCATTTCTAAAGTGCTCACTCAATTGTGAACAGTCTTTATAAGGGTAGATAAGACAGGGTTAACAACTCGTCTGACACCCAAAACATTAAAGGAGAAGTAAATTACTTGGAGAAGCACGTACTCTATCCTAGCACGTTGGCAGTACCCATTCCAGCATTCACCTGGTGTTATTTTGAAAAACCATGGAAAACACCAGTTAAAAAAGGAGGGAAATTGTAACAGCTGTATGATAGTGCTGCAAACTGGGAGGAAATGAGAGCTCTATGGGATTACTCAACTATACCTCTGAAAAAAAAGGACTATGTTTTATACAGAAATACCGTAATCCAGAAAATGTAAGTTTTGGACTTTAGACCACTTCTTCTCTGCAGCCCTCAATTAACAACAGATAAAGGTTTCTAATATTCTGTAGAAGCTAATACATATTCTCATTAAGCAGTGTCAAATACAATAAATCCCTGAATTATTTTTTTTTCTAGCATACTGTTCCATTGAAACTTCTCTTTTAATATAAAAAAAATTATCTTCAGATCTTAAACTGGGATTAGGGAACTCCTTGAAATTAACCTAAAGTATTATTTAAAATAAAATAACATCACAGCAGACATAATAAAAAAGAAACTAATGCAACATGTTGACTTAATAGCATAGACAAAAAGATGCAATATAAAAGATTTACAGGGAGTTTGAAATAGGCTTCAAATTTTGTATCTACGTTTCGAATCTAATACATAGTGTCAGCCCAAACCTGCTTGCAACATAGCAGGAGAAATTTTATATTTATGTAGTGTTCCATAAATGTAGTGACGAGTACAGGAAGCAGCGTATAATTATTTTCAAGCAAACCTTCTTCATGGGTTATAGAATAGGAGAAACAATGCTGTTCAAAAATGTAAAGACGAACAATGTATTGTTACATCATCAGAACAATAAAATCTTATATACACAAAACTATTTGTGAAAATTACTGCACATTAAAATGCTAAAAATAAAACCTTAAAAAAATTGATAAGTTCTGATGTTCGAAGTGAAAAATTTAACGTGTGCATTGTCAGTTTCACATTTTGGAGAGGTAAGATAATAATGCTGCCAACAAAACGGAGACAAGACCTAAATGATCAGAATATAGGTTTTTCGATGAATATTATAATAAACAATCTCAAATGTACAGCAATAAATGAAAGACTTGAGATAAATTATATTGTGGTAAAATGAAGAGAAGTCTTTGAAATGTAAACATAAAAGGTGCAACATTTCAACAGTTAATAATAAAGGATGAATGTTTTTTCTTCAAATTTTATTACAACACATTGAACAATAAAAATACATTCATTTACATTGCAAGACCACTTAAGTTTCGTTGAATGTATAAAATTTAAGTCTTCAATGTTTAAAATTTACAACATATGTCCACAAAATTTAACAAACAATTATATTCCCATTGAAAGGTGCCAGAAGTCAGGTCATAATCTCCATTGGTCAAGATAATTATATTATGAAAGAGTCACAGTTCAGCATTTTACATTGAAATGCAGAAAACTCAAAACCTTAACTACTGCAACCATTTACCAAGATATACTTTATTTTATGAGCATGTTATGACATACATGCTACCAAATACAATCGAACTAGTGGTTTTGCATAGGTTTTCATAAAAAACCAGTGATCGTTGAAGACTCTCACAGTTCAACAGTGTGTTTAAATTTTTTTTTTAAATCATATAATGAAACTTTTCTCCAAGCATTATCTTATCTGTAAGTTCACAATAAATTATTGTATAAAAAATTGCTTACTTGTACACACATTAAATGTGACCTATTTACTAATTACAAAAAATTCTTCATGTACAAATAAACTTGTTTAACAGAAACGCTATTCCAAATATGGCAACTGAAAATAAATAAATAAAAAGGTTAACCCACAATTATAAAAACAGATTTACATTATTTTCTTTACTTTAGGAAAATTATTTATTTGCCCACAGAGGACAAAATTTCAGTTATATTATTTTAGTACTTGATGCTATTCCTAATTAAGTATTTGCAAATACACAAAGTGTACGTATAGTAGTTCATATCAATGAACTGTAATTTTTAGGCAGCTCAAGGAAGTTCTCATAAGCAGCACACCTCCTTGACCATCAAGCTAACACATTCTCAGAAGTTGCATGGAGAAAGAAACAACTTGTGTCTTCTTCAAAATACCCTTGCCAACAACTTTGTTTTCCCCTTCAGCTCACAGTATCACAGCCTGCATAGTCAAAGCCCATTGCCTCAACTCGCCAGCAAAGAGGGAATGTTAATTACCAACAAACAGCAACAGACGTCAATCATTTTCACCAACAGCTGTGGTCCACGAATTCCACGTAGAGCCAAGTCGGATGTACTCTCAAATGCTCTCTCATTCAGAAAAGTGAGCAGAGATGCAAGTTATAAAACAGATATGTGGTTCACAATAATCTTGGCCAAACCTCAAACTGTAAAAAAAGCATAAAGAAACATGTGAGGATATTTTGGGATTACCAGCATCATGTCCAACAAACAAAAATTTCCAATGTCATAATTTCAAATCCATTAATGAAAATAAATAATTTTTATTCATGTTATTCCAGCATTAATGATATTTACTTTAAGCTATGCTAACTATAAATTCATTTTACAACAGTAGTAGCGTTTAAACATGGTAGGTATAAATTATTTATCATATTGTATTTATAAGTAATTTGTTCTAGGTGGCTATCAATTTTATATAATGATGAAATTTATATTTTTCTGTGAGCTAATTTTTTAATTTAATGATACCAGATTTTATATCAGTACACAAAATTTTGGGTAGTTAGAAATAAAATTAGAAAGGGTGTCAGGAATTTATAATTAGCATAATACAGAAAGAACACAACCTTTCTCAAACTACTGATTTAAGATAAATGTTTTTGTTTACCTGTTATTTTTTTTTTTGCTTCTTGGAGTTTGGATCCTTTCTTTACTTAACTGTCTGGTGATTTTTAGATTGAAGTGTCTGTTTTTATGGCTGTGATTTACATTTTTAGCGGTATAGAGGCTCCTGGAGTTGAACAATTAAATTACAATATTAAATCAACAACTCATGTTTGTAGACAACATCTTTATTAAGGGGCATCATTACTTGTCACAGAGATAAATTTAAAAACAAAATAATACATGATAACTAACAAATTAAAATGCAAAATAAATCAATATTAATTTATCATGTTCTGTAACTCCTACTCTATATTATAACACTCATCTTTATTATTTTACGTTAAAGTTTAAGGTTTTAAAATTACATATAAATCTAAAGGTCCATACTTATTACAATGGACAGTGAATAAACATTACAATTATTTATGTATTTTCCTTGTTTTTTTTACATTCAGTAAAATATCCACATAGAGCATTCTACTATTAAGCTAAGTAGCTGTACTTTCATACACACACACAAAACCCAAAACCACAAAATAAATTTGAGGAAGAAAAACTCAACATTAGCAAAAATGTTTAATGCTGGCTCCACGGGAATGAACTACTTTCACGATTTACTCCATTACGTCACAACTGATAAGAAAAGCAAAAATTGTACTGTATGTGTCCACAAGTGTTGGCAGCTTACAATTATTGCCACACCCCAATATCAACTACTCTACTACAAGGCAGTCCTGAACCATCATATACACTAAAGTCCTACACAGCAAGTTAAAAAGCCTAATGATGACAAAGTAAAAGAAAACTATGTACTGGAAAAATCACTTTGCAACTCATGAGTGCTCGGAATGTCACCCACCACACATTCGTGAATAGAAATTTTGGTCGCATTACACTCGTTTGCACTCCAATGCTTTCCAAGACTCCGATCTGATTGTCTTTCCTTCAATGATCATCAAATTTTGGTCCTGCGAGTATATCAGTCTCTAGAAATTGGTTTGTTACCTGCCTGTAATGTCCAGTGTACACATAGGGGTGATCTGTTTTTTAAAAAGCTCTACTTAATTCGACACTAAATTGTATTATAGAGGTTAGGAAAATTTGCTGAAGAAATAAAGAAACAAAGAACACCTCTTTGCCACGAAATGCTTAGAAACATTCATACAAATTTGTACATCTACAAATGACAATATCAATTTCCAAATAACTTACTAAGTCTCTGCTGTTTACTATTTAAAGAAATGTTTTCAAAGAGATGATAAATTTATTTATTTAGACGAAGTCAACAAACTAAAACCAAAATTAAAAAAAACATGGTTTGGAACGAACATTTCAAATTTAAGACTCGTAGAATGTAATCTTGGAGGACGGATTGAAGGGGAACAACACAAAATTTCTACAGCAAAGCAAAATTTAATGAAAAAATTAAAATTAATTCCCAAAAAAAAAGTTTTGATACGTGGAGAATTGACACTGATAACACTTGCACACATTTCTGTATCTCGAATTAAAAGTTCCCTTGTCTGTAAATATGCTGCGCCCTGCTTGCACTCACACTCACTCAGCTAAAAACACACTCGCGAGCGGCAGACGAGCGGCTCACAGCTGGCTTCTGGTCGCTATTGGTGCTGTGCATGACGGTGGAATGCACCAATTACTTGGTGGGCCGAGTGTATGGGGCGGGGCGAAACCGCGGTGCCCGGTCCGTAGCGAGTCCCGAGGATGGAGCTTTGAACCCTTTCCATCGGTTGGTGGTGTCGTCTGCGAGCAAAAGGGTGGACAGACAGACAGCGAAAACTAACTTTTATTTATTTTTAGTAAGGTATTATTTATCAATGACTTTTGAAAATAATCAGATGCTCATATTTATGTTATTGTTTTTGGTATTTAGGTTACTTTTAGAAATAAAGGTTTATAAACACAAATAATACATTGTGGTAGTGCCATTGACTAAACCATTTTAGTAAAAAAGTTAAATATACATTTAGGAACATTTTTAATACATTACAATAAAACATTTTTATAAACTAATTTCAAATACAAAAAGTTAGCATTATATTAAAAGTATACCCAATAAATAATTTTTTTGCAAAGTTATATTTCCTAAATTCAGTTAACACACACACACACGCACACATAAATGCATGCTGGTTTGAGATGTTTTCTTTTCCAACAATTACAATAATTATCACTTTCTCAACTTCCTTTGAAATTTTAACCTTCACGTACTACCAACCATAAGTGTAAATTTTTGAATTGTGATGGAAGTGTTTGGAGAGGAATTTATTAATTTTAACAATCATTTCACACCCCACAGTTGAACACGTGGCTCAATATGTTTACAACGAGTGTTGTTAAAAGTACTAGAAAAATGTAATCGGGCTCAATTACAATTACTCCGGTGCAAATGTAGCTAATTACAAGTAAAAATTATCTTTGAAAAAAGTAATCAATAAAAGTACAATTACAATTACTTTCCGCTACAATTTTAGAACTGAGTTACAGTGCATGTTTTTACATACATTGAAAAACGTACAAACATATTTGGTTTTTAAAAAGTATTTGTAGCTAATGGTTATAGTGTTTATTATTTTTAAATAATTGAATGTTTTTTTGTGGACACGCTTGTTTGACAAACATCAAATATATGCATATACAATAAATAATAACTTTTCCAAATCACTCCACTGTAATGTCAATTAGTATTAAATACCAATTAAACACTGTAATAAAAAAACTTTATATTTTTGAATTAACCTTACAAAACCATTGCACTTTCAAATTCTCTCTTGATAGCAAAAACGTCTTTACTGACACAAAAAATACGCTCCATGGGAGCACTAGAAGGCAGTGATGGAACAAACGTGCGGAAAGAGGAAGCAAGAAGGCAAAGACTACTAGGACCTGACAAGCCACATTTGTATCTTGTCCATAGATGTTGTATATACAATCGTAGTGCTACAAGTGTACATTGTGGTACACCTTCGTGGTTTTAATTTTATCCGAAACACATCGGAAGTATAAAAAGGGACAGTAAATAAATGCAATGTAACGATTACCAAAATGTACCAATTACATTTAACGTTTTGTAATCCGATTACAAGTATGAATTACTTGTTTCGAAATGTAATTCGTTACAAGTAAAAATTATTTGAATAGTAATTGTTAGAAGTAATCTGATTACTTGTAATTTGTTACTTAACAACACTGTTTACAACAAAAACCATTTGTAAACTAATTATCAAAGACAGGAATAACTAATCATGAAACAAGAAGAGCGCAATGTGTGAATGCAAAATGATAACCACAAATGGTATGTAGGCCTATGAAAACCCCTACTTATATGTAGGGACCCCAGAAAATTATGAACAGCGAAAAACACGAAATAGGACGCTATTTCACAGTTTTCGCTAGATAAGTTTTTTTTTTTTTTTTACAAAACAAAAATTTTCACGCGAAAGGAGTTAAATGAATATTTACATTCTTCAGATACAATAAATAATAGTTTACGATTACTGTTCGTTTTGCCATTTTACTTAACGTCCGCAATAAAGCGACAGAAATACAATTGTCATATCAAAATTTAAGTTTTTTGGTTTCAGGAAACGTGCACAGTGTTGATTTTATTGAATGATTCTGCAAATAAATTATTTAACGCTAGTGACGAACAATTGTCATTTTAGTGACGTAAACTTGAAGGATTACAATAGAAAAATGCATAATCAATAGGTTGCGAATTTTACAAACAGTAAGATTGCATATTTTGTAAATAATGCATTTGTAAACCATTACTATAATTATTGAAATGCACGTGGCCTGAAAAAGCCGCACTTTCAACACTTAAGTAGTGTGTGGATAACATTTGTTTATTTATGTTTCCTTTTTCCCCTTCAAAATTAAATAAACAGAACCTCAACATATTACAAAAATAAAACAGGTTGGAATGCCAACCTAACTATAATGTCCTAAATGAATTACTGGATGGAAGTTAGCTAACGCCAGACTTTCAGCGACTGCCATGACAGGGAACACAAGGAAAGAGGAAAATGCAAGAGTGCACTGGACTCAAAACATTTATTTACTAACGTATTTTCCTTCAGTGACAAACAGTTGGAGTGGAAGGATAAATTGTGGATGTGCTACTTTATTAGAACTGTCAATTACTACCGTTAAATGCAAAATATAATTAGTTATTAAGCCATTGAGATTAAGTACTTTTCATATAAATTGTGCATTCTGAGAGTTAAATTTTTTTTTATTATTATATAGCAGGGTCGATTTTTACCCACTGATTCTTAAATAGCAACTGTTCCTGTTACTGAGACATTGAGATTGTTAGTTCGTGATAAATACTTTATATGTACGGTAAATTTTCAAAATAAGTTTTTGTACCGCTATGTTGTATTTTATTCACCGCTTTCAGAAATACTTGCGCCAATATTGGTGACCTTTATTCAACATTTTCAGGTGCCGCTATTTATATAGTGCAATAAACAAAACATATTTTGTTTACCTTACTTCATAACCACCACAGAGCGTGATCGTTAAAAAATAGTATGTTCGCAGCTAATAAATAATTCCAAGTATTTTTTTTTTACATTTTAAACAAAACTTTGGTTAATTGTACACAAAAAAAAAAGCATCAAAACCTGTTGACCTCTGCACTCATGAGAAAACAACATGTTAATGTAATTCTCCCTACTCCTCAATGTTAGCATAGGAATGGCACCAATAAATACATGACATACAAAACTGTGACTAACATGTTTACAATTTGGCATGTTGTGTCATCTTATTTCTTTCATTGAGCAATAAATCCAGAAATAGTAACCAACTGCTTCAAAATCTGCCAAGCTCTGTCTTGAAATGAGATTAGAAATAGCAATGATCGGTAACTAGTGATGTGAAGCAAAGTTAATTTTACAAACATTATGTTCATGCTTGGGCATGTTGCTGCTATCCTATAGTTTCTTTTCTGCCCACTAAAATAATAACCTGTTGTTTAAAACCAGTTGCGGGCAATAAAAATAAACGTAGTTTATGCAGTATGTCCCGGAAGTTAAGAAAACTTAATAGAATTTTTGATACAGAATCAGTTCATATTCCTTGGTCAATAACTGGTGGAACCAAAGAACTGAGAATCGAACAGACTCTCTACAAATTACTTTCAAATACTGTTCACACTGAACTGAGTAATTCACATACGTACAACAAAATCCCTGTCAATATTTCCGCTACGCCAAAATATATGATCTATTCAGCAAGTAAGGGCCTCAAGAACTACGTATCAGTTTTCTTACTCGCATACCTTAAATCCGCAAAAGAAACATTACAATTTACCAAAAATAGCAACACTACACTAAAAATATAATGAAAATTTGACTTTCACAAAATGTTAGTCATGGCACTACCAACAGTATAAAAATAACACAAAATAATACAAAACTGATATTTTTTTACAAAATGGAATTCAACAAATTTCTTTTGTTTTTAATTGGTGCCCCATCAAGGGAACGTGGTGCTGGATGAGCTGCTGAAACTCTGTGACAAAAATGGAAATTACTGAACTATTACAGAACAGGATAAAAGAGAATAATGTTAAGTTAATACATCAAAATCACACTTTATTTAAGGTGTCAAGTCAAGAAATTAAAAATAAGAACATCTTAAAGTGTTTTACATTAAACATACTGTGTGTGTATTTAGAGAGGAATATATCCATATGAAAACATTTCACTTCATTTAGAATTATGTTATATTTTATATATTTTATTCAAATTATTGGCTAGGTTTTATTTACTAAACTTTTAAAAAATGTTATACTTAGTATATTTAGTTGTACTTTAACTGAAATTCATATATCTTTAAGTTGTCTGAACATTGCACCATACCTTTATATGGATCATAGAAAAATTATTGGATTACACTTACTATTTTTATTTCAGCATTACACACAGGCAGCAGATTTCAAAAACTGAATTTAGAAACACAATCTAAACATATTCCAGCACACAAAATTTGAAAACTTTGTATTGTGAACAAATGTGAATCAAAAATTCATGAATTTAGGGCAAACCTGCACAAAACTTATTTTACTATACAAAGATACTTTCTGCCTTCAATTGATGCAAATTTGATGAAAAATTTAACTTACATTGTAAGGGGAAAAAAAAGAAGGATGTAAATTAACCAATTAAAGAGCTAACTACATATAACTTAAATCATCTGCCTAAAAATCTAAAACATTAGACAACTAATATGTAATATGAAAACCACACATGGAAGACGTAGGAACACAGCTACTGAATAGGCGTGTGTGGTGCATACTAATATATGGGTGAATATGTGTCAGTCATGTTACTGAAGTTTCTTACTATTCAAAGCCACATATTGTCAATAACCTGGAGAGACAAAATAGTGAACAAAAATCCAAGTGGGACAAAAGTCGCCCCTATTCAGTAACCTAAAAGGTAGCCAAGCCTTTGCAACTTTGTATACTTAATGTTGAAAAATTACAGGGACAACTAGTAGGAGTGAGTCGAGGACAATAAAAGTGACAAAAGTCCAAACAAACATAGGTTTGGAAACCAAACACTTCCGAGATAAGATATACGCAAAATTGCAACCATTAAAACATTGTTCATACCTCATGTTAAATTTACCAGGCCCTACACTGAATGTCAAGAGCATTCTGCACTTGTTGCAGTTGTTTCTAACGAAGATATAGCAGATCCTTTTTATGTATGGACGTGCCAATGACTATGCACGGGCGACAGCACAATTGTACAATGAAGCGCACTCTAACAGAAGAGAGCCAGACAGTTGTATTTTCATTGGATACCGTCAGCACCTGTGCGAAACTAGTTCATTTACACCCGACATACCTCATGCAGGTAGAACACGAACAATGTCAACACAAGACATGGAAGAATGAGTGTTACACAGAATAGGTGAAACACTGGGCACAAGTACCAGAAGGATTGCAGCAGCAGAACATACTGTGCACACCGCCATTTGGCAGATATATCAGGAGGAACACTTATACCCGTAACATGTTACTAAGAGTGCAAGCCTTGGTTGCACCACACTTCTCAGCCCAGGCTGCCTTCAGCCAATGGATCCTTAGACAATGTGAGAAAGATCCACAGTTCTTCATGCACAAGATATTTATGGATTAAGAATGATTTACCCAAGATGGAATTGTGAACTTCCACAACATTCACTTTTCGACGTATGAGAACACGGACATTTGGAAGTACAAGAAACCTTGTGCAACCACTGAAATGGCACATCAAAGGAAATTTTCTACTAATATGTGGGTAGGTGTCTTAGGTGATCAGTTGATTGTACTTCCGTTTCTTGCAACCCGAGCTATGTGACTTTTCGGATTAATGTACCTCTTGGGAAAAGCATTCATATGTAGTACATGAAGATTTACTGGAAAATCTTTCATGCAAACGTAGAAAAGTTCTTAGCACGAAGCCTCCACAATATGGTGGGGAAAATCTGAACAGTTAGCGGTCCAGAAATATAGGAGCCCCGAAGGCTGACTGTTTCGGCACAGTGTGTAGGTACACGTGACATGGAACTCCTGCGCTGGACAGGATAAGACTGTCGCATGTTTCACGACATGTTTTTTTAAGAGGGAGTGAAGTCGGGTCTGCACACATCAAACACATTCGTTTGAGACATCAAATATTAAAATATTTCATATTCAAACTTTTTAGTACTAAATAATGGAGTAATAGCAACATATGTAAGATTCTCCATATACGGTGTAAAGAAACAACAATTGAACCCTAGAAAAAGTTACAAAATGTCCGTCACTTCGAAACATACTTATGATTGTTACGGCAACAAAACAAATTAAGTATACTTCATAATTCTGAAGAACAAAAATTTCATTTACTCTCAGGACTCCGGTGCAACCTTTTCCCATGTAGTGTGATTTACTAAAAGCACTAGCACATGTCAATAATAAAATACAGAACGTCGGTGTTGTGTACCAACGGCAGTTGTCAATAAAATGGAACCGTATGGAACACAGAATACATGTCACACATGACGCAACAAATGTTGAGACACTATATCTCGGCCCTGTGGTTACTGCAGCTAGGCTCTGTGCCACGTATCAGCAAGCCGAAACAAATATACGCAGTGTTCTGAAACAGTGGTGCACATGTGTGTACCAGCACAATGTATTGAAACAGAAACACACTGGCCAACCATACTAAAACAGATGTAATATCCGCAGTTAACCAACATCAAGACCTTTAGGTCCTCCAACCTAAACCCTGTGAATTTTTAAAATTGTAAGTATATTCCAGCCCTGCAGTGCCAAAAAACTTGGGAACACACTGTCAATGGCTGTCAAGATATGGCGGGGACATAGGAATGTGTACGAGCATCAATTAAGAGATCTACTAATACCTGCTTTCCTATAAACTGTGGCCATGTGCATATCTGCTGTATGTTACCCCAGAGCATCTGTACTAATGTGATATGTCAATACTAGTAATCCACTGTTGGTTTCTGAACGCAAGTTCACAAGGTTTTTTTCTTGTTCCATTTACCTCTACTCACCCCTGCAGGCTGTAATTATAATTCTCAAACATCCAGTATAATGTTAGCACACAGTCCACACACTTTAAGTGTTATATGATTTTCATTTGTCCACAATGACTCAGAATGGAGGTCAGATTAAGAAGTACATCACCAAGAGAATATAAGATGACAAGACACAACCAGAGAACAGAAGGGGTTTAGGGTTCAAACAGACGAGATACATATACAGTACACATAATATGAAAAGCATTTCAGAAACTGGGCTACCATGAAAGTACTAAAATTAATGTACATTAAAGAAATAGTATCCTACCCATGCATACATCCCAACTATATTGTACCAATTAGGGGAACTAACTTGATGCCTAACTTAGCATTTATTAGGCGGGTCTAGGGCCTCCTACCTCGTCAACATTACACCTTAGATATTAAGGCCAACAAAAAGCCTATGGTGAACCTGAAATTCCTGAAACAGACATGGTAACTGCAGAAAATGAGGAACAGGCTTCATGGAAGAAGCAATAAACAGTATTAGCTGAGAATGGGGGAAAAACTGCATCAAATGAAACGAGCCTCAACTGAATTAAGCACATGAAATAATATATATAGGTAGGTAGAAAAGGAATGAGGAAATAACAGGGTGTCGAGTGATATACACATTCACTTATTTTTAATTGTGTACACACACTGCCAGGCATTTGTACATGTGGTGTATGATGTACTTACACTAAGCTGTAAACATAATTAAGGTGAAACCAAGCAGAAGAGAATTTTTTTTTTTTTTTTGACAAGACTATAACCCCGTTTTGCTCGCATATACATACATTAACCATTGACAGTAAGTAGCCTGCTTGCTGTGTTGATACCATGACATGTACCACCTCAACTAAGCTAATGTTTCTCCAAGGCCAACTCTATCAACTGTTCAACAAGACAGCTTATCTTGCGTGTTCCACAAACACAGGCAGTTCTAAACAACCAACATTAGCAATAAGCAATGCTGTACAGGCTGGTAAACTACAGAACATCACATCACTCACAACACTATTATAAGGTTTGCACTTACTCACATGCCACATAACAGTATTTGCAAATTTTACCCAAGTTCAAAATGAAATTTTCCAGATAGTAAAAACCTGTATGATTTATGGCTATAAACAAATCCACAAAAAAATGAATAAATTTTTTTTTTTGGAGCAATATACCTTATTCTGAACACAGAACTGAAATATAGAAAAAAAGGCAACTATTAACACCTGTAAGCATATTAACCTGACAAGAAATTCATTCAAGTTGACACAGTAGTTGTGTTGCCTGTTATATCACTATCCTTAAAGGCACAAGCCAAATTTGTTGGTGAAACTTAATTTATTGAATGCGTTCATTTTCAAGTACAGAAAATGATTAGTAAACAACAGCTTGATCAAAACTAGCGATACAACACCACAGTTTCGGTAAGTGCATCGGGAGATTCACCCCTCTTCTTATCTCATTTCGCAATCCTTGATAAGTTGACTGAACGAAAAAACATTAATTTTGGTCTGACCAGTCCACTATACAGATCCCACAAATTTTCAACCAACACAGGTAAAGGACAGCAGCGTTACCCCTTAGCCAGTCCTCAGGATAGGGCAAGCAAAGTCATGGCACCAAGCACAAGAAGAATAGAAAGGAGTGCAAAAACCACATAACATTTGAATATTTCCAATAGCATTGCAAGTTTTGCACAATAGTACTTAAATACACGTACTACTACTGCATTTTTAGATTGCTAGAACAGGTGCAAAGGCTAGAATGGTTTAGGAAAATGCGTGACTAGAAATACCGCACTGTACCCTGTGATGAAATGAGTCTATTTGATCAGCTAATGGCAATTCGTTATTCACACTTTGCACTATGTACGATAATATACACTATACGGTGAATAAACATTGGTTTGGTTGTATCATGTATCAAGAGGTTTATTAACAATGTAGAATTAGTTGGTGATGAACACTATTTACAGATGGATACCATGACTTTCTAAAACAAATTTTGTTTGGCATTTTAAAGCTGAACATGAGTTTATACTTTTGCAGTTTTATGAAATTATTAAGTTTAAGAAATTATTAATTTTTTTTTAAATTTCTTTACAAGTCTTGTTCTACAATGTAAGGTATGTACGGACTGGATGGGATGCCGTACAGGTACGGACAGACAAGATGCCATACACGTATGGATGGATGGGATGCAATACAAGTATGGCAGACGGGATACAATACAAGTACGGATGAACGGGATACCATACATGTATGTATGAACGAGATGCAATACAAGTATGTATGAACTGGATGCAACAAAAGTATTTCCTTTTAGACTATATACACATAATACCTCTCTTTACGTAATTATACAATAAAACCCAAAGGAAGCTACAACTATGTGAATGATGACTACGCTAGCTCAATAACAATAGTTGTAACTGCACTGTTAATCTGACAAACTAGTGTGTATTAACCAAATGGGAAGAAAATTCTATGTCGTTATTTTAAAAACATAACAGTCAACTGCCAGTGTTTAGTCCATGCACGGAATCTTCACACTTTTTGAAACAAAACCCAGACAAATTACAACAGGCATAACATGTTTACCTACTTTTTAAATAAATTTCACATTCATTTAATATTGTTATGTTTCCGATTAAAAACCAACTTTTACTTTGTTGTATATTGTTCATAAATTATGTTGATTTTATAATTAATATATTTAAAAAAAGTAGTGAGCTGTGTACACAACAGTAAATAAGAAATAGTTTACATATAAAATGTTATCAAATTGAGTTTTCGTGTGATATTTGCAAAGTAAAGGTTTCCTATTGAAATGTTTACGTTTTCCAGTAACAGTGGCTGAAACGTACTTCATTTTATTTTTTTACTGATCAGCACAAAATACAATGTGTAGGCCCTAGTATGGTGTTTTCATTTCCACTCTGAGAAAGACACTTAAGTAGGTGGAGCTTGTCTCTTTTTTGTTTCATTTTCATTGAATTTCACTGTGTTATTCATTTATTAAGTTTCACAGCACTAGTAGCAGGCAAGTAATGGTTAAATATTTTCAGTTTTATCTGTGGCTGGTTCAGTGTGTGGCAGCAAGCATTGGACACAGATTTATACATTTTTAACTGTTCGTAATTGTTATGACTAGTTATGACTATAGTCATTATTTAAAGGCCACATCTGTTTTCTCAAGTTCATAAATTTTTCACTAAGTGTTTGAAATACAATTATTTAATGGGCTTGGACATTTCTTTGAACTGAATATTTGCCATTGTTACAATAAATTGCATTTAGCGCTTAAGCACAGTCAGGAAAAACTATAATGCAAATTTGAGGTAATACTAAATACAACTCTAGCATGGCTTCACAAAAGTGCAAACCGAAACTTACTGTGAATGGAGTTAATGATGAGCAAGAACTAAGTTTATTGTTCTAATAATTTGGTAATATTTAATTTTAAATGCCTCTGAATGCACACCCAATAATTGTGAAAACATTCTTTCACGAGGTTACACACTAAATTCTGCACTTTCAATGAATAACTCAAAAATAATAATGTGTGTGTTTATCAGCAAGGGAAAAAAAAAAAAATTTCTACAATTTTGTGCACACTAAACACCCTGAACAAAGAGTTGGATAGATGGTTGGATGGAGGGGCAGACCTAGTCAGTATGCTAATTGCATCTCTAAAAATCGGGTTGTACGGAAACAATGCAAGAAACATGATACCACATTCAACTGCACCAGTGCTAGGCTGTTGAAGTGCAGTCCAACCTTACAAGGGCAGTGCTATTGTATTGAACACATGTAGTTACACATTCAGAAACCACAAGTTTTTCAAAAAGAAGAATGCACTTACACATGCAGAATGTTTGCATGTTCAGATAAAAAAAACTACAGTGAGCCTACGACACCACTGTGCTCAGAACAACATTTAAGAAGTGAAAATAAATAAACAAACCACAAAAAAATATGAAAAAGAAAAAAAGCACGGTTGAATAGCTGAACAACTTCCCAAATAATGAATGACCTGCTGACAAGTTTGTGCCCCAAAATTACATTGCACATATTCATTTTCCCTAACACCTTGAAAATAAATTTCAGACTACAAAAAATTTAATGTTTTCCCTAAAGACCTGAACCATTAGTTTTGCGACGTGGATGCAGATGTAGGGAGGGCTTCAACTTACCTGGGTAAGTGTCCCCAGGTGAGTAGTAGTCAGTAGGCCCTCCGCCTTCTTCATAGTCATCATAATTTGTGTATCTGCACATACAGAGACCACACATGCTGGACAGAGCTACGACCAAGGCAGGAGAGTCATAACACTACACAACAGCCAACACGACAGGTCACTCAGCACAGCACAGGCTGCAAATGTATCTAACTTGGAACTGAATTGCTGTCCCTTCTTCAGCCAAGGGAAAAGAACACACGTGCATACCCACACAGTTTTATGTACATTCCCATACCGTACCTTTGTAATGTCTATCCCAGATTATCTTGTGTGCCTCTTCTAAAGCAACTACTAGCAAAGCAACTGTAGATGCAATATGGACATTATTTACACTCCCCATTAACATCCCATCTTTAAAATCTCATTTTATGCTTGACAAAATATTCTACATTGCTGATTATAGCCATGAACACACAAATTGAGGCACTTATTTAGGTCAATAAACTGTCTTCTACCTAGTGCGTGAAATGTGGTGGTTTTATTCTGACGAAGCTATTGAACGAAATGACAATATACCCAATGAGAACCAAATAGTATTTCCAAAACATCACAGACGTTATAACTATCATTTTGGAACCTCACAATATCTTTCAAGAATGCGTTTTTTTAAACTGCTCTATCTTAAATGCACTATCTAGATGACAGTGAAATAGGATAGAAGCTTTAGATGAAGTTTTATACAGACTTTCAATAAATACACTTTTAGGGTAATTATAGGTACATGCAGCATGACAATAGCACTGCACGCCTGTTCTAAGCCTTGTACTTTGCTCTACAATAGCACACTTTGCGGCATGTTATTGTAGCCCTTAACACACTCTTATTTCTGTGTGTCATGTGAAAGTAACTGCTGTGGATAGATTGAGCGACCCATCATGTTGACATTAATAAGGGAGCAGGAGGCGCTACTTACCCGGTGGTGTTGTAAGAGTCGTAGGACTCGTAGAAGCCGCTCTCTCCGCCGCCACCACCTCCAGCAAGCTCCTCCTCGCAGCTATAGCTCTCCTCCATGGCAACGCGGGCACGGTCCAGGATGCTCAGCACCTTGGTCTTGGTGGGCACGGGCCGCGGCAGCAGCGATGGTGGTGGAGCCATGGGCTTCCTAACGGCCGCCTGGGGCGGCACACCACGTGGAGGTAGCATCGCCCCCGGGGGTGGCGGCGACAACAGCCCGCGGCCGGCGCCTAACCCGGCTCCAGCCCCGCCTCCCCGCATCGCAAGACCACCGCGCAGCGACAAGCCAGGAGAGGCCGCTGAAGCGCCGCCCCCGCGTAATGCCACCCCACGGCCGCGCAGCGACGCGCCCCCGCCTACCACGATGCCGCCGCCAACGCCACCACGCACCACTCTTCGTACCGCCCGCGGTGTGCCGTTCGGCCCTGGCTCAATCACTGTCTGGATCATCTCCATCTCACGCATCTGCTCCTGCCGTATCTCGTCGTTCGAGTCGGGGATGAGGTACTTGCGCAGCTCAGCGAGTGCGTACGCGATGCGGGCGTGCGCCTCTGCTGGTGGTGCGAATGCCGTAATCTCTACGTGTAGGTCATCGCTGAGGTGCGCGTACTTGGGGTCCAGCGAGGCACGCAGTTCCTCCTCCTGCAGACAGAACATCAATAATCACCTTCAAACACAGCTACGCTGGTATTGTAGATTTCCATCATTCTGCATCCCCAGGCTACCTGGAAACAAAAACAGGATCCCACCTCACCGGGCTATCTGGAAACAAACAGAAGCCCGCCTGGCCGGGGTACATGGAGTGCGATTCTCAGACGCATGCCTTGAGTAGGCGGTAGACGGCAGTAGTAAGCCGTTCTCCCGCCTGTGAGCCTGCTTGTCGCATTCTCGGATACGAATGAAAAACCATAGGCGGGAGTTCGCCGATAACACCTGAACATAGTCTTCTGTCTGGGGTGCCTAGAAATTGACTATGTTCACTGACCAATCAGAAAGCAATTTTGGAGCACGTGACTTAATAGAACACGTTCTAAATTTCTGCTATACCAACAGAGTTGCGACAGACAAGGTGGTGGTCACTAGAGTAACAACCAAAAGGCGCATATGTCCGTTTACAAAAAGATTACGGGTTCTGTAAAACTTACGGTCATAACAAAACAATAAACACAACTTAAAAAAAAAAAAATTGGTAACTAAGGAGGTTTTCATGTATATAACCTTCTACTCTGCTACCTTGCTGGCTGTGCGTAGCTCAGTGGGTTTGTGCACAGGTTCATGCTGCGTGATTTTAGGTTTTAGAGTTCAAATCTCAGTTGTATTACACGTTTTTTAAAGTTATTTTATGTGATACATTAATGCTGTTTAAAAGTTATTGTCAGAAAACGTCTACGTCTTGTTCTAAAAGCATTAATACTAGCAAATAATACAAAACAAAGTTAATCAAATAACACAAAGCAACCAATTTCACTGTGCAGTTAATTGCGTATTATTGCTTTTAGACAAAGATATTCTAGACATAAACGTTTTCTGGCAATAACCTTATTTATAAACAACAAGACTGTTTCATTGAGCTACACACAGAACTTACTATTCGATTGTAACATAATTTGAGCTTCGTAGCATGAGTAATGTTAATCAACACAAATTTTAATTTTCTAATCCGAATCATATAAGTTTGTTTAACTACGGAAAGCACAAGATTGATTATTATGCTTGTTAAAGAAAAATATTTAAATAATTAGTAACGTTTTAATTAGTTGCGTAAATGACCGCTGTACATGAATGTGAATATAGTACCTTGTTTTTTTATACATCAGCAGTGTAATTACTAACATCATTTTCCATACATTAATAGTCTAGTACTTGTACCCAGAAACTTAAATAAATAAAATCTTCAGGGGGAAAAAAAATCTTGGATTTACTACAAAGCATCTACATATAATATTTGATTGCATTTGTAGCCCTGCCAACTGCGGGATGTCTGCAATTTGAGAGATGATTATGCCTGCCATTTAAAAATTTTCTGCTGGCACTTTAGGTAACGTGTGGGTATGAACTGATGCATTCTGTCTTCTCTTCTGCTATTGAAACTTTTATGCCTCTGTTGTTTCCACTAGTATAATAGACGGTAAGAGAAATAAAGACAGCAAATGCATGTATGCACACTTTTAATAATTGTGAAGCATGCCATATTTTCCAAAACGTTCTCTGTGTTCTAAAACATAGTTTCTATGTCATAAGTATTTGCCTTAACTCAGATTAGTGAGACACGAGGTTATGCCATACACAACAAAAGTTAGCTTTTTATAAAACACTGCACATTATCTTTAAAACAAATACAATATAATTATAATACTTACACTCTAAACTCGAACCACAGATTATTTCAGTGGAAAAAAAATCACTGATTGAATTAGTGACATGAAACAATTTCACTGATTGAATAAATGACAGCCGACTGCAATGGCTACATAAATATTGTTTTTATTTAATGTAGCCAAATAATTACGTCAAATTAACATATTTACGATAGTTGACTATATTGCGAAATTTACTGTAAAAAAATTGCAAGTAGCGGGGATTGAACTCACCCATCCTTTCCAATTCGATTTTAGGCTGTTACCTTACCCTCTTCTCTACCAAGCTAAGTTGAAACACCCTACGAAAATATGTCTAAGTTATTACAGAAAACTTGAAAGATTTAAATTGTATACTCTTACTTTTCGTTTTTGGTTTAATTGGCACCGAGATTACACCCAAACCGTCTTCTTTATCAACAAGAAATAAACATCGACAATTATCAGCACCAAAACAATATGGCGCGAACGAATCCGCGAGTGTTTTGTCCCAGCATTCACCACTAGGCGTTTCAGCCGGAAGGCTACGACAAGCAGGCGGTAGGCGTGTCCACGCCTACCAGTGTTTCTGGCAGCCTGAGAATACAGATTTCAACGGAGGCGGGTAGTAAGGAGCCACGAGTCACGCCAAGACGGTACTAGCCATCTGATAATAGCGCCCCTGGGAACAAACCGCATCCACTCACCAGCCAACAAGGAATCCTGCGAGAAGAAACTGAGAAGGAAAAAATAAACTCCACCGCCGATGTAACTTGAGTTTAAGGCTAATTAAACAAAATCACATATCAACATCTTAAGGGTTGCAAGTTACATTCATCGGTAGCAATTTCATTTTAAATACGGCATTTTATACATTACGCAAATCAAAGATTTTTTCTCCCCAATAGATTTAACATACATTAAAGGCCACAAAAAGTTGCACATAACAAGGTGTACCTACATTAGAAAAAACTTTGGCAGCAGGTTAATCACATGAGAGGGTAGAAAAATATACAAGATGCATATAAACTCTTCCAACCAACGTTTATTGCTATAGTGCGTCTCACTCTTAGATTGCAGTGAGTAACTAAACTAACAATTTTATATTTATACACTACTATACAACTTGACAATTTTTGTTATGTAATTTTGTACATATGAGGTCATTCGGCCAACACAGCATGACTTCTTGGCTGTTAATAACTCTAGCCATCTGGAAATAGCGCGCATCATGCACACTTTAACTGCAATCTAACAGTGAGACACTCTATATAGTAACACATACAGAAAGAGAGACAAATCTCTGTTTCTGTATAATGTATTACTGAACAACCATGTGAAACAAAAAAAAAAGTTATCAATCCCCTTTCATAAAAACAGAAAGGATAAGAGATTCTCATTTGTGCTTTTAAAAATGTAAAACTGCCCGATATTTTTTGTATCTTCTTGTAGCATAGTGCTGTACATGGTAAACGAAATGGCCATATTATGTTTTAACACTGCAACAACTATTCTGTCGCAGATTAATCAAAACAGTTTGTTGGCTGTACGGCGTGTTCCTCGGCCAACTTATTACCCCCACCTCAGCCTTCCTTTCATTGCCTCTCCTTTGCCATCCCTACCTATGTCTATTGTCCATATAAACCTCTGCAGTCAGCCTTCAGAGCTACGACTCTCTGCTAGTTCAGGTGTCAAACTCCATACTTGGGTTGGAACGACGTTAACGTACGAGAGGTTTCCTGCTGGTCGGCCCGCCGAGTTGACATAGGTCTGTGATGGGCTTATCCGACCATGTTTCGTGGTTACAAATTTAATGCAGTTTGGCATGGGAACCTACACGACACTCTCTAGGTGAGTTATGGCCGATGGACGGGCACGGTTCGTAGCTGACTTTTAGCTGGGGATTTAATTCTAAAGGCGTTGTAGGATTGCAGTGGCAGGTTCCAACTTAAATTTTTGGTAGCTAAAAGTTTCAGATTTTGCCTTGATATCCCTAGTGTCCGATTTTTCATGGTAGCTGATTCGTATCCGCTGTGAGTGCTAGTTGTGCGGAGGAACGTTTAACTGCCTGGGTCACCTCGCCGGGCGCTCGCAGGCGGACCATTTTTATTTCTCTACAGTTTCAAGAATTTAGTCAAAAATATTTCAGATATGTTTGATAATTTTGTTACGGTCGCACAAAAGATTCCAGGACAGAATGTCCACGGCTATGAAAGGGCATTTAATGTCGCCCGCGGTTTCTGACTTGGAATTTTTCGGTACTGGTCTAGACCCTTTTGTGAGAAGTTATAACTTATATTTTTGTCGTGGCCAATGAGTTTAACATTTGTTGTTCGTGGAGAAGTTAGACTTCCGCGCCTCCTTAAAGTTGCTTGGCCACTAAGTGTGTATCTGCGTTCGCCCTGTGGTCCCTATGGCATTTAGTACAAATACCTTTTCGTTCAGAAATATGAATATCACTTATTCTCTAGTCATTAACTATAAATTTGATTAAAATGCAGTGTCAGGTTCTCAGCCTCGTGGGCTGCGTGGGACCTGCTTATTAACGACGACATCTTCACAGTTTTGGTAACTTAATTTTGGATACATGAACGTGGGCCATTGTCAAGTGTGCAGATGCCTTTAATTTGAAAGGTGTTACTGGAAAATAAGTACCCAAGTTATTTAATTTGAAGTTTTACTAAAGTTCTGGCAGTGTCATTTTGCCACCTGTTTGGCGTGACCATTTAAATGAAAAAATGTATGTTGCAGCCCTTCTCAAGACAATATAAAATTAGTGAACACATTTTGTAACGAGCTGTATGGAAATTATTCTACCAAGGTATTGCAATTTGGATATATGTACATGGGAAAGCAAAGTTATGTGAAGGTGGAATTTTATAAGAAATCCTTCGTTGAAAATTCTTGATTACAGAATATCTAGTGGGAATTATTTTAATGACAATATATGGGCGACAAAAACGTGCACACCTAATGCCTCATTGCTCCTACGCGCAAGGCGTGCAGTGTTTCCGTCGTGACGCTGTACCGTGTATATTAATGTCGTGACGCTGTACTGTGTATATTAATAGACATTCGTATTTGCAGAACATTTACCGAGGCGCAAACAACTATTTCACAGAAAATGTTTCAGTACATCCTCCTTAAAATAATGCTTTCAGTTCAAGTGTTTATTGAAATAACAGCAGTGGCTTGTTGAAATTTCTTTGAAATCGGACACTTGTTTATCCGCGGCAAGGGTATATTATAGGCCCGCGCGTATATTACATATATACACACTCAACGCAGCTTTTCTAAAAATACTGCCACATTAAACGAAGTCACACTGTTTTCGTTACGGGAAAAAATTAAAAACGTGTCATTTTTAAGGAACGTCACAATTTTTGTTTGAAATGGGCATCTTTAAAACCGGGCGGGATCGCACGTGTTTACTCGGTATCTCCCGTTTGCCCCGCCCTTTAATTCCGGCGCTGCTCCACACTCGCCTTGCTTCACCCTCATCGGCTCTCGAGACCTAAGAAAGTACGACGCGTGCCAACGACCTGCACTGACAATGTGTGGCGGAATGCTTGGGCCGTGGATAGAGCAAGACCTAGATTAACTCGACCAGACAACAGTATCGCCGTCCTGACACGTCGCCAAAACAATGCGATACGCCGTGTAGTCAAGGCCGCAGGAGTCTCGTCAGGCCTTCACAGGAACACAGTCGCAAGCTGCCAACATAAACAACGCGCTCGCTTTAGAACTGTCGACATAACGAGTACAGGCTGTTCACGATAAAGCCAGTAGGTCTCAAGTCGACCTTTAAATCACCCGTAACTCCAGAGATGCTGCCGTTAACACTGACTTACAGGCTCCCAACTGTCGGCAGAAAAATGAGAAAGATAGTGATACTTGCGAGAGTAACGTTTAAATTCTTGGAATATCACACACCCCCCCCCCTCCCTGTTTTCAAGGGCAGTAAAATTCTATTTTAGAATTCCCAACTATTATGTTTACCAGCCAGTCTTAGCATTTCCAGGACCAAAACCTTCCAATAACATATTTTTCCACTGCTGACAACAAATATGCTATCGGTGAAGTTTAATTATATTACACTGCAACAGTCCAAGCAAGCAGAGCCAACATTTTATACAGCCTAGGGTTTGCAAAGAGAGATGAACAGCATACTGGCGGTTGTACAGGTGTGGATCGGAGGGGTGTAGACAGAAAGCTTGAATTAAAAAAAAAGGGGGGGGGGGGCAGGAGAGAGTGCCAAAGATATACACGCCTTCCCCGACGACCTCACCGCAAATAAACACGCGTGAAATACTAGCAACGAGAGAGAGAGAGAGAGAGAGAGAGAGAGAGAGAGAGAGAGAGAGAGAGCGAGAGAGCGCAGTGCCACAAGACGTTCCCCGAACGTAAACTAACAAACACCACGAGAAGTGACAGTTTATTACGGCCGAATTATTGCAGTAGTTCACTTACTCCGGTGGTAATTTATAGACGTATAAAAACCAGGGACGAAGCGCCTCATCGTACTCCTTCCTTAAAAGATCGTGACTTTGGTTTTCATCATCCTAGCCGGCTGTACTTTTTCTTTACCTCTTTCCATCATTTCAAAAGAAAGTCGGTAGCCTTATTTTTCTTCTAATTCTACAGAATGGCTAACAATATCCTTATAGCAAATTCGACATTTCCCGGCATCCTGCTGTGTTTACCTGACAAACTTACGCGGTAAATATTTTTTAAAGTTTTTCCTCAAATGCTAACAAATTTCTTATGGATAACAATAGCATAGTTCATTTACACATGCTTTCCTATGAAAAAAACAATATTTATAAAAAACTAAAAACAAAGAGTACGTAGATACAAAGAAAGCAAAAGGAAAAAAAAAAGTGAAGAGGATGATAAATAAATAGCATTCCCAGAATATAAAAAAAAAAGTCACGTTACAAAGACGACAAAATACAATGTATCAATTCAATGAGGATCACTAACAAAAAGTGCCTCAATTATTATTTTAGCAAAGTGCATCTTTTACTTGTAAAATCTTACACACACCTAAAAACACATTTTCTACTATGCTAATGCTTGCGGTATCAACCAAACAAAAAATCAGAGAAGAAACAATAGCTGCAATTTATAGCAAAATTGTCCCCAGGCTCATCTCCCTAGGAATATTAAACATGTGGTAGGCCTACTAGTAATTAATATTTAAAGATTATGCACATATGAAAAAAACTACTTTACAAAGAAAAATGAGTCATCATGTAACTCCTGCTTTGATTCCATGCTAGTACATATTAGGATACAAGCTGGATAGGCTCTCGCCTCAGGATAAAACCACAGGTCTCGTGGACTTTACATCCGAGCCTGTTTGCTGCATGGAAAATCTGCTATTAAAATACATCAGAAGTTTAAATTCCCAACATTAGCTGTCTGTTCCTCTGACATTCCCGAGCTATCCCGACCCGCAGCTACTTCCTCAAGAAATCTTTTGATTGGCTGCAATCCTCACGGACGTAGCAGCGGCAATAAAGCACTAACCACTGTGACGTTCCCAAGCTATCCCGACCTGCAGCTACTTCCTCAAGAAATCTTTTGATTGGCTGCAATCCTCACGGACGTAGCAGCGGCAATAAAGCACTAACCACTGTGACGTTCCCAAGCTATCCCGACCCGCAGCTACTTCCTCAAGAAATCTTTTGATTGGCTGCAATCCTCACGGACGTAGCAGCTGCAATAAAGCACTAACCACTGTGACGTTCCCAAGCTATCCCGACCCGCAGCTACTTCCTCAAGAAATCTTTTGATTGGCTGCAATCCTCACGGACGTAGCAGCTGCAATAAAGCACTAACCACTGTGACGTTCCCAAGCTATCCCGACCCGCAGCTACTTCCTCAAGAAATCTTTTGATTGGCTGCAATCCTCACGGACGTAGCAGCTGCAATAAAGCACTAACCACTGTGACGTTCCCAAGCTATCCCGACCCGCAGCTACTTCCTCAAGAAATCTTTTGATTGGCTGCAATCCTCACGGACGTAGCAGCGGCAATAAAGCACTAACCACTGTGACGTTCCCAAGCTATACCGACCCGCAGCTACTTCCTCAAGAAATCTTTTGATTGGCTGCAATCCTCACGGACGTAGCAGCTGCAATAAAGCACTAACCACTGTGACGTTACGTCTACTTAGGTCGGGAACAAAACGTGGAAGATATCTGCCGTTAGGTGCGCAGCGTTCCCAATTGTAACTTTTAATTACAATTGTAAGTTACGTGAATAATAAAATAAATGTTGTACTTAGTTGTGAAGTGGCTTTATATTACATTTGAGATTACAATTACCCCCTTTTTTTAACGTAGAAACTAGAGAAAATCTGGTATAGGCTGTTCACTGTAAAGTGAGCACTTTTAAGGTTCTTTCAATAGGCATTAACCACCAGTGTCGATGCGTGCTATAATTTCACGGGCAAGCTACTGTGTGCAGGGGGCAGTATCGGCGTTGGTCTCCTCAATAAAGGGGGGGGGGGGGTCCGGGGGTTCTCCCCTGGGAAAATGGATTTCAAGGTGCAAAATGGTGCAATTTAAACATTTTTTTCGTACATAAATATTAACCACACCACTTATGAAAATATAAATATTTTTAACATAAGTTTTGTCAGAATGAAAAATTAAATAAAAACATTACGATTGGTGGTGTGCGCACGAACTTGCCCACGCATCGACCTAGTTACTGTAAACTATACGATGCCAACTGCCTGAGGCTGGGCTAGCTTCGGCTATGTTCGCTTCAGTTCGGCAAAGAAAGCGCTACCATCGTGGCTTCTAACACAGGTTGACGCAGCCATAAGCCCCCGCCCCTCCCCGGGCGGTCTTCCTACCCTGCCGTCCCTCCGGCGACTGGGAAACACCATTCCGACCGCCTACCTGCTGAAATCATTACTTACAGCGCTTCCAAACATCTTGGTTTTGCTAGCCACCGAGTTGTTTTCTTACAATGTACAGTATTGTTTCCTGAGGAATGTGTACCGCATGAGTGAAAAGTTACCTTAAAGTAGCCTACTATAAGTTATAATTTAATATTTATTTTAAATATAACATTGTCAGGAAACTGACTGGGCAAGCACTGCTTGCCTTGCTTGCTCTAACAAGACGCCACTGTTAACCACTTATATACATACATTTTATTTCAGCTACAGACGTTATCGTTTGGGAGTGGTGAGATGTATAAACTGTGTTTATTAGTCTGATGGCGATGTTTATATTAAAAAGTAGGAGTACCGTAGAAATCTTATAGAAAGAAAACTTCAGCAGGGCCTTAAAAAGTGCTCACTTTACCGTGAATCGCCTGTACACTGCCGACAATAGCCCTTCCCCGTTGGCGAAAATTTCTGGCTATCAAACTGTTAACATTGATCTTCCCAACCTGCAGTAGAAGTAGACTTAACCACTGCTTCATAACTTGTACGGCACGGAAACTCGTGGAGCGATACTGTGCGGCCGAGAGCAGCACTCTTGTTTTCTTCCTATACCGGTGGTTTATTTACCTAACACATCTGGCTCCCCCCCCCCCTTCCCCTGTGGTTTCAGGGGAACAGTCGCTCGGGTTGCCATGGTAACTCGCAGGCACGCCTGCTCATCCGTAAATACCCAGGCGGCAGTCCTCGCTCCTCCGGGCTACTGAGTCCAGAACGCACCCCCGGCCCCTGGGGAATGGAGACTCGTAGACCGTTACTCAATTTACACACCACACTTACGCACTAACTTTACGCACTGTCGCTACGTGAAGCTGGGACTACCATTCTCACTGACGTTACGCAAACAAATGACAAGCAAAAAAGCGCGAAATAACGTTAGGCTACAATCGGGGCCATAGCCATACTTAATATATGTTCGAAAAGTTTCACAAATAGTTACAGCATTGGAATTACGTGTAAAATACTATTGTCCTAGTTTTATACATTTACGTCATGTTCAGCAATGCCCACACTATGCAAAAGTGACAAAATATCTTGGTAAAATACTTTTGAGACATTTGTTGAGCTCAATAATCCCGCAGTTTCCTTCTAAGCATATAAAAGTACACCATCCACATTGTAACTGAATGTAACACTAAACATGCAAAGAGTTAACTCATTTTCCGCACACGCTAAGTATTGCCCGGAAATATGGATTAAGATAGTTGCATTATTTTTACACAGTGCTTGAATTTGTACATGCATAACAAGTAAGGTGGCACAAAAGTGCCCTGAGAAGGTATTCTATAAATTCTGGAAAGGATTAACGTCAGAAGGGAAAAAGAAAAACAGAAACATGGAATGGCACAACTTCAATGCTGGTGCAATCAGGTAATTCTAAATACACGGCACCAATACACCTGCAACTGTAGTTTACCCACAGCAGTGGGCAGACACTAGCTCCTTCGCCTAGTATTCAATTCGCGAACACCATAATAACGCAAATGAAATAATAATAAAGCAAACGACTCTACCGTAATTAACAGTCCACTTTCGCTAAATGACATGTCATTCAGATCGCACACTAAGGTGCACAAAACTTGACACCATCACTCAGAAACGGGAAATAATGTGTACGCGATCACATAGTGCTAAGTATCTACGATCATGCGATAAAAGAAACTACAAATACAAGAAAAACTAATTTATCATGTTTGATTAATTTTATAACTGGTTTACGAAAACTTAAGTATGTAGAACAATTCCCACAAACTTTTTTTTTGTCTCAATGGTGCGACTGAAAAAAAAAAATCTATCTCGTCCTTCAGCCGTTGGAGCAATTGCCTGACCCGACCTTGGCTTCTCGAGTTTGCAGCCTATCGCTTCCAAAAAATTAAACACTAAATAATTCACAGACTCCTGCCGGAACTACCATGCAGGGTAAGGATGATATAGGCTGTTCACGGTAAAGTCAGCACTTCTGAAAGCCATCTCATTTGAAATAATAGTCAACAAATGTATTTTATTAGACGTTAACTTCAGAGTGCGGTGGAATATACAGACTGTGTTTATTACTTACGTGGCTATATTTGTTTATAAAGGTGGTTAAAGGATAAAAAATTGGCTGAGAGGAAAGAGTAACCAGGGCCTCAAAAGTTCTCACTTTACCGTGAACAGTCTATATAAAACAATACTCCGCGAGGCACCGAGCTGCTCCGGCCAGTTCACCCTGGAAGCCGACACGGCTTAAATACCCACTTGAAAACTCCCTCCAGCCACTCGTTATCGAATTAGGCCCGGTAATTAATTCATTACATCGCGTCTGTGGAGCGGTTTAGCGGGAGAACTAACGGTGGCGGGCTCCAGTGTTCTAAAAAAAATATTACCTTCCCTTCCTTTTCGAAGTACAAAGCAACCGCTTCTAATGGAGCGGATTGAAGGCATAAAAGGCGAATATTCAATGTCGGGAGGAGCAAACACGCCCACACTCGCACAGAAAAAATATAAGGAACTGTGCAACAAACGGATGCCAAAATAGAAGGGGCGGTGATGTACACGCCTACTTGTGCACAAGACAGCTAAGTGTATAGTGTATGTACCACAGCGCATAAGTACATTGTAAAACATGTAAGGGAAGTTAATTACTTCTACATGTAAGGTAAAATTACACCTTAAATGTAGAGTAATTCTACATAACAACTAAAGTACTATTCCCTAATCGTACGGAAAATTAACTAAGTTGTATAATAAAATTATATTAAAAATTATCCTGGGGTGTTAGTACTGATAATTTTTTTATTGCCTATATTCTCTGACGAATGGTAACCGAAACCTTAACACTCATGGTCCTCTATGACTATAGGCCGATGCGCCATCCAATACATCACGACGACAGCGTGACTGCAGCAGTGATTATTAGCTTGTTAAAGGATCGTTTCTTCCGCCCGTCCCCCACACTACGTGTTGAGAATGCTGAAGAGATCTACACGTCGTAAGGTAATTTTCCCATCCATGTATGGGATCTTCCACTACCATGTACGTCAATTTTACTCCAGAGTGGGGGGTAATTCTACCTTACCCGTAGAGAAAATTGTTTCCCCACAAGTTTGTGAATATTACCTTACACTTGTCAGGTAATTTTTTCCATGATTTTTTCGCAGTGTACAGGAGAGCGACAATCCTATCGGGGTTTTTACTTACAAAGTGTGCCACCGCGAATTCTTCTGCCTGGTGCCATGATAAACCTTTTGTGACTCGCAGGCCCCTGACCTTCAGAAGACTGAATTTCTGCATTTATCTGAAGATTTTTCTTGTGGTTTACTACCCTGGGTATTATTTTCCCAGCGTAACTCGGGGTGCGGAGAACCTTCCAGGTCAAGGCCAACGACTATAACAGCGCGTCGGACCTCCGAGCCGGAGTTTTTACGAGAGTCGCGAGTCTGGGCGATTGTGCGACGGTAAGCGAAAGACGACACGCTAGAATATAAACGAGTAGCGCCGGAAGTGATCAGCGGGAGGAAAATCTGCGAATGCGAGCATCAGAGCAGGGAAGGGTGCGATCGGTAGGCTGGGCTATTGTAATGGATGCGTGAGTGAAATACATTACAAATGATGGCAACAGACTGAATTGAGTTAATGACGAGCATGAGTTAACTGGCTATAAAAAGCGAGACAACATAAGAAAGATGCTAAGAGTTGAAATATAGATTAAATATTACTCTCACTTAAAAATAAAGAAAATACCGGATAGATATATATATATATATAATTTAATGCTGTAAATAAAAGCAGTGTGAATAAATTAAAAACCAAATTTAGTTATTTTATTTTTATTAAGACTTCCATCCCTCACGAATTCATATGCACCCCTTTGGTGTATTTTACCAGTGCAGACGGCTATAGGCTGTTAACGGTAAAGTGAGCACTTTTTAAGGCCCTTATAAAGATTTTTCCATTCATCCAATTTCCATATTTAAGTACAACTCTTCATTCAACATCAAGACACGGGACTACGTTTCTTCAGTCGTTGCCAACTTTATTGGAGCACTTGACAGTGATCCCTTAAAAAAAAAATGTAGGCAGGGGCAGTAACATTCTTCAAAGGTGGGATTTCAAAAATGTCCAACTGTGAACAGCCTATAACTAAACAGTGATGCTTAGCCGGCGAAGCAGTCACCAAGTCCATAGCAGGCGGGGCCGCCTCTGACCTAGGCGAACCGGGTTCGATTCCCGGCGGGGTCGCTCCAGGATTTTCGCATGTGGGAATTGGAATGGGCTTATTAACGTCCCCAGACGTTATGCCTGATGGCTTATCAGGGGACGGTTTACTACCTGTCTTATGACCCAACTTTACCCAAGCCTTACATGACATTCGAACCCAGAATCTCCCGCACCGCAGACTTCGCTACGGGAGGTCGGCTTTTACATGTGGGATTCGTGGCGGACGATGCCGTTGATCGGCAGGTTTTCTCGGGGATATCCCGCTTCCCCCGCCCATGCATTCCGGCGCTGCTCCATAACTCACTTCACCCCCATGCCTCGATACTAAGGGTCGCCGACTCACTCCATAGCAGGTGCGACGGAAGTAAACACGTACAGCCGAAAAGAAGTTGGTTTACAGCAGCAAGTAGACGAAGGGAGTGGGAAAGACTCAAGACGTAGGAGGATGCGGAGACGAGAGGGTAAAGGGAGAAACGCAGAATCCGGGCGGCGCATTACCGAGTGCGGTCACGACTCGCAGTAAAAGTAAGGGCGTCGCGCACGGTAAGTTCGGAAGGGGTGTCTGGCGCAGGTGGAGTCGAAGATCCAGGGGATGAAGAGGGGGGGTCCAGGTGCGGCGACAAGATTTACGAGGCAGCAATTAAGCTGGGGGAGGCGAGTAGAGCCCCTGGTGAGAAGATGGTACGGGGGGGGGAACCCCCCCAACAACCCCGTCATAGACACATGCCGCGCGCCCGTCGACTGAATACTAACTACACCCGAGAAACTGGCTGGGACACTGACTTAATAGCATAGCTCATAAAAATTGCAACTTGCCGAGAGTAAAAAATCACACAGTACATATTAATTTTTAATTAACATCAATTATTAGGTGATATTTACATCCTTATCACTGTTTATTAAAATTATACAGTACCATGGATATAGATGATGGTTTATCACGGGCAAAGTTGACAATGCTAGGATTCAACGTACTGCACACATGTCTGACAATTTTCTTTCCTTATTGCCTTTCATGCATGTATGAAGCTACTTAATACCCCATTTCACTGGACCAATTAGGATTCTGATGCTATAAAGCAGAAAGTTCGTAATTGGCCTGCAAACCACTTAGCCGAAACAAAACCTTGTTCACACAATCATGGAAGAATAAACTTGTTACGGTGTGATAGAACAAAGGGTGGCTCAAAAATGTTTCGCAATTTTCCATCGTCTCAAACTAAGGAAAATGTGTTTTCGTGGAGAAAATTAAAAATAGCATTCTTGCTTATATCAGAATACAATTTGTTTTGGGATTCGAATACGGATCAGAAATGTGTCAGTATGTTCTCATTGTGACTTGGGAGTTGAGTTGGGTGATTTGGACGGCTGTTAACGAAGTCTCGAGAGCCGATGAGTGGCAAATGAGGCGAGAATGGAGCAGCGCCGGAATGCAAGGACGAGGGAAACTGGACACACCTGATATAACCCCCCGACCAGCGGCATCGTTCGAAGATCGAACCCGTTTCGCCTAGGCGGGAGGCTAGCAGTCTAACCACTCGGACACCGCAGCTCTTTCTGGCTTGTAAAATGGTAAAACGTACCGAGAAACAGACTGTAACAAATTAGGAGGAACTTTATTTACCTACATTATGCAAACACTTAAAAAGTTTTTTTGTCAGTAATTTCTCTTACGTCGAATCAAGTTTTAATTTTTTTCTTAGCATCATTCTTATCTACGGTGTATGGTATATTCAGAAACATCATTAACAACCGTTTACAAACCTCCATTCCTTACTTAATATCATTGAAATATTTACAAGAGATAACTTCACCTCCCATCGGGTCTCCATTACATAGTTTGTTGAAGGAGGCGATGGTTGGAGGATGATGGGCGGGGGCAAGTCTGCATTGGGTTCGAAAAGATCCTAGTGAAATCTCGTGTAGGCAAGGGTGCGTGCACCTTTGAATGGTGTTTAGGTTAGGGGTAGTTTAGTCCGCTAGACTTAGATTAGCCTACCGGTGAACATACAGAGCGCCAACGGGTAGTAAGTAACTCGTTAAAAAAAAAGTATCGTAAAAGCGAAAAGAATGGACTAGTAAAAAAGAGAACGATATATAGGACTACAAGATAACCACCGACTAAACAAGCAAACGCACTTACTGCAACTTTTGCAAAAAATATGTAAGGGCCAGTATAAGTGTTAATGTTAGACGTTTGTCATTCTCAATACAGCTGAACCAAGAGACGCCCATAAAATGTTACACCAACTGCATCGGAAGTGTGACGATTCCAGAAACTTCGCGCTGAAAGCCACTTTGGTGACACAGGTATGGCAGCGGGGCCATAAAACCACGAGAGTCACTTCAGAAGCTCCCTCGACACTAAGACACCTACGAGAAAAAAAGAGGTATCAGTTGAAGCTTTCACGCTCCAATACAGCTACTGAAAAGATATATAGCACTTCCACCCCCCCCCCCCCTCCTCCAATAAAAAAAAAATTACTCTTACAGTTGAAATATTGTCTCCAAAAGGTGCTACACAGCTTCGCTTTGTCGCAAACGCGCCACGGTTTACAAACCTCACTGCAAATACTTCCGTACACAAAAAAAAAAAACCAAGTAAGATCCCGTATAAGGTTTACTGCAATTGAACAGCACGTTGTTAAGGGCACTTCACACTAAATGTAGTTAATTATTACACTGACAGGAATAAAATGAATCTTATCTTTTCCCAAGAGCTGAAGGGGGAAATGGCGGGCCCAAGACAATCGGCTTCGCCTCTTTTGTAGAAACTCGTCATCTACGCGACATAATTTCAGTTTCAGAGGAATTATTGAAAGTGGTCGATTATACAAAATTCACAATTTCCTAGTGGTTTGGTTCGTTTGTATACAATTTTCACTTCGTGTTATTTCTCGCTTGCAAAACGGCGAGAATTTATTGGTAAAATATTAATATGTTCTTGACTTTTTACAAGAAGAAGATAACACACAATTAGAATCAAGCACAAAAATGTTCTATCGCAAAATGTAAATTATCCATTATCGTACATTGTCAATAATTACTATAGACTGCTGACGGGTAAGTGAGCACTTTTGAAGCCCTAGTTACTTTTTCCTTTCATACACTTTTTATTCATTAACCAACCATGTAAAATAAGACGTATTGTCATGTAAGAAACAATGTGTGTAGGTATATTCCACTGCACTCAAGTTAACGTCTGAGACTACTACAAAATATATTAATTGACTATTATTCCAAATGAAAGGGCTTTCATAAGTGCCCACTTAATCCGTGCATATCCTGTACAAATCCGACATTATAACGCGAAAACGAAAAATGACTGCAAAAGGGGTGAAACCGAGCCTGAAGAAGGTGCACGACATAAACCAACTCCAAATATGTGAACTGACGTACACAAGTTTCTTTGCCAACATAGGGAACAACTATTTTGTGATACTGGAGTGTGTATTTATAGTACCTTGTGCCGCAATGAAATACTCACGCCACTCTGCTTACAAAGTTAGTACAACCATTATGGGCTGTTCACAGTAACCTGGGCAACTCCTGAAAGCTCTGCATAAGGGGGTCCCGCCTATCTGGAGCTTTATTTCGCGTCCGAGAACGAGGAAGCAATAAGGGCGACACTGCCACGAGCATCAAGTGCGCCATCGCCGCTAAAGCCGATATTACACGATACCCGCAGCCGTACTTGGTTCTTCTACAAGCTTCTGGTGCACGAGCCGGTATACCAGCCGCTATATGAGCCGCCATGGAAGATTCATATTACGCGACAGCAGTTCGCGTACTAGCATTTGACACCCTCGGTGGATACACAGTGTGATATGAACCCCATTCGTAGAACTGCTAACAGTTAGTAACTTGCGTAGGCCTATCACAAATTACAAGCACATCTTAATATTACTATATTACTGTTCGCCTTTTACATACATTTATTGCTTACTAGTATCGTTTCATTAATTTTCTTGAAAATGATGTGTAGTCACTAGAATACAAGTGTGTTATTTTTAATTTTGACGAAAATTACCGACCGGTTGCAAAATATAGTTTTTTTACGTACCGGGATATTATACACATGTAAAATTTAATGATAAAAATTGGAATCCGATTGAGTTTTGAACTCACGCCCAAAATATACATTATAGCAGCAGACGCCGCGATTTGACTGCACTGTGCTACTAGTGCGCATGCAAGATTATAAGTTCGAATTAATATCTTCATAGAGTAGGTAATGTTTCAAGTATTCTGAATGGTTTTCAACGCCAATATTATTCGTCGTCTTGTTTTAAATCTATTAGAAAGAGTTTCAATACCTCACGGATTTACAATCAAGATGGAGGTGTCCTTTTTGGTTTCGTCATCAACTACTTTCAAGTAACTGTCACAGAGAGCGCCGTACGCTCTGAAACTGCGGTGTGATTGGCCAGGTACGAAAGCCGGCGTGGAACCTGCCACGAAAAATAGGACGGGTCCAATTACCAAACCTGGTACGAAATGTGGCCGTAAAAGGCGGGAAATGCCATGACGGTTGCCACACTAGCCCGTATACCCGCCGCCGCTATGGCGGACCTTGCACAAACTTTTACGGAATCTGGTATCGTGTAATATCTGAACTCGCATAGTGTTATAGTCACACTGCGTGCACCTACGGGACTATCAGCGGTGATCATTATACTTAATTAGTGGAAAGACTGCAGGAAGTTACAACGCATGGTCTTCCGAGTAGTTTTGTCCGTATCTGATGCGTTATATTCTGAGATACCGCCGTTTTTGGAGTAATCCAAAATTGTGTTTCTATCAAGCGTGACATTTTGAAAGTACTTAGCCCTCGTCTGAAATTGTATGTTCCTTCCGTAGTTAGCACATTGGACGCACGTTTGATAGTTTCGCGGGGAAACTTGTATTCCAAAGACTCTGCAACGTAGTTCAAGGAAACACGTATCTACTTGTATGCACTTCGCGTATTCCTACACAACACGTGAAATTAACATCGCCGTGCGCCTTACCACTTTACTCACGAGTCGGTTGTGTAGTTATTAGAAAAGTAACTATATAAGAACAAATTTTACAGAAAGCAGAAGAAACCCTTTCAGTATTCACATATATTTTACCTAATATTTTTTTCATTCAACGTGAAGAGACAGAATTTTCCTCCGTCGTTACCAATAATAGTTCTGGGCGCATGGCAGCCAGTGTGCAAGTTATGATAAAAAATATACAGGTAGCGGCAGCGACATTCTAACAGTAAAGTTAAGTGTAACCAACTGACTTCGGAGACAAGGGTTCTTTGAGGCAAAGAATAGTTCAAAGACACCACAAACCCTTAACTGAAGTCTACTGAACGTAATACGAAAAACCCCTTTTTATTACAACCTTTGATAAGTTTAAGGCCTAATATTTTGTCTGACTGACGCAATTCTATTGAGTTGTCTCTTACGCCGTAAATGCATTTCAAGCCAGCCCGGCACAGTAAATCGGCTGTAAAAGCTGTAATTTTAGAGCACAAATGAATTTTCGGCAGCGACCAGCACTCAACGTAGCACTAAATGACACAGTGATGGAATTTCTTGGCCGATTTTATTTAGTTTGTTTCCGGGCCACCCTGACGTCAAGCTAGCCAGGATCAGTAACTCTACTATTAAAGCTGAAATTCCATAGCACTAGCATATTATATAAAGGAATTCATGTCGACGAAAATGGCGGGACCAACTTGAAGGGCATCGTAAAATGTGTACACACCTACTGTGGCGTTAAATATTGTACCCAAAGCCGGAACCACGCGCACAAAATGTTTGTTTTGTCACATTCAACGTACGTGTTCCGATAACCGTCCTATTTGACGATCGTCATAACGAATTGACGCCGCATCGTATTTCAATGCGGAGGCTCGTTAAGTCCGACGCAGATATATTGAGAAGCGATTCCTCTTTCGGGGCGTGACGATGGATTCAACTGCGGCCATGGCACCAGACAACCCTGCAATAGCCACGACGCATGCGTCCCTTTCGAACATAATAAACCCTACCTAAGGCGTATAGGGCTGACACAGACGCGCAGTGGCGCATAGTGAGTTTCTTTTTACAGGGTAAGCAATTTCTACTAACAAACACAACATCCACCTTTGCTTACCCTCCACATGCATTTACCGTTTTATATTACCTAACATTAGTTATAAAAACGGAAACTAATTGAATGTAATAATAATTAAACTGATATTATTTTGAGAGATATTACAAATTATAAGAAAACTCCCGTATTCCCGAACACTTTCATCCACTTTCCAAGGAAAAATGTAGGACTGGAGGAAGCAAACAGGACGACTGCTTACCCTGACGAAGGAACGCGGTCGAGCATGTGGCGTGTTGTTGCATGCGAGTTTGGCTCTAGCTAGTCGCTTCCGTTTGTGAAAATAGATACTATAGTTCATTCACGATAACTTCGGTCTTTTCTGAAGCCCTGCCGAATTTCTACTTTTGGTTACTGATTACGTATCCTTCCGCTACACGTTAACATACACACTGCCATGTGATTTCTACTTTTATAACTGTCAACTGCGTTGATTGCTGTTTACAGCTGTTCAAGGAATTATGTCCTATTGCAGAAACCATTTCCTACGAATGTTCACAATTTAGGCCTATAACAATATTTAGGCCAGCTTTATAACTATTTGTTACACACGATATATCACGTTACACATAATACAAATTAATATTTTACAACGGCGGTGTTTGTTACAACTCTGGCGGAAACAACAGTAGTATTTAACCTGTTATTAATACGTGTTTGGAATACGAAGGGACAACCAGTCCAACGAAACGACGCAGTAAATTCAAGCACGCAACTCGTGTCGCTTATTTATTGCACATCGACAAACGTAAAAGATAGTGGTGAACACACAAACACATAGGCCTAGCATAACATAACATTTATTCCGCTAATATTTACATGCATTGGTACTTACTGGTTTGTAGGTTTATTTTATTATTTATTAAATCTTATCTGGGCGGGTTTAGTATTTCGTTGGGATTGTTTCAGACATCCAAATCACAGAAACGTAAGCTCGTTACACAACTGTTTTTCAAACACCTAGAGCAAAGGTACAACGTTGTGATAAACAGACGTGAATGTAAATAATTTCGTCATATCAGTTCATGGTTAAAACGTATGAATTTTGCACATATTTTTAATCAACACACACACACACACCTGGCCTCCGTAACGATTACAACGCAGCCACCACGCCCTTTCATACGCAACGATCAAAACACATTTCACTCTGCCGTGGAAACACATATATATCACAACATTGTAACTTCCGTAGGATGTTTCAAAACTACGAGTACGAACTGGACGCTTCATTGAGAAACACGCCGTGTCATTGTATGTCGCTTGCCGCCGTCATATTGGAAACGCTTTCCACACCACGTCTGCCAACCTGCTGGATTTGTAAGTGTCGCGCAACGAACTGTGTCGCGCCATCGCATCTAAAATATGTCGTTGCATCTAAATAACATATAATATGTATTTAAGCAATAAAATCTCGTTTCAGTTGTAAATTACGATCTTAAGACATCATTACTCTTACTGTAATTAGTATGAGATGTGCTGAAATTAGAAATAACAAAATGTATACCTTTCCTACACAGGCGGTACGATGTGTGTGTGTGTGTGTGTGTGTGTGAGAGAGAGAGAGAGAGAGAGAGAGAGAGAGAGAGAGAGAGAGAGAGAGAGAGAGAGAGAGAGAGAGAGAGAGAGAGAGAGAGAGAGAGAGAGAGAGAGAGAGAGAGAGAGAGAGAGAGAGAGAGAGAGACACACACGCTCTGCTTCGCTTATTGAACCTTTATTCCGGACGGGTAAAAAAACACCAGCCTACACACGGGAATTTGCGCGTATATTTTTAACTTCAGCAATGAACTGTGTTTCCGCCAGTGCTATCTAACAACAACAATATCTCAATTGGCAACGTTTAACTTACAAATAGTATACATAAAACGGGGTTATAAAATATTGTGACTGTGAACCATTTCTTACCGGCCATTGCCAACACGTCGCTGCTCTCGCTGTTGATAATTCGTATTTATTAAGAAATAAATATTACAAGTTATATTAAGATACTAAGGTAAAGTTTCATTTATTCAATAATACAGTACTCTAAAGTTAATCACAGTGTTAAATATTTGTGGAATACAAGTTATTGGAAAAACACGCTGACATAATACGCCTGGGGTGATTTTTCAAAGGTTCGATTCGAAAAGGCCGAAGAAAGTGTGAATGGACTATAGATAGCATCACTATGCGTGTACAGTATGAGAGTTACGGAAACTCTGTTTCTAAAATCGGACAGGGTAAGCATTGCTTACCTTGCATCTACGGAATAAAGGCCACTGTATAACAGTCTTCGCTACGAACTTGCATGCCTGAGGGCGCACAGAGCTGTGAAGGAGCTCACGCTGATGGCGTAGCGGGATTTCGGCCATCATTGGTGAGCGCTTGTGACGTGGGCGAGTCTGAAGACTACGAAATAGTGATCGGCGAGTACATTGCAGAACTATCAGAGAGCAGAGACTGTGACTGGCAGTAAAAAATGGGGCTTGTTTCGTGACTACGGACATCTGGATTGTGTAAATCTATGGCATGGACATTTTCACCGTATGATTGTAATTAACGAGTAAGATTAAGAGTTCCGCCTGCCTGGCAATTGAACTGAGGGTTTGAAATCCTGGTTGTTTGGCGAATGTTTACATACGAAGTATCCTTAAAGAACCACTGAATGGTACCGCGCATAGTCGTGGAGCCCTCCCACGTGAGGCACATGTGGTATTCAAAACAAGAATTTGTGGCCTTCGACAACACATTCCGAGGACATACCCACATCTCGACGCTGAGTACCCTTGTTTTTGGCAAGCATAATGTTAATACATCAGAGAGCAATGTCTTCCCTTGGGAAAATACACTGTTCCATCTCGGCTGCGCACAGAACAGGAGAAAAGAGAGAGAAAAAAAAAATGAGCTATGAAAAGAATCCCTAGTCGGAGGGATGGAAAGGTATCTGACGCATTACCCAATTCCTGGAATTCTTCCATTAAATTTCCAATAACGTCTCCACCTAGCCGACTGAACAAAACACGTAATTTCGCAACCGGAGAAAGGAATTCGGCCAGGCAGTGGGGACTGGGGTGACCATAGAAATTCCTCAGGCGATATCCTTTTTCTGTTATGACCCAGAACTATTAACATCATCCGATATTTTTAAGGGTTATCGAGGGCACTGATCGACAACTTATTAATTATTTTGTATTTCTGCGCGAATATCTTCAACTTGTACACGTTACTCGTAAGTACCATTTCCTCGCAATTAAAAAAATTTCTACCACATTTTTTTTTTACCAGAATAAATTCACTAATATTTTGTAGGTATTAACCGATATATTTAGTGCAAAAATAGTGATAAATTTCGTAAAGTCGAATTCGTCTTGCGGATTAAGGACGTCATGGATTAAGGATGTCGGCTATTAACGAAAGCGGCGTGGGTTCTAATCCCCATACTGGCAGGCGATACTTTTCAATTTTCTCGAGAATTATATTATGAAATACTTTTATTTCCCCGATTCTCTGTTATTAATTCCCATCTCTTTTCTAGAAGGAAAATATATTTTATGTCCACTTCTCAATAATGTACGTTGTAATACAAGCATATCATTTCTAACATCACAAATGTATTCTTCCCAGATTAAAAAAAAAAAAAAAAAAAAAAAAAAGCGAGAGAAAGACTAGTTCTTGGCAACTTGGGTTTCCAAAGATTTTCTGGTAAAAGTACAAAAAAATATTAGTTTCAGGTAAACAGTTATTTGGGCATATGAGTGCATTCCGAATCTTCTTTTAAAAAAAAAAACTAACAAGATAGAAAACCAAGAAGGCAATACGACAAGTAAGATTCCCCTAAAGCCAATGTGAGAGGAACTGATGCCGACATTTGCCTGGAGAGCAGACTGAAAACCACTTGGGGATATCACCCCGAACAAAGCCGGCCGAGACAGAACTCGCGACCTGCCGGAACAAGTCTCAGAAGCTATCGAATGACAGAACATGATTACAGGCCATTACAGACAGTACACAGGAATGAACAAGAGTCGCAGGCCCACAAATACACAGACATTTATTTTATCCACCCCCCACAGAACCCAGATCATTGCCTTATACAGCTCCCGGGACGACTAACGCATGGTGCCCAGGGGAGTCAAGTCCCAGGACGGGAACTATGCACATGAAAACGCGGAAAATTCCGAGGGATGATACAATGCACCGTGTTACGAGTTCCATTAAAAAAAAAACCCTAATACCGTATGGTAGCTTTGCAGAACTCGCAAAATTCATTGCAATGGTTTGCGAGACTGTAATGATTCATTGGAAAATCACGACACACATGTCGCGTTAACAAAAATATACGAGCAGTGTGGCTAGAAATTAAACAACAAGTTTTAAAACCAATATCTGAGATTAAAAAAATAAATAAATAAAATAAACATAATATTATAGGCTGTTCACGGTAAAGTGAGCTATTTTTGAAATCAACCTATGAAAAATGTCACAGCTCTACCTGCGTATAAATTTAAGGGGAACACCGGCTGGCTTGCGCTCATTTAAGTTGGTAACCACGGAGGGAAAGTAGTTCCAAATATTTACGTTGAGTAAAAGTTTTGCATACACATATACGATTATTGTACATTTACTTTCCGGTCTTTATAATACATATCCACGTAAGAATGATCAAATATGTCAAATATTTACTTTCCCGACAATTTCACAGTTTCACTTGATCGACGCAAGAATACAGTTATCAGGCCCATGGCTGTGTTAATTTTACATACGGCGGGAGAACACAGATGCGAGTACAAAGCAGGGATTCCAAAGTGCTCAGTTTACCGTGAACAGACTATAACAGCAGTGCCCGAAGCGAATCGCGGAAAGCACTTTAGTGCCAAAGCCTCGTAAGCATTAAGGTAGAAGTAGAGTGGGTAACGTCGGAGAACTACAGGGCGAGTCCTTTAAAAAGGCCCCATGGGACAGGCGTGTAAAGGAGCGAAGGGATGAGGAAATAGACCACGGGGCCTCGTCTAAAGGTCTCGCACTGTATAACCGACCGTGTAAACAAGGAGAACTAATTCAAAAGTCGTACAAACACTATCAAAGCTATCAGAAAAGAGTACGACTTTAACGTTGCATATACCATAAAATACCGCAAAATCATTGCTACAACTAACTTATTAAATTTTTTTGACACGAAAGAGTCCGTGCGTAGTAGGCTTGTCTATGGTCGGGACCCACGAGGAAGAAGATAAACACCGGTATAGATAAAGAGTGTAAAGCCTCTTCAAAAGTTTTAGCGTACACAGCAATAGGGGAAGTTAAAATAGGGGGGGGGGGGGGAGGCGAGGCGAGGAGGCAACAGCGATGTTTACACTGCGACAAGCGACAGGACGACACTAGACGGGGTCGTGGAAGGGGTAGGCAGGGAAGGGAATGAATATTCGCCGAGCGAGCGGCGCTCATTAATACTCGCTTCGGGGGCGGCGCCAACCAAAACAACTCGAGCGGGCAGAACCATGGTGCCCTCGCCTCGTCCTATCCACTCGGGGGATATGCGCACGCGAGCGCACCAGCACACGGGTCGAGTGGGTGTTAGCAGGCGGGATGAGTGGCGCAGGGCTGGAAAACACAAACCCACGGTGCTAAGGGGATGGTCGCACAAGGAAAAATTCCCAGCGCACGTCAGCAGCAAGGCAACCGTCACAGGGTTGCCAAATTTTTTCCATTGGAAAATTCCCTGATTTCCAGGCAAAAAATCTTTTTCCCTGACCATATTCTAACTTTTTTCTGCAAGGATTGGCATCTTTGCATTATAACACACTTTTACACCAAAATACTCTCCGATTTTACAAAGCTCACCACATAGATTGCAAGGAAAAATACCTAAAGCATTTAGTCGACAATCATTAAAACAATTTCATATGATTCTGGCAGTGGTGCACGAATGATAACTGCAAAATATATCATGCATATCACAAAATTCACTAACATTTACCTAACTTGTTTGAAATTCCCTGACATTTCCCTGTTTTCCAGACCTGTGGCAACCCTGCATCACAACTAAAATTCAGGGAAAACAGAAGGTGGTATTTAACATAAAAAAAAACAACATAAAAACATACAAAATGAAACTTATGTCGAGTAAACACAAGGGGCCCCGGTGTAGTGGTTACACTACTCGCCTCTTGCCTAAGCAAACAGGGTTCGAATCCCGGAGGATTTTCGCAAATGGGAATCGTGGCGGACGATGCCGCTAGTCGGCGGGTTTTCTCGGGGATCTCCAGTTTCCCCCGTCCTTTCATTCCAGCGCTGCTCTCTCTAAGACCCCGATGTTAAGAGACGACCAAAATCTCTTCACTCGTTCACGTGAACACAAGCGAGGTCGAAAATGTTACTGTACATTACCTTCCCGATGTGTGCAAAAAAAAAAAAAAAAAAAAAAAAAACATCTGGCATATTTTAGCGACAGCAATAACGAATAATATTGCTACTAGCGTGCCTTTCACACACTGGCTTCGCAAACAGACACGAAAAGAACAAAATTTTGCCTACCATGCAAGAATTATCTCCATGAGCATGCATTATTCTGGCAAAATATTGGTACAGGTTGTTCACAATAAAGTGATCACTTCTAAAATCAACCTTAGAAAAAAAAATCACTGCCCCTGCCAGCATATATTTTAACGGGCGCCTTGAGTGACATGCGCCCAGTAATGTTGGTAACGATGGATGGGAAGTAGTTCCTTATCTTAACGTCAAATAAAAAGTGTTAGGTAACCATTTCTGACTATTTAAGTTATTTCTTTCACTTTCTGTTCTTTAATTTACCCAAGTGTAAAAATGTGGAGAGTTGAAAGTATTTACTTTTCTAATAATTTCACAGTTTCACTTAACCGACGGACGAATAAAGTGATGAGGCCCACGACAATGTTAATCTTGCATAAGGCGGTAGAATACACAACGAGCATACAAGTAGATTATAAGCAGGACTTTCAAAAGTGCTCATTTTACCGTGAACAGCCTATAATACGGTTATCTGGAGCTCTTTATTATACAGTTATAAACTAACCCTGTATAATTCAACTAACGCCTTAACGCTTTCTCAATTAGGCAAAAGTAAACATTTAGAAATAAATAAAAGTATTTTTGTACCCTACCTTTATTCTGTTGTCCATTTACATGAATATCGTTGCAAGCTCCTTGTTCCCCGAGGATTCGAAACACTGCGATACTTATTCAAAACTGGACAGCGCATGTGTAAATCATTTACTTGTTGGACACTATCGCTAGGTTTATGTTTTAAACACTAAGCCCTGCAAATGCAAAATTCAGTATACCATTTGGTGGCACTATTTCACTGCCTTGCAAAATTATAATCCTTTACTGGCTGTTCCCATTTAAAGCCGCCATATACCTGAATGACCAAGACACAAATGTTGGCATCTCCACCGCTTAACTTTCATTTCTTGCTGAAAAGATCACCGAGTGACCAACATTCCGCCGGACAATCACAGAGGGTAAGCTAATGCACAAAAAACAGCAGTTTTAATTTGTAGCCAAATGTGGAGTCTATTTAGCTATAGGCTGTTCACGGTAAAATGAGCAATTTTGAAAGTCCTGCTTAAGAATCTACTTGTATGCACGTTGTGTATTCTTACGCCTTATGTAAAATTAACATTGCCATGGGCCCCATCACTTTATTCATGTGACAGTAAAGTGAAACTGCGAAGTTATTAGAAAAATAAACATTTTATTAATCCACTATAATTTTTACACACTGAGGCGTTAAAAAGAACAGAAAGAGTAAGATATAATTTAAATGATCAGAAATGGTTACCTAACTCTTTTTATTCGACTTAAGATATGAAAATACTTTCCAACCATCGTTACCAACTTTACCGGGTGCATGGCACTCAGGGCGCCTGTTAAAACATATGCAGGTAGGGGCAGTGACATTTTTCTAAGGTTGATTTCAAAAGTGCTCACTTAATCGTGAAAAACCTATAGCTCAAGTAACGTTATACGTCACGGCCATTTCCAAATGAGGAATACGCCGATGTAACGTGTATACAGTGGCAAACGAAGGTGCTGTGGCGTTATGTGACAGCCCATAGAGAGTTCTGCGCACGATCTTACGGAATATTGCAGTTGAGATATACACACTATATCAACCACATTTTCTTTACAATTTCTCGTAAAAACCAAAATTTCTGATTAAAGCCATATCTTATAGCTTAAACTGTTCTGCCTCCGACTGAACGACTGGTAATATACACGGAATTGTTACTTTTAAAGCTAATACGAAATTATGCATTAGCTACTTCAAATCCATTTGGGCTTCACGTAACAAGTAGACCCCAGTCAACTTTTTTTCCACATAACTTTTAGCTGAATGTTTTACTAACTAATATTACACATGACAGCAAAACCTGATGTTGCGAACTTAAATGACTATCGGAACTAAAAGTAAATACATATTAGGAGGGGCTACACTTTAGCCACAACTCAATTTATTAACAATGTGCATAATTACATTAGATTGCCAGATTTCCTTCACATATCTCATTGGCTACACTGCATTAGATTAGTGACCCCTCACATCCCATAATCACCATAATTAATGTTTAAAACTGCTGATGTCTTGTTTACGAAACACGGAAATTGTGCCCTCTATTCAGATACGTTGTTTCCAAAGCTCATTATTCTACATCAATAGCAGTAATTAACAGCCTACCGCTAATCACAATACGTGACTGCAGACTGTAATTAAACCTATATCAAAGTCTCGTATACACAAACCGACGTGCAATGAAGGGTTGGCATATTTCAGGGTGACACAATATAAACATTTTTTTCCCCACTATATACACGTTACACACTTGCAAACTTAATCGTTGCAATACCTTGCGTAACTCTCGCAGAAAAAAACAAAAAACACACACACCAGTTTTCCCTCATTTATTCAACAATACAGTACACTAAAGTTAACCACAGTGTTATATATCTGTGGAATACAGGTTATTGAAAAAAGAGGTTTACATGTTTTGCCTGAGTGTTTTTGTTTTCAAAAGTTGATTTTCATAATTCGCTTCCAATCGGGAATGGACTACAGTCATATATCACGCCCTCTCGTCTATTCACACCAAAAACACCTCATCTGCAGTCGACTCATAAAATATCCCGTGGTCGTCTGACTTCTGCATGTCGCTTGATTACCGCACTCATCTACAAGGCTTCTATTGGCTGTTTCACGATTAAGTGAGCACTTCTGAATGACTTGCTTAAATCTACTTGTATGAACGTGATGTATTCTTCCGCCTTATGCAAAAATAACACTGGCATGGGCCTCATCACTTTATTCATGCGTCGGTAAAGTAAATATTTTACAACTCTTCTCAATTCTACACTTAGATGCATTAAAAAAACCAGAAAGCGACAGAAGTAATTCAAGTTAACAGATATGGTTACCTAGCACTTTTTATTCAACGTTACGATACGGAACTACTTTCCCATCCGTCGTTACCAACTTTACTGGGCGCATGTCACTCAGGGCGCCCGTTAGAATACATGCAGGTAGGAGCAGTGACAATGTTCTAAGGTTGATTTCGAAAGTGCTCACTTTATCCTGAATAGCCTTCTACCAAGACTGCAAACAATTCCACTGTGGATTGTATTTATAGGGTCCTAGGCCACCATCCAGAAATTCCTCTAAATGCCGGTTGCGCCGAGGGTCCTAACTCCCCGAATATTAGTGTGCTTCCTCTACACTTGTCGGCTTCTCTAGCAGCGTGGAAGAGGGGGAGGGGCGCGACGAGGCAGCAAGCGGGTCTGCCAGAGGGAGGGGAGGATCGAGGTGAGTCGCCCTCCTCAGAGCAGAACCGCGCATAACGGGGGCTCGTGGCTGGCGCGAGCTACAGCGCGTAACAATATTTTTTTTTCTGTCAGCGGCGGAAAAAATATTATAGTGGAAGATTTCGGTCCTGAAAATGTCAGGGATTTCCAAAATAGAATTTCAGAGGACACCCTCATATAATGACTCGAGGCAAAGTTTTGTTCTCGTGCGCACTTAATTTTTCAAATTATCACGCTCGCAAAATGTAAAAATTCTGTACTCCTTTGCAAACAATTAAAACTGTCTCATATTGGTTGAAGTGTGTGTGAGGTAGTCGATGTTTTGGTTTAGTCATCTTAACTTTTGTAATACGAACGTGTGTTGTTAATAAGCCTCCATGGATCAAATGAGCATGATACGGGTTTTATTATCCCAAACTTGTTTTAAACCTCAGCTTTTGTAGCAGGCAAAAGCAAGAACATAGCTTCAAAATTATAAAAAATTTCAAAGAAATTCTTACAATAGACTATAGTGCTTTTTGCGATAGTGCGACAAAAATTACCAGCCTATCAGAGACGAGCCAGCAGAACACAGCGATGCGACACTGTGCGATAGAAATTGTCCTAACGCACACGCGACTAGGAAGAAGAATAAAAATAGCGTATATCTGTAAGAAAAACGTAGGTGTGCGTGTGGCGAGCATTTGAATATAATTATTATTTCAATTGCGTGTTAAAAACCTGAATACATATAGGAGTACTATCTATTACTTAAATACCAGTAGCCCACGTTTGAATCATTTAGTCAAGTAGATAGAGCACATGTTAATTATTTTTTTAGAGTTGTCAATTAGATAGAGCACATGTTAATTATTTTCTTAGAGTTGTCAATTTTTGTATAGAAAATTCAAGGGACGTTTCTAGTGCTTTCGTTTAGATCTGTGTGTTATAACAAAACTTCTCAACACTAACCTTAAAAACTTGCCTAAATATACAGGATTTCTTTCATTTTAGTTTCCACTCACGACGATAGATGGCAGTAACGCATATAAACGCAACGACAACGTCGCTCTATTGTAAGATCGACATACGACAGGCAGTGCGCGACGGTCGCAGTGTGCCGTGTCGCCGACAAACTGAATCTGGAGTCGCAGGAAAAAAAAAAAAAATCGAGCTGTGGCGCCTGATCTCGCCCTCGATGCATACTGGACTGGAGTCGCTCGTCCAGAACGGGCATTCCCAAACTTTTTATGCTCGTGGCACTCTTGTGGACGAGATCGTAACTTCGGCTATCCGTGTTGCATTTTCTGAAGCCATTTTATTTTGAATTGAAAATAAAATGTGAAAAACGTTCTAATGTTTCCACTGTGTTACTGATTTCAGTAAAAATACTAAATGTTGCATAAAATAGGCTTAGTTATACACAGCTAGACTACAATTTGAAATTAACTGTACGGCGGGACTTGCGATTGATTCTTAAAATACAAAAGTTTGATACTTTTAGTACGAGAACACTGTTCACGATAATGTACGCACTTTTGAGACCCTGGTTACATTTTCCTGCCAGTTATTTAGTTTTATAACCGCATTTTAAACCAAATATTGCTATGTGAGTAATAAACACAGTGTATATATTCCTTCGCACTCTGAAGTTAACGTCCAAGGTTAAAATAAAATATATTTATTGACTACCATTCGAAATGAGAGGGCTTTCAAAAATGCCCTCTTTACCGTGAATAGCCTAGACCAAATTCCCTGGAAACATCACTGCATTTATACCAAGCTGTGCAAACCATTGAAGGAGATGGAATCACGAGCGGCGCGATATATTTGAAAGGTTGTTTCCAAAACTGCGAAGATTTGTAACAAGTCGTAAGTGCCACCCTTGGCATTCCACCCATTCTTTGTCTCGCATACAAACTAGCACTTAAACTGCGCCCCTAATGTTTGGCTTCACCCCTTTGGCACAAATTCATCGTTTCCGCGTCACAATTTCGGATTCGTAGTAATAACTGCAAATGTACGATTATAGAATTACGAGTTGTTTAATATTTTTGTGCGTAATTTTAATCGTGCATAAGTGAGGTCTGCTTACGAATAGCATTTAAGAAACGTTAGGCGTCTGTAGTCCATTCCCCACTGGAACAAACTTTCTCGGAAACCTGTTAAAAATCTACTTGCAGACCGTTTCGTAGCCTTCCGCCAAATGTAAATAAACACTGCCGTATGACTGCCATGCAGCATCTATCAAAATCAATGTTTACATTCCATCATGTGTGTGTTAATGTGTTCATATACTTACAATACACTTAAATATATAAACATTGAAATCAAATAAGACTTCTACTTTCATACCTATAAAATATGTTGTTTACTGTTTAAAGCTTTTCAAATAATTCTGCCATATTCCAAAAACCATTACGCACCAATATTCACAGTTTAGGTCTCAAACATTATTTATGTCAGCTTTATGACGTTTTAAAAATGCCTGAATTGACCATAGGTCTTACGGTTATTTTACATTAACATATCGGCTTTCCTCGACATAGTAAAATACATGTAATGGCCGTTAATATTTTGCCGAAGCTGTGTTTAACACTGTTATAACTGCGAGGCAAAGAGCTGTAGTATTTATCCTTTTGTTGCTGATATATATTGGGTTGTTTCTTTAAAAGGACGGCCTCAGATGGAATAAATATTAAAACGAAGGAACAACCAGTCAAAGGAAAAAGGCAGAGTAAATTCAAGCACGCAACTCGTGTAGGTTATTTTTTGTCATACAAACTTAAAAGATAGCGGTGAACATGCACACAAATAAGCCTAGGTAACTTTTATTCTGCTCATATTTCTATATATTGTTACTTACTGTTTATTAAGTTTATTGAAATTTATCGAGCTGGGCTTAGCATTTTTTGGGTCTCTTCAGTTTTAGGTTCCAAATTAAAAAACCATTATTTTGCTGTAATAAATATGAAATATACTACAATTTTAAACATGTATAATTTTTTATTGGCGATGGAATTCTGAGTGACAGAGGAGAGGAGGGATGGGAAACGAGGGAAGGGGATGAGGAGAGAGAGGGAGGGGAGAGGAGAAAATAAGCTCTGTCCAATCAACAGTTTCGTCGGTCGAAAAAACAAACCCCACGTCACTACGGCCTACGTACGCTGTTATTTTTAACCGTAACAATGAAATACGTTTCTATCGGGGCTACCTAAATATTTAAATATTTCAATAGCAATATTTAATTTACATACAGCATACCAAAAACTATATTGAAACAATATTTGAACTGAGAACTATTTCTTACTAGCCGTTGCCAATACACCGCTGCTCTCGCTGTTTTTAATTTGTATTTAGTACGAAATAAATATTACAAGGTATAGAAGATATTAAGGAAAGTTTCATTTATTCGGAAATAAGTACTTTTAGAGTTTATCAGAGTTATAGATTTGTAGAATACAAGTGATTGAAGCAACAGGTAGACATGTTACATCTAGGGCGATTTTTCAAAGGTTGGTTTCATTAAGTATCTTCCAGTCGGGAATGGACTGTATATAGGTTTTTCAGTTCCTCCATTTCTATCTAAAGCATGTTTTTGGGATAGTAAAAATGTCTCTGAGGGGTGTTTCCACGGCCATTCTTAGGTATGAACATTCCAGTACAGAACATTATAAAAGGAATAGGGACGTACATTAAACCATTATTTTTATTACTACGCCATATAATGGCAGGGCCCCATAGATACACGTTATCGCCGGCAAGACTGCAGTTCAGTGCTTTGCACGTAGAGGCGATGAGAGAGCTAACGGGCATGTCTCGGTCGCCCCTAGCGCTCCCACGCTTCTAGGCCTCAGACATGCAAAATTCGTTCAACCAGGCGACCACCTTTAAATAAACCCTCCGCTACTAAACAAGGAAATAAAATCCCAATATATCCCGGGGATTTTTCCACCCCCGGACGGCCGACAGTTGAAAAACCCAGAGCCTGCTCGACGGATCTGCAGGCAGCGAGGGTATCCGAGCACCCCTGGCCGGAAATATGCTTCGTTAGGGGCGAGACGTGACTAGATCCGCACCAACGCGACACCGCATCTCTCCCCAATACCAGTGATAAAGGCCGGGGAATAGAGGGAATGCAAGAACGGAAGAGGAGAGGCAGGCAGGGACTCCTCGTTCACACATCGATTTTATTCACCCTTCACTGTAAAAAAATTAGGTAAAATTCCATTACATGTAAGGTAAAATTACCTGCCAAATGTGGAGTAAATAAACATTACAAGTAAGGTACTGCAACAACTGGTTTTTATTTGCTCTCTGTTAAGGTATGATTTAATTTTGATTTGAATATGCTCTTTCTTTATGCACTATGTTAATTTATGATATTCAGATAGGTTTTAAAAGTATTATAATATTCCTTGGAGATGATTGAATGCTTTGTTAATTTATTTGTCTATGATTGAGCATACACCTTGCTCGCAGGATCAATAAACACTGGTTGATAGGGGGCGAATACCGTGACTGTTTAAAAAGAAAGGTTGTTTGGAATAAAATATAGAACAGAAGTAAAAAGGTTCGTCAAAGGAAAGAGTTGAATTATCCGGAAAAGGAGGAATATAAAGAATCGCCATCATGTATTAGCAAACATTTTATTTCCACAAGAAGAAGTTGATTATAAATACGTCAAATTTTCAAGATGATTTAGTTTGCAGATAAATTTGGAAGAAGACTCTGCGTAGCATTCGACGAGATTCAAGACGGTAAAGAAGAGATTCCTGACGAGATGTCACATCTCATCGAGAAGGTCAGATCTCAGTTCCAGAGTCAACTAGGGAGCCGCTATACAATCGGGATCATTCTACGGCAGATCGACGACGAAGCACGCCCCCCTCCCCCCCGCCAAGAATAGTGACGACGTACTTCACGAGGTTCCATCAAGTCAGCGAGAGAAGGTCTACTATCGTTTACCATTCCGGAAGCTACGGTGTCACAAGTCCTCTGCAACCTTATTAGCATCAACACTGGATCAATGGCGAAGTTTAGTTGATTGTATTGAAGTAGCTCTACTACTGATAATTTCATGGTATTTGATGTAGGAATTTCATAGTTTACACTGACACTCTATTTTGTTGTGATTTGAAGTTTTGACCTATCTTGAATATTCATCAGAGCAGCATTTAATTTATCAACAGTAAAAATCTTTTGAAAATATTAATTTTATTAAAAGACAAACAAATCTTACAAGACTTTTGTTTATAATATTTCCTGGTCATTTCAATATTATTATTTTTTTTGATGATATACAATCTTATATTAAATCGGAGTTAAACTGCAGATATTTATGAATAAAAATATGTTATATTAACTGTGTGACAGCTGATGGTAGAAATAAGTTAGCTGGAGCAACTATTTAAAATAGCATATTTGTTGAAGTGAACAGTTTTAAAGTTTACTTCTTTAATCTGAAACTAGCTGTTACTGTACGGGAGGAAAAGTACTTGACAAAGGTGGAGGAAAATCCCATACAACTAAGGTTATATTAACTATATTGTATAATAAAATTATAGTTAAGAATACACGGGGCATTAGTACTGTTAATTTTTTTACTACCTGTATCCTCTGACGAATAGTAACTGAAATCTTAACTCAAATCCTCGACACTTGCTGGAGGGTGGGCGCGAACCATTGACCTATCACGATAAGCCGACGCGCTATCCATTACACCCCGACGACAACATGGCCTTAGAAGTGAATATTAGTAAGATAAAAGATTGTTTCTTTCGCCCGTCCTCCCACTTAGCTGTTGAGACAATGCTGAAGAGATGCACGCGTCGTAAGGTAATTTTCCGATCTATTTATGGGATTTTCCACTATGTAAGTGAATTTTACTCCAGAGTGCGGTAATTATACCTTATATATAGAAAGCCATGTTGGACAGCTTGTATGGGAATTTTCACTACCATGTATGTGAATTCTACTCCACAGTGCGATGATTTTACCTTACACGTAAGGAAAACCATGTTTCCCCCCACAAGCTTGCGAATATTACCTTACACTTGTCAGGTAATTTTACCATTATTTTTTTTACAGTGTTCCCACACGGTTCCGGACCGTTCCCATACAGAGGACGTCAAAATTTACACATCGTCACGCGACTGCAAAACGCAAACCTGCTTCCACTATAAAACTGTGTACGGCACAATCAATATAATACAACATGGATGTCACAAAATACCACAGATGTGTACACTGAAATTCAATTTTTTAATGCCCTAACTTTCCCGTTTTCCTGGCGGAATAGCATATTTTTTCCACAGCTCACACAAAAAATGTGCTATCAATGGAGCTGAATTAAACACACTAAGCAAGCATACCAACATTTTATTCAGCCCATCTATATTTCTCGCGATACACGCTGGTGGCTTGAAACAAACGTGTTACCATTACAAGCACACTAATACTTCATTTTGTACATGTAAGCCTTATGTTACTTAGCAAAGATTTATTATTTCCAGTTCACAAACATGAAAATTAAAATTTTAAAACGCATATGCTCAATAACATTATTCTGTATTCACACAAGTAACTTTTGGAGTAGCAAAGTATTTACATTTTCCCTGACCCAGGGGAAAATTCCCTGACATTTCCCTGTTTTCCCTGTGGGTGGACATCCTGTAACACGATCAAATTCTCCTGACTTTTCCATGTTTGCCGACCTGTTAGGAACCCCGTATAAGCAGAATTCTTACAAACATGTAAATTCAAGGACTTGCCGTGGACTAAAAATTACTATCACTATTTATTGAATTAATAGCGTAGTAAAAAAAAAATAGCTGCCCTAACCTTCCTCATTTCGTAAAATCGCAGTGATCTATACAACAGAATTAAAAAACACAGAAAAACTTGAATGGCTGTGTACGCCGAGGGCCGAAATGTGTGTACAACGCCGGACCGACGGCTGTAGAACATGGTTAACAACTATTGCGACCTCTTGCCTGCTTATTTCGGGTGGATCCAGGTTCCCACATCCGGACGAACACAACATTTCATGTTTCGTCTACAACTGGAAAAACGTAGTCGTCGTTCCATTTTCAAAACACTGTACGGCAGAATCAACACAATACAATACTATACTATACTATAGAGTTCTTAAAAAAAAATTAATTGTAAATTCAAAGGCTTTCCAAGAACTTCCCGATGACTAAAAATCACTATTTTCAAAAACCCAGTTAACTAAAATAAAACAGCATGGAAATTACAATCAACTCCAAAAACTTCAAGCGAAGTCCAACGTGTATGACATGAACCCGCCGTTTATTTACAGGCAAAACTCTTTTATTATAAGCTGTTCACGGCAAAATAAGCACTTTTAAAAAGCCCCACTTAAGATCTACTTGTTTACACGTTGTGTATTCTTCCGCCTTATGTAAAAACAACATTGCCACGGACCTCATCACTTTATTCATGCGTAGGGCAAGTGAAACTGTAAAATTATTAGAAAAGTAAATATTGTATAAATGTGCTCATTTTTACACTTCGAAGCACTAAAAAAAACAGAAAGCGAGAGAAATAATATAAGTTATCACAAATGGTTATCTAACACTTTTATTAGACGTTAATATATGGAACTACTTTCTCCGCCATCGTTGCCAACTTTGCTGGGCACATGTCAAGTCACTCATTGCGCCCCTTAAAATATGTGCAGGTAGGGGCAGTGACTTTTTTCCTTGGGTTGATTTCAAAAGTGCTCACTTTATCGTGAACAGACTTGACTAAACTTCGTATTGTTTAGGGGAGACGTGTGCCAGATGTTTACCTGGGCGAAATATTATAACGAGCGAGCTTCGAGGCTGCACCGTTGCTATTTACCAAACTATAGAAGCCACTAAAAGTGTCCGAGCATTTCAGTTCTAACACTAACTTAGAATTGTAATAAACACAGGGTTTGAGAGATGGAGATGCAATTAGTTTACTTTTGCACAAGAGTTCAAAATAAGTTCCGCCATCTCACGATTGCTACCGAAGTAACACCAAATTTAAGATCAACGTTCTAACCACCATAAAAACTGTGCAAGCCAGATTATTTCCGTGAAAAACTTTTACATACACAACGAATAAACGAACGTTTGGCGGAAAAGTTAGCCATGGAATGTTTTCCATTGTGTGTGTAAGCAGTACAACAATGCCGAACGCTGATGAATGACGTTAAGTATTATGAATGCTAACAACAAGAACGGCAGACAAAAACTATAATTCAAGAACAAATTAACAAATGATTTTTAAGAATTTCAATGAGGCATTTTTCTTTTTAGAAATTATACATTCTTCTAAGACCCTAGCACCCACACCAAACATTGCGGCAAGCTGAACTATTTCCGATATAGCTTTTTTGATGCACAATTCATGCCTTGTCCTGGGACAAGACAAAATCGTATTACGATTTCATGTACATATCACGCTGTCCACTGAAATTCAGTTTTGAAATATCTCTACTTTTCCCTGTCGGTCAACATCCTTTAAAAACAGTATATTAGCGTATACAACTCTGCACAAAATTCAATACCAAACGTTGATAGTGGTAATTTTACTAGAGTGGAAGTTGGTATACAGAAACCGTTCACGAACAGCTTGCTTATGTAAAACTATGCAGTTTTTCCTTCCACGCAGCGAGTTTCACAGCCCATTGCTTCCAGTGCACAAAATCTGAACTAAACATTTACAAAAGCAAACTTTGTATTAACCACACCTTCACACTTCTATAACTGAAGAACTGTGTAAAGTGTGCGTGGAAAGTTTAAATGTAAATACCTCGCCAAAGGCGCGCAGAATTTTCACACACACACGCGCAGTTTGGTACATGCTTCGTCGACGAATGCCACAGCCGAGAGATTAAAATTATTACCGTCATCTCAATAGGCAATTTTTTTGGAACACTGATTACATGCCCCCCCCCCCCCCCGGGCCCGCGATTTTTTTTAAAGTGTCCAACGGTACTGTCAAAACCATGTTATCAAACCCTAACGGTAAGTTTGTTTATATTCATTTTACAACAAACTTATGCTTGCTACCTGAAATTTATTTACAACGAGCGTCAGCTGATTTTCGGCCCGCTATACCCAGGAAGAGCAATTGCGAATCCCTGTGAGGGTTAACGTTATGAATTCATCTTTTTTGATCGGCGCCTCAACAAACTCGACCGGATGAAGTTAGTCCAGTGAAAAAATTAGCAATCAGTGTGGTCTGAATATTTCACAGACAACCGCGAATTTTAATTAGTCACATTGACTTCCTGCAGTATAGTATACTGTACGCACTGACCTTACAAAGCCGCAATTTCTGCAAACTTACATCAATGTAAACTCGTATTAAGGGTCCTACGTATTAAGACGTTTTCTGTGAAATCGTTGTTCGCGCGTAAACGCGTATCTCGGTAAATAAAAATTCTGGAAACATGACGTTTTGTCAGAAAAGATGAAAACCAATTATCTATGGGCCTCGTTTTTTACTTTGGTCATATTGAGCGTATGTACGGAGAAAAAAATTTAGTGAAAATGGTCAAATATCGCGCCTAAGCAGTTTCTTTAAGCGGCAAGAGAAAGGCACAAAAATGCGGACGTAGTTTAATCTGTGGTCTATCTAATTTGCACAGTACACTGTTCCCGCGGAAACACTGCACGCCTTGCGCATAAGAACAATGAGGCGCTAGGCGTGCGTGTAAACTGTCGCCCGTATCGCTCCCTCGCATCTTGACCTTGGCCGTTCCGTCCTCGTAAGAGCACGGAACGTTACAATATTTTCCCCACACGTCCATGGTAGCACTGCTACATATGTCAGCAGTGAGAATTTAATACAGGGAAATGCGTACTAACGAAATTTGGTTTTTTGAAACCCATTCTCAAGAAATAAACTTGAAAAAAAAAAAAAAAAATAATATTCTCAAGCGTTGTATCGAGGCAAATATAACAATTTTCTTCTAAGTGTTTTTTAAAAGGTTATTAAGTTCTCTGAATTTTCCAGAAAACAGGCTATAATACAGCGATGTTACAAGGCTTTGATAGCAAAGAAGCACGTATTTTTATGCTCAAAAAGTCCCTGGTGGTATACATATCCATCTTTAAAAGGAACCCACAGAATTTTATAGGTACGAACCTTCCATTACAGTTCTGGAAGTTTATAGCATAGCATCCGGCGAACGTCCTTTCACATTTGTAGTCCAAACAGATTCAAATCACTTCGAAGTTCCCCGAGATCCACGGGTTCAGAATTTGACCACTGTCTGGTCAACCAGAGAGAGGCGAACCCAAGTCTACGTGCCTAAATCTGCTGCTTTTCGCGGGAACAATCTCATCGACACTTCTTTGGCATTCTAAGTGCATGTGTAACAAACATACGTACTCATTCCATTAACAAAAAACAAATTATGCCATCCAAGACTTATTCAGATATTGTTTAAAACTTTTATGGACAGCTATGATTTGCCAGAAAGAAAAAAAAACACCTGGCTCGCACAACATACCCTTGTTCTGTTCCTTCTACAGCCATAAAGATGACTTTTCCACGCGCATCAAGTACACCATTACTACTATAGGCTATTCATGGTATAATGAGCATTATTGAAAGTCCCGCTAAAATCTACTTGTATACACGTAGTGTATTCTTCAGCCTTATGTGAAATTAACATTGTCATGGACCTCATCACATTCATGCGTCGGTGAAATGAAACTGCGAAATTAAGAAAGTAAATACTTTACAAATCTGCTCAGTTTTGCACTTCGATACATAAACAAAACAGAAAGCGAAATAAATAATTTGAAGTTAACACAAAAGGTTATTTAACACTTTTATTCGACGTTAAGATAGAGAACTACTTTACAGCCATCGTTACCAACTTTACTGGGTGAATGTCATTTAGTGCGCCCATTAAAATATATGCATGCAGGAGCAGTGACTTTTTATACGGTTCATTCCCAAGTGCTCACTTTATCGCGAACAGCCTTTTAAACGCAAGGTGTGCAGTGTTCTTGTGGTGACCATAGCATTTTATTGCTGGAAAGTTTCAATGCATGGTCCCTGAGTAGTTTTGAATGTATCCGACACGTATATTGGGATATACCACTTTGAAGAAAGCAGTTTCTTTTCTATGTTGGCAGGCTCTGAAATGTTGTTTTGAATGTGCGTGACGTATTGCAAGCGTTCGATTGGGCTCGTCCACTGTGTTCTCTTTTCGTAGATAGGCAGATGGACTCTCGTTTAATGTCCGCGTGTATTTCGAACGCTTTGCAAAGAAGTTAGTGTTGTCTCGTAATCAGGCAAGACACAGCTGGTGCAAAGTATTTCATAACAGCTGTTAAAGCAAAGGAAAATTAGACCACGCACAAAGTAATACTACAAGATACCATGAAAAAGTTTATGATTAAATCCTAACTATAGGCGGTTCACAGTAAAGTGAGCCATAGTTACTTTTTAAGTCGAGGCCCTAGTTACTTTTTTTTCTAGCAGCCATTTTTTATCCGTCCACTAACATGTTAACTAAGGACGTTAAGACTACTGGTTCCTAAATGAAATATGCTCCATTAGTGCTTACTACCCCACTCTGGTGTTTATCATCATTTGTTCGTGAACATCCGGTACTGACGCCTAAGGCTACAATAAAATATATTTATTGGCTATTACCCCAAATGAGAGGGTTTCAGAAAGTGCTCATTTTACCGTGAATATCACATAACCCTTAAAAGCATGCACTGTGCAGACTGTATGTTAACTATAGACAAAACCACTCCTACTCGATTCCGTTCTCTAAAAAACTGGTGTTTGCACTCCGTTAAAATAGTAAACGTGGCCCTATCTCCTATAATTCGTCCTGCGCTAGACAAATCTTAGTTATAAATAATCACGCGGTAGCAAGCTTGCATCGTGTTCGAGAGGTCGCCGCTTCGATACTGACAATTTGTAATTCGAGGCCGATTTTTTATCTCAATTCCAGACCAATTTAGATTGTGTTAACTTTGCAATTATCAGTCACCACACACTGCCACTGCCACCCCCCCTTCCCTCAACGTGTTTGAAACATGATGCTCCCACACTTTACAAACATTGAACATCTGTACAGTGTATGGTGGCATACTTGTAACACTTTTCTTCAAAATCGTCAACGATAAAACTCCAGGATTAACAGAAAAATATTTTGATCAGAAATTTAACAATGAGCAAAATTCTTATAAACAACATGAAATTCCCTGTTTTTCCTGTGGGTGAACATCCTGGTTTTATAGTCGTGATGAATCCTCACGGACAATACGAAAGTGAGGGCAACAGTAAGGCTGGATGTTGCCAAAACGTCTCCCTGTCTAGAAACAGATGGCTGCGTATAAGAGAACCGAGTGCGTGAGTGATGAGCCGGTTTATTAATCGTGTATTCTTGGGGGGGGGGGGGGGGGACCCTCAGTTCGGATAAAGCTGCCCCCCCCCCAACACCCCGCGACACCTTCTGTGGGAATATTAATAACATAGCGGCATTTCCGGCCAGCCTCCATTATTTATACGCCACCCCTTCTACCTCTATCCTCAGCGCTCTCGACCAGCTATCGACTGACATGCAAGCAAGCACCCCCACCCCCATCCCTCCAGCACTACCCCATATTCCATGCCGAGGCCGATATTATTAAAACTCCCCTCGTCGAGCGGGTGCTCTAAAGTACAGCCGCATCCCTCCACCCCATCAACCCCCATCATCCCCCACGGCATTAAAATGAAATTCACGGGGAGAAGCACACTGTATCCACCCACCCCTCCAAACAGCTACCTACAGAGCCGCGTGAACAAACCAGACTTGGGCAACGCGAACCATTTATCACGCGTTCACTTGCGCTCTCTCTCTCTCTCGTGCATCATCTTCCATTTCCCCGATGCCCACCTGCGACAAATATCTGCGGTTGTACGCTGGACACACTATCGTGATAAAAAAAAACACTATTTCTCGCCAGTTTTGTTTGTGCTCGCATACGCATCGTAGGGTTCAAACACGATCAGATAATATTTACAATGTCAAAAATTATTCATCGTTACCATGCCAAGTAGGTATTCTTAAGAGAAAACTCTGACAAATTTTTAACGTCTAAAGAAAGCGCTTGGCCATATGAGAGCATTACGGTGGCCTATCCAAACACTGCGATATGTATTCACGGGAGGCTGAATTCCTCGCACATTAGATTTGCGACAGCAGGATATCACACGCAATGTAAGCCAATGAACTACACTACATATGATCTATATGCAACTTTCCTCCGATCACTCAAGTAAACGGGCAGGATAACCTTCTAAAAGCTAATTTTAGCCAGTTACCCCTATATCGTTTTGTTTTTCTCTTTAAATATATTGAATAAGACAATAGCAAAAATTAGCAGCGATATATTTTTTACCTTTCACGGGGAAAAATATTTATTAGCTTGTTTTCTTTCACCTTTAATGGAAAATTGTCATTATGAGAACATTTATTTGCTGAAATACGCGTAAACACAAAAACTAATTTCACACACATAATTTCCCCACGTAGTATACATAAAATGAAATTCGCAGGGCCAGACTCTCAAGTCATCGATTCACAGTTAATTATAGCGCCGTGTGAACAAACAAGGCCACGGGAGAGAGCGACTTCCATTTACCATGCTATCTCCTAGCTCGGCTATTATCTTCCATTTGCCGAGACACACCTGCGACAAAGAGTGTGTGTAGCTGGATGCTCTAAACAATACTTTTATTCTAGCCAGTTTATGTGCCCGCCTACGCGGCGCAGGGATCCAAAAGGAAAGTCCACTCATGGTTACTTTCAACTATAGTCATACTGTCAGGCTACCCCTCTGCCTTATTCAAACAAAACTTAACCAAGTATGGAAATGAACACCAGAAGGACAACGCACTGAATTGTGCGCACTCAGTTCATGAGAACTATTTCTTACAATGCATTACCAATACACTTATTTTCACTCTCTTATTATTCGTATCGTTACGTTCTGCAGCTGGCGCCGACTCAGCTGCCCCGCGCCGTAATTACAGACCCACCTAGCCCTCCCCTCTTCCTGGAACATGCGCTTGCGGCCTCCTGTTTCCCACTTCTGGGAATCCCGTGAATGCAGACAGCGGCGAGACTTGCTGGCGTCACAGACCTCCTCTCGCCTGCTAAAGTTTCCCATACGTTTAGCGACGACGCAAGAATGTTCTGGTGAGGCTGGCTGGCGCCTCAGCCCTCCGCGACGCATCAAGCGAGTTGGAGAAGATTCTAGGTGGCGGCCTAAGACACTATATATACTGCCGCAACCCAGCGGCCGGCAGTCTTTGACGGAGGCCGAGTGTGCGAGAGCGAAGTAAAGTGTGGACGACTGGAGATTGCAGGACGATGGCGACTGAGGTGATCGTGGCTTGAATGGACAAGAGGGTGTGAAACCGACGAGTAAAGCCTACTGTGCGAGAGGGCGCTTGGAAGCCTCTAGAACATTGCGACACGGACGCATATATTATATACAAAATAATTGAATAGGTTGATACACTGTCTATTGACACGGATCTTTAATTATTTAATTTCATTGATTTCTTTGTCGTAATTATAAATTATATTAATTGGTGTCAATTGTGGACAATAAGTAATTTCAATTTATTGTGAGAATTTTGCTGCAGTTATTGTAAATAAAACAAGGAAATTATAATTAATTATTTTATTTGATTGAGACCTCCATCCCTTAACGAACTTGGTAGAGCCCACTTAATTTCTAGAGAGAGAAATTGTAACAGTATTATAAACTGAATTTATAATAAGATAAGTTGAATTGAACCAAAAATAAGATACTTTTATGTTGTCATAAATATAAAATTTAGGTGATACGCGAAATATTTAGTAAACATCCAAAGACGGACGTTATACGTGGGGTGGATCTTCAAAGGTTTGATTCTAAAAGGGCGAAGAAACCGCGAAAAGTTTATAATATAAACTATTTTCAGTGTAAGCAACTCTTCATAGTTACACTAGTAATAGTTTTAAGAGAGCGAGAATTGTGGATATATTTCCTTATGAACCAATGACAGATATTCCGTGTTTGTCTACGAAAATGTTACACACACACACACATATATATATATATATATATATATATATATATATATATATATATATATATATATATATATATATATATATATATATATATATATATATATATATTCGGATGTGACCGGTACAAAATCACTACTACATAATAGTTGCCAAGAGCAACATTAGAAATCGCAAATATCCGGTCCATAAATTACACGACTCTCCGCATACGGAAAAGACGAAGCGTGTAAGTTACCTGAAATGGCATTACGGTATTATGATCCATATATTTAAGAAACGGGAAAACGGCAACCTACCATTAGCTCTGATATGTTAAACGCTACTTTTCCTCATGGCCAACTTATTGTAGATTAAACGAAATATGTTGAACATACTCCATTGCTACACTCTGTCGTCACGGATAATCAGGTGTGAGACACGAACCAAACTATTTTGACTACAACCACTCTGGCTAATTTCCGCGTATGTTTCATGTCTCAGAATTGGTTTTCTGTAACGACACAGTGTAGGAAATGATTATGTTTAAATTACTCCACTTAATCGTCCACCCCTAATGTAAGAATCTTCCAAACAACTAGGTGTAGCTTATTTGGCTATTTAACATCATATTTTCCACGCTGAAAAGTAAGGGAAAGGGCAGGGCACATTGTCAATTTTTCATCTTCGACCACGGGGGGAAAAAAAACCTTCAGCGATTTTTCTTTCGTGAGGAAATCACCGTGAAAAACTTCACCTTCTCAACGTAACACATCACTGGTAAAAAAAAATTCCATTCATGGTAAAACGAACACTTCAAATCAACCACTGCTCATAACTACACGCATGCTACAGTACTCACTGGCATGAAAGTTCCCAGTTAAATTGTCAGCGAATTAACTCAAAACAGTTGTAAGAACTGACGTATGGAGTGTGCAATATGTACATTTACGGCCATTGAAATATTCTTTTTTTATTTGTACACATAAAGGAGTGCGAATTTGCACATTAACACATTTACTTCCTTAAAAATGCCACGGTTTTAAATTGGATCACGAATGAATAAAGCGAGACAGTCCGTAACAATGTTACGCATACATTTTACGAAGGATACAAAGTGAGAAGGAAAGCAGATCCTCAGCAGGGCTTTCAAAAGAGGCCAATCAGCTACAAAACACGGGTCCTCTACTCTCTACAGCCGAACCTTCTCAACTCGTCCCAAGGCATGTGGAACGAGTATCACGTGGTTCTTCTTCGACGATCGCCAAAAATCCACGTCGCTAGCACATCACTGCGTTACGGAACGAAACGACGGGACCCCGCCGCCGCGCTAACCGTAAGGTTTTCGATAAAATGCGTCCCAAAGGACCCCACAAAAATCGTCACGAACCCTTCACCGCCCACAAGATTGGGGTACTCTGCGTTTTCTGGTTGCCTCCCACTACTCACATTGCCGACGGATATCGGAAACGACGCACACGTGTCAACAATGCACCCTACATAACAAGGGGTTCCCAAACACACACAGAGAGAGCGAGAGAGAGAGAGAGAGAGGAACACAAAAGTTTGTGTGTGTGTGTGTGATAGCAATACAAGAACGAAACATTTGTTTTTCTGGAGAAAAAAAAAAACTTTTTATATACAAACACATGGCTCTTGACATGTTCCAAGGCATCGATGAACCGGGGAGAGAAAGAAACCACCCCCCCCCCTCCTTGTGGGCATGAGCGCCTCACTCACGAGGTGCGTAGTGTGATTTGGGAATCAGTGAAGTTGCGAGTACATGCCGAAACCGTATCGTAGCTATCTTATACCTGGTAACGAAAGGCGGAAATTTATTTGCTATATTCAGTTTAAAACTTTTAATTTAACACGCAGTTCTTTATTAGCAAAGATTAGGTTCACGTCCCTCCCTGCCTGCACTGTCGAAAAGTGACATGATTTACCACACCTCAAAAGGAGGGCATCAACTGAAGAAGCTTGGAAATTACGGCCCTATGGTTTTTCTCACCTGGGATTCCTAACAAGTAAAGGAAGTTCTCAATCCCAGCAACAGGGTGGGTGCGCTCTGCTCTTTTAGGATCAGATAGATAAATGTACATCCCGAAACTACAAACATGGGTCGGTTAAAATAGCATTTAACATTTGAGAACAGAAGTTCGGATTTCGTTCATTCTGGTGCAATTTATAGAGTAAGAAAATTGTTATAAAATGGTCCCGAATCCCGCCAATAACCAAATTAGTATATACAAAGCGACGTTTCTTATTCGTGATTTGTGGGCAGAATTACCCATAGCTATTGATGATGCTCACTCCCCAAGACAGCTGAAACAACTGTAAAATAACATGGACAGTCAACACAAATCATTAAGAGCCTGTGAAGTATTTTCCTGTCAGAAGGAATGTGGAAAATGAGATTACACGCACAGGTGAGATCAGAATGCTCTTTCCACAGGGATATTCCATACACTGCGCAAGCAACAAACAAAAATTAGCACTAGACACAGGTACAATAACCAAGACCAAGACGAAGCTATACAGGAGCTGTTCTTACCTTCTGCTTGTCCTTCATGGAACCGCGGCCCAAAACCGCCATTTTGGTCATTGTGTCCTCTTGAAGACGTTTCATGGAATTGCCTTTAGGGCCCAGTAGCTTCCCAACAAAGTTAAACTGCAACAAACAAACCGGAAAACATGCAGAAACAAATTCACATGAACTTCTACCACTGAAGATCACACCACTGCAACCTGAGAGAAAAAAAAGGAGGGAGGGGAGACAACAACTTATACAAGATAATCATTACCATATTTTTTATAGAGAAATTAATACATACAAATTCGCTGCAAACCGCTCGTACTGAGAAATTGTTTGTAATAGACCTCAAGAAATGTTTGTACGACAACGACCCGTATCTAGGAGCTCAGATAAATTGGCGGACACTCAACAACATTAACTATTTAGCTGTTTGAGCAAAAACCAGATACGCGAAAAAAAAACCCACCAATGTAGACTATGCGTAAATAATATGAAACGCCCAAAATAACTCAATCCCAACAGAATAACGAAGACAATGTTATGTACTTCTTTAGTCGGTACCTAAACGTATATTTTGTAAAAATAACTAGTCCTTGTAAGGCAAGTTGGTCATGTAGTCAAATGTCCGAAAAAATAACGCAAGAAACTTGGGTCCAAATACCTGTACTGACAAGATAGAACTATTCTTTTTCTTTCCTGAATTTTTATATTTATTTCATATTTATTCATCACATTTGATTTCTATGACAATTTTTTCTCAACCATTTAATTATATAAGTTGAAATACAAGAGTATAACTTGTAATATTACAAACACGGTTTGAAGAATTTACAAGAAAACTTGTTCAACATATTTTATATAGTGTGTATATCTGCAAGTAGATACTACATGTTGGCGGTTATAATATTTAAACATCTGCATTTACACGTATGTCGGTATTATCTCGCCTAAATTGATGTCAATATGCACCCACAGATTTTCTTTAATTCTAGAGTTTTTAAATCGTTAATATAGTTTATTTAAATGCACACAAATTAAAGCAAAACTTCAACGTACGCTGCAATCGCGGCACAGCACAAAATATGGCCGAACGGAAGTTGTTTGGAACAAAATTGAATACAGGAAACAAAAGTAACTATTGTCCCTAGAATATGTGATTGGCTGATGCTATATTACCTTTATGTCGAAGTTGGATCAGCTTCTCGCATGGAAAATCTAATTTTAACGTCGCACTTAATTCAATCTGCTCTGCTAACTATACTTCAATATAACGACAACGGAAAGTTAACGCAAGAACTCCCAAGGTAACGTCTACGTGACTCGTGTGGTGAGCTCCACACGACATAAGGCTGATCCAAACCGAGGTCATACCGGAAACATGAAGCAAATATCACTAACGCCGCCTTCTCGCCCTAAGCAAAGTGTGCAAGACAGAGGACTTCCAAAGGCGACAGGCTGGTAACTAACCATCATCGATACTCGCGAGGAAAATTAGCAGAAGGCGTGGAAAAAGGAAGAGTGCGAGGATGCGCGAAGAGGAAATCGAACAGAAACAATTTTCGAAAGAGATGAACAATTGGGCGGAGGTTGCAGAAACCACAAAAAGTAGTAATCCCGCACCGTTACAGCTGCGGTCGGTCCTACCACACGCATGTGGCACTGGAACTACGACACACACAGCTCACCGCTGACGCAATACTGCTGCTCTAATTCGCGAACAGACCAAACGTAGTACTGCACAGTAAAAAACAATTGTGCGATTTTACACGAATGTACGTGGCAGCACCATCTCCACACATGTTCGTGTATTTTTACATTTACATGTGTACGTGTACTTTTACTGGGTCTCCCATGTACACTATCGACCAAAAAGTAATTGGGCACCCGTGAAGATAGGTAATTCAGTACGTCCGTTGACTTGTGTGGCCGCCATACGCTGCAGGCCGGTGTACACCCAGTTGACAAGGAGATGGCATGAGGTACAGAACTATCGGACTACGATAAGGGCGTGATTGTGGGCTGCCATCCCAGTGGGCTGTCTAGCCGGGCGATTGCACGGAAGGTAACCAGGCCCAAATCAACGGTCTCGTACGTCCTGCGTAAGTGGAAGGTCGATGGGCATTTGTGCCAATGCTGCACGTTCTGGGCGACCTCAAATCTTGACCGACGGAAATGGTAGAACCCTGAAACGTGAAACTGTCAAAAATAGGGCACAACCCATGGCTACCATCCGACAGGAGTTTCATGCAGCAACAGGAGTATCGGTTTCCATTGGAACATTGTGTACAGTGGCCCACAGACTTGGATATTTCGGAAGAGCAGCTGCACATAAGCCCCATATCACGACAAGCAATAAAGGTAGGCGACTCAGGTGGTGTTTGGACCGCCGCAACTGGACACTGGAGCAGAGGAAATCAGTTCTGTGGAGTGATGAGTCGAGGTTTACATTATTCCGGTCCGATGGACGTGTATGGGTGTGGCGTCTACCCTGGGAACGGCTTCTGCCGAAGTGTGTAGTGCCAACTAGGAAATTCGGTGGCGGTGGACTGATTGTGTGGTGCTGTTTCACGGCCTTCAACGTAGGACCGCTGGCGTTTGTCGGTGGTAGCATGAACACAGAGGCCTATTGTAACATTCTAGATAGTGAAATACTCCCAACATTGTGGCGTTTTTACGGGATAGACCCGTGTTACTTCCAGGATGACAATGCCAGGTGCCATGTTTCAAGGGCTACTATGCAGTGGTAGGCCGATAACAATGTTCGCCGATTGGACCGCAACCCTATAGGGTGGCTGCTGTTATAGCCGCAAGAGGTGGCCCTACGAGATTCTAACTGGGTGTCAACCACCGAGCAAACATTGTGGACAGGCGCCCAATTACTTTTTGGTAGATAGTGTATATTTACAAATACAATATCAGTGTAACTTTACTATACTTGTTATTCTTTGTACTAATAATTATGTTTTATCACACGTACTCTGTATGTGTCATTTTATATTTTTTGTTACCAATATCAAGCCACATAATGTAAATCTACACCAACTTTGTTAGTGTAATTTTATCATACCTGTCAGTTTCTTTATACTAATCATCACATTAAATCACAAGAACCCTGTGCATTCTATTTTACTACTTGCTACTGATTTTCTACCACACATTGTAAATTAACACAATCATTGTTATGGTAATTTTACTACACCCATCTGTTAATGTTTAATGTTCATCATACCCAATTGCATGTACACTGTATATGCCAGTCTGTAATTTTCACTTAGTATGATGTTAAATATAAATGTCATGCACTCCGTGCATGTATATTTTGACTACGTAAATTATAGATTTCCTGCCACATACTGTAAATTTACACAAACATCGCCATTGTAATTTCACCACTGTGTATGAGTAATTTCTCACTAACAAAAAAGTTAAATCGCAGATTTACCGCAATTGTAATAATAAAATGTCTGAATATTAACAGAGGTATAAAAGTTATCTCCAAAATGCGGATAACAATTGGCTTCTCTCTCATCATTGCCGAAGCTCAGAGCGGGGGGTGTGCTCGGGCCCTTGTGAGGACCCTTATACCACCCAGACGGTTGGAGCATTTGTATCTCTCTGCGGGCTGAGGAAGTTTCCCTCACCAGACCGCAAAGAACACATAGCCCAGAGGTCAGGACGCCCTGCACGTCCCGGCGCAACTCAGACAGCCCGCCAGTCAGACCAGCAAAGCCGCGGTTCCCTAACCCTGTCCTTCCCTGCCTGCGGGGAGGAGGTGGGTGGCAAACATTTAACTGAGTGCCCAAGTTTGTATTTCAGTAACGGTATCAATTTTGAAAATACAGGTCTTGTGAAATTACATATTAACAAAGCTGGCATATGGTTTCGAAGAATCCATATGCCTGCAGTAGATTTATAAATATTTTTTTTTGAAGTTATTAATTAAGCCAAGAGTCCCGTGAAGTTAATTTCAAGGTTCGTGAGTTCTGCTTGCCATGATTGCGAAATGGTAGGGTGAAACGTGAGATGGTGATTAGTGATTTTAAAATTTAGATATTTCCATTTGAGAAAATTAATAAGTTAATTATAATACTCGGCGCGAAAAATAGGCTCCATTGCAGCTGAATGAGAAAGAGCAAATGCTGGAGGCGTGTTGTTATGTTTTGGTGGGGTGGGGAGATGTGCGCAGCTCCGATGAGGATTGAGAAGTTCACTGGAAACAGCCACAGGGAAGTAGTTTTATTAAAAGTTTGCGAATTTCCGTCCCGGACTGATCAGAGAATTTCCTCGCTCTGCCGAGGTTTTAATGTGTTATTTGCAGTTTCTTTTACTGTGTTAATTTCGGCATTTGAGGTCTTTTTAAGTGGTTACGCGTGTCTGGTTGATACTGCCCTATCCTTTTGAGTACGGGGTTTGGGTGTGTTAATAATTTATCATAGAATTTATTGTTTTGGGAATGGAATTTATTGCCTATATAAGGTACTTTAAGTGCGTCGTGAATGTCGGAAATGCGTGTACGCGGCGGTGCATTTGTGATTATTTTTAAATATTTGTTCTGGACGACTTGAAGTGATTTAATTAATGTTTTAGGCGCGGTTCCCCATACTTCATTTCCATACATCATGGCTGAGCGGATTTGAGAAGTATATATTAAAAGTTTTAGCCGTTTAGGAAGCCGAGGCGATTTTAGTAGAGGGTAAATTAAGGGGATTTTTCCTAGAGCTTTTTTCCTTGTTTCGTTTAGGTGTGCGGACTATTTAAATTTATTATCTATTGTCAAGCCTAAATATTTAGCCGTGTTTGAGTAGGGAATGTCTACATTATTGTATTTTAATGGTTTAATTTCTGGCTGTTTCCTGCGGGTGATAATGAGAGCTTGACTTTTTTCTGCGTTAATTTTAATTTTCCATCGGTTATACCACTGACTCAGCTCGTCTAGTTGACACTGTGCAAACAAATATGCATATTTTATATGTTTATCTTTTGAATAGAAGAGGGTGTCATCAGCATACATCTGTAGAGTGCAGTAAGTGCTGGGGATATCGGCAGTGTAAACATTATATAAAAATGGAGATATTGCGGAGCCTTGAGGTACTCCTGCAGTTAGGGGACGGTGGAAGGAGTTTGCGCCTTCTAAATTTACGAAGAATTTTCTGTTGGAGTAGTTATTTATGAGGTGGATGTAGCAATCGGGAAATTTAAAATTTATGAGTTTTTGAATGAGGCCAGGTATCCAAACCTTGTCGAAAGCTTTAGCCACATCCAGGAATACAGCTATTGAATATTGCTTATTTATGCGTGAAGTTTTTATAACTTCTGTAACAAAAGTGGTTAGAACGTGAGTTGTGGAGTGGCCTGCCCTAAAACCGAACTGCCTTTGCGGAATAATGCGTTTTTAATTGCATGTGAGTTTACTCTAGCTAAGAGAATTCTTTCAAAAACTTTGCTTGGAGAGCTGAGTAGCGATATGGGCCTCCGGTTCACAGGTAATTGTGGGTCCTTGCCTGGTTTAGGGATAGTGATCACTTTTGCCAATTTCCATGCAGGTGGGAAGTAGTTGAATTTTAGTATGGCGTTTAGGATATCCAGTAAAAGACAGGGGGCTTCGTATGGGAGGTTTTTAATAGTTTGGTTGTTTATTTTGTCTGGGCCTGGCGCTTTTTTAGGGTGTAGGTTTTTAATGGTAGCTATTAATTCTGGCATGGTTATTAATTCCGGTTCCTTTTTTGGTTTTCTATTTAGAAATTTCTGTGTGTTTGTTATTACATCTCTGGTAAAATTTCTGTCTCCGAGGTCCTCATTCGGAGTGAATTGATTTTCCAAAGAATTTGCTATAGTTTCTGCTTTAGTTTGGGGGTCGTAAGCTAGTCCTGTTGGGGAAAGGATAGGTGTAGATTGAGTTTTATTGCTAGAACCTCGGAGCACTCTGGTATCCGCCAGAATTGGTTTAGGTTGTCAAAGTTCGGTAACAAAATTTTCCCATTTTGTTATTTTTTGTGTTTCTAATTTGATTTTTAATTGTTTTTTCAGCTTGTTGTATTTAGCTTTGTTTGATTCTGTCCTGTTGCGTTGGAATACATGTCTAGCTTGTCGTTTTTCGCCAAGTAGCATGTCTATGTCTGGGAAATTTTGCTTTAAAAATTCTGGCCTGTTTAAAAATTGTGTGTGTGTTTTGCTAATTGGGTTTTTAAAGTATTTTCCAGGATTTCTATGGCTGGATCGATATCAATTTTGTCGCGAATCGTTAAGTGTTGTTCTGTAAAGATTTCCGCCAGTTCACTTTTAAAACCTTCCCAGGGGATTTTTGCTAAGATGGTTTCTGGGTGTTGAAGTGATTTTGTGCTGATTTTGCATAGAACTGGCATGTGATCTGAGTCTAGTTCGGTTAGGGTTGTAAGTTCTGTAAATAAATTTGGTAGGTTAGTAATAACTACGTCAAGCACATCCGGATTATGTCTGCGATTTGCAGGAAAGAAGGTAGGTGAGTCGGGGGCCTGAATAATATAGCTGTGGAGCTGCGCGTGGTTTTGTAATATGTTACCACTAGCATTATTAATTCTACTGTGCCAATCGGTATGTTTTGCGTTTAAGTCGCCTGCAATTATGAAGGGGTAGGGCTGGTTTGTTAATTTCTCGAGATCCGTGGTTTTTAATTTCGCTCGGGGCGCTAGGTATGCTGAGATGACTGTTATATGGCCGGAGTTTGTGTTTATATTGATTGTAGTGGTTTCTATGTTTTCACAGTCGGGGTCCTTATTTACGTGATGTTGAATTTTGTTATGAACTAGTATTAAGGTACCTCCGCCTGCTCGTACTCTGTCCGTACGGTATGTAGTGTAGTTTTTAATGGCAAAACGACGACGTGGTTTCAGTCTAGTTTCTTGTATTAACGCGATTTCTACCCCGTACGTCTCCAGCACTCGCTCCAACTCCTAAAGCTGTGAGAAAATACCGTTACTGTTCCAGTACAACAGGGATAGGGATCCGGAAGCTTGCAGGGATTGTGGGTCCATTTAGGGCATCTGCTCCGCAAAAGTCATGAGCGCCTCCATGAGGAGCATGGACTTGGTTTGTGGGTCTGGGTGGGTGTTTGCTACTATCATGTAGCCGCGGAAATGGCTCATGATGGCCCGGAAATTAGCCTCTTTTAGGAACCTCATGAGGTCCATGAGGTCCTTCATGGTGCTTCCCAGGTCGCCAGGAGCCGATGGGGCGGAGTTGTGGACAGGTGCGGGGGTTTGCCGGCGGGGTGGGGCGGTTGGCATCTGTAAGGTTTCGTGGTCTAGGGACACCTGCGTGGCGTGTGTTGGGATTGAAACGTGGCGGACGGGGCCTCTGGCTGCCTGTGCGTAGGAGGCTTGCGGGGGAAGAGATTTTGCATCAAGGAGTTTAGGATATTGCGAGATATCTCTAGCTGGAACGTGTGGGGCAGACGTTGTTGCCATTTGCGGTTGCATTCTAGATTGCATTTTTTTGAGGGCCGTTTGCTGTCGCTGCTGCACGATTGCGATTACTTTGGGACAATCTTTCGAGTTGGCAAGGTGGTCGCCATTGCAGTTAACACATTTAGGTGCAGCAGCTATCTGGGGACAGGCATCCAGAGTGTGTGACCCGGTGCAGTGTGGGCAGACTATGTTCAGTTTACAGTAATTCTTTGTGTGGTCCAGGGCCTGGCAGAGCTTGCATTGAGCAACGTCACTGAGCTTCCTCTGGTACTGGCAGGGATGAACAATTGTCATGTTAAGCCGGGTTACAGAGATAAGAGGGTCGAGAGAGTCATTCTTTGCTGCAGTGACGCAGAAGCGGTTCTGTGGTACGAGCTGGTATTGGGAGGGGTCTAGATCGTTTTGTTTTCTGTACTTAAACTGGTACACTTCAGTCACCTGGTACCCGCGCTGTGTGAGCTCCTCTGCGATGGTATTAGGGTCCGTGTCTGCCGGCAGATCAAACACGACCTTCTGAGGTGGATCGATATTTGTACTGTAAGTGAAGTATGGAATGCCAGTGTTTTTCAGCATGTTTGTCGCGGCCTCATATTTTTGCAGGTCGGTTGCAACGATGTGCAGACCGTTCCTGGCCATGCTGATGGTAAAGCCTGAGGGATGGATGGTTCGGAGCTGTCGAACGAGGAAAGAGTACCTGCCTGTGTCACGCACAACGAGGCGGAAAGTTGGCTTTCTGTGTTTCGCATTGTTGCGCAGGTTCAGGTTCACGTTTGGTGGTTGGCTTGAAGAGCCGGGGATCGAGGTGGAAGCCACTTGCTCCCTCAAAATTGCGTACCGGTTTCGAACCGGAATGTTCGGCTGCACGTCTAGTGCCGTGCCAGGGGCACATTGTGCCTGTTGCCTGGACTCACCCAGGGTTTGCTGTTCGTACTCAATGTTTTCTTTTGCTTGTCTTTTGCTCACTTGGGTACGAAGAGCGGCTCTGGCATCCTCCGAGTTCTCATAGGAGTTGCACCTTTTCAGGTTGCTAACCTGAAGCTCGGATTCAAATTCCATGTCTGAGGAAGAGAGGGGAAAACTAGAATTTACTTTACAGAATACCTATTATTCAGGTTGGGTTCATAAAATTCTGCACCGGGTGCTGTGTTTTTTACATGACGATGATAATCGTGGGATTCATTGGGGGGCCCAACCCCCTCCACAGAGCTACGCCAATCCAGGAACCGGGGTAAAAGGGGGGGGGGGTGAAGTGTACTAGGAAAGCAACGGTAAGGAGAAAGAATTAAGTATGTCTACTCGCTGCAAGAGAGTCTGTCGCCGCTGACCCCCAGGGGCTAGGCTCGAGATGGCTGTCAGGTTTTTAGACCCAACAGCCGACGAGCAGAAACTCAAAAATCGCGAAAGCTATACAAACCTACAGTGGCAGGCCGAACTCCTCACTCCTTGAAGACACGTCCTCACTCGTCGAAAACACGATCTCGAGTGTGTGTGCAAACAATTGGCTTCAGGTATAGAATATGTAGTTATATACAAAAGGCAGCATATTCCATCAGTGGTAGTTAAGATTTCCTTTTGAACACAGAAAAGGAGTTCGAAGTAGTTCTACTCCCTAACGCTAGATCGCATGTTTTAAGCAAATACTTGTTATATATCAATTCACAGGAACATTTGTGTAAAATTACAAATACTCGTATTAGGAAATTGCACATAAAACTGTAAAGTTACAGTATATTTGTATGTGTAAAAATACGCTCATATACTTTCAAATGTTATTTTACACTTTTGTTAATGTCAATATACCAGTACATTTTAGTTTTTTTTTTTACTGTAAGACTGTACAAAATTTATGTGAAATAGGAAAATATGTACTTTTACACTGATGTACGTGCTGTTTTAATACAACATTGGCGTGGAAAAAAAAAAAAAAAAACTTACGGTTTTAGTGCCTTGTATTAGTGAATTTTTACACATACTTTTGCATGCGTAATTTTACAGTCTTTTAAATGTCAATTAATAGTATGATTGTACTTGCTAGTGAGTGAAATAGAATATGTACTTTTACACTGATTTACGTGTTTCAATAATACAACAATGGCGTAGTTGTAAAAATACACAGGGGTTTTAACACTTCATGTTCGTAGATTTTTACACGTACTTTCAAAATTGTAAATTTACACCCCTATTATTGTTAATATACCAATACATTTGTTTTTTTTTTTTCTATATCAACATTGTACAAAGTTGTGAATAGTTGTACATAGCTGTAACTTTACAAGTACTGTACTTGTTTTTACACATCACACACAGAAAATGTAATATTACCAAAAGGTTGTACGTGTATTTTTACAGTGCGCCAGCACGCCGCCATTCCACATAATTGGAGCTAAGCTCCTCATCGCGGGGATGGTACAGGCCTCTTAGGAAGGAAGTGGGGCGCCCTTGTTCAAATGTCATTGCCAGCACGAGGGCATGGAGCGGTGGTCCACACTTTCGCATTACCCAAAAAGGATTTACCTTAACTGTGGTGGGGGCCGTGTCATGGCGGGGACATTTTCATACATTATTCTGCACAATACTGTTAATACATTATTCATTAATATCAAATATTAAAAGCAGCAGTAAAATTTTGCCACATTTTATACAACAATTTCCAGACATAAAACAATGAAGGTCAATATGCTGTTATGTTACTGGTTATACCATTGTTGGGGAGAGGGGGCTCGATGATTGGTATCTATTTCATGCAAAATATTTTTCGCCTTTACGGAAATATAATTTGCAATCCATCCCTATTAATGCAAAATAAATCGCAGTTCTTTACATGCAGTACCAGTCAAAAGTTTAAGACCATAGAATTAATGTCAACGATAGACATTTGTAAATTTTATTCTAGACACGTCCCTTAGAACATACTGACAGACTTCAATGGCTTAGTTTTATAAAAAAACACACCCTTATAACACATTTTCTAAGATAAATATTTGGTTGTTATACTTGCAGAGGCATACAAGTTCCAAACAATCCTGATAAATCACCACTTTTTGCATGCCACTGTTTTTATTATGATTTCGATGGTCATGAAATGAGCTGTTATTCCTGGTTTAGTAACATTTAATCGTGAAACTGTAGAACGATCTATCTAAGCTCGCTCTGTCTCTCTTCAGGTTTTTCACCCTAAATGATCATACAACGTTTTGTTTTTACTTCGCGTTATCACTCGAACTTATTTGTAGTCGACAGTATATGATAAAAAGGCAGTTATCTAGTTCTTTGGGTAAACAACGAGGAAAATTGTGTCCGCTCATGTTAGTTGGCAAATTACTAGCATGTGAAATATACGTTACGAATACAATAACTAAATATCAGTCACCACGCACCGTTATTGACTGACAAGCCGTACAGATGGTCGGCCGTGAAGCAATTACTCCATGCCAAGGTGGGATCAGAAATATAAACGAATATATTTCAACATTAAGAGAATGCGGTGCGTGAAGATATGCTATTTTCAAATAATTACTTAACCCAGGGTATAAATAACACAGGTTTGTTATTTTTGCTGCTGGTGTTAAATTTTGACCATTTTAATTGTCAAGCTTTAGCTTGATAATGACGATGTGCCTACCAATATAATGGAGGGAGCCAGCCCTCTCTTGCAACTTATTGATCTCGCATAGTATCGGCACTTACGTTTAGCATTTCCAAAAAAAAAAAAAAGTCGATAACATATACACAGAAAATTCTTCATTTCATCGTACGTAGAAATGTACATAAAATTCTAACACAAGACCAATTAAATTACTTTAAACTCTAAGATTCCACCTTTAAATTTGCCTTTTCGTCACTCGTTTCTTCAGTTTAGTACGAACGTTCTCTAAATATGGCTTTTGCCGAAGACAGCGATTTAAAAAAAAGTTGAAGTTTAGCAGCATCTCACGAGATAAACGTGCGACGATTTTAAGCTGCGTCCGTTCGACTGCAGCCGGTGCCAGCAATGTTACGCGACGGTCGGGAGATGCCGTAATTAGGGCACTGAGAACGACATCCAAACCGTGCACCGCGCAAGGCGACATACAGCGTTGACTAGGTGTACGTCAAAGACGGCAAGGCTGCTCCCCCGGGTGACGAAGAGTTAACTGCTTCATTAATAAGCGCTGCTTTGAAAGACGGGGGGAGAAGCCCTTTTTTTGAAGAGTCGGTGTTGAGCCCGTTTTACTTCAGCGGGGCCCCACGTTTCAACTCTCGCGAGTGTTCAGCGGTTTTCTCCCTAGGTCCTGCATGTTTAATTTCGCAACGTCGAACTTTCTGCTCGTTCGACTCGCTGAAAATACGAAAACGGGTTTGCGGGAGGCCGGGTGTGGGTGAATTTCTTTTTGTCTGCGAGAGAGATCCTCCTGCTTCCAGCCCAACCATGTTGACGCTTTTCCATCTTGTTTCCGTTCGCCCGACAGAAAAAGAGAGACGTCGAAAAGAGAAAGCAATAGTCTCTTGTGATTAAATCCGGGGGGAAAAAAGTCTGTACGCTGCCGTGTTCAGCGTGGTTCCAGCAAGCTGGCCTCGTTAGGAGTTCGTTTAGACAGTTTTCCCTTATCCGGTTCAAAGAGACTTCGAGAGCAGTATTCCCCCCAGTGGCGTTTGTCCCTTCCACTACCCTTACACACACATATCCACACTGAATTTTAATTTGCTAGCTTTTAATGTTCATTTAAAAAGGAGACTAGCAGCTGCATCAAGTCTATATGAGTTGGCGAATGCTTCCTTTATTTTTGCCGGGTACATTTCAGAGTTCGACAGTTGAGCTGCTTAACATGCTATTACAAGATCCTGAGGTGCGTTTCTCAGTTCGTGATGGATGGACTTCTTAATAAATATACTAAATTTAATTTATTTATTCAAACAGTTATTATTTACAACGTTAAATTATTTATCTCCACTATTACTCTTTATCTTTCAATAAGAGCAATATTTACTTCTCAAGGTCTCTGATTAGTCAGTCAGCTCGATTATTAACACACGTTTAATCTGTCTGATATCATTTGCGATGTCTTAAACTCGCGCATCTAGTCCAATAGTCCAGCTTGCAAGTCGCACTCTTCACTGCTCTGATGCTTGCAGTCGCAGATTTTCCCCAAACTGGTCACTTCCACAGCTACCTGTTGATATTCTAGCTCGTCCATCGCTTAACATCGCACAAACGCCCAGACTCCAACTCTCATAAACACTCGGCTCGGGAACACGATGCTATTTTATACTACGGCTGGCCTTGATCTGGAATATTCACCGCATCCCGAGTCGCACTGAGAGAAACTAGGGCAGTAAATCACTAGACAATTCTTCAGATAAACACAAAAATTCAATCTTCCGAAGTTCAGGAGCGCGCGAGATAGTAGCGTTAGCGCAGCGACATGCAGACTTCCCTTTGTGACTCGTCGCATGTTGATGCATTACCACTCTGACTCCAACACACTGTTACTCGCTCCAGTGGGACAGGACAAGAAAGCGACGTAATGCACCAACACGTAACAATATTGATGGTTCTGTGTAGATTTTATGCAAATACTTTGATGTCGCTTTATTATAAGGAATTTTTTGAGCCGAACAGAAATCATAGCTTCGAGAATTTTTATTGGCAAACTTTTGCTAATTCAATGGCAGAAACACGAATCTTTTGGCCCCCTTATTTTTTTCCTTTCCCCAACAGATATACAATTTATTATTGTATACGTTTGTTTTAAATTAAAAATACTAAAGAGCATGCATTACCCTTTTAGCCAATAATACATGCATTATTTTTTCTCTATATACACCTTCCTCCTTATGGCACACTGTTAAAAATGTCCGTATATTTTCGGAATGTTTTACGGAAATGATGAGTGTATATACAGCAAGGCAATCCGTAATGACGAAAAACGGAGTAAGTCCGTAAATACAAAATACGGAAAGTCTCCATATTCCCTTTGGCTTCGAGTTAAGCCTAGTCCACATTAGTTGATCCGCAGTTGAATAGTCAGAGTCAGCGGACACATGTTCCAAACGCGTGTCTAGAATAACGACATCCGAAGCTAACCTTTCACACAAGGAAACTAGAGTGCCTGATCGGCACATCAATAAATTGTATGTTATTACTTATAAATATTGATCTTTCTTGCTTATTTTAATTTGTTTTCTAATTTGACTTATGGGAATGAGTACGTTTTGATTCGGCTTTAATTTAACGTCATTTCGATATTGTTATAATTTGCTAGTCAGTGAATTTTTGTATATTTACTTATTAAAGTTGCTTTGAACAAATAACGATAAAATGCAAACAAAAACAATTAGAAAAACGTCCGCGGACGAAAGTTGAAGTTGGCGAAGATCTTGGGACATGGGACCTCGGGACAGCGAGCTGTGACGTCTGAGGGTCACGTGCACCAATCAGCAGTTAGGAGTCCGCGGACTCGCTATGGTGGACTAGGCCTTATGGGAACGAACAATGCCGATTCTATACGAAGCTTTCTTCGCCACTGTAACAAGAAAATTATCGTTTCTGCGGCACTTAACAACGCGACGATATATTCTTCCAAAAATTAAAAAATAGCGTTAGGCGTCTGTAACATTTAGCAACACTAAAAATACACCAAATTTAATAGAAACTGAATTTTTGCATTTATCTTTGGAATAAAAATATACAAGTTATACCACAATTTTCAAGTGAGAATTGTAGGTGAATGGTTAGAGGCGTGGCCAGGAAATTTTTTGACGACTCTGGTTCAAACCTCGCTTAAGGGAGCAGTTCCCTTAATTATTATTCTCATAACTGAAGGTTTCTGCTTATTAGCTTGATTGCATTCACAATAACTTGATAATTGAAGGTTAAAAATTGCATTTATCAGCTTTTAAACTAATTTTTATGGTCTTTCTAAAAAAAAATTATGCAGGTGTTTTGTCAACTTAAACATGAACTGAGCACGTGCTTTCTCATGAATTTATGTTTACTGTAAACTGTGAAACTATGTTATTTGTTGTACTTCAGGCACTATTTTAAAATTTCGTCGAGAATACTTCAAAAATTCGATATTTCCATACCAATTTAATCGTAGTTTTTTTTTCGCTTTTCTAAAAGTAGCGGGTACAAAGTAATGGAAAAAGATTACAAAGAAACAAAGCTACAGCAACATGGGAAAAACCTTGTGCATTTCACAACACATTTGATCATCGAGCTCAAATAGCATATAGCGGGAATACGACTGACAATCTAATTATTGGCAAATAGTTCCTGAGAAGTGTGGCTAGTCGTGGAACTACGTGGGCTCGCAGAGGAAGACAGGGTGTTGAGAGGTGTGTGGTGGGTAGGGACCAAAGTGCCTGACGGTAGGCCACCTACTGTTTCAGAGCCAGGTAGCTTGCTTGTGTGAAAGTGATGGGGAAACTGCCACCTTCCTACCAGACAGTTCTTGGATTCACTGTGTTTTGAGCATTTGGTAAACCTTGTCTCCACACTTCGAATTTTTCGAAAGCCATATTACCTTGAAATAATTAAATAATCTCTTAGAATTCCCAAATTAATTGAACTATGCCTTTAGACCGGCTAAACTAATGATGGCATTTGGAGTAGTGTTTTTTATTTGTAGTACATCCTGTAATCTTGTGTTTTCTTTTCCCAAGATAGTTTGAATAATTGTAAGGTGAGTGTTCGCGTGTAGATATAAAATATTGTAAAGCGATGTGCATCTCAAACAAAACTGCTGACGAGACATATAAATTCATGTTACAAAATTAATGAATTCGGTGTTTTTATTACTGTGCTGAATATCAATTAAGAGACAAAAGTAAGTTTTATAAATCGTCTAGAGTAACTGATCTTTTTTACTTTGTTTACATAGTCAGTATACAAAAGTAAAAAAACTAAAAAACTTTTCAAATCAGAACATATGCGATAGAGTAGCCTATGTAAAGAAAACAGTTGCTAGTGAAGATAAACAGTTTGCGCATTTTTCAGCAGACATTTCATTTTGTTTTCGAATGAAAGCACGTTTGTGAAATATGGGAAATAGTAATAATAATTAGTTCACGATCATTGTTACAAAAATAGTATAGCAAAATAGAACGGATACGACCATTTCGACCACAGAGGAAAAAACAAGCTATCGAATCTGTCTCTACATACACATTCATTCAATGATAAAGACATCAGGAAAGTCGAGTGCCAGTACGATTTCACTATCGCTAAAAATAACCTTTCTCGTCTAAAGGTGGGCGTATTCCACACGCCATGTCCTGTAACACTAACTATGCCATGTTTCTTAGAAGCGAGACACGTGCCTTCCCATGAATGTCGATTGTGTTTTGTTACTAATACGTGTCGCAATCTCTCGTCGAAAGACTGAATTAACAGGAGAATCTTTAAGCTTCGTCTCTGATGCCCGTCAACAGATGCGAACCTTGGCAAATTTACCTGTCGAGCGCTAGGGAAACCAGCACCTTAAGTACAAAATATTTTAACTTTTTTAATACCACTTTTTATACACGGTAGAACACCTACATGAAACTTAAAGGCATTTTCATTATATAATTTTATTTTACACGTAAAGTACAAAAACTAACTTGGAAATTAATGGAGAGGTTATGTGAAATTTACGGAAAGTCAGTTTCTGAAAATCTATGTCTCCGTAATTTTACGGAGAGTTTACGAACACTTTTGGATAAATTTTTACCAGCACTGGGCAACAGAATTTTTAAATTTCAACCTTGCAACCCAACGTTACAGGGCTGTCCTCAATCAACCTAGAATAGTAGGTGAATACACGTCTTTATATTTTAAACTCAATTTCCTTACGCATTACGCAGTAGTCCAGACCTGACTGTAAACAGATGCTCATCTCCACCAAGGACCTACTTGCATCCAGCCCAGGCGAATCAGGTTCGATTCTTGACGGGTTTACCCGAATTTTCGCATGCGAGAAACGCGCCATTGTGTTCTGCCGCTGCTCTATCTCCATTCTCCTCATTACATCAGAAAGTTAAGGGAGCTGGTGAACAAAAAATCCATTCATTTCCCCAAATTTGTACTAAATAACGCTCGACTTTATACATCAATACCATTTTCTAACTTAAAAAATTATATCTACAGAAAACTTAACAAGGGTGACTAGGTTAAACTCCTCAATTCATTCCAAAGGCATGCTTGGCAAAATTTATTTTACCACTGTAATTGTGGTAATGTGTATAATACGCCAAATTTATATAGTGTTTAGAGTGCGATTGATGTGTGCTGAATGGGTTTCCAAGTGAACTGAGTAGTAGTGTGAAATAGAATATCAAATAATTGTGTCCGCTCGGAATTCTACGCTTACCATAAAGGACAAAGTCAATCAGCTTGAAGACAGCTCAAAACAAAACAAAGCAAATACTCTCTTCCAATGAGTTACACAACTGAGGTTTAACATCAGGAATGGCACACTCCAATATTATTTGCAATAATAAAAATATCTAATATGAATTACTCCTAACATACACAAAGTGGCCGCATTCAAAGTAGTAACGCTCTTTCTTAAAATTAATTAAAGCTCACAACAACCTGATTGGGAGCAGGACTTTTAGTACTCGGGGGGGGGGGGGGGGGTTGTCGTTATACGGTTAACAAAATTCACTTAGCATCGGTTCATGAACATGGTGTCTGTAGCAGTATGTAATGAAAACTAAATCAGCGGTCATCTAAAAAATTACGTTACTTGTTGCAGTATAAATCTTACGAACTCACACGTTAGTATGTGAGGTTGAAGTAGGTTGAAAGGCAAAAACTAGTGACCCACGAGGCATCTATCTCATGGGATTCCTCCCTTTAAGCACACGGGCCTTGGTACACGAGTCATACAGTCCAATAAGTACCACACGGTCGTTCGCGGTAGGCGAACTAAATAAATCTATTCCTATGGTTTACAGCCCGAACAGACCCGCTCTCCTTTACTAGACGACCCAGCTGGCGTGCTTCTTGGTGGTCTGTTATGTGATTGCGGCACTTTCCCTAGCTACACTTATAAAACCTACCAGACTCAACATGGCCACTCTAAGCTCCCGAAGGCTTAAACGTGACGCTAGAACTTCGGCCAATCACAGAACGGCTACTTCTGCTTCGTTCAAATCGACAAACTAAGTATGTTGCCCATGGCAACTGGCCTGTAGCCTTCACTGACAAGGCTACCCAAAACATTAAACAACATATATTGTATGGGAAACAGTGATAATCATAAACACAAAATAATTAACTCCGACACGTGAATAGTTACGCGAATATCTTGAATATGTGAAAATTAGTAAAACCACATTCAAATATTTTACATATATCAACCAGTAAATAAATTATGTGCTTGTGTCTGAATTAGCATGTTAAACTATCCAGTCTTTCAGTGTATAAATTAGGAGACAAATTCCCAGCCGTTACACCACAAACCAACAATTTTCAGAAATAAAAAAAATTGATTTAACTGTGAACAGCTTATAGGACTTGATGAGAGGTGCCTAAATTGTGGGACAGAGGGGAAGACAATGCTACTTCATTAAATGATTTTGGAAATGAGACCAGGGTGTAACTTTGTTCTGCCTAACTCATTGTGCACGAGGTAATTATTAATATTTAGCTCGGCAACATCCACAAATTGCTCGCCTTCATAGCGCTTTTTTCATCTACACCTATGAGACTTTCAGCTGAGAACCTACTATTTTATTGGTGGAAAATCTGTGAGAAGGTTCAACGCTGGGCCCTTGAATAGTTTCGTATTGTTATAAGACGCAGGATGGGTGTATCTGAGTTCGCGAGGGATTGAAGTCTAAATAAAAAAATAAATAAATATGATTAATTTATTCACAGAGTTATTATTTACAGCATTACATTATATATATATATCCACTAGTACTCTATTTCTCAGTGAGCACGACACTTAATATCTATTTCAACTCCAATTATTAACGTCCTTCTCAATGTCGCTGTTTCGTAATAATCAACTCATACTCATCATTAACACACATTCTGTCTATCTGTTGCCATCATTTGTATTTCACTCGCGCATCTAGTCTAACAGTCCAGCCAGCCGCACTCTAGATTGTTTGATACTCGCAGTCGCAGATTTCCCTTCCGCTGGTCACCTCTCTCGCAGCTCGTCGTCTATAGCAGAAACTCAGCCACTCATCCATTGTCCATTCAACAACTGCCGGCCCGGAGGCCCATCGTACTGTTTATACTCTGCTGGCCTTGATCTGGAAAGTTCGACGCACCGCGAGACACGCTTGGAGAAACTAGGGCAGCAAACCACTAGAAATTTCTCCACGTAAATACAGAAACTCAACACAGACAAGGTCAGCAACGCATGCTAGCTTTTTGTACCAGATACGCGGTTCCTGGGTATCGCTTACTGTCATTCAAAACTTTCCATTGACTTGCCGCCGCCACAAACTGCTGTCCTTCACTTCCACTCGCTCGCGCAGAACAAATCAGCGAGCGTAACTTTATATATCTGATGCGTATATTTCGCGATACGTTTTGAAAAAGCTACTTACTATGTTTTTAATGTGCGTCACGTGTTTTAAGCACTCGTCCTAAGTATGTGTTCTTTTCGTACATCAGTACATTGGACGAACGTTTAACAGTTTCGCAGACGTGAATTTCTAACACACTGTAACGCAGTTCAAGCACCGGGTAGGCGAGTGTCTTACCTCGGGAAGACAGGTCGAACCCAACTCCTTCGCGAAGTGCCGAAGCATCGCGGACACCCGGTGCCCTGCTCCGCCCCACAATATATCCTCGTCGGATTCATATCAGGGAAGCAGAAGCGTAATGTCACGCTCGTTACGGCGAGAGACGGAGAAGAAGTCGGGAGCCTGGAGATGGAGAGTAGGGAGGGAGATGCGGTGGGCCCGTCATCAGCGAAATGGCTTTATGTATTATTCAGCGGCGGCAAGAGAAAAAGGGGATGGAGGGACGAAGAGGGAACGTGCTCGCACAGATACACACACCCCCACATCATCGCCCTGAACAGCATCCGACTTGGCGGTCCATACGATACCTGGAGTACCCTCCCCCCAAGCAATAATTCCGACTCTGCTGCGCAGCATCGCTGCACCCCGTTCCCACGACATAAAAAAGTAACTCGCCGTATGCACGCAAGGTACACGAAAAACTCCCGAGTACAGCTGATACTGTCTTGCCGGCGAACTTCAAACCAAGATCTAGACGTGCCACTGGGGAAGCATGGGCTCACTATCTCGGCAGAATACGTAGCATGTCCGCGATGTACAACCCCGTCTCGTAACTTGGCAAGATCGCGATACTCAATGAATGGCAACTTGATGTATAAGAAACAAACAACGTGCCATTTACAACATCCATTATCAGCTGATCTACGAACGAACAAAAAGAAATATTACGTTGGCTACACTGAGTGTACTGCCAACGCACATCAGACGAGCCGAAAATACGCGGATACGAAGGAGTTCCTAGATTCATTAATACATTTTATTTTACGAGGTAATAAAACAGCTGTTGTTAGTGTTACAAACTAAACTTCGTTCTGAAGTAGTAATGTATAGGTGTTCAAAATAAAACGCATATTAAAACGATCCGTATTCAAATCAAACACAATTTCGAACCTTGAGAGTTCTTTTCACATCGTATCTGCACTCTCCATCTATGGCTTAAGTTCTTTTGCATCTATGTTAAGTTTTTTTTTTTTGCCTAAGCTCCCACTTTTCTAACTTGCACCACACAAAATATAGGTCTCGAAGAACAATTTAATTTTTATGAACATCTATGATCCACTAATCGCACTTATCTAAAATTGAGTTTTTAAATTGTATCACAGCTAGCAAAATACTGATATTTAAACATTTTTTCTTACTAAGAGCATCTATTTAATTTTCAATCAAAGAAGCAGTTGCTTCGGTAATGATGTTTAAAGATAGTTGAGTCAAGTTAATACAGTTATCACTTCCAAGGAGGCGAAATTACGGAAATTAGAAAAGAGTTAGCAAATACTACATTTTTTTGCAAGGGTTTTATAATTTTATATTTATAACGTACGAATGTTATAGGCAGATGTCTATAAATACCATAACATTTGTTTAGCGTTACAGTACACCGGCAAGTAGATTAGCTGACAGCGTGTTGATAAAATATAGAGCCTCCACTTAACACGCCTGCTGATGGCGAAAGGATACATAACGAAAAGTAAACATTTGGCGCAATTTTCGTCTAAGTGTCAAAATCTTGCCAAGTTACACGAGACAGAGAATAGTTCGTCGTTTAGCTAGATTCTCCAAATAAACGACCATGCCTACCAAGCCGGCAGCCGCGAACTTCAAATGGGGAATCAATGTTTAACGAAATGCCTTCTCATTACGTCAATTTTAAAGATAACTATTTCAAAGAGAAAAAAGTATTTTGACGCGACTTTCTCAGAAAATATTGCTATATAAAATTATTTTTTACTATATGTACATTTCAATGTTGCATTTTAGAAAAAAAAACACACTATACAAAATCGGAAATTATAACATAGCAATACTCCTTAAGCAATTTCATATAGACTACTGTTTGTATGAAATATTTATCTTTACAATTGATGCAATGAGAAAGAATTTCGTAACATTCGATTCCCATTTGAAGTTCGCGGCTGCCGGCTTGGTAGGCGGGCACGTTAACTAGCAACACTGAATACTTCGAGAAAAGCGGAAAATACTTAATTTCCACTTCAATGTAATATTCTTGCACGCCTTGCTAAATAAAATAATGTCTCAGGAACATGAATAAAAAATTGAAAGCTATCTAAATAAACAACACATTATATACGAGAGTATTTGTAAACACTGTTTAGTATATTAGCATATTTTTATTCTGGCTAATAAACAATACGTGTTTTGAAAGTGTAAAGACGGAACTGCTACAGTATGAACTAAAAAATGTTAAATAAATAGGTCTTCGGGCGAAGAAGTAAATAAGAAAACGGGGATCCTCGCCCTCTTGAATTTTAGGAATTTTCGCCGGAAATTACATTATAGGCTACAGATTACGTTTTATGGATCGACAAGGCGAAAGGCTTTTGGAAAGTTACTACTGCTTGCCCATAGTGCGACAAGAAAAAAGCCTACCTACGAAGACAATTCACGAATTTTTATTATTTTTAATACGGAAAAAATTCTTTATGTTTAACAATTTTTCATATACATGGTATATTTGGTGATTACATGTGTGTCACATGGTAGTCCATGGTATTAGTTTACTTTGTACGTTATTTTTTTGAATTTGTACAACTGAACTGGCATTTGATATTATGGGTGAAGCAAAATAGGAAAATTTCGATATTTACACGGAATTATTAAAAAAAGCATTAAGTGTAATTTTTTATTCGAGAAAAATGACCACTTACCAATGCCTACTAGTTAACCAGTTTTTGGTTAAAAAAAATATTTTTTTTTGGTATCTGGCACTTGGGAAAGATTGTCGCACGCTACTAAACTTGTCAGTAAAATTTATACAAAAAATATTTAACTCACATGTCACAATGGCAATTCTGCCTTTCAATAAATATAACGGGGTTTAAAGGTTTACAGACAGAACGGATCTAGAAAAATTAGGAAATATGAAGTATCATAGTGCAATGTACAGAATAAAACACTGCAATAGCAAAAAAAAAAATTTGCTGCAGTTGTGCTGATGAAATTATTTTTATTGGTCTGCGATCTGCTAGGAAACATTCAGACACTGTTATTAACATGGAAAAAAAATCTGTGATTTACAGCAAAGGGTGAATTTGGGAGGAAATATCGAAAAATAATTATGTACACCTGTTTTAAATTTAACGAGATACAAACAGCGCGGTAAACTTCCCTACTGAACAAGCGAGGCCACATAGAAAATCTATTTCCGTGCGAGCTATTTACAACGGTATATATGAGATATGCAATGGCGAATTTTAGACAGGAGGCAAAACCATGTTGACCGCTGACTATAGGCTATTCACGTTAAAGTGAGCACTTTTTAAGCCCTGCTAAATTTTTTCCTTTCAATTAATTTCTACCTTCCCTCCAATTTTTAATGTAAATATTGTAATATGACTAATAAACACAGTGTATACATTTCATCACTCTCGAAAGTTAACGTCAGAGACTGCATTAAACCATATTTATTAGGGGTAATTCCTTTTGGGAGGGCCTTAAAAAGTGCTCACTTTACCGTGAACAGCCTATACCTGGAAAACCCGTGGCCAGTTATTTCTCGGCAGGTCAACACAGCTCATCACTTCATGCACAGCCGCGCCCGTGCGTGGCGAACGTACTTGAGTAGTTCTACATATAACCTATCGTTCACGTGCACCGAAATTGCACACTCGGAACGAATGGTATCGTTTGCAAATAGTATTTACGAATTGCAAGTCAAAGTGTTTCGTAAATAATCGATTTAAAAACGGTTATTAGAATGTCCGAAATGTACGTGGCCTGGAAAACCACCCTATTCAATGCTATATTGTAGTGAAAGATATCACGTTTATTATGAACTCCGGCAAAAATATTTACGTGTGTACAGTATGTTTATTATTGGCATCGGTGGAACATAATATTTATCACGTTTTCTTCTTTCCGTGAGGTTAAAACTTCACACATTATGATTTCAACGTTACTTCGGTACGAACAGAATTTTCTGTGAAATAGTTGTTTGCGCGTAAACGCACATCTCGGTAAATACAAGTTCTGGAAATATGACTTTCAGAAATGATAAACAATTATGGCCCAATTTGTTAACTTTTGTCATAAGCGTATTTTTGGAGAAATACTCGTGAAAATATAGCATTTCTATAATATGCCTATGCAGTTTCCCCAAGCGGCAAGAGAAAAGTATAAAGATGCGGACGTAGTTTGATCTGTGGGCTTTCATCGCGTGTAATAAAACCCACGTGTTGCAGATCTAATCTGCACAGTACAGCGTTACGGCGGAAACACTGCACGCCATGCGCGTGGGGCGCTATGAGGCGCTAGGCGTGCGTGTAACTGTAGCCCGTATCGCTCCCTCGTTTCTTGACCTTGGACGCGCAGCTACATAATCAGTGCTGCAAAACAATGCCGTCTCATGAAAGACCTTAAACTGTAGTATCTCCCAACCCCATCACCCGAAACAAAATAAAAAGAGTGTCAAATAAACGGAACCCCAATAGTATAACTTGGTCATAACAAACATTAAGTAAGCTGGAATGGTAACCTACATAGATCACATCATATGTATACACACCGTTTTCTTCATAGAGGGAACAGCTGTAGCGGAAGGATAATTGATCGCCGCGCTACATTTCCAGAACTGTCGACATTTAGTGAACTTATATGAAATTGAGTATATTAAAGGTACCGAATTCTGAAATAAGGTGCGAGTTCAACGTACTCTAAAATGATGGTTATAGACAGTTCACGGTAAAGTGAGAACTTCAAGGCCATTCTAAATTTTTCCCTTCATATAATTTCCGTTTCCTGGCGATTTTAAATATAAACATTGCAATGTGGCCAATAAACACAGTGTACACATTTCACCGCCCTCAAAATGTAATACCTGAGGCTGCGATAAGCTATTAATGCCTGTTGGGAGGGCCTTAAAAAGTGCGTACTTTACCGTGAAGGCCTGAAACTGAGCTAGATGGTGGCGGTGGGTGTTACATCACGGGAGTAAATGACAGAGTCGGGAAGTAGAATTTATGGAGGAAACCATGTGATTACTGTATATTTCGACATGCTGAAGACCACTTTCAGCAGGGCAACACACAGCAGAGGTTGCCCGTCTCTTGTTACTATCACGCCCCCCCCCCCTTTCCAGACGTAGCTCAAAATCTCACAGTCCTCCGACCTTAATCCAGCACAGCAGTACTTTCAGATCGAAATAAGCACGTCTCGTGTGCATTAAACACGAACTAGATTGGCGGCGGTCACACACAAGAGAAAAGTCTGATGGCTTTCGGAATTTTTGGAACTCTGGGATTTTCAAATTAACTGGTATTGACGTGTTCTTGAATCATCTTAGAACTGTATCCCCCCCACCCTGATATTATTGCATTTCTCGGCATAGACTGTTACTTGTATGCACATTGTATTCACATGTAAAATTAACATTGTACGACGGTGAGAGCCAAAATTATTTCGCTTCCCTTGTTTCCAACATTACTGGCCGCTTACCAGACAACGTGCCCGTTAAAACATACGCAGGTAGGAGCAGTGACATTTTTCAAACGTTGATTTCAAAAGTGCTCACACGCAGACCCTGTTCGTTCAGTTCGATAAAATGAAGTAAGTGTTGTGAATACGATGACGGCTCGCGCAGCGTGGAACACGGTCGCCCGACGGGAAATGCTACAGCAGACTCGTGGAATGAATGACTTGGGGGGGGGGGGGGAAGGAGGCACACGCCCCGCGCCCATATTTCAGTCGACACGGACACGATCAAATACCACGAGTTCCAGGGCGAAACAGACCAGAAACAAAGAGAGAAGAAAGTTTAATTGCTCCCAGAAATCTTTTTTCCCCCAGACATTTAATTTAGACTTCAGCCCTCGCAACAAGCGAAAAAAGTCCGGACAAGTGTGGAGAGTAGGGGGTTGAAAAGAGAGGGGAAAAAATTTATACCCCCGCGCAAGAGAGCTGGAAATTAACTTGCTCGTTCGCAAACACGAGCTAAATTCCAGTCTGCGAGAAGATAATATAATTTCCGTTCCCAGTGCCGCGGTAGGGGAAGTATTGGCGAAGGATGGAAGGGTGGTCGGCCTATGCCAATTAGCAATATTTTCCATCTGCAACGCTGAAGCCGTTCGGATACGTTCCGAGAGAGAGAGAGCCGTCTCATTTGCAACACAAAACTCTTGTCTCCAGGGTGAGAAGACGGCGTTTGTTTCGCAGACTCCGATAGGAAACTTTCTCCGTCAATACTCCCCAAAAGTCGGGCGGCGGAGTCCGGGGAAAAAGAATTGCCACTTAAATTCACGAAGACAAAACAGCGATGTTTAGCAATTACGCTGAAATTGTGGCTAGTTACAACATTGGAAGTTAAAAACAGTTTGCAATATTTAATAACAATAATAATAAAAATACGGAGTTTAAAAATTAGGTTCGATCGTATATAGACGGTAACGACAGTTCACCAAAAAACTACGCACATCTAATCGAAAATGATTTTAAAAAGTTGTCAACCCGCTTGTGTCACAATGTGTATAGTTAACTACTCTCAGATACACATAATTCCTAATTTAAGGGCTACGGATATAAAATATTAAATCCAAACAAACAATTCATCCCCTTCTAAATTAGCAAGATATTCGAGTTTAAGTTTCTCAGCGCTCGAGCCTTATTCCGCTACGATACCGCGAGCCACGAAGGAACGAACTCTTAGTTTACTGTTGAATGAACTCCAGCAGGTTTCTGGTGGAGTAAGATTTCTGCAGGGAGGGGGAAAAAAAACACTTTGCTACCTGACAAACGTAAAACAGACGAACTCTTTGAAATTAACAATTATTCTTAGTGTATACTGACACGCAAAGCATTAAGACAAAAATCAAAACAGCGCAGTGTCTCTTATTTAACCAAGGCTATTTCAGTTTAAAACAAACTCCCACAATTTTGGTGGCTAAATGACTAACCCTAGTTTCTGTAGTCACGGATTTAAAGAAAAAGTAGACGCGTCGCTACGACCATAGAGTTAGCGAACACAAGTCTGCAACCACTTAGCCCTTACGGCAAATGCTAGTGTCGTAAACGTCGACGCACGGCTGTAATTGAAAACGGTAGCGCACAAGGGCTCGTAAACTCGCCCACAGAAATATCAGTCGAAACGCAGGAGCCATGACGAATTACGTAAGTTTTCCTTTTAATTTACCGAGGTTAATCAGGGTTTATGACACGGATTAACTGGGAAAATCAATATATAGCGTGTTCACGGTCACTTCCAACTTTTCTGAAGCACTGTTGAAGTTCTACTTCTAGAATATTCCTCCGCCCCATGCTAACAAAGATAACCAATTCTAGAAAATTAATCCAAAGGGACACCGCAACGGATTCGTGCACAGTCAGTGTAATAATATTTCCCATAAGAATTATTTATTACTAGGTATTACCAACACACTTTTTTATCCTTGTATTTATTCATTTTTAATTACTAATTAAATTTTTTTATGGGCCGAATATAAGTTAAATTTTAATTTAACTAAAAATAAATTTATTTTATATTAACACGACTATAAAACGCTTTTAATACATGGCATCTCTTAGGAAAAAGTAAAAAATGCGAATAAAGCCGCGAATAGACTACTGTCAGACATGCACTATAATTTGACTGTAACGATTAAGTCACCCCTAGCAAAGCCGCATAGAGTCTAACTAGAAGTCCGCATTAGGGTTGTCACACTTTTCCCATTTAAAAATTCTCCGGTATTTTCCAGATTTCCGGGCATATATACAGAATGTTAATTTTGGTAAAACCATGAAAAAATTAAACTGGGCATAGAGGCCGCACAACGGAACGATTTGTGTAAATATTGTTACAATTTCTCTCTCTAGAAATTAAGTGGGCTAAACACAGTTCGTTAAGGATGGCGGTCTTAATTAAATAAAAGTGTTAATTATATTTTTTTAGTTTTATTTACATTAATTACTAAAAAAATTATCCCGACTCAGCATCTCACAATGAATTGGTATCACTTACTGTTTACAATTAATACAACTTATTCAATTAATTTATACATTGTATGTCCATATTTGACAGTTCCAATCCGTATTACATGTCCACTCAGTCCCACCTCAATTTCGTCCATGCCCCGCCAGTCAACATGTTCTAGACTTCTCCGAGCGCTTTCACGCACAGTAGGCTTCAACCGCCGGGTTTTACGCACTCTCTCGTCCATTCACAACGAGAACACTCGTACGCCGCTGTCATCTCTCACCTAACTTCGCTCGCGCACTGGTCAGGTGGCCTCTACCAAACACTGCCCGCAGTGGCTTGTATTTATAGGTAGTAAGCCACCATTCAGAAATGGCGCTAATTCCCGAGTGTCCTAATGCCCAGAATATTCCTGCACCTCCTGTCGATTTCTCCCGCGGGGGTAGGAGGGGCTGTGACGCAAATAAGTCTCGGTCCTGAAGTATTCACGGGCTTCCCAGAAGCGGGACAATCGGCAGCGAGGGCGTCGTTCCAAGAATACGGGTGGGTCGAGGTGCCCCCCACCCCCCCTCTCAGGACCGGACATCCTTCCGACGCCAGCTGCAGTGCGTAACTATCTGTACGTTGGTCACATTGCCCGTCAAATTTTACCTCACTTATACGAAATGCGCAATAATCAGACCCAAGTAACACGCAACCCATTAATTCACAATAATTATTTCATTAAGAAACTCCTTTACTACACAGAAGTACTTCTCTTTATTCTGATGCCGATATTACTTCATAATACATTAATTTCTAGCAATTATGTAGGCTTAAAGGCTGTTAACGAAAAAGTGAGTACTTTTGAAATCAACCTAAGAAAAAATACACTGCTCCTACCTGCACAATTTTAACGGGCGCACTGAATGACATGCGCCCAGTAAAATTTGTAACGATGGATGGAAAGTAGTTCCATATCTTAAAGTCGAATAAAATTGTTAGGTGACCATTTGTGGCAAATTTGATTCTTTTTATAACTTAAGTTTTTTTTGTTCAATTCAACGAAGTGTAACAAATTGACCATATTTGTAAAATATTTATTTTTGTAATAATTCCACACTTTCACCTGACCGACGCATGAATAAAGTGATGCGGCTCATGGCAATGTCGGTTTTACATAAGGCGGAAAAATACAGAACGTGCATACAAGTAGATCTTAATCAGGGCTTTCAGAAGAACTCATTTTACAGTGAACAACCTATACATGAACTTGCAAGGCAGGAAACAATTTTCTTTTAGGGTTGTTTTCAGTGGATCCCAGGCGAGCTATCGTGACGTGGCCTGGGAGCTAGGGCATGCGGGTAATATGGAATTTTGACCCACATTACCTGCAAATTATAAACACACAACCGAGATGGGGCGCATTCACGACCGACAACCGCAGGGACCATTAACACAGGCATGTGCGGCGTGGAGGACATCAAAATATTGCTACCAACCTCCATTATTATATTTATTGCACATAAACATTCTTGCCATAATGCCTTCCGAGTTACGAGGGTGGGATTTTATACATTAAACCTTATATGTAGTCCAACTTAATGAAGTACGGTGTTCCCACAAATTTAAAATGCCGCCTCGACCTTACTGCAGCGATCCGCAACTCTCATTAACCCACTTACTGCAACTTTTATTTCTGATCTCGCCAAAGAAAATAAAATACATCCATTTTTAGATATTTTCGAAGGCAGACTCTTACGGTTAATTTTATTCCGACCTCACACAGATTTAATTAAGGGCACATTACAAGATAATTAGCCGGGGCCGCGGTGGCTGGGCGGTTAGACTGCTCGCCTCCTACCAAGGCGAACCAGGTTCAATCCCCGGCCGGGTCACTTCGAATTTTCGCAAGTGGGAATCGTGCCGGACGATGTCGGGGATCCCCCATTTCCTCCGCCCTTGCATTCCGGCGCTGCTCCATTCTCACCTCATCGGTTCTCAAGACCACCTTAAGAGCCGCCCAAACCTCTCCATGACTGCAAAGTAATTAGTTCGTAAAATATTTCTACCTGGCACAGCATTAAATTTCGAAGAAAACTGCATATGACTTCAACCGTCAGATAATGTTAAAGTAATCCCATCGTTTTTTTTTTCCACTGCCCTACCAGCTGGCCGAACTGGAAACATTCTTAGATACAAACGGGCGGGGAGCTTCAGAATTCGCGTTATTTTTGGGTGCCTGGCTAACATCTCGTATCCAAATTAATGGTTAACTGGCTACTTGGTTTCTCCTTCACGCACAATATGTATCCTTTCGTCGTCATGTCTTATAATGGACCTACGAAGTTATGTTTTACAACGTACTGTAACTTAAGAACGCTTTTAATTCGTGAGCATCTCTCCCACTGGGTCTGGTCAGGTAGAGGGCTACGTGTTCACCCTAGAGCAGTACAATCTCACCCTTGCGGTATCAATGCCTGACCCACACACGGAAAACCTTTACAAGGCTTCTATAAATAATACGGATTAATTTGCCAGTGTTATTATCACGAGTTTTAAGTAATAAGGAGAGTATATTCGGTGCTCATCTTCGCAAGAATCTTGTTAACGTGTAGTACTAATGTAACGTATCGTTATGTGGCGCATATAATTAGCATTGTTAAACCTTAGTGGTATGGAAATCTAAGGATACGAGTACACACATGTTTTATTATATAATAAATGCTATTGTGACGTGTTCTACATATAAATTTATTATTCAGTAATTTTTATTTATTTTTTAATTTTATTTTACACGCAGAAGTTGAGGGTTTATTGGCCATATATTCAATATTACGTATTTATTTTCATATTGTTACGGTTTGGCAATGAGTGATCACATCGTACTGATTGAAATCATAAGGAATGCACCCTGATATAAGCCCTATGTCACACAGGTAAATGCAAATCAGGGTACCGACGCCAAATTGAAGTGTCGAAAAAAATGTTCTGGTCTCCCTCTTGTTTGAAATGGGTCATTAAGGTAACAGGTCAGGTAGACCTGAGCTCTGTGTGAAAAGTGAATAATCGTTATTTAAAAATGAGTTTGGCTCCAACGAATATGCTCCGTTTCGGGTAGATAGCCGACAATGTGTTATTAAACTACCTGAAGAGGGCTCAGGAGCTTAGCAACTACGATTATTACGCATATGTGTAAGGTATCTTTATCACCGCCACACTAAGTGACTGTTGGTCCAGTGGTGAAGTGCTAAAGACATGTATTGTTAACTGGGAACATTTGACTAAGTGTAAACGCATAGGCAGACATTTGAAAATTGTTACGTGTAACGTGATTATCACCCGAACACTAACAAAACTTTCTGCACACTAAAACATTTTCAATTTGGTACGAACTTTTAAACACTGCAAAGACTTCAAATATGGTTGCCAAGCACACACGCATAGTTGCTATTTTGAAAGGCAAACTGAGTTTTAAATCTAATATTCTTGTCCAGCTGCTGCGTGATATTTGTAAATATTCTGTGGTCACAATATAAAGTTGGAATTATTATTTATATCGAGTACAGATTTTTGTTTGCATTAAACTCCACTTCACCCTTGGACTTCTCCGGTTGATATGCTGGTAGTTAGTTTCCTTATTTTCCCCAGAGAATATTTAAAGTGTGACATATGTATAGCTGTGTGGAGGCGGAGATAAGCCTGGATACTAAGGAAATAAGCTTCTAAGCTGCAAGTCTGTGTCACTTTCACATTCCGTTGTTTATTTGCCAACCCTGCCTTTATGTTGTATAATAATTACATCTATTAATCTACACCCGTACTTTAGCATCTGTTAGTTGTCCAGATCAAATTAACATTTCACATATATTACAGGTCCTCACAATTGTTATAGTGGCTAATACCAATACTTATAATTTAAATAAATGTTTCTTTCACTATATCTCATTGCAGTTCAGAACCCCAATTCTTTACGCTACGTTGCATTTCCGTGTAATAAACACACTGAAAAAGTTAAACCCTTCCATTGGATGTCCACTGAAATTCCACTCTTTAATTCCCCGGATCTCCTGTTTTTAAGGCAAAATCTCACCATTTGCCCTGGCCAGGAAACCTTCCGATACCATAGTTTCCCACCGCTGACAGAACAATATAAGTTATCAGTGAAGCAGAATGAAAATACAATGAAACAGACCATGCAAACTGGGCCGACATTTTATTCAGCCCATCTGTATTTCACGCGATATACGCTATTGACTTTGCACAAATATAATTTATTTTGTACATATAGGCCTATATGACGTGCCAAAAATGTGTTGCCAGTTCACAAACATTAAAATTGATATTTTAACTCTCATATGCTTATAGTTGTATTATCATCTATTCGCACAACTATAGGCCGTTCACGGTAAAGTGAGCACTTTTGAAGCCCTAGTTACTTTTTTCTTTAAACCAATTTATATCCTTCCACCACTTGTTAATGTAAATCTGCCATGTGAGTAATTAACACAATGAATACATTCACCATACCCAAAACTATAAGTCCGAGGCCACAATAAAATGTATACAACGTGTGTGTTCATGCGAGTTACCTGTTTTGTATTTACCTGTGTGACGTAAGGCTTATATCAGGGTGCATTCCTTATGATGACCAGGTGACAATTCTTTCACATATCACTGTCACATTAAATACCTTGACTTTTCCCTGTGGATGGACACCCTGTTCGATATCCCCGCAAATAATTAAAGAAAACTGGGTAATTGCAGTCGAATAATGAAAAAAACCAATACAAAAACGGCAAGAAAATACTTAATATATAAATACTGTTTCACTTGGTACAAGGCAGCCAGAGAGAGCTTATCCCTTCAAGACTAAAGACCAAAGCACTGAAGGAATTTATCGGAGAAATTCTGCTGGGTGAAATCAGAGTAACGGTTAGGCCAAGCAGCCGTGATTGGGAATCTATTATCACCAGGTTATTTCTTGTAATTATATCAACATAGTGACAGTTATAGTGCGCTGTGACACTTCCAGTAAATTATAATAGTAATAAGAAAACCAGGACCAAGGGCTGTAATTCAACATGGAGCAGGTTTTCCATAGCTTAGGTCAAGTGAGGCTGCGAAATTACTGGAAAAGTAAATATTTCACAGATTATATTTTATAATTCCTACACTAGTATGTATTAAAAACAGACAGAAAAAGAAATAATTCCAATACTCGGAATAGTTTACCAAAAACACTTAATTCAACGTTAATACGGTCCCTTAGCCGTTAGCAACTATACTGGGCGCATTGCCGTCAGTGCCTGTTAAAAAGGATGTCCACTTGAATTCCCCGTTTTCCATGCAGAATATTACCATTTTCCCTGGCCTATTTTCCGGATACAAACCTTCTTATGATATTTTTCTACCGCTGACAGAACAAATACGCTACCAATGAAGTTTTAATTATATTACACTGAAAGACCAAGCAAGCAGGACCAACATTTTATTCAGACAATATTTCTCGTGATACACATTAATGACTTCACACAAGTGCCCATTACAAACACACAAATACTTTATTTTGTACGTATTGGCCTTCTGTCATTTGGCAAAGATGTATTACTGCCAATTCCCAAACATAAAAATTGGAATTTTTAAAACACATATGCTCATAATTACATTATCATGTATACCCAACCAACAACTTTTGCAGAGTAGCAATTATACACATTATCCCTAACATGTTCCTGTCACATGAAATTCCCTGACTTTTCTCTGTTTTCCCAGTGGACGGACATCCTGTTAAAATATATGCTGGTACGGGAGTGGCAATATTAACGGTTTATTTCAAAAGTGCTCAGATTACAGTGAACAACCTAGGTATCCAAATATAATTTGGCAGAAATTGGGAATAGCATTAGGCGAGCTCCTGTTACACGAGGCGCTAGCCGAACCACGCAGGGCAGAACAAAAAAATACGCGGGATCCCAATTTCACGGGGAAACCTGCGAAACAGATCCATTTACCAGCCCGACAGCTCGGCGTCCATAAACCACTAGGGCCGTGGTTCACGGCGGCCATTTTAATAAACGAATACAAATTGTCGGGCGGTCGGCGGGGCACCGGTAATTGACACGAGGCCCAGGGTGGGTGGGTGTTAGAGGCGCCACCGCCGTCAGCGCCATATCCTGCGAATTTAATCAGAGCGAGGGCAGACCATTCGTCTTGCGGCAACCTGAGCGAGCGCACGATCTTATGACTCGGCTACACATATTTTGCAGAAATTCTTAGTTTCCGTTTTCGGGTACAAAAAAAAACTTACGATTTACTAGTAGTTTGATACATCTAATTTTCATTGTGCGATTTCCTGTTTGCAAAAATGCAGGAACTAATTATTGATAAAATATAAATATGTTCTCCACTTTTTACAACATGCAACTCCAACTCAGTAATTATACCAACCATTGTTATAACAGGAACAGATGAATATTAATTAAATCAGAAATAGTAATAAGGGTGTGACTTCGCTAGAAATAAGCAAAATACGTTTACTTAGCCTATATCGTTACAATTCTTGGGCACACTAATGACATTATTTTCAAAACGGCGCAATTTAAAAACTTACAAAACTATACATAAATGTGTAAATTATTTTCTACTTGTAGTTACATTATATTATATTATTTATACTTTTACATGGAAACATGAGGGGCGTATCTGAGTTCGTGAGGGATGGATGCTAATTAACATACTTAATGTCTCTATTTAGTTGTCTCGCTCATCATGAACACACACGTTGTTTGTTGCCATAATTTGCAATGTCTTTCACTCACGCATCCAGTCCAACCTGTCAGTCGCACTCTTCACTTCTCTCGCTGAAACTTTAGCCACTCATGCATTCAACAACTGTAGGCCCGGCGGCCCACCGCACAATTTATACTCTGCTGGCCTTGACCTACAAAATTCGACACACCCCGAGTAACGCTTAGAGAAACTATGGTGGCAAACCACTAGAAAATTCTAGAGATAAATACAGAAACTCGATACAACCAAACTCGACAGCGCGCGCTGCATATAGAACAATGTGTCAGCTAGCTTTTTAAAAAAAAAAAACAGATACGCAGTTCCTGGGTATCGCTCACTTGTCATTCAAAGCATTCCCAGACTTACCCCCGCAGCTATAATATTCCTGCTTTGTTATTCACCCCCACTCGGTCGGACGGAACAAAGCAGCGAGCGTGTAACACTACGTAACTTTACTCTCCTATGAAATAATTACCCTTTTGATTAAAATATGAGGAAAAAGACAATTCTACACGAAACACCATTAACAAACTACACTGTACTAATACTGAAAGTTTACAAACAAAATCTAAGTGCCTAAAAACAATTGTCAAAAACCGATAAAATTACATACTTCACTTTCATCAATTTTTCGCGTCCAGGTATAATAAATCCCTTTAAATTTCCATAGTATTTCCGGTATCGACTTGGATTAAATGTAAATAAGTCACAGCTCGACAAAGAAACATTGTAATATGGAATTCAATTGAAGTGGCTCCATTCAGAGCACGTAAAGGCGCAATGTTCAAAGTCGCGATATTTTTTGGGATTCAGACGCTGCTGAGAGAGTATTTTCACTTAACTTTGGCTGTGGAATTAAACATATGTCTCGTGTGGCTTGGAAAGATCCTGTACCGACGAAGTAAATATTATGAATTATATTGCAAACATTATAACTGGATTAGATTCGGGGCTCGGAAAATAAAAGGGATGGGAAGTGACGAAATTGGGAATGATTTTGAGTGTGTGTGTGTGAGAGAGAGAGAGAGAGAGAGAGAGAGAGAGAGAGAGAGAGAGAGAGAGAGAGAGAGAGAGAGAGAGAGAGAGAGAGAGAGAATTATACATCGAAACTTACCAATCCTTGTGTTTCACTGGGAAGCAAAACCTGTATGTATTTGCACAAACGTTCCTCGCATTCGAACAGCCCATGTACGCACATTTTCTACCCGCTGTAATGTTTGACATTTTATTTTCCACGTTTTATTTTGTCTATACAATAAAAAACTTGGACAATATCCTTACTTTTCACCGCTCAAACATATTCACAACATTCCAGTCAGGCAGGCCAGGCACCGCTAGATGTGCTCTCTGTTAATGCTCAGCGACAGTGGCGATTGCAGCGGCGGGTCAAACAACTTGCTGGAAATCGTGCAGGTAAATTAGCCTAGCCTGGCGACTTCTATACCTTATACATATTCAATGCTGCCTCAGTGGGTTGCGAGGTCCAAACTTCCCGCTCTCGCCACAAGTGTGGAAGAACATGATGGCACCACTTGGTCGAATGTTGTCAATAGATACTGAACTCGCCAGTGATGTACTGAAACTGAACTCAGGAGGGAAGACTGATAGGCCGCGTATAGTTCTGTGACTAGCGCAAGCAACGCGCTGCCCCATCGAATACTTCGCTCTTGCGGCATACAGCAAGGCGACCCTTAGTTTTCGGCATATCCGCCAACCATGCGTACTGTGGAACGACGTGCCGGGAAAACATGTGACTGACAGGCCGCCGTCACACACTGCTTCCAGACATTCCTATCTTGAAATGCTACAAGACTAGCTCGCGGCAGTCCACACACATGGAGGATAGGAACCATGAAAATGCCACCCCTTCGTTCGGTTCTAACCCTTCCCCCACAACCAGGAGAAGAGATGCAAGCGCCATCTCTACGTTTCGTTCTACCTCTTCCCCGTCCCGTGTTAAGGCTAACTGATAATTCTGCGTTGTTAGATTTCTTCCTCCATCATTCCCCCTAGTGGCCGATATCAAAACCGTCCTTGAGCGACGTGACTATAGGCTGTTCACGGTAAAGTGAGCCCTTTTTAAGGCCCTTCCAAAAGGCATTATCCCCTGATAAATGTATTTTATTGCAGCATCAAACATTAACTTTTGAGAGTGGTGAAACGTATACACTGTGTTTATTAGTCATACTGCAGTGTTTACATTAAAAAGTTGCGGAAAGGTAGAAATTAATTGAAAGGAAAAATTTATCAGGGCCTTAAAAGGTGCGCACTTTACTGTGAACAGCCTATACCTTTCCTGAGGCAGCTTACTCCCCCCCAAAGGCGCTTGTTTAAAAAAAAACACATGTGGGAAATTACCGGTCCGTGAAACGATAAGCCATGTTTATTTCAGCTGTATAGCGACACATGTAATGTTCTGACACAATATGGTAATGTTTTCTAGCTTTTCGTTAACGTTATAGCGGGTACAAGACTCTTAATAAACCTGGCATAGCTCACACAATTTATAAAGAGAAAATCGATGCTAGAAATCCCTGAAACTAGACTTCAGTGACAATTCTCTGCTCTATTGAGATGGCTGCAACAACAGTCAGATAATAGTAGTCCCATACTAATTGAAGTCGGCGATTGAACACTAAAGAGTTATGTTAAAAACTGTATTATAATAACTAGTATTAAGTAAAACAGCACGCGAACAATATCTCAACTCTATTTATATATCATTGCACGAGAAAAAAAACACAACTGTATTATAATAACTAGTATTATGTAAAACAGCACACGGACAATATCTTAACTCTATTTATATATCATCGCACGAGAAAAAAAAAACACATATTCAAAGTGTATAATGAAACTGCATAATATTTTGTTCTGTAATTGTTATGCTTTCCGCTAGCATTATATTTTACACACACACACACACACACACACACACATTATGAACACAAACACAATATTATTAACATTTACTTCACATTGAATTTTCCACATGGAAAATATCGCGATATGAAATAAAATTTTGTCATGTTCTCATAAAATGTAAATCAAGATTGAAAAATATGTACAAATATAAACGAAAATGGTAAAAAAAATTTTTGCGACTTATAAATGGTTAGAATAAAGCTTTTATCTTTGAAGTTTAATGCCAATGGTGAGTTCATGTTGTTATGATGGTTTATTGGACTGTGTCCATTGCCGACCATGAGACTAAATAAATATTCACAGACTCGGCAAGACAAGAACGAAAAAACCTTTTACAACACCACAGATAATTAGGAAAAGCTGTTTCCATGTCAATAGAATATTAAAACAACAAAACTACTGACGAACAACTTACTATTACAAAACAGGACAGACAACAAAGCAAAGCAAAGCAAAGCAAATCAAAAGACAAAACGATAACGAAAACAAAAGACCACAAAATTAACAAAACCGAGCAACAAAAAAAACTCCCTCAGTATCAGTGTTTACATGACCAATAAAAACTCAAAACACAGAAATAAAACAAAAATACAATGAAACTTAAGACAAGAAAAGTATTCCTTATCAGATTATAAAACCAAACAAATCAACGCTACGGATTATAAAACCAAACAAATCAACGCTACGAACACCACAGGAACCACAGAGTACACAAAACCACAAAAAAAAAAGTCTTCACGAAATATCTTATAATCTTATTTATACGCATGAAACAGCGAGAAAATTGGTTTTTGTGAAAGACTAGTAAGAAATAGTTCTCATGCAAAATAAAATATTAGCCAACTGAATGCGGTGCGTTGTCGCTTTGGTGCAATTTTATAAATTAGGCTAAGCTTTGTTTGTCCGAGACGGAGGAATAGTCTGAAGTGAATGCACAGAAGAACATCCCTGCCAAATTTGGTTCAGATCTGTTAAGGGTACTACCTACCGACTGGCAGCTGCTAAATTTAAATAGGAAATCCCATGTTAAAGAAAACTCGCCTCAGTGCGTTAATTTTGAAGATAGGCGTATCCAATAAAACGTATTCACCATGCATTTTTTTAAAAGAAGTTCCTAGGGCGACGATGTTTCCTCAACATGTATAGCTATTTGCAAGGAATTTTTAAAATTTATGTTTTACAAAAAAGGACATTCTATATAGAAAATATGCACCAAGTCAAAAAAATTGTTAACATGTGATTTCCTTTATATTCTGCAATATTATAAAATATTTTACTAAAATATTGTAACACTTCAATATTTATGACCTTATTACGATTATTATTTCTATGTCTTTAAATTCAATTTTAATGCCATGTAGAAGATGTTTAGCGTATGTTCAATGTGATACGTTGAAACTTATTTAGTTTGACAGTTGTGTTGTATAAGGTATGTAAGTCTATTAATGATTATCTATGGTTTATTTGCATTAGTATTTGTCTTTGTAACGAGCACTACCTTTTGTTTTCTCAAAAGAATCAGGCCACACCAGCCGACCTATCACATTTTATAGTTTGAAATCAGCGAGAGGCCAGCTAGAAAAGAAGTCAGTTCTGAGTATGAAAGATAATCTATAGTATTTGATTGGGAAAATTCGATATTTACGGCGGAGATAAATAATTATTCACGTACTATTGAAATGCGGAGCCTATACATGTTCAAAAGAAGACGTAATTCGACATAAGCTGTACGATGAGCCCGGAAGGAAGGACGGCCCAGTAAAGGAGGACATCGCACCAAGGACGACGCGGTGTCTGGTGTTCGGAGAGCCAGTTCTGCGAGAGGAGTGCTACTGGCTGCGGATTCTGGAGAGGTTCCTATTCTGCACCCACCTCCGCTGTTCCGGCCCGCAGAGGACGAGTTCCCTGAGGACCACCAGGAGATGTGCTGTCCGTGGTGAGCGGGAGAGCTGTTCCTGGGTTCTACACCAGTGAAGGATGACTCCACTATCGACACAGCTAAGTCGTATTTTTCCCACGCAAAAGCAAATCTATTTATAATACCAGAACCAGTCAATCTTACGTGGTGTGCAATGTGCAGGCTGGTGTTGTCTGTAATAAAATTTTGAAGAATTAGAATTCTATCATATTTCACCATTAAAGTTATGCAAAAGTAATATATAAATTAAAATTGATTTACATTTCTTTTTCTTCTTCTATAGATTTACTCGAATTAAGACCTCTCTGGTTGCGTACTAAAATTTGTGATCAACTGTTTTAAATGCACAGATCATTCGAATCTGGATTAACATACTGATTTTTGAGTAGCAGCATATATTTAGGCCGAGGCATGTCATTAGTATAACCAATCAGACTGTCTTACATATACGATATTTTATCATTGCATTACAAATTAATTTCTTATAGTATGTATCACAGAAGTACTATTTTACAACCGCAATATTACGACACCGTCCAAACGTGTGGCTATAAAGTGTCCACACATCATGTCTATTTGACAACTGTTACAGTATTAAAATTCGTCTCCCCATAAGTGTGGCAAATTTAACAATGACATACAACTGTACGAGTGTTAACACAACACATTACAATATAATTTTGAAATGCAAAAAAAAAAAAAAAAAAAAAAATCGATTTTTAACCAAATTTCAGCGTATTTCCATTCCAGATGCTTCAAAAAGCAGAATTTGCACGAAAATCTTTGTCATGGAATATCGCCATAATGTTTACTACAATTTTATGTAAGAAAACTGTAATAATAACGTAGGAAATAACTTTTAATTTATTAAATGTGCGTCTATTTGTCACAAACAATTACGGCTGAAAACCAACGTAAATAAAGTGAGTTATAAAATTCATATGATACATTATTAAATTTTAAATTCTGCTTTCCGAAGCATACAAAAAAGGAAATCCCGTTAAATTTAGTTAAACATGCGGTCTCTATCGATCGATTAATTATTAAATATAAAAAATATATTTTAGTAAAATATTTAATGTTGCAAAATATATACATCCTTCTTTCATTTACAGTATAAATCGCGCTTTTCTGACAATTTTCATGGCGCCTGTACTACTTTATGAGTCATTCACGTTGTATGGCCAGGTGTAGTGCCAACACCCCCTAGAGATGAAAGGCCCTTCACTGTCGTCCCATGGGGTCCTGACGTCACACTAGGTAGTCCGACCGCCTGGCATTCCAGACGCCCTCGCCCTCGATTACCTGACCGTTTCAAGGGCAGTTCTTGAGCTTCACGAGCAGTGTGGGGTGGCTAGAAAATAGCCTAGCCTACAGTATGAATTTACATTTAAGTTCTTACACATATATCATGCCGTTTCGACGTTGTGTGCCGAAACGACGAGGAAATTATGACAACGGTCCAAAAGTGCCTGCGTTTGATGTTGCCTGTGTTTGCAAAATTTCTAGCCTACGGACAACTACAAGGTAATAACTGTTGAACTATTTGCAATTTCCTCGTATACAAAACTATGTCATTTATGTATATACACCCTTGTTTCTTTTTAACGTAATCGCGGACTTAAAGTAATGCGTACTTAAAAGGAGGCATTAAAAAATTTATAATATTAAAATCGAAAGAATGTCATTGTGTTTTCACGCTGCTCAATTTTTTATAATTGTACATGAATAACACGTTATATATGTACTGGATAATTTTAATATTATTTCGGGTTAAAACATTTTCAAACATAAATTTTTAACTAGAGCAGTGGACTTAGGCTGATGCAGATATATAAAACAATACACCAACGTACATATATTTACATAACAAAGATATGCGAAGAAAACTGATATGTTAAAATGTGACAGTAGGAAAAAAAATTATGTGTGACTAGCATATGGTACCAAGTGCCAACTTTTATGTTACTTGTTAAAAGTTGACGATACATAGTGTGTATATTTCTATGTATATTTGCTTATGTTTGGATGTATGCATGCATGATTGCTTGTAGGCCTATGTAGGGCCATTCCATAATTTTAACTAACTCAAATCACGTAAAGGCCGTTCACGTTAAAGTGAGCACTCTAGAAATCAACCTTTGAAAAAAAAAAAAAAAAAAAAAAAAAAAACACCGCCCGCAACTGCGTATGTATAACCATGTGTGTCACCATACAGACGGGGGATGAACACACCCAGTTATGTTGGCAGCGAAATGTGAAGAGTAGTTCTACGAAACAACGCGGTATTGCAAGTGCAATGTTTACATTTATGGCTGCTTAAGCTGTTTGAAGTTTATTTTATACACTTTAAAGTAATTGTTGGCGTAAAGATAATGTATTTACTGTAACTCATAATTTTATTGTGTCACGTGATCGCCGCAACGGTCAAAACCACCGTGCTTGGGTTTGCTTGTGAGGTAAACTACAAATCTGGACTCTGGAAGTAGTTGTGTTTTTAATATTTCTCATCTTTTTCCAGCTTATCTGCAATCAGCATTGTTTTATTATAGGTCGCATAGTGTTTAATTTTGTTGTAGTGATTTTGTGTAAAACTATGAGTTCCTGCAAACTACGTACAAATATTACGCGCCAGGAGGACATTATAAATCTCGCCGAAAGTATTTATTCTTTAATTCGTCGGGGAGAGATGAAGCCGTGCAAGGTGATCGAACGAGTTGCAGAAATGATGCAAATTTCAACTGCAACTGTCCGGAGGTAAATGTGTGTGTAAGACGTGTTTTCGCCCGCTTATCCCCAGTAAAAAAAAAAGTGAAAAAGAACAATTATAAATCGACAGTTAGAGATGTGATATGTGCAAATGTGCCTGTCAATAATTATACAATAATTTGACACGTTTTGAAATCACTGTGTAGTTTTGTAATGTAGGCCTAACCTCAAACTTGTGTTCATGTAGTTATTCATTACAAGTTACAGTGTTAAGTTTTAATATTGTTAATGTAACATAAACGTCGCAGTCTGATGCTACACCAGAGGTGTTCCAACATATAAACTATAAAATGTTGAAGTTGGTTTTGTTAACTATAGACGTATAGCTGTGCTTGTCGCCGACATTCTTTCGTGATGCAAGTGTAGGCCTAATTGTTTTATTTGGTAATGCTTGCCGTAATAATAATTAGAAAATATTAACAAATAATTGTCAACAGTTAGACCTATAGAATATTGTAGTTATTGAAATTTAATGTAACTGTAAATTACACGTCATAGTCAACACCCCAGACTCCCAGAGCTCCTGTTTACTTGCGAGTGCATGTTTAGTAAAACTTAGATTACATTACGCAGTGCATGTGTTAAATTAAGTGTTTCTTAAAGAAGCTGTATGAACTAGCTTTCATAAGGGCCGGGCTACTATTGACATACCAAACACATTCACACTTATAGCGATGATAAGCACATACAAAACACAAAGGCACAATGGCCTGGCTACAGTTGATATAACGATAATAATATTAGTTCATGTTGCTACATTTATACCGAAGAAATTAGGGCCTGTACATAGAGTTGGTAGTGGTTTTTTTTTTTCCCCAAAAATAAATATTTTCAATTGATCCGAGACAATTTTAAAATGGTAAATTATTTATATTTAAGTTTTTACTTTAAGCATTACCTAAAAGCGTTACAAAACTTCCGTGGTTGTGATTATACATAAATCAACAAAAGAAAATATCTTCCCGAGGAATGAAGTCAAAATACACACTGTCTTGAATTGTAAATAAGTTCTTCAATTGATAACATAGTATAAGTGTCGGGGCTTCTGATTGGCTGTTTATTGACGCACAGCTATAGTAACAAGGAAAGTAGAACCAAGTGCTTATCGCTATGCACAGTAACTTGCCTGTAAGTATTACTTTTATAATTTGACCTTTACACTATCATTTTGCTGTCATTTGTGGATATGTATTAGTTTTACATTAATAATAAGACATTTATTTCAGCTTTGTGTGTGCACGCATGAACCACTTTTGTAAGTATAGTAATTTTCTTTAAATACTTCTCTCATTTGAGTTTTCAGTTTTGCTGCAGTCATTGCAATGAAGGAACCACAACAATGATGAGAGTCCATGTTCTTTACCTGTGAAATTGGTTTCATGAGGCCTGTGCGGGTTAGACAAAAAGGAAATGTCGCACCCATTTGTGCCACAAGAGACACAGGAGATGGCCATCACCGGATCGGCATTTCACTTAGCTATAAATAATATACATTATTTTTAGAATTATTTTGTACAAATGAAGGTGGTGCCAGTAACAAGCCTGGTATACCCTTCTGTTACCACTTCAATTCACAGTATAAATGTTCAGTTCTTTTTTGGAGGGTCTTAGAAGAGTACAAACACAGAGTAACGACGGTGTAAAAAAAAAAAACTATATGCACATATACACAATTGCATTTGTTGATATGTTTATATTTTTAGTGTAAATTACTTTTATTTTATATATATTAGGCCTATGTTGAAGTATATTTATCTCCATTTATAAAGGCGCATATAAAACTATCCTTAAAATGTGCGTATACATGCACACATTTTATATATTTTTCTTTGTTATATATTACATAGTTTTATATACTGCCACGTTTGCACCGTCACGTTAAGTTTATTAGCACCATCTACTTCTGTGCAGTGGTGTACTCTTTACTTGGCTCAGATCCTCTCGTCTTTCCTTACCTCCCTGCCTTCCCCTTTCGTGCATTATTTTTTGATTTGTCATTATTTTTATTTAAGTCCTTGCACAGCCTCGCTCTGTCTACCTTAAACGCTTCAGACATCTGCTACGCTACGCCACTACCTTATACACTACCTGCAGGATGTATGTTTTTTTTTTTTCCTGATGGCTTAGTTGCACCTAACTTCAGTCAGCTGAGGCCAAACACAGCTACCATGTTTTAGAGCTGACGTTTTACTTGTCACGCCACAGAGCGATGAGACACTTAGAAAACGGTGAGTCATGGAAAACGTTAAGTATGCGGTACAGTTTTTAAATGTTTGTTAATTTTGTGTGACAAGTGGTGGTGTACCTTGGGTGTGCAGTAGTGCTAGTCTATTTCAAAATCTGGATTTGGCTGCCCTTCCAAATTATTTTTCAGCTTAAATAATGTGTGCCCTTTTTTAACGTGTCGTGTTAGTCCTTGTTCACCACCAAAGTTTAATGTTTACTTTTTCACAGTTTCCATGACATCAATTGCTAGGGTGTTTATTTTTCAATTGTTTGTTGTGTAAAGTTTTTGTCTATCTGAGCTGTGAGATGACTCAATTATATATGTTACGTATTATATATATATATATAAAATTGTATATTTTACATGATATATATATACATTATATATAATATACGTGTTACATTTAGCAATACTAAAATGTAAATATTGAATTTATTAACATGTGGCAATCACAGGGCAATGTTTGTTTACATGTGGTGGAAGGATACATAATGGACAAGAAGGTAGAATTTTATCAGGGTTTTCAAAAGTGCTCACTTTATCGTGAACGGCCTATAAATAACAAAGGGGTATGTTGTTATATACTTAATCGCAATACAATTTGTTATATTTTACACTTTTCAATTATTTACTTTTTGAAATAAAACTTTGCATCTGATATTTAAAGTTCCTTACACATAAGCAATATTTCATTAACATCACATATTGAATATTACACATTTTCAATCTTGTTTTAGAATTTTCTGAAAAGTAAGGCCAGGATTTTACAGATCTGCAACGCCGTCTTAATTTCTGTTGTACATTTCTAACATGAAGAAAGCTTCAAAAAAATATTATGTAGTTACTAGACTTCGAGAAAAGAAAGAAAACAACGCCAGGCTGGAAAGCTTATTGGATAAAAATTTATTTAAGGCTCGCATAAAATTGAACAAAATACATTAGTTTTGAATAGGAATATTTTAAAATACATTAATACAATTGTTACAAACGAAAACCCAATAACATTACGAAATATTACACTTAGATATATGTTGGTGCTACGAAATTATGGTTTGCTTCATGTGAGTGGAGTCTCGCTCTGTGGTAACACTGGCTTGCTTTTTAACGCCGCCTACGTATTTCTAAGTTTTATTTGGTATGGTCAAATTTAAATTAAGGCGGAATTTTTTAACAACTTTAATACATGGAAAAGCATTGACTGCGACGCAGTAATAAAAGTTGCACAAGATACCTTGCAGTAACTTAGCTTTGTGGTGAGTAGAAATACCATACCGGTAACCAAGTTGTGTGTTAAACTAACAAATTAATACCGTCTGCTCAAGAAAGTGGCAAATAAATTCTCTGGAATCTACAACTTTATTATTTCCCCCTTATGTTGACGAATGTATAATTTATCTTTTGACTACCTGAAAGATCAAGCTGATATTAGCAAAATAATTTTTTCTGTAGATATCTGTAATCACACGATATCTAATTCTTACAGGTGGCACAGAGGATTTGTTTTTATTTTTCCTATTTTATTCGCAGTGTTACTATCACTCAGGTAGGCTACTATAAATTGCTGTATACAACTTTTCAGTTATGTAATTTTCCCATAGAATGTGTGGATATTCCCTGATGGTATTTTACAACACATTTGTAAGGCATTTCTCTTACAACTATAGTATTCGTGGTAAAATTTACCTTACAATTTCGCGGTGATATTCCCTTACATGCATTTGTTTCTCCGTCATTTGTGTATCGAGTGACAACAACGCAATCAACCGCCGAGCTATGTTTTTTTTTCTTCTAGCAACAGAGAGCTCGATATTGTGTACCCTCGTCCATCAGATCCAAGACGACCTTTGTTTTTCTCAATAGATTCCGTTCACGTATTCAAAAGTGCGAGAAATAATTGGTTAAATCAAAAAAATGAAGGCAAATGTATCATTTACCCGCATTTCAGTTCAGGCGAACAGCATAAATTTCTCACGGTGTCGCTTCTTTTGAATCACTGAGAAAAATCTTCAACTTGGAATTTGGCAATCTGACTAAACATGCATATACTTTGACTGAGAAAGCGCTGTTTCCAACATCACTGGAAAGGCAAAATGTAAAGCTTGGACTCCAGATATTTAACAGTGCATTGGCAGAAGAACTAGAAATCGATGGAACAAAGTATTCCCTACCTTATGTACCCTCTACTGCTGAATTTATTAGAATTATGTGCAGATGATTTGATATAATGAATGTTGGGCAGATATTTAAGGGAAAGCACAAATTAAACCCATATCAAGAACTTCTTACATCAAGTGATAGTGTCATGAAAGTAGCTTTCCTGAACAACTTTATAGATTGGCTGGAGAACTGAGGAAAATGTAAGCCTTCTTCAGGATTCTTTTCCAAAGAAAAATTGTTGGCTCATTAGCACAACTCCTACGCTACCCTTGAGATTGCAACCGTCGTGCAGTCCGAAATGAAGCTGCGCATTCAGAGCTTTCTGCCTCTAGTGCTGAACTCCTCAAAGCACGGAAGACTGTCGGTCTCTCCTATTGAAAAAGTTGGCTGACGATTCTCTTACTGAGAACGATAGTACGGCATTTTCCGAGATAAGATATCAGTAAGGGAAAAAGATTTGGTGAGTTTGAGCGACAGTCTTCCCTGTCTAGCTTACGTTCCTGGATATTGTGCATATTCAATACTTCTCTAATGTTCGCACTGCCGGGACAGCCTTGCAATTGATAAAGAGATTTGGAGGTGGAAGGTAATCTCGTGCTCATAAAGTCGTTGGTTAGAGGAGGCTTGAAATATCCTTCCTACATAACACTTATTGTTGTTTGTTACACCTATGTAATTATTTCGAAATTGCTCTGTAGCGATAATAAAGGAGAATTTTTTAAACTTGGAAATCAAAGGAAAGCTGCATGCAACATAATATTAGAAGCAGTAAATGACAGAGAGGAATTTATTTTAGATTCTAGCTGCCCGAATGATCATGACCCAGAAAACATACGTAAAATGATTATTTGGGCATCCTGCAACATTTTTCTGAAGATTTATTGTAAAAAAGTAAATGATTCTTTGGCGTCGGAAAAAAAATTGTGGGCGAAAAATGAGAACACTAACATAATGAAACTGGTGTTTTGTCCTGAATGTAAAATTTATTTACAGTGTGTGTAAAACATGTTTGTATTTAAGTCTTTTTAGTATCAGTTGCAAGTGTAACTCTGTGTGTGTGTGTGTGTTAGCGGGTGTCTTGGCTAAACATGTTTTCATATATTCAAATTTCTTTAATAGTGAAAGCAATTTGCAGTTTATTTTCGTTTTTAATTATTTTAATACATAAAATTGTGTTAATTTAGCACAGTTGTGAATACATTTATTGTAATTATTATCTAGTAAAGTGAAAAGTATTAATAGTACAGTGAAATAAATTTATATTTTATCTATACCTACGTGACTGTTTTCTCAATACTAACATCCAAACACCACGTTCATTTTTGTTAGTTTGTGATTCGAAGGAAGTGGTGTAAATGTTGCACATGAAGTGAAACTATCACTGCGAAAGTATTTTAATTTGAGGAAAATTAAGCAATGCAAAAAAATATATAATTTGATTATCAGTATTTGCTGTTGAGAGTATTTGTGTTAAATGTCTAATCTGATAGGAAGTTTACGCTTAATTTTATTGTAACATTAACGAGGAGAGCGGACAGCCAAAAAAATACTATGAAGGTTTCTAAAATCACTTATTTTCAAATCACGGCACATATAATTCATAATTTATAACCACGTTTATTTGTACGTCTCAAGCAACGCATGATCCCAGTCACTGGGACGCAGACATACTCCAAAGAAAGCAGACCTGGCAGTGCGAGTCGGCGGACTACCTGCTGTGACGACACGCGCCTGTGAAACTGCTTTCATCTCTAGAGGATGTTTGTTGGCAGTGCTCCATAGGCAGTTGCTTTACTTCCACCTTAAAGGATGCAGAACTGTAAAGAGACCGTCACAAATGGCACTGGGATATCAGCGTTGCAAGTCGCGTCAGTGCATTTTTCCATACTACAAAAAGGGGGGGGGGGGGCTGCTGCTGGCGACAAGAGGTGATCCTACACCGGCGACTGACTAATGGCGGCCACGCGGAGAGGTCGCGACCCGCTATCGACCCACATTCATCAGCAGCACGGCGTCAACACGGGCTGCTATACTCTGCCACTATTGTCCATTCGCGCTTACTTCACACCTTCCTGGAGCCCTGCTAAAGTTATATTTCTCCGCCTCGTGCAAACAAAGGTTAACAGAGTATAGGAAATTACATCAAAGCGACGGCGCACCACATTCGTGCGCACTCAGTATAATACAATTTTGCATTATGAACTATTCCTTCCACGGCATTGTATCACGCACCCATGTCTTCCCTGTTTTCATTCATATTAATTATAAATTAAATATAATAATTTGAACAAAACATGGGTGAAAGTTCAATTCAACTAAAAATAAGGCACTTTTGTGCCACCACAAGTATAAAACGCGTGAGACTCAAGGCATATATAGGAAACAACCAAACATCATACGTAGGGTGATTTCTCAAAGGTTTGATTTAAAAAGTGTGAAGAAACCATGAATAGACAATTTTCACGTTGTTACACAGACTGCACGTTATCCCATGATTCACTTAAAATTTCAGCATATTTAAGGAATTTTTCACGGAAATTACAATAAATATATACGGAAACGTCATCCGTAATGACGGAAAACGAAACTGAGCTCCGTAAATACAAAGCACGGAAAATCTCCGTATTTCCTATACCTTCTGGTTTCGTGAAAATACTGTTATTGTATGGAAGAGACCTAACTTGGAATCGTTGTGCGTACCCGGCAGCACAACTTTAGTAAACCACGAAGTCAGAAATTGCAACACCGTATTGCAGAAGCAGGGCCGACAGCAATATACCCCCTCCACCAGCCGGCAATCGGGGACAGCTATGTCTAAATAACGCGCCGACATAGGCCAGCACGAGGCGCCTTTCTACGTCCGGCCAGCTTCAGGGGGAACACGCAGAACGGGTGTTTCTGATCGCAGCTAATCGCTCTACAACATCAAGTTTAAGGCGGGGACTGTCCATAGCAGATAAGTTACAATTTAGTTATCACAAGCCAGTTTATCAGTTCTGGTGGCTCCCCGAAATTTAATATCACAGTGACTTGTATTGTCCACGACTCGTACAATAATTAAAACCCCCTCAGTATCAGTTATGCTCTACCACAGGGCTGTCCAACTTGGAAAAGCTCGTGGGCCACAACTCAAATTCTAGCGAAGTCGCGAGCCGTACCATAATTTTGGCAAATTTCTTACATTTTACAAAGATAACAAGGTATTAAATTAGGCTAGGCCGCTAGGCTATAGTTGAAACATTTTTATTGAATATTATTATTAAAAGCAATGCTTAATTATTGAGAAATTAAAGTGGGTAAATATTTACGTACCAAATAAAATAAGTAATACATTACGGCCATCGCGGGCCGTACAAAAACTGCCTGCGGATCGCCAGTTGGACAGCCCTGCTCTAACATCTCACTTATCAATCAGCTAAGTCCCTAACCCCTATCTTGTGTGAATATGACTATAAGTCATATTCATAACAACACGAAACTTTCTTCGCTACCGTAACCAGAAAATTATAGTTTCTAGGGCAGTTCGGTTATCCATGCCAATAAGACCTATTCTTTCGTACATTAAAACTTAGTACCAGGAATCTGTAACATCTAGCAACACTTTAAATACACTGACGTTAGTATAAACTGTAGTACCACAAACATCATGTAAGAGTTGTAGGTGAATGGTTAGAGCTGTGAACTTTTCAATTTTTGACTCTGGCTCGAAAGGTTCAAATTTTGCTCAAGTGTAAAATATTTTTAACTTTTAAAAATATAATTTTCATACACAGAAGAACACATACTTAACGAAAATCTAACAACTTCTTTCATTCTCTTTTTATTTTAAACTGGAAGTACGTAATACTAACTACGAAATTAACTGAGAGGTTTCGTGAATTCACGGAACGTCTTGTGAAATTTACAGCGTATCCGATTTTTAAAACCAACGTGCCCGTAATTTTAAGGAGAAATTACGGACACACCCCTGGATAAATTTTTACCAGCACGTTCCAGCAAATTGATGAACAATTGTTGTAACTGTGAATGTGGCCACCTATTTATTATATCAACCAGAAAGGTAGGAGAAGACCAGAGAATATAGCTGTACGAAGAATTCTGAACAATTTTGTTATGAAAATTGAGTGGAGTTCATATGAGTGTTCCGAGATTGTCGGAGAAGTACAATAAATATCCTGTTATATTTTACAGTCGCTACATTAAAAAAGCGGGCATTTATGACATAAAATTATCTAAACTATGGTTATCCCGAGGCCACCAGCGTTTTTCATGCCAGGTTGCTGCACGTTTGCCATGCAAGATCGTTTCCTATGAGAGGCCTCGTACGAAATACATTTTGCGTTGTGTAAAAGCAGCGTATCTCCGGAGTTGTTTAGCTACTGGCAAAATTTTACTTTCTTTGAAATGATTTGGCATATGCAGGTAGTTTTAATGAGTTTTGTATCCCACGACATTGTCGTAAATGGGATCAAAGAAATATCAAATGGAAACACAGTCGAGAAGTAACGCTAAGTACATACACACAAAAATACGTGACAAAAAATGGTTGCACTGTAGAGTAATGTGTAAATATAAAATTGTTTGATTGGCGATACACAACAGTCTTAACTCTTTAGGAAGGCACAGATTTATTGTCACTGAAGGCAAGGCTGAAGTGAGTTGCCTATATTCTCCACTACACCAATACGAGTTGTGTTAGTATCTGTATTTCTACTTACACTCTTCCAATTGGTCCTGGCTACGCCAGACACACTTACAATATTGCGCAACGTTTATTGTCTGTCCATCGACCAATGGAGTCGCTTGTTGACTATATGCCAAGCAATGTGTCGTGACTGATTTAACATGTTTCACAATACAGCACTGCAGCGTGTTTATGTGAGAATTTATTAAAATTAACGGTTTTATTCTTATGAATTTAAATGTTGACTAGTTTAAATTTTTTACTTAGTTTCTCATGAGTCCAGCGAAACAGCAAAACCATAGAAGAGTGTGTGATTTGTCTTGAAGAGCAGAGACATTTCCAAATAAACGTTGCAAAGGGTTGAGAAGGCAGGAAGACTGACCTTGGGGTGCTCCTTGATGGGAACCAGCACCTTGACGGCAACGCGGATGGGCTTCTCGCGGTAGATGTCCACGTATTTGCTTTCCTTCGGGATGGGTTTGCCCATGGCCTGTACCTGGGCAACCTCCTTCGTCACCTCTGCAACAAACACAGACGGCGAAACGTCACTAAACACCACTCACAGCACGAGATCACAGAGGGTTCTTAGTGACCACCAGACACGTGAATTAAACTCGCCCCCAACTCCACAACCGCGTCATCCATGACGAACATACATCGGAGGCGAATTACAATGATAGCTAAAAGTGGGCCAGTAGCAGCCTTATGATAACATCGAAGTATTGAGAGCCGATGATATCCAGAGACCAGCGGCATAATTCCCACTTGCGAAAATTCTGAGTGAACCGGCCGGAGATTGAACCCTGTTCGCCTTGGTGGGAAACGAACTGTCTAAGCGCTCAGCCACCGCGGCCCCAGAGGAGGTTGTGACACGGGTGGTTCATGCAACAATGAGTTACGAGGTGTTCGCTGGGTATTCCAGGCGAATACCCAGAGGATTGCAACCACTGCTGCAATAGCATTTAGCACTGGATGACAGGAGAAAAAAAAATGAGTTTCCCCAACCCCAATGCTGGGCAATCGCTGGCCCATGCAACGTTAGAATTATTCACACTTTTTTTTTGCTAAAAAAAAAATCATCCCCTGGAGTTGAAATTAAAAGTTTTTTTTTTTGTTCGCTTGCCACATATAAACGGGGGTCCGGATGAACAATGCTACCTACAAGCTTGTCTGGCGTTAAGAAAAACTGGAATGTGATTAAAACCCTGTGGCGCTTCCTTTTATTACAAGATGCTCACTGAAATCAAAATTTGGAATTCCCTGTTTTTTCCAGACATTATTTTATAATTTTCCCTGGCCTGTTTTAAGAAATACGGAAACCTTCAAAAGCACATTTTCCATCACCGATAGCACACACGCATCGTCGATAGAAGACGCTTGCTATCAGTGAAGTTATGATAAATTACACAAATAGGAGAATGGGTTTTTTTTTTCCAGCGAGACGATTTAAACGTAGTGTGTGTTTACAAACAACTAAAATAATATTTATAGTTTACATGCATTGTTAAGGGTTCCTAATAGTATAGGCTGTTCACGGTAAAGTGAGCACTTTTGAGGCCCTGGTTATTTTTCCTTTCGGCTATTTTTTATCCCTTAACCACCTTTATTAAGTAAATATTTCCGTGTAAGTAATAAACACAGTATGTATATTCCACCTCAATCTAAAGTCTAAGGATAAAATAAAATAAATTTAATAACTACTATTCCAAAAATTATATTCCAAAAGTGCTCACTTTACCTCGAGGGTCACTGAACGAAACTTACCTCAACATGAATACGGCAAATCTAAGTTTTGGCTGCTAACGTTAACATTACAGGCGTTTACTAACAAATCACAAGTTATCAAATTTTATCGTCATTTCAGAGACTAAAAATGAAATTTCACATTAACTACAAAGTATCATATATCCCCACAAACATTAAACGAGTTTTACAGTAGAGCAGTTTTATTTACATTTCCTCCGACTCGAATACAACTCCCTACATTCCGGAAGCGTGGACAGCCTTTATTATTTACGTGTTGCAAGTCGCACGGGCAAGAGAGCTGCAGATTACATCTGCGCCTCGCCCAAGAGAGCAGTCAGGGAGCGGGCAGTGCTCTCCACGTCCACTCCAGCAGACTGGAGGACGTCCTGTATTCAGACTGGACGGTCGTCGATTGTGCGGAGCCGTCCAGACGAAGTGGCTGTAACTAATGAGAGAAGACGGCCAACAGAAGAATGAGGAAGGGTGTCGCGTAGAGGAAGGGAAGACTGGTGAAGGAGGAGGAGGGCAGGTTGAAAAGCAAGCGCGACGCCCCGCCCGTTGCTTTGAGGCGCGGACAAATAGAGACGGACGCCGCCAAATTAATTACTCCTCCCTTACCATGCACCGAGATGAGAGCCGGAGAGAGGGTGCACCGAGTCGTCGCGTCGACTCACGAGCTGTGTCGCCGCCCTGTCATCGACCGACGTGCAAGGTTGCCAACTGTCCCGTTTTGTACGGAATTTTCCTTATCCTTTGACTGAAAGAATTATCCGGCAAGGACGTTGCACGGGACGACTTATCTCCCGCAGTTGCACATACGTCCACGCTGCTCGTGTAAGCCAATATTTTGCGACAGGGTGGATTAATATTAGTTGAACTGGTTAGATAAGAATTTTCTACACGCAGCTAATGGTGGGAATGATCTGACAAAGTATTGACTGATATATACCGACAACGTTTGCACATTACAGAATTCTGTTTTTTATTACAATTCTCCTCGATCATTTCGCTGGATCAGATGTGTCAAGTCATCGAAGTGTCCCTTATCTCAAATAATAAAAATATGGCAACCCTATTGCTAAAAAAGAGTCTAAAATCGAATTATACGCGGAAGAAGAAAATCCGAACATACCACAGGATCTAATATATACACGTAAATACCTAAAGAAATATAATTTAATTGCACAATTATTTTTCTAAGTGGTACTAGTTCCTTGGGGCTTAAAACGCTTGCTGTCCCTAACGTACAGTATAATACACACAAAACTAGTAAATTTATAAAACTAAGTATCGCACAAAAACGAAGTCTGTTTACATCTAAAAGTAATCCGCCGAAATAGATTCCATTATTGCCACAAGACGCTAGGGAGTACCTGAACTCGCGAGGAAGGCTGTACAAATAATACAGTAAAAAAACTAGATTTCATATTTCATTTATTTACAATGCTACAAATATACACACATTATTTACAGCATTAAACTACGTATCTCCACTATTACTCATGTTATTCTCGGCGAGGGCAATATTTAATGTCTATCTAAATTCTAATCGAAGTCCATATCACAATCTATATTGGTTCGTGAAAGTCGATTCACAATTACTATTTACATATATTCAACCCAACTGACTGCTGCACCATTCCAAATGTCTGTTACACCTCCAGTTCAATAGTCCTGCCCGTCAGTCTCAGACTCGCTTGTCACTCGTCGCCATTTGTCGCTCCACTGTCTTCACCCCTGGCTCTTTAAAGCCGTACAATGCTCCCAGCGCAAGACTGTCGACTGGCTTAAATAGACCGGTTATCCCGACCAAGAGGGTTCCCGCTACGGCGATGACCAGAACATTCCTAAACGATAAACCACATACATTAAATCCGCTCGAGGAAGGGAGCACGCCGGGCACATGTGGCGGCGGCATCACTTTGTAAATCTCCACGCACTTCTCGTCTACCAGAGATGACCTCGAGTGATAAGGAGGAAGGGAAGCGCCGCAGAGCAACAACATGTAATATTGCGTTCAATTTACTTTAAGTCTATAGAAGGTATTCTCAGCAATGTCACACACTTACGGATCAACTAACTTTCTTTCATGCCATTCATTGTCGAAGCTGTATAACGAATATTTCTGGAACAGAGCATGCCCGCAACTGTACATATAAAAACGTTAATATACTGTGTACTTTAAGCATTCCTCACCGCAACCTATACACATATTGTTTCTAACTACTTCGCATTTTCACGCATTATTAGTGTTGATTGTTCCATGCGGCAGAATGATAGAAGTGGATTTTACATAGTTGGTATTGGCAGATCCGTGACATTCAAGGGACGTCGTTTCGACAGTCTACTCTAGAACCTTTCCAAGCCTTCGAAATTTTATCGTCCCTGTTTGCTCGGGCTTCGAATTTGGCAATCTTGGGTGGCGGTACCAACTTGTCAATCGATAACAAGATACAGATTGCACGTCAAATAACACTAAAACCTGTCAAGTACACGTCACTGGGGCAGGACAAAAAGAGCTAGTGGCCCAGTTCCATCCGCCACACACGTCGCGGCAAGGGCTAGAGAACTGCGCCTCACGTTGAGTATGCAGCACGGCGATATCCGCTGTAAACGAGCCTTCGTACACACACGGCGACACGATGCTGACTGGATGGGGGCATGCCCTTTGCCCCTGCAGACGCCGCACACAGGAGACTTTTTTTCCCCCCCAATATTCCCCTCGTGCGATGACAAATTGCCGGAGCGCTCCGGAACATCGGGCCGACGGAACCGCGAAACTATTTAGCATTGCTAAAAAGCTTCCTGTTGCACGGGCAAAAAATTACTTGCTGTAGGAAAAAAAATAGCGGGCTACGAGTAAACCGTGCGCAGAAAAACACACGAAAGGAAACGAGAGAGAAGACAAATTGTGTTTCTTTCCACGTGAGCTCTGTAGCAATGGGGTTGGCGCTGGGATTAGCAATGAATATTCAAATTCTGGACGCACTCGAGGTTATGAAAGGCAATACGGCCTCGCTCTAGGGACGCACCGAGAGCATTTGGATGCAAAATTTACTAATTCATGGCCGTTATCGTGGCAGCACGCCTGCTTTTCTATTTCGCGTAAATATAGGTCACTCGTGATAAAGTGAGCACTTTTTAATTTCCCTCATAAATTGACCGAAAGAAAAAAATTAATCTTTCCACCACTTTTAATACAATTGTTTCCGTGTGATTAATAAACACGGGGCATACATTTTACCACGCTCAAAAGTTAGAGGCTGCAAAAATATATAGTGGTTAATGCCTGTTGGGAGGACCTTAAAAATGCTCACTTTGCCGTGGATAACCTACACGAGGATGTACAATGACTAATGACTCAGACTTCAAGTTTAAGAATATGTAAAAAGGTGCATTAACACTCGGTTATCTACTGTGATGGATACAAAACGTATTCAACATAAATATATTTTTCTACCGTAGGAACAATAATGCGTAAACATAAAGTAACTTAGTTGGATGAACGTAGGGAAATCAAAAACCGAACTATTTAAGAGGTATCATTTTTTTAACAATAATTTCCTGTTTCTCGTTCTAACAGGGATTAGCGCAACAGAAGGGGTCCCATAGCATAATGAACCCGAGGGAACCGTATAGACTCCCGTTCCCAGAAAAGGTGATCAATTTATGATTTTGAATAGCGAGTATAATGCTTAATGTAGGCTAACTGGTAACTAAATTTTAACCTCCGTGAGTTGTAATCAATATTACGAGAATACTTTGTCATCCTACCCCCCCCCCCTCCCCTACACACACTTAGGCACACAGCTGTTGATAGCGTTGAACATTCGTATCTTTACTGCCTGTAATAAAGAAGCTAATTTTAATTAGTTAGGGAAATAAAATTGGCGAAAAGGAGAGCTGACTTACAGCAGTTTTTATCCCCCCGCCCGTGAACAACGTTCTGATAAGGACATGTGAAACAACAAAAGTAGTAATTCTGCAGAAATTCGCCACTTGACACGGGTAGTTCGCCGTGTTTATCTACATGCAAACACATAAAAAACAAATCACTAACAGTCTGATGTAAAAAGTACGCAATACGGAACTTAAGTGTTGTAAGATAGTAGATTACAGTTGATCCCGAGTGTTATTTACACATGTAATCGTTTATTTTACTTTAAGTGTTTACATTATGATAACCCCAGTTTGTTTATATTTTGCTGAAATCATCTAACTACGTTCGTTTTATTTATTTTTTGTTTATAAACCACTGTTTACACTAAGTAAGCTAATTACGAATTTCTGGCCGATTGAGGGGACTGCTTAAGCTAGGCCTTCACATAGGAATTATTTCTTCCTTGTCCTGAGGCGGGCAATTTTCAATTAAACTGAAACAATACGTTTCGGCAACAATGTTTTAAGGAACGAGATTTCCGAGACGCTAAGAAGGCGTCGGAAGGGCCTGATGATGCTAACGACCAGGGAAGATGGATTGTCGGTTCGTGAGGACAAATCTGTGTGATGATGTAGAGGCGCGCCGAGAATCTACGGAGGCAGGTTCTACCAGAATCCGAGATAATGCAATTGGGAAAATTGCATTAATTCTGCACCTCGTCTTGTGTGCTGCCATGTCTCCATCCCAAGCGACACAAGTGAGGTTTCAGAAAGACCTAGATCAGTCGTTAACCTACGCATCCTGCTGCAAACTGTTGTGTATAACGCTTGAATAATAAGACTGACTTACCAATTTGATTAATATCTGGTAAAATTAAGCATTTATTTTAAATTTGGTGCATAAACCAAATTAGCCTCTTTTGGCTAGCTGTTTTGTTAATATCAGCCAAGGAATAGACGCCTTAAATAAACGCACAGACTTTTGAGTTCCCAGTGGAAAGGGAATAAATCATAAAAACCTTCGTTGCTCCTAGAGCTAGTTGTATAATTAAAGGACAGGAGAATATTAAAATTTTAAGACTAAAGAATTTCCCAATATTACATATCGTGACTGTGCTTTGTAAATACTTACAATAAAGGCGCATTTAAAACTGATTTAATTAGTAATTATGTTATGTTCACTGACAGCAGGGCGTGTTGTAAATATGTGTAGATATTGGTCTTATGTATTTTGTGTGTGGTAGAAATTCATTGTTATGGTAAATCGCTTGAATCAATTAATTAAATATTTCCTTAATATATTTAAAATGGATGTGTTATACTTGTAGAGTTATTTCATCATACTTAGTTCATGAAGTAATTTTAAATACTTATATACTTGTATATAAGTAAAATACGCTTATAAACTTTTTTTTTAATACTGCGGTGAGCTATGATTTTATACCTAATCCAGAGTATAAATTTCTCATTACCAAGAATCTTATTTTCTTGTCACCATTAAGTTGAAGTATTAATTTCAGATAATTTTATTTGGAAATATTAATTTTACTAATGCAAGGGTAGTTTGGCGCCCGCATTTCTATCAGTAATTTCTACACTCGCAACATGCCTACATTTATGTATTTTTCTGAACTTAAGTTGGGCACAAATCACACACTAACCAAATAAAGTCCCCTCAAATTCTCATATTACTATAGTGTTAAGACAAGGTTGCTACAAAACATCAGGTCAATATCCTCAACTCTTCCAAATTTTCCAGTAGCCAAATAAATTTTGAGTCTTTTTAGGCAACCAGTAAAAAATTTCTGCATCACTGCGTAGAACAGTACTACATTCAGAGCTAGCACACACGCAACCACAATTGTCAAGAAAGTGGGATTTGGCCGCGGTGACTGAGCGGTTACCAAAACGAACCAGGTTCAATCCCGGCCGAGTCACTCCCGGACGATGCCGCTGGTCGGCGGGTTTCCTCGAGGATTTCCCGTTTCTCCCGCCCTTACTTTCCGGCGCTGTTCCATTCTCACCGCATTTCACCCTCGTCGGATCTTATTACGACCTCGTTGTTGAGATCTCAACCCACTTCTACTCAATCTTCTATATAACTTCAATATTTAGTTACCATATACGTTCCCTAGCTACCATTCTCTAGTCTACAAAACATATAAACGAAACCGTGGTCTCAGGTGGTATGGGCTATTCATGGTAAAGTGAGCACTTTTTGAAGCTCATTTGGAATAAGTAAAAAATTATATTTCATTGCAGTCTTAGATGTTTATATTTCGAGTCTTGTGAAATATAACACTGTGTATTATCTCCACGGCAGTATTTATCTCAAAAAGCGGTGGAAGGATAAAAAAAAAAAAAAACTTACTAGGGCCTCAAAAGTGCTCACTTTACCGTGAACAGCCTATACTAGTTGCTCACTACGAAAGCGACCAATGAGCAAACAGCGTAGGACCAAAGAAAGCAGTTTACAGGTCACTGAACCAGGCAAATATCCCCGTCCCTACTCGTAAATCAATGAAAAGAAAAGAATCGGCAAGTGAAAGAGTTCGCAGACTCTAGATACCGTTTTCGAAGAGCAATTCCAAGTGCAGAGAAAAGGTTAGCACTCGTTCAAGTCCCGATCCTCTGAAGAGCTTCCATTAACGAAGAAAATGAGTTATGGGACAGCTAGAGGAAGGGACGTTCCTGAAATAACCCAGGGGGGAATAGCAAGGGTTTGAGAGTTTAGCACAGACAAGAAGACCTAAGTACAGCATCAGTTAATCTTGGCCTGAAAACGTCAGTGGGGAGATTACAGGAATTCTTTAATTACTCGAGGGGGATTGACAGGATGTCCACTGAAATTTCATTTTGGAATTCCCTGACTTTTCCCGGCAGTTCTTGCGATTTTCCCGGACTTATTTTCAGGACCAAAACCTCCCAATATCATATTTTTCTACCACTGAATGAACAAATATGCTGTCAGTGAAGTGGAACTAAATTGCACTGCAACAAAGAAAGCAAGCAGAGCCAACATTTTATTCAACCCAACAATATTTATTACGGTATACACTATTGACATCACACGAGTACCCATTACTAACACACAAATACTTTATTTGGTATGTCGCTTGGCAAGGATGTATTATTGCCAGTTCACAAACGTAAAAAATGAAATTTTAAAAAGCATATATATGCTCACGATTACATTATCCTGTATTCAAGCAACTCAAATTTTTTGGAGAGTAGCAACTGCTTATATTTTCCATGTCATATATTCTCCAATTTTTCACGGTTTTCCCCCGTGGATAGACAAGACACTCCGTTCTTTTGTTTTCTTTTCAGGCGTTACTCGTAATGCAGACTGTAATCTTTGGAACACTATCATTTGTGCGGGAAAAAATGATACATCCTCAAACTGAGGGCATGGCGAGAAAACTACCACAGCCTAAATCTAAAATGGAAGGGCCCGGACCCCTTACGTCTAACATCAGCATGGCGTCATTGAAGACTGCGAAAGTTTAAGGTCTTACGACGAAAAGGACCCGACCCCAGTGGCCTTCAAACCAATCCCACACCAGTTCATAAAATGGCAATGTATAGAGGGGGGGGGGAGAAACGTAATGTAACCGTTATTCGTCCACCCTCCTAGCCACATGATCATTGAAGCCATAATGAACGTATACCGGCCATCCTTATAAGAGCGACAAAATAACCAAGTTCTGAATTTCAGACCGAAAAGATGACAGACTAATCTAAATACAAAATGAAAAGGAAATAATACGATTATGAGAACGTACTTGTAAATAAAGCAGTTAAAATGATTTTATTGTAAAATATTAGATACTAATTGAAAGACATCCCTGAAATGTTTCCTTATCTAACACATCAGTCCTATTTTTTTTTATAAATATTTTCACTTTAAATTTCCCTTTTCAACGGCGTGTACCTCCAAATCTAACTGAATTTTCAATTTTGCAAAAGTAATTCTCATAACACTGGGTACAAATACGGACTATGCTACGTTTTTTAACAAATCATAATGGGGAGAGTGTAAAAAATGTGAGGACATCGGGAAAACACCCACGATACAATCCAACCTACACGTAAGATTGCGATACGCCACAGGCTGCAATACACGGGAAACATCCACTACACTAATATTAATCCTCATTAAAATGTAAAAAAGGTGATCACGATATTTAGGACTTTGCTTAGAAAAGCATTCACGCGTTATCGACTTGAATACGGATTGACATTCACTGGGTAAAATCCACCGAGGGCAGCTTGCTGGTATCTAAGGTGATCACGATATTTAGGACTTTGCTTAGAAAAGCATTCACGCGTTATCGACTTGAATACGGATTGACATTCACTGGGTAAAATTCACCGAGGGCAGCTTGCTGGTATCTAACAACTTGCCATTTTGTCATCTCAACATTCGGTGGTCATATATTCAGCAACCCTATCTCCGGATTCGGCGATCCTGGTTTGATTAAGCAAGAATAAACTTGTAAACAAACTCCACCATAAACATGCCGAGGATTCTAGACTGCAGTACACGGGGAAAAAAAGGGAAAAATTGAGCATGGTGGAGGAATTTGCCGCAGTTTCTTTGTCGAAATGCACAGGACCCATACACGACCGTAAATTTCAAAACGCGCATAAGCAATGCAGGCAAATGATGCCGACAGCATGCAGTGCATAAGGAATATCACGACAGTAGTCTAAATGAAACGTTTTATTTTGTGATCACACCATACTTATGGGTAATATATATTTTTTCAATACATAGCTGTACAAAGATATTGGACAAGTCAAATTACAGTATACAAAGTTTATACACTGGACATTGTAACTTTTTTTTTTCTTCCAGGAATGCCTAATAATGTTTACTAAGCCACTCAGTAATGTTTGGAACATAAAACAAGCAAATTCACTCGACTTCCTTTTACTAAAAAACACCCCCCATAAGACTACCGAGGCAAAATGAGTGCATGTGTGTGTATATAAGAGAGAAGAAGAGAATATACACGTCCGCCCACGAAACACATGAACAAGACGGATGAGAGAAAAATAAGAAAAATTACACAGCAAGGGGTAAATGCAACAAATTCCAGGAACGGAGGTGGCTCGTAAATAACGTTGTACAGGATGAACATAAATTCGCCATAACGATGTACGAAACGCAAGCTACTTACATAGTAAAAGATACATATCCCCACCCCCTTTTTTTCACCCTCTCATAGGTGGCGGTTTTTTTTGTAAAAAAACAAAAAAAAACTTACGGAGCATTTTTCGAAATGCCGGTGCCGCAAATGCCAGGACACCCAGGACATAGCAAATAGGAATGTCACCTTTCCTTGAAATTACTGCACTGTGATAAATTTGCGCTAGAATTTACTGCCTCATCCAGACGACGTATTACAATATCAGGAACCCTTTCTTGACAACTATAAACAGCTCAGTACTGCACACGACACTGCGCACCCACCACCCCAAGCGGGCGTTAACGTAGGCACATCTCAGCTCAATACGAAATTCTCACGGACTAAAACGTTTCTTTCAATTGCATAGTTATAACGATGCCAAAGTTACCATTTTAAAGTTTTTTTTTTCACCCATGTACCAACAAGAAAACCGAACCACCGAACTGAAGTACTGTATATTGTAATTTATCACCACTGATTGCGCAACAAAAATTTCTGCAATACCCACACGAATTTCGAATAAAAAATTAACATTGAAATGACTACTGCTATGTGTGCTATGTAGATTTCTGTTTGGATCGGAACTTTGTAAATTGCATTTAGAATGTTAATTGCATGGGCGCCAGAACATTACCGCGAAGAGAGTGAAATCATGTCCTTGCGACCAATACAACTGTTAACATTACTTTACCAATATTACTCATCTGAACCGTCGTCAGGAACGCTGAAATAGTAACACATGTACCCTCGTACAACATACACGTGTAGGATCAACTCACTATAAGGATAACTCACAACTGGGATGAAAAACATATTTTATTTAATCTGTAGAATAAAAAAGAAATTGAAAATCAATTGCTTTAAACTAGTAAAAATTACTCTCGGTGAAATAAAATTATACCACCATCTACACACATTTAAGATTTATGAAGAGACGGAAAAGTTATGAATAAAAATAAAATAATGAAATGCTACCAATTACAATGTCTTAGAAAAATAAAAGGAATTAATATTGAAATTTCCCAAAAGTAGTACACTTAGAAACATGAGTGATAGCTCCTGACAATCATATCTGAAGTTACGTTAAAGCACATATTAAATCTCAGTACTGCAATAATATAATTTCTCTTCCTAACAGTAAAAGTAGAAATTAAATCGTAGTTTATGTCCAAATCCAAACAATTAAGAGTTCAATCAAGTCTTTATACTTGATTAATATTGCTCCGGACTAGGCTCATTAGCAGAGCGTGGACCTCTGGTGTCTACATATGCCAAACATGAAATCACACCAGAGAATACTATAAAACAAGCCATTATTCGATATAGTTAATTAGCCTCTCATACTTATGCTCATATTAAAATTCGTCGATAGCCTTGAAAATCGAATTGTCTCCCCTTGACTTAACGTACGTTTTCCTCCGAGCGTCTCTAGCGATTATTCTCCGCGACTATCGCTTCTGACCGCTGTGCATGATTTTGTATTGTTGCGTTTTCCTCCGAACGTCGGCCGCTGGAAACATCAGCGTCCGACGCAAGGCCAGCGATCATCTCTGCTCTCTAACCGGAAAAAGACGCCAGTCGCCGGCAGCTGTAGGCTGTTCACGGTAAAGTGACCACTTTTGAAAGCCCTGCCCAAGATCTACTTTTATGCATGCTGTGCATTTTCCCGCCTTATGTAAAATTACCATTGCAATGAGCCTCATCACTTCATTCATGCAAGCGCCGATCAAGTGAAACTGTGAAGTCATTAGAAAAATTAATATCTTACAAATCTACTCACTATTACACCTCGATGCATAAAAAAAAAGACAGAAAGCAAACGAAATCAATTAAGTTATCACAAATGGTTACCTAACACTTTTCATTCGACGTTAACGTATGGAACTACTTTTCATCCATCGTTACCAACTTTACTGAGCGCAATTTCACTTCACTCAGGATGCCCACTGATTATATATATATATATTACAGGCAAGAGCAGTGTCATTTTCTCTAAGGTGGTTTTCAAAAGTGCTCACTTTATCGTGAATAGCTTTTATACATTAATACGCAGGGTTTTCTGTCTGGTGGTCCCGTGTCGGCTGAAACAAAGTTTGTCTTTTCACCAGAAGAAGACGAAAGCAAAACTTGTGGAAGAAGTAGCGAAGTGCCCGGCCTTGCCTGACCTGTCATACGACTATTACTGTGATCAGAAATTGAAGGATATTATTTGGAATGAAATATAACGTGTCATTGGAAGATCAAGTGAGTACAATTATATAAGTAATCATCATATAATCAATTGAGGAATTGCCAGTTTTTAATTTTTAAAAAGTTTTAAATACATGATGGCAGGCAGTGTTGAATTATTGTTTTATTTTCTTCATATGTATCGCTGAAAATATAAGTTTTTCTAGAGAAAATGGCAAACATTCACTGCATTAATATTACAAATAATTCAGCTGATTTTTACATACGTTTATAAAGTAGTGGATAACACAATCATAATATTTGAGATCTCAGTTTATTCGACCTTCGAACTGGAAACTAAGATCGACATTTTAGTGCTATATATTTGTATTAATGCTTATGTTAACTATATATTAAAATAGAAGACCGTACAAATGAATCTTTTCTTCGCATCTTCACAAACACATTTATATATATATATATATATATATATATATATATATATATATATATATATATATATATATATAACCCCACCGAAGGATGAAAGATATCGTAAAGTGTCACGTTCCAATAATGTCTGAATGGATAATGCACCTATTTAGTTATCGTCATGTACCATTGTTGCATGACGATCTTGCCATGCAACACTGCCATTTCCAACGAAATAGTTTGTAAATATTTCCCGCACGACATAGCCGTCATAGTTTGCAAAGCCACCACCTCTTCGCCCACGGTTAATACGGGTTTGCTGCTGGTGCTTCTTGGAGAGGTTCATATTCGTAACTTGATTTCCCTTGAGACGATAAATACCCGTCCCGAAGCATGCTGTGAAGACAGCAGGCAACAATAATAACGTTTCAATAGTGGCAGGAAGCAGACAAATTGTGGTAAAAAAATATGCGGAAAACTTGTGTAAGTAAACCAAACACGTTTTCCGCTACTCTACGAGCACGACATAGTCTGTAATTAAAAATACCGTTCTTGCAGTCATTTGATGCCGCAGATTGGGGGAAAGGTTACATCATATTTGCGTGAATCCGAAAGGTATCATCTCCAACAAATACACGAGGCATCTCAAAATCAGAGTTTGGCAGTTTTGCTGAGGGTGGATAATATTCCAGCTCTCAAGTGTTGACCTAATCTTGATTTTTCCAAAATTCCACCATCTCCCTCTTTGCCATAGGAGCCCACGTCAACAAACAAAAATGTGTCATTTGCGTCGACAACAGCAAGCATCACCATTGAGAAAAAATTCTATGGCCCCTACACAATTCGGGAAATCCCATCTTGTCTTGGAACTCTTTTGCCTTCTTTTAAAAATCTTCTTTTGACACGGGGGCCAAGAACAGAGGCACACGTTATTTCCTTCAGAGCACGCAGTCATTTTTACGATCTTGGTTATTTCCCCAGTTGATATGCAGCAACTGGAACTGTAGTGAGTGTAAAGACTCGCCAGTACCCAAAAATCTGAAACAAGCAAACCAAATTAAAGCATATAAATTATATACTACATACTTCTACTCTTTATTACTAAGGTATTAGCGTAGGTGGTGATTTATTTTCAGATGCCGACTGCAAAAAAAAAAAGATGGGAAAATATAAGACACTTCTGACCGAAGGAAGTGAGAGAAACTGCCTACTGGATACTTGCAGACAGTATCATTTCTCAAGTCTGCAGAACATCAAAGATCGTAAGTACAATCTCAACTAAAATATATATTATTCTCTCAATTACTTCTTCTCTATCAATTGTAGTTCTACCTCTCTCTCGGCCCCTTCCAAGAACAAATAAATATTTTAGTAATTCCGTCTCCTACCAAGGGAATCCTGGTTCGATCCTCGGCGGGGCTACTCCCAAATTGTCGCTTGTAAGAGTCTGCCTAGATGATGCCCTAGGTTGACGAGTTTTATCAATAATCTCCTGTTTGCCACACCATTGATTTCCTCGTGCTTCTCCATATCTACCACACTCATCCCTCATCGGCTTTAAAGACCTCAAATGTAAAGAAAGAGCCGTCCAAATCTCTTTGACTGGTTTTAACAATACAGTGTTTGTTTTGTTTCAGTAGTTATTCGAACTTGCCATAAATCAGTGCCCCATGATAATTGCACGAGTGAAACAGCAGATGACGCGGATGAGGAAACATTTGTTAACGAGGCTGATGATGATGGATGTACAGAAGTAAATGCTGCACAAACGTCCAATAATTCTGGTCCGTGGCAATCTTATGAGAGAGGGGCAGTTGAAATGGAAGGGCATTACAAGAAAAATAAGTTATGTGTTATAGAAAGAAGTCATTCGAGGGAAAATGTGATACATGTCATCGAAAAAAGAGTCGAAGAACGCAATGAACTGATAAAGAAATCACTTGCAGAGAAAGAAGATGAAACTGATTTGTTTTTTTTTTTTTCTCGAAGCATTTCGGAGACACTGAAGAAGTTCAGCCCAAATTTTAGAAATAAAGCTAAAATGCGTGTCATGACCATCGTCTCGGAACTTGAAAGCCAGTCACTCACGTCATCTCAAGGGATTTCGCCACTGACAACTGACAACTGCTGTACAAGTTCTCTCAAGAATATTATCAACTTCTCGAAGAGAGTCTTCTGCCGCACACCAAGGAGTTGCATCACCTCCAAGTGGAATCTCAATATCTACCTATGTCTCCTGAAAGTTTGACTACTGACAACATGAACAAACCTGCAAAAATGTATATTCTTAGTCATGAACAGCAAGGCATCACTCCGCCACATTAAAACTGCGTTGGTCTAAAACTTCTTTATTAGTAAATATGCACATAAAAATCACTATTAAAGGCTGTTCACGATAAAGTGAACACTTTCGAAATCAACCTTAGAAAAATGTCACTGCTCTTGCCTGGCATATATTTTACGGGTGCACCGAGTGACATGCGCCTAGTAAAGTTGGTAACGCTTGATAAAAAGTAGTTCCATATCTTAAAGTAGAATAAAATTTGTTAGGTAACTATCTGTGATAACTTAAAATTATTTCTTTCGCTTTCTGTTTTCTTTAATACATGTAAGTGCAAAAGTAAGCATATTTGAAAAAATTTTTCTTTTCTAAAAATTTCACACTTTCACTTGACCGACGCATGAATAAAGTGGCGAAGCCCGTGTCAATGTTATTTTTACATAAGGCGGAAGAATACATGATGTGCATAAAAGTAGATCTTAAGCAGGACCTTCAAAAGTGCTCATTTTACCGCGAACAGCCTATAAAGCAGTTTTGCATACTATTGAAAATGCTGTACTGGATTTTTTTACACAGCAATAGGCGAATTACCTAATTAATATTCATTAATAATTTTAATTTGTTAGGGCATAACACATGACTGAGATAATCGCTGAAACATTTAATTAATTTAGGGTTTTCAGTTATTTATTTTATGTGATGAATGGGAATGGTTTAGATTACATTATCTGAAAGACAACACGTAGGCTTAAAATAAGCTGTCAAACACTAATGGCGTCTAAATTGAAATTAAACAGCGTTCTTTGTGCTAACATTGCCACATTTCTGTAAAATGTATCACAACCTATAATTATAGCAATAGCATTTGAAATCCAAGACGGCACCCGTCTCTCTCCCTAAATATTAGATAAGTTGGGTTTACTAATTCCACTTACCTCAGTGTTGCTGCAAGTTTTTCCTCTGGTGTGATTGGGTATTGATGCCTATTGTAGGACAACTTTCTAATATCATCTTGAATTAGACTGAGCTGAAAGCCTTAGAAATTCTGCGAATTTTTTTTATCATCCTCTCGAAGGCGATTGACGACAAGTTTAACCTAACACCCGTACACATTTCTAGTCACGAATATTGGATGGACTTTACCTCTTGGTGATAACAAATGCAACAATGTTTCGTCTCCAGCCTCTTCACACAATAAATGAGCAAGCGATTGCCTATTTCTCGCAATCATTTTTAGTGCACACATTTCAAGTAACAAAACGCAACTACCAAAGCCAGCGCTGCGCACATATAGACGCTGGGAGTAAGACATCACAGCGTCAAACGCCGAGCGATCATCGTTAGAGACGCTCCGAGGAAAACGTACCTTACGGCAGTATCTTAACGCCTGGGAAACATGGCGGCGCACGGCCCTCTGCGACGTCTACTTAAACCGGAACCACTCCAAAATTATCTAAATAATTTTGAGAGACTCAGCCCTCTTAAGCGTGGGTGGCTCTCACAGCACTTAAACTAACTTCTGGGGCAAAATCCTGCTATAATCTTACGATGTACCAGCAGATTACTTCAATTTATATTTAACCGTCAAATGCACGGCCGGGAGTTTCAAAGGCCGTCCCTACAAGCCTCGACTTCCGGCAACTACGGCAAAAAGAAACCCTAATCGCACGGAACTACTTCCGGTGCCCTAACTGAAGAAGAATAAAATATCAAGCTCTCTAAAAATGTCAACAAAAATATTTATTACATTTCTATATGAAAGCAAATGATCATAAAGACATAAAAATAAACAAACAAAAGAAAATTAACATGTGTTAGTAGCTCCTAATCTCGTATCTCAGAATCGATATCAGAAAGTCATAGAAAAAAAATTTCAGAATGAAAATATTCATAAAAATTGGATTGGTGGTTAGCCAAAAAAAAAAAAAAAAAAAAAAAAAAAATTCCGTGTTTTTAAGTAAAATAATTATAAACCTAGGAGGGGTTAAAATTATTAATATTACTCAAATCATAAAAAATATGATTGTGTGTTGAGTTCAAAAACTCACGCTCGCGCATACACACACACACATATATATGCTAAACTATGTCCAAGCACTTATGCATACACTATACTCAGCATAAAAGTGAACATAATAAATGATACGTCAAAATGAAACTGTGATAACATACACCGGACATCCAAAGGCCATTTCAAGTTTCTAAAAATTGTTAATGTTCTGATGTTTTACGGAAATACCACATAACACAAACAAATTCCAACGCTATTTTTTGCGATTAGGGCCAATATTAAATTTTGTACCTATTTTTTTTACAGAAATATTTTTCCAAGTACATATTTTTTTAAGCCAACGGAACACCATGAAGTAATTTTTTCAAAATCCGATGCTCGACTAATATCTGATTAAAGTGTGAAATTTAATCTATAAGCTATTCATGGTAAGGTGTGTAATATTTAAAGCCCTCTAATTTGCAATAATAGTCGATAAATATATTTAATTTCAGCCTTAGACGTTAACTTCCGGGTGCGGTGAAATATGCACTGTGTATTACTTACATGGCAATATTTATTTAAAAAGGTGGTTAAAGGAAAAAGAAATGGCTGAAAGGAAAAAGTAACAAGGGATTCAAAAGTGCTCAATTTACGGTAAGCAGACTATCAAAAGATTATATATATATTTATGTGTGTGTGTGTGTGTGTGCGCGCACCGAGGGTAAAGGTCACTATATCACAAATATGAAACTTAACAGGAGTGCTCTTCATCTCGATACCATGATGGTACATAGTAAGTAGCCTTTCCTGCTGGCTAAATCGATGATTATTCCTTATACGAGAAATTACTTCGCCCCCCTCCCCCCTCGAAGAAGCACGCTAAAAATGCGAACAACGAAATAAAACACTGGCAAAACTTCAATTTCGCAGAATATGGATGAAGTGCATAGAGGCACGTGACAAAAGAAGAGCTGTGTAGCCTGGAAGTGGCGATCAACGCGCCTGTTTCTCCCGGCCTACGGGCAAGTTGGAGTCCCGCAGACAGTCGCTGCGACAGCACACACTCCAAGGCACACTCGCCAACCGTGCTTTGTAGCCAGGACCGCGGTTCTCAATCACTTTCTCACTTATAGCGAGCACAACTATAGGCTGTTCGCGGTCAATTGAGCACTTTTGAAAGTCCTGCTTAGTACCTACTTGTGTACACGTTGTGTATTCTTCCTCATGCAAAACTAACATTGCCGTGGGCCTCATCACTTTATTCACGCGTCGGTTTAGTGAAACTGTGAAATTACTAGAAAAGCAAATATATTTTAATATCTGCTCATTTTTACACTTCGATGCTTTAAACCCCCCCCCCCCCCCAGAAAGCGAAAGAAATCATTTAAGTTATCACAAATGGTTACCTGAAACTTTTTATTCGACGTTAAGATATGGCACTACTTTCCCTCCATCGTTACCAACTTTACTGGGCGCATGTCACTCCGTGCGCCCGTTCAAATATATGCAGGCAGGGGCAGTGACTTTTTTCTAAGGTTGATTTCAAAAGTACGCACTTTATCGTGAACAGCCTATACCAATGTTTACTTACGAGTCTATCTCTAAAGTTACACAAATTATTATTAATTAGGACTACCCATCAATTTAACACAAATTCCTTTGGCAAAAGGCCCTTACACAATTGAAAACTTAACATTTAACTTTACGATTTGACTTTACTTTTGCTTTACGACATGATGTTTCTTATGGAGCTTGACACAAGTTGAAATTTAAAATCAAAGTCAAGCAGCCATTTTGCCGAGTATCTAACAGAGATTATGTGGAAAGGGCGTTTATTGTAGGGCGATTTTAATATCGGTATATTAAAGAAAGCTTGTCTTAAATTAAATAAATGAAAAACAAATATAACGTGTTGAGGTATTATATGATTGGCATATTTTAATAAAGTAAACAAATTACTTTTTTTTGTTTTGAATAAAACTTTTAATATAAACTTTAAGCCTATTTTTTTTTTTAAAAGTACGTAAATCGCATTCCTGGATAGTATCATAATTATTTATATAACAAGATACACATTTCTACGAAGCTCGCAGAACCGATGTTCAATTGTCAGAACTCTGACTTTACAATATTGTATTGTGTATCAGTGGTTTCGTCCGAGGAAACGAAACGTAAAGTCAAATGCTAAAGATTTCTATTGTGTAAGAAGCTAACTACGGAGAATATTTAGTCATCCAGAAAATAGATTACATTATATTATCTCACAGGCTTGAATTTCGTATCACCTGTTCCTCCGAATTTTCCAGGTTCATCATGTTTTCCATCAACCCTGGAGCACGGTCTTTACGCAATCCGCTGTAAGGACAGAGGTGGTAAACAGGCAAAGAAAACCGCCGTGAGATACAAGGGAAGTAGGGTTTGTAAACTGAGTGTAAGTGTAACTGAGTTCACACGTTAATTGCCGCTTCTCAGCCACTGTGCCTGTCACCTCCTGGCTCTAATAAGCTTCAGTGGAAACCTGACGCCTTCGTGTGCGGAGATCGATTAGCGCTCCGACCCCACCTAACACTTGACACCCTCGCGGAATTCCTCTCGAAGGAATTTCCCTTGCTGCCGAGAAGCACTTGCGGCGTGGTCGCGCGAGAGCTCAGATCATTTGTCTCGTTATATCGAGCAGCGGCGTGATCAACAAAACTGCGTCGTTGGCGCATAATCCAATATACTAAGGTAAGTTCACAATAAAGTAAGCACTTTTGGGCGCACCGAGTCACATTCGCCCAACAAAGTTGGTAACGATGGATGGAAAATAGTTTCGTGTATAAATGTGTTGGGTAACCATGTGTGTTAAATTTAATTTGTTTCTCTCGCTTGCTGTATTTTTTAATGCATCTACGTGTAAAAATGAGCAGTTTTGTACAATATTAACTTTAATTTCACAATTTCACTTGACCGACGCACGAATTAAGTGGTGAGGCTCATGGCAATGTTAATTTACATAAGGCGGAAGAACACCCAACGTGTATAACAGTAGATCTTAAGCAGGGCTTTCAAAAGTGCTCGTTTTACAGTGACCAGTCTTTACGCAGCTTTGTGCGTATAACCCTCGTCATAACTTTCAAGTTCAGTTTAAAATGCCAAAATATTTGATATCGTAAATGCAAATTCTCACACAACAAAGCTATATAAAATGAATCTCAATATTTACGAAAAATTGCAAAATGCTATACATAAAATTAGCGGTTTAATGGCGTTCAGCGGCACCATTGGCTGAAGTTCTTACAGCGACATCGAATTCCACTACTAGTTTCCTCCTCTTTTCGGCGTAGTCATTTCATTTGTCTTTAGCAGCCCATCACCAACATAGTTATATTTAAAATTGATGTAATGAGAAGGAATTTCGTGTAACATTCATTCCCCATTTGAAGTTCCCGGCTGCGGCTTGGTAGAATACTCGAGAATTGAATTTTCCAGTCCAGAATTTTTTTCTACTGCGAAATTTCAGCAGAAATAAGTAACCACTAAGCATCATATAAAAATGTTCTGCATTACATTTGTCGCGCGACGACGGCGTAAACAGCGGCCCTGGCGGCAGATAACACTAAGAGCACGCGAATATAAGGGATGAGGAGCGAGGTGGACGGCGCCACAGAGGCCAGCTACGACGGCTACTACCCTTGTGCCACGGCCTTCAGTCGCCTTACTACACTATTGAAAACCTCCGACGTACGACTTTAGGACATTACTTTACTTACGCTTTCCAACACGTTTCCTATGGAGCTTGACACAACCGAACTGTCAGGGATAAAGTCGAGCACTTCTGACTTTCCAACATGTTTCCTATGGAGCTCGACACAATCGAACTGTCAGGGATAAAGTCGAGCACTTCTGACTTTACGATTTAGAAAAACAAACTTTAAATCAAAGTTCAACACCCATTTTGCCGAGAATGTAACAGATTACGTGGGATACATATTTCTTTATTGTAGCGCGATTTTCGTCTCGGTATATTAAACCAAGCTCATCAAAATCAAAGAAACGGCTAACTTTTGTAATATAAAGGTGAAAAATATAAATGAATACAAGTGAATTTCTTCCAAAGTAAAATTTTAATATAAATTATTTAGCAAATGTTTAAAGCAAGTGCGTAAAATGCATTTCTGGGTAATATATAATAATTTACTTAAGGTATACATTTTTACAAAGATTGTATAAATAATTTTCAATGGTCTGAACTTTGACTTTACAATTTTATTGTTGTGTCGAAATATGATACATCCATGCCCTCCCCCGAAAAAAAATAAAAAAATAAAAAAAAAACCCGTAATGTAGAAATTGCGACATAAACGAAGAATTCTAACCAATATTTATACACGACCGTAATACTACCAGCCACAGTTGAGTGTGGCTGATCCTATTTCAGGTTATGATTCTATGGCGAACATACTACCATAATCGACATCCATTGATATGAAATGAACCGTTTAATATTTTAAACATATGTGCTTTTAAGAGAAACAAAGAAGCAAATCTAGTATTTCATTATTCACAATCATCATAATAAAGTACTTAATAGGATTATTCCCATACTTATTCACAAGAGCTCGGCATTTAAGTATGTTTATTCGCTTATCTCCACACTTTTGGAAGCAAAGCCTTGAAAAATCAGCGTATGTATGTTTCCTAAATGTGTCTTATCACAAGAGTTTTACACGTCTGAAAATACCAATTTTTGGAGAACATTTTCACAGATATTTAGAATACAAATTATAGCATTTAATTTGTAATTAATATGAACAAAAACAGGGACGAAATAGTTTTCAAGCAAAATAATATTAAACTAAGTGTGCACGGAATGTTACGCCTTGTTTGCATTAGGCGGAGGGAGGAATAGTCTGTACCCACTGTAGCGCCCATGCGTCTACAGACATCTTGACACGGCGCGGCTAGCGGAGTTAGCAGCGAGACGGCCTAGGGAAAGGGACAGAGCCCGGGCTAACATAAATTTAATTACCCCATCCCCACCACGACTCGTGCTTGGGGAGCGGGTGAGGTTCTTAGGGTTTGAGGAGATGTTGATGCGCGGGGACGAAGAAGTGGGACTGGTAAGTGGAGGACAAACAAGGTCCTCTCCCTGCCCCACACCCCCACAGCAGCGAGATCAGACTGTGAGCAAACACACTGCCATCCTCAACACCCGTCGGCAATAAAGCCACGCGGGCTCACGCACAGTGACGACAGAAGACAAAACATTCTCACACGCTGTCCGCACGCACATCGAGTTTGGCTTCCATCATGATCCGGCTCAGATACAAAACTGAACGACTGAATAATGCATTATAAACAGGATGAATGGAAACTAAAGGGACACACTTCAAGTAGCGATTCCTGACCGGAAAAGGAACAAAAAAGTTTATATCAACATATGTCCGGAAATGCATATTTGCCATGATAGATGGCATTAACAAACGACATTATTATCTATAAAAAAAAAAAAAAAAAAAAAAAAAAAAAAAAAAAAAAAAAAAAAAACCCGGTGTGAGTTTGTTGGTTGCAGGATGTGTGATTGTAGCCAAGGCTGATTACAACGGCCACCATTCCCGGAATAAGCCGCACGGGTTTACCGAACCACGCGTACCCTCAGACAGCACCAGCCGTTTTTTGGCATGGGTTCTTCCATACAGCCCACTTCCTCCACGATGTTCGTCAAGAAGACAGCAGTTTCCCCGGAAGACTAATAGGACGAGGAGCCCATGTTGCATGGCCCGCACGATCACCCCGTGATGTTCACTTGTGGGGACAGCTGACACTGTTGTGTACGCGCAGCCAGTTCCGTGTAACCTGCGACGCTATTTGGATACAGGTCATGAACATTCGCAACAGTGAGACAATCCATTATGCGACGTGTGCACGCTTGCACTGAATCTCATGGTGGCCACTTTGTACATCTGTTGTAACCTGGATGCACTTAATGCCACGTTGTGTGTACCGGTAGTAAATACTTTATTCCAGTCTCGCCGTCCATTTCCGTCATATGTTGATATGGACTGTTTCTCCTGAAGTTTACATTCACCCTGTATTGTCCGAGTTAGTGGTGGATGGAGGTCTTAATAAAAATATAACAACAAAATTTTATTTCTAATTTACTCCCTCAGCCTTTATTTACATCATTAATTTATCTATCTCTACTCTTACTCTTTTTATTTCTTATTGAGCGTAATATTTAACGTCTTTTTCAACAGTAATTAACGTCAATCTTAATGTATCTGGTTGTAGTCATCATTAACACACGTATAGTATGTATGTTGCAATCGTTTGTAATGTCTCTCACCCCCGCATCCAGGCCAATAGTCCAGCCTGCCAGTCCCACTCTTCGCTGTTCTGATGCTCACAGTCGCAGATTTTCCTCCTGCTGGTCACTTCCGGAGCTACTAGTTTCTCTCCTCCCCGCTTGACGTCACACGATCGTCCAGATTCCTGACGCTCATAAACTCTCCACTCCACTGCCGACTGGGCGGCCCGACGCCCCTAGTCGCGTTGAAACTATGGCAGCAAATAACTAGACAATTTCTCAGATAAATGCAGAATTCTGATCTGTAGAAGGTAAGCAGCGCGCGAGTCACAAAAGGTTTATCACGGCACCCAGCAGGAAGTCGCAGAAGGTTTATCAAAGCTCCAGGCGGAAGAACCCGCGGCGGCATGTCTTTTTATTTCTTCAAAAACACCGATAGAATTATCGCTCGCCTGTCATTCAAAATTTCCTTTACGACTCGCCGCCAGAGACATCACTACTCTGTCCTACACACACTCTCCGCTCGCGCGAGCAAAGGAGTGACACGTAGCAATATTTTACTAGCATTTACTTATTCTGGGCGTCCACTGAAATGCCGATCTGGGATTCATTAACATTTCCCTGGTTCACACGCAGAATATTGCCATTTTTCCTGCCCTATTATCAGGACCGAAACCTACAATACCATATTTTCCTCACTGCTGACAACAAATATGCTTTCAGTTAAGTCGAATTAAATTATACTACACAAGCCCAAGCAAACAGGAACATTTTATTCATTTCATCAATACTACTCGCGATGCATGCTACTGAATTCACACGAGTGCTCATTAAAAAAAACACAATAGCCTATTACTTCATTTCATACGTACAGGCCCTATTTCACCAGGAGAAGATGTATTACTACCAATTAACAAATTTTAAAACATATGCTCGTAAGTGCATATCCTGTATTCACACAACTAGAAATTTTCGCACAGTAGCGATTTTTTACATTTCCCTTGACCCAGATGAAAATTCCTTACCTTCCCCTTGCCTCGCGAATATTCCCTGCATTTCCCATGTTCTCTCTGTGGATGAGCACCCAGTTATTTAAATGTTAAAAAAAATATACAATTAACAGCATTTTAAAACCAACGACTTAAGCGTATTTCCATTCTGGCTGCTTCAGAAAACATTTATGACTTAATGTGCATTTATTCAGGTTATAAAAAAGGTAACTTTCGTGGTTGGAGTGGATTTTCGGGTGGCAGTGCGCCGAACGGACAGCGCGTTTCCGTCAAATTTACTCTGCATGCATTAAAACACCTAGCGTGTTGGGTAGAAGAGCAGCATCGAGGCGACGAAAAATATTTACCGAGATTCCTTCCTTTCCTTCACACTCGAGGGGCTTTGATCCTGCCGCCCTCTCACATTCCGGGCGTGCCAGCCTCAGTAGTATCTTCGGTCGCGTAACACGAGGACACTTGGCTCCGTTTACGGCTAAACGACGTCGAGAATTAGAATCTCTGGCGAACGCTGATCATTTGGACTCGTGTCCAACAGTTCTTATAACTATAGTAAATTCTCGGTTTATTCGCACTTCTTTTTTAAAATCAAACCTTTGGAAAACCAACCCGTGTATGACGTGTGGTTGTTTCCTCAAGGAACCGCAAGCATTTTATAGACTGTTTACGGTAGAGCACTTCTTAAAGCCCTGCCTAAGATCTACTTGTATGCACGTCGTGTGTTATTCCGTCTTATGTTAAATTAATATTGCCATGGGCCTCTTCACTTTATTCATGCGTCGGTTAGGCGAGCGTGTAATTATTAGAAATGTAAATATCCTCCAAATCTGGACTTTTTTACACTTCGATTAATTAAAAAATCAGAAAGCGGAAGAAAGAATGTAAATTATGACAAACTGTTTTCTATGCAACGTTAAGATATGGAACTACTTTCCATCCATCACTACCAACTTTACTGGGCACATGTTACTTAGTGCGCCCATTAAAATATATGCAGACAGGGGTAGTGAATATTTTCTAAGGTTGATTTCAAAAGTGCTCACTTTATCGTGAACACAGCGGTGAATGCACACGAATCCGATGCGTTGTTTCTTTAGTGTAATAGGTATTTATGTTTTCACCAACACATTTTTACTCGTCCAAGAGAAACTAATGTTAATATTATGCACAAGGAGACAGAAAAAAACTGCGAACATTCTTAAACACAACATTTCAATGGCTTTCATGCTCAGTTTCCTTAAGGGAAAGAAAATGTTCAAAGTGGCATAATCCATTGCCTTTCATTGCGTGTATTATCATGCTATCGCTACATATCTAATTTGAGAGAAATTCAGCTATACACGGTTCACGGTAAAGAGAGCACTTTTGAAAGCCTTCTCATACCTTGTTAGAAATATTTATTTACAAAGATGGTTTAAGGATAAAAAATGGCTGAAAGAAAAAAGTAACTAGAGCCCAAAAAGTGCCCACTTTACCGTGAACAGTCTATACCCGGGAATGTATTGCGAAACCATGGGAGTTCGTTTCAATGCTCCTTTATGACCAGGCGCAAGTTCAAATTTTTTTTCTTCAATAGTCCATTCTGGGTTACTTCCCGCTTTTCTAAAGCCCCGCAGAAAAGTTATATTTTCCCGAATGGGATATTCTTCCGCCTCATGCAAACTGCAGCACTATGAATTAATAGTTGTAGGCTGCCGCATGATATCTGCACAGCTTGTAAGAGAACGGTGTAAGATGTTGGCAATATTTGTAGACACAAGTAGCGAGTGAAAAATAAATGTATGCTGCCCCCAAGAACCGTGTTTGCTCGGCGATTCTCAGCTCAGTATGCGTAGGAAACTTACCTTTGACAGCCCCACTCTCGCTACAGGCAAACGATTATTTACCACATCAGCTGTCAAACTTATTTGACATAGCTACGCACATAGCAAGACATTTTTTCATTATTTTGCACTGAAAATATTGAGGAGAGGTAAGGTAACTGCGCATGCTTAGAAATGATGTCAGACGTGTCAAATTCCAGCGATAATTATTTATTGAAAAAATATTCAGCACAAGTGTTTAATGGCAAAAATTAACCCTGCGTGACAATAGGAAAAGAAAATAATAATGTTCAAACTAAGCTGTCGTTAGGAAGTGGTCATGTTTAACGGTCATTAGCTTACTCTTGTGCGACACGCAGTAACAGCTCTCTCAAATTAATATCACTTGAATTTAATTCAGAAATGGTATGTACCTGTACTGTCCCAAACTAGTAGAAACACTTGACTTTTCTCAGGTAAATTGTGATTAAAATGTGCTGAAGCTAAAAAGGCGCCTTGCCAACATGGCGTCGTATAGAATGTTCTACACCAACGGCGTTACGAAGCAAAATTTTTCTTGTAGAAAAATACCAATTTATCAGTGGGAGCAGGGCGGAACTAGCCACCTGATCTCCTAACAGCTGCTTATACAAATGATGCGGAGGGATTATTACTATCACACAACTCGCAGCAAATACAAACATTATAACTGAAGCAAGCTGTCCTACCTACTAATTATAAAACCTCCGCTACGTCTAACTGTAGGACGAGCGTCCTGACATAGCGTCTAACGTAGTTGAAGGATGACGGCAGAGAGAGAGAGAGAGCTTTCAAACGACTAGCCCGGCCTAACCCTATGCTAAGCTCTCCAACCAATACGAGCACGGGGTTTGAACCTGTTAGCCAATCACAAGGCTCACTACAGGGTGGCCACTATTGAAAATATAACATTCCAGGGTTTTTCCAAATTTTACAAACTCTCTTAAAAATCGGTTTGGTTCAGTGTCCAATCTTTTACAATACAGCGTATAAAGAAATACGTACAAGTTCGCATTAAAAAGACACATAAATGCAATACAACCTCCCTAGACAAATTTTTTTTACACATTCAGTAAGTTAATACTTAAAAAGTTCTTTCCTTGAAAAACTGCAATAGATGCTATTTATAAGCCCAATTAAAAATCGAATTACATCTACGTTATTTATAGATTTATCCTTAAAAACTTAAATAAATGCAATATATGCTCTGGATGAAAATAATTCAAATTTATATGCACATTATATATAAAGCTGTCCTCCAGCTAGGCGGAGCGGTGTGCTGTTTATCTGCAGGCCAACTGTGCACAGCTGGCTATATGGTGCGTGCCTGTCAGCAGTGATTACAAGCAGGGACAGCCATAAGTCGGGCTATTTCCATGCATCGCTGACTATCGACTGCGGTTCCTACTTACTTTTATCCCCACGTACGAGTGGAATGATTGTCGCATGCGTGTGTGTGATGTGTGCTTGCACGTTCAGATTTGCATAGGCCACCTAACATTACTACGTTAATGACAATTTTTACGATTTTGATCTTGGATTTCGACTTCCCGCAGTGTTGACTATATTTGTATGAAATTTTATTGAATTGCGGTTTTTTGTCGGCCCTAGTTTTTACTGTTGGTTTCACGCTTCGATTTGACAACTCGCTTACGTTTACTTTAGACGACTCCTGATAATACAAAGTGAGCGGTAGCTAGTGCAAAACCTTGACAATTCTGGAGAAATATGAAATAATAAAAGGAAAGTACCGGTTTCGCAGCATGGCGGCAAATATCTGGACCACCGTCCTCGACTCCGATACTATTTGCGCATACCTATTACAGTACGCCGCATTCGTAAGAATGTCCCGGCCTGCTAAAAAGCAGCGACACGCGAGCCTAAATTACGTCGCAAAGTTTTAATTTGTTTTGGCGATAACAAGAGGCTGTATTTATATACATCTAGGGTATAGTCTATTCTGAATTCGGCGGCTTATTAAAACATGATTTCATCTGGTTTTCTCGCGAGATGTAACAAACTGGACGCGAAGCTCACTAAATTAGACACGTCGCGCAAAATTCGAACTTTTCTAGACAATAACATTATGTATTTATACGGCTTTGTATCACTTTATTCTAAAAATGTATCCTTATTAAAACAAATTTATATAATTTAAATAAATTGCCCAGTTTACTCAACAGCAACAGAAAACGAACCTAGCACATCGCGCATTTTATATAGTAATGAGACTTGTTAGTAATACTTCTGGGAAATTTCTCGTTTTTAAGACGTCTACATTTTATACATAATTAATATGTAATTGAGTTAATGGTTGTTTTACATCATAGGCGACTAAATGCGGACTTATTCATTCGGATTAGTAAAACGTCATGACACCTATTACTGTTTTAAGATCGAGACAAGGGGATGGTAAAATACACTTTCACCCGGTACTGTCATTTTATTCGGAAGATATTTGCAGATTAAATTAAATTAATAACGTGGGCACCATCCCCGTCTCTGACTATACGACGGCGACAATGAAGGAGAGAAGTACCGTTATAAGAGACACGGGAGCCATGCGATGATTGCAGGGAAGCTACGAACAGTCTAGCAAGTCAGCAGTCGCGAGGCATTGCTGACTCTTAGCTGTTCTAGCTTCCTACTGTGACGGGTGGGTGGCAATTAAAGCTATGCTGTCAACTTCTACTGTTAAATACAGCTAAGGGTACGTTATACGACGCAGAGACACTGAAGGAGAGAAGTACCGTTATAAGCGACACGGGAGCCATGCGATGATTGCAGGGAAGCTACGAACAGTCTAGCAAGTCAGCAGTCACGAGGCATTGCTGACTCGTAGCTGTTCTAGCTTCCTACTGTGACGGGTGGGTGGCAATTAAAGCTATGCTGTCAACTTCTACTGTTAAATACAGCTAAGGGTACGTTATACGACGCAGAGACACTGAAGGAGAGAAGTACCGTTATAAGCGACACGGGAGCCATGCGATGATTGCAGGGAAGCTACGAACAGTCTAGCAAGTCAGCAGTCGCGAGGCATTGCTGACTCGTAGCTGTTCTAGCTTCCTACTGTGACGGGTGGGTGGCAATTAAAGCTATGCTGTCAACTTCTACTGTTAAATACAGCTAAGGGTATGTTACATCGTTAGTTTAAAACCAAGTAAAACATTTGGGACGATTAACACACAACAGTAAATAATTACTACAAGCAATTGTTACTTGCATTTGCCGCAAGAAGAAATATACGCGGTTTGGTTCGAATGTGCAGAAAACAATGCAGTAACTTGCAAGTTTCTCGAGTTATCAGCAAGAATTTTTTTATGCAGTTTAGATTTCGCGTGGCTAAGAAACGCTCTCCTGCCCATTGTATATATTTTAAAACTTAACACATATTTTGCACAGCGCACTGCCTCTACCTTTAGTGTCTTCCGAAGCCCATGGGAATACTGATTCGTAACGATATGAATATCTAGTCGACATGATCACTTGATCACACAGCAAATTACACACAAACACTGGAAAACAACCTAGACGTTGAAAGAGGCGAGATGAGACATTCTTCTCCTCTAGAGTGACACGTCGCTCGACGTGGGAAACTACTGCGACGGGTGGGCGGCAACCTGGCGTGGGAAACTACCCCGACCTCCCATCACAGTATTCGGCGACCAAACTCCAAACGCCTGTAAATTGGGGGGGGGGGGGGGGGGGGAGAGATTCCCTTCAGACGGACAAAATTCCACACTATTTCCAGGTTTTCCCCGGGTCCTTTTCAATTACATACTTTTCCCTTGTTTTCCCGGTTCGGTGGCCATCCTGTCACTAACGAACTAAAATGACACACTCCAAACGGCCTAAATACCTGTACCATAGAGTTATGGGTCTCGTAGAAGATAAGAAATTTACAATAAAAATTCCCTGAAACATTTACAATAAAGGCGAAGCCAAAAATTCAAAATATTAGTTATTAATTAAAATACAAACAAAAGAAAATCTAGCTATCTATCCCAATTAAACATAAATTATTGCCATTCGTACATCTAAGTTAAAATATCCTAACCACAAGAAAAATAAAAATTTAAAATAATATAAATCACGAAAATAAAACATATGTGAAACACAGGTAAATTATAAGTATTATGCATAAAAGTGTCCAATGTGTGAAACAATCATTAATTATGAAAATAGGCACAGATCGTGAAAAATGTTATGTTACAAAACAAAGTTTAATGTAAGAGATGCTAGCAAATCACACCAAAGGTACAACGCCCCACCGTATTCCGGCGCACTCAGTGTAATAATATTTCTCTGAACGTTTCCTTACTAGGCATTACCAACGGAGTCATTTTCTCGCTGTTTTTACCTATAATAATTATAAATTAAGTACGATTAGTTTATACATAAAATACACGTAAAACCTTGTGACGGTGTTTGCCAACACACACAGGACGAGGTCTTTGTGTCAAGTGCTTCTTGAATGTATGTGTTTTAAGGAGGAAAACAGCTGAGAGCCCCCCCAATGATGTCAAAAAAGGGATTTGGGTTGGTTCCAGTGAAAAGGTTTGAAAATATTCATTGCCTTGCGTTTATAATATAACTTCAAATCAGTTACACAGTAGGCCCCCCCCCCCCAGATCAAAATGAAAAACTTAATATAAAATTATAATTTCCCACTGAATACATTTAGTATAAAAAAGGTGTAAAAATAATTATGTTTAAACTTCCCCCAAAATGTACATTTTTACAAGATTACATCTCTTTCCTGCTATATGCAGGTTACATTAAAACATATTTAAGTAATATGGCAGCAAGGCCCCTCCCCCTCAAAATGTTGACGGAACAGCAGTTCCTGCCCAAGTGAAAACCCTGTGCTGTCTCCCCAAATCTAGAACATTACAAAATGACCTTCACTTCGTCGATATCTGAAGTCCTGGAAGGGCACCCTGGTGGTACGTGACTGGCTGACTGGCGTCACGTGGTCAAGGTGACGTACAAGGGAGGGGAAGGCAGTCATAAGTTTCGTGGGCGGCAAGAGCCCCGCGGCGCCCATACTTGCAGACCAGCAGGCCCGCCCAGTGGACGTGAGGCGTGGAGCTCGTCAAACACACCACCGTCGCAGCGAAGGTAAGCCGTCCCAAACGGCCAACATTTTCTCAACTTCATATGACACCGTCGGTTTGACTTTCGTTCGATGTGTAGCGATAGCCGTCACGAGTTCAATATAACCAAAGATATGGTATTTTGTTAACACAAGTATAAAACACCAGTAATAAATGTAATTTTTTAGGAAACAACGAAACACGTTAAACATGGGGTTATTTTCAACAGGATCGAGTCAAGAAGTGCGAAGAAACCGCGAACAGACTATACTATTATTTCTCTTGAAGTTCTCACGATATGCGGCGCAAGAGCGCTTGCAGCTGCATTGCGTCTCTCTCACAGATCGAAGGAACAAAAGCCTCGTCGATAACGATTTGGAGGACGAGGGGCGAGTATGACAGGATCGCAATCTAATATTCGGAAGTAATTTGGGGGGGGGGGGGGGGTTAAAGCGCGGCGTGCGCGTGTGTGTTCTGGTGGGACGACTGAGATCAACCAGGAAACCAGCGTGGCTGCTCGGATCGCCGCATTTCAGTTGATTGGGGCAATTGAATGGCGGCAACGTCCATTATGCATTCCGCATAACTAGACACAACGGTTCGAGCGGACCAAACTAGATCCACAAAGTGGAGGGGGGGGGGGCGCGCGTGTGTGTGTGTTTGTTTTCACTCAGTTCCTCGCGTTGAAAGAGTAAATGAAACAGGAAAGCGCGTATAATTTATACCTTTGTCGACAATACGGTTTTTAGAAGAGTTGGTGCAAAAAAAAATTGTTCCCTGACTAATGCTAGTTTTTCTACAGAAAATAAAATCCCTATGGACAGTTCAGAGCTAATTTCACACATCACACAATGGAGCTGCCAGGAGTCATTTTGTCACAAGTTGGATTTAAAAGAATCACTTTACCGGACAGTTTATTGTCATTTATAAAAGTTTCCTAGCAAAAATAGCACGACTGAACTAAATACCACCATTATGAAAAGCAATAATACTTTTCAGGATACTGTATTCGTCATACACAGGAGATTTACCGCCACAAAAAAAAATTACTGCTTAGGCAGCTGCTGAAATTTTGCAACAGACTGTACAATAAGTCTGCATTTCCAGTGCAACTCATTGTTTCCCCGAATTGCTCTAGCTTTATAGACAAGTAACAATCATAGAAGAAAGATACTTGAAAATTCAATGGCCCGCGCTAACAAACAACAGTTTGTAAGAAAAATAATTTCGAGTAGTAAGTATATAAAATCTCATTTTCGTTATATTATCACAAAGTTATTCTGCGGTAAAGGATTTATTTTCTTTTTTGGTGGCTACTACTATTACATTATACTTTGCTGTATTTTAATGAATGTACTATATGGAGCTGAGCAGGTGTAGTGTAGTAGGATTATATGTTTGTCACTTTACTTTATAGAGCCACTAACACAGACTCATCCAATCAACTTTATCGGCTCTTGCTGTGACTGCTTTATACGGCATCAAATCATGGTGCGAAAATACTGAGTAGTAAACTAAATAAATGTTTACCACACGAAGTCACTGCAAGGCCTTAACTTCTTTCCAAAAACAATTAAGCGAGGTAATGTAGGCTTACGGTGTAACAGATGAGAATTAAAGTCTTACATTCTCGTTATGATTGGCCTCTCCTTGGCACGAAAAATTTATTACCCCGTCCTCTTTGGCTCTTAAATCTGTCTGGGGTTTCTCGCATCGGGCAGAGGTTTTAATAATTTTTCAACTTCATTTCTCCGTTAATTAAATTGAAAATGGGAGGAAGTGAACGCGATGAGGTTCTATTTTGTTGCAAAAATATTAATCCAGTTTGTTTCCGTCGGGCGGTAAGAAAAATTTCAGGATTTAACTGGTTAACGGAAGTGTGGAAGAATAAAAAAACTACGTCAAAATTGACTCGAAACCACAGTGCTTGATTTTGAAAATGGTATTAATTTTTAAATATTCCTTTTTGAATGTTAATCACTTCCTGCATTCTCATTACTGCGATATTTTCGCTATTCGCCTGTTAACTTCTGTTTCTAAAGCTTCTTTATCAGTGTGTGCAGTATTGAGTGCGCTCCGAACATTAACGACTTGCTGTGCTCGGCCGCTCCGCCTTTGGGCTCTCTTGGCAACCTACCTGCTTCCTTTTCCTTCCTACACCTGTGGATCCCCTCCTACCAGGCATGCGCGTCGAGCTCCTCTCTCATTGGTCACTGTCTACAGTTTGAAGTTAGGGCCTTCTGCTCATGTTAAGATTTTGTTTGGGCTAGTCAAGGAATTCTAAGGTTGCGAATGTAGCTTTTATTCTAAATTCATTTTGTGGCCGCAGTGTTTAAATCCTGGTTTTGGCTTAACTTATTAGTTGCGTGTGGCCCATAGAGTTTTCTGTTGTTTATAGCTTTGCACTTAGATAATGGTTGAAAGTAGTTTTGGATATTCAAGTTGTGCCAGCCGCCAGAATCGTGATGGCTTGTTGAATGGGTACGCACCGGCTTGCGCAACATGGTGATACAATGAGGTAACCCACCTGTGTGAAACATTTTTTAATGGTACGAAGGGAGGATGGCTCGGTTTTTAATATACGTTTTTAAATTGTGCTTGTCAGAACACATTTTTAATACTCACTAGACTTTGGAAGGCCGTCACGGCGCTCTACTGAATGCCCGTAATGAATTTCAGTATTAATACCAGAAGGTCAGTATAATTAGAGTCTTTTAATCTTAATTATTCAAAATCCAGTGCTGCAATTGTATTCTCCCTGCTGAGTATATATTTGGCGTGATATTGTTTAGTACTGGTTGGTTAAAATGAACAAGCAGGGTTTTTCCAGCATGGAACATTTGTTCGCTCAACGTTTTATATATTTTAAAGGGAATTTTATGTACGTCACGGCTTTGATTGGCCAGCACACTTTGGTGCCCGTGACGTAGTCAATGTTCGTTTTTAAAACTAGTTTTTATAGTAGATTGTTTGAGCTGTATAAAGCCCAATAAAAATTATTGAAGTTGGAATTTGTTTTGTGTATATTCTTGTAGCAGACGTCAATACACAAAATAAAATATTTTACGACAGTATTCACGAAATACATACAGTGTTACTTTATACGTATGCATTAGTTGTCCGTAAAGATAGAACGAAAAATTAACATGTAATTACAAGACATGACAATTCAATACACACTCAGCATACTTCGTAACCTGCTGCAACTTTAACACCCCGTTATTTTTTGTGTACTAGATAACAATAGACGTTACGTGTTATCACAGGCCCAACGACAAAATTAAGTTACATATGAAACATCAGGACTGTGAACACACGAAATACAAAAAAATTTAACTAAATTCCGACAACGCCAATGGCGATTATATATCATGTGTGTTCCCAGCCCAATTTCCGGCGTCATTTAAAACTATGTTGGCATTTTGGCTGCAGAGTGAAACTGGAAATTGGGTACTCTAAGCGTGACAAAGAACACCAGATAACCCAGCCGCCCACGCAGATCACGAACTATGCAAGAGAAGCAAGAACATATGTTTTTAACACATGTTTAATATCAAATTATAAGTACATCCATTCCAGTACGTTTTATGAATAAAATGTAGGTACACAAATAAGGGCAGAGTGATAAGGCGAGAAGTGAGCGGCGAATTATAAAGGGGAGACATCACGTATGCCAGATAAGCATATCAGGACTTGCATACTCATGACGTCATGGGGTTATCTTCGAACGAATGATCTGGTCATTACCCTTACATCTCTCAGTGATACTCGGGGTGTGGACCAGCGATTGCTTAAGCCACGAAGGGCCTCCGGGCCGAGAGTCCTTGAGTCTGGAGGGTTGTACGAGTTTACGCACCAGGTGTGCGGAAACAATGGAGACATGCCGACAGAGCGACAAGTGACGGGACGGAGTGAAGTCTGCGGACTGCGAGCATCGGCCAGCCAATACTGGTAACAGCTTTCGCCTTCGTGAGCAAATATATTGCCAGAGACAGCTCGCCAGAAATACATCACTACAGTAAAGTATTTGCCCATTAAAGTACGTAAAGGTTGTTCACAATAAAGAGAGCACTTATAGAAAGGAACCTTACAAAAAAAGTCACTGATGCATATATTTCAATGGGCGCACTGAGTGACATTCGCCCAGTCAAGTTGGTAATGATGGATGGACAGTAGTTCCATATCTTATTTCAAATAAAAAGTGCTGGGTAAGCATTTGCGATAACTTAGAATTACTTCTTTCGCTTTCCGTTTTTTCAATGCAACGAAGTGTAAAAAATGTGCATATTTGTATATTTTCTTAATTATTTTACAGTTTCACTTGACCAACGCATGAACTAAGTGATGAGGCCTACGGCAATGTTAAATTTACATAAAGCGAAGGAATACACAACATGCATACAGTTCGATCTTAAGCAGGGTTTTCAAAAGTGCTCACTTTACCGTGAACAGCCTATAAAGAGAGTTGTTAGAAATATTGCCCTTTCTTGACTATCCTATAATGCTTCCCATAACCTGTGGAATATGATAACTTATTACGGCACGGATTGATGTAAGGCGCTCTTGAGAGAAGAGGTTTCGCTCACGGAATGACTACCCGTGAAAATTGATTAGTGGGGGGGGGGGGAGGGGAGATTTTTTATGTTTTGAGAACGTGGCGGAGCGAAGGGGTGGTAAAGCGGAAGTCGACAACGGCCGCATACGGTCGGCGAGTAGAGCCGCCCGCCTTCAACACGCAGCCAGGCAGGCAGGTTCGTGTCCCCGGGACCACCCCAGCACACTCATTAGCAGGGGTCGACGGATCGATAAAAACAGGCAGCCCGCGCCCCTCCATGGCCCAGCCCTTACACCGGGCCACATTGGCGACACCTCGCCAGCCACAGGGGCACATACCCGTATAGTCCACTCCATTCACCGCTACCTACGTCTTTCCTGAAGCCCTGCTGAGGTTCTGTTTACAGAATGCTCCTCCGCCTCATGCTACCAAGTAGTTAAGTTTAGACGATTACACCAACAGGACAGCGTGCCGAGTGTGTGTGCACTAAGTTCTATAGCATTTAGCATTATAACTATTTCTTACTAGGTCATTGCCAACACATCTATTTCTTCTCCGTTTCTTTCATATAACATATTAAACTAAGTAATGTAATTTAATTTATTTACTAAAATAAGTAAAATTTCAATTCAATTAAAAAAAATATGGTACTTTATGTTAACACAAGTGTAAAACGCTTGTGATAAAATGTGCACAGTTATGTCATATTTATAATACCATGTCTTGAAAATGCAAGAAAGAAGATAATACTTCTAATAACTTAAATCATAAATATATTAATTATACTAAATATTGAAATAATTTAAACCCAATAAAAATTAAATAATTCAAATATAAAGGTACATATTTTCAAGCAAAACATATAAACTTATCATAACGAAATCGAGGTAATGTACCACGAATCCAAACAGACAAAAGTCTTGTCCTGACGTTACAAACAACCGAACTAGTAATGCACGGAGTAATTTTTAAAAGAAACCGTGAACAGACTATATCGTCGGGACCTCGCGTAGTTAAGTCAAAAGTAAAACTGCTTGTCCTCAAGAGAGGGTATCATTACTGCGAAGACAAGAAATATTCCCTACTCCGAACTCTCCAGGGTTAAACAAGAGAGAGCTCACAACTCTACATGGAATTTTCAACCGCAGGTATTGCTGTACACACCGCTGTGGCAAACTAGGTTTATCCTATTTATTCTACACTACTTTCAACCCACATCTGACACTCTTAGCGTGGATGGCCTCTTCTGTTGAACGATTTGTCCCTGCCACCGTCCAATATATCGCACGTCCATCTATACCTGGGCCACTTTTATGAAAATGAACAAACTCGGCAGAAACTCTTATTACTTTACATCTACTTATACTCCCGCCGCCTGCAAGAGTGAATTACAAGGACTATATACCTCAATATTCTCTGTGAAATCGTCATGTGCGCTTCTACGACTACCCCAGTAATATTCTGGGAGTACGACTTCGTCATAAAAAATAAATACCGGTAATTTAACGAGTTCTGCTTTTGTCATGCCAATTGTATGATGAAAAAAAAAAGCCAGCCCGCATGGTTATGTTCAGAAGTCACTAGTATACGTATGTAATTAACGCTGTGTACTTTTCAGCGCTTGCAATTAAGTACCCTTGTCGCAGAACTAGTCCGCACAGTACAGCTGCAAGCCAGTTTGGCACTTCCGCAAACGTAAAGAACTCAAGTCAGGTGTTTATGTCCAGAAATAAGGCCAACGAACGGCGCAGCGTGTCTGCTAGCACATGGACTAACTCTTCTTGTTTTAGGTTTGACACAAATTTTTTGAGTCCAGTTGCCTTGTAGCTGCCATCAAGAAATGACTACCTATTTTACCTTTCTAGGAAGTTATAAAGTAAACAAGATTGTGAATGAGTAACGATGAGAGAAATTTGCCAAGCTGTTATTTGTATTCTGTTGCGCTAATTCGGTCTTCCTACAACAGGAAGTGGAGAATAAAAAAATCTGATAAAATTCGACATGGGATAGGTCCCAATGCCTGAAAGTTATGGTTTGATTAAAGTTGCTTCTGAAGTTAGAGAAACAAAATCTCATTTTTGACACAACAACAATCACATATGAAACAATAGTTGTCATTAGCACGAAAATATAGGAAACAGATAATGATATATTTCTCACCCCTAGGGCATTTTCTATATTGACGAACAGCACTGCAATCAATAACCATAACTGATAAGGATATAAATTCGAAACTCGCCCCAAATGTATGTGTCAAGAAACATTCTCATAATAATTGTCTATGGTAACTTTGTACCACCTGCCACATTCAATTTCATACGAAACTCATACTAAATTACAATAAATAAAGAATTGGGAGCTCATTCTCCTTACACAATTTGTGACATGATCTCTGCTGAGACTGGACGGAAAATAACATTTTTATTTGTAACGTGAATAAGAATAAGTTTGTCTATTTTATTATAATACAAAGAATTATGGTTCACAGCTGCTGTGTATGTAAACAAAAGGAGCTGCCTCAGAAAACCTGTAATTTATCTAAATTTGTTTTGGTGGCTAATTTCGGTAAATCGTTTTTTTCGCAATTTAAGTTTCTAAAAAATTCTGTAAGTACAAAACCACTTCCAATATTGGTTACAAAATGTATCATTCATACTCTGGCATTATCATTCACGAACCTAAAGCTAGTCGTGCATCAAATTACCAATTCATCAAGAACCACTATCAATTAAATTATTATCCAATACTCGTTACTTGGTGGGGTCTTCTGAGGTTGTACCGTCACGGTAATTCTCACTATACACACACTTTATCCGGCGTAAGGTTTTTTTAAACTTGAAATACGCGCTCACTACTTCACCGAGCCTAACGCTAGCTGAAATCTCCGGCGGATTCCATCACGACCACCAATCTCACAGACAGCGGTAAATCGTCAAGAAAAAGAAAATTCTCTCCCCACCCTAAAAGCTAGTATTCGGCCACGGGAAACTTGCCACCTACGGATGCGCGTTATTTACAGGGCGTTTCCTCTGCGCGGGCGAACACGCAAAGAGACGGGTTCATTTTTGTGGGCGCCTGGAAAACGCTGTCGGAGAAATAAAAACCCGCGAGCGTCGACTCATCTCTTTGTGTGGTCCTTTTGGTTATCCAGCTTTGGTGAGCGGCCCATTCGACCACACTCGCCTTCCGAGGGGCGGTGCTTTGTATCGCATGGCTGCACCCACGAATTAATAATATTCTGATGCATCACTCTCCAGTCCAATGGCGCTTAATGTATTGTGTCAACTAAATTAGTTGTGTCTGTAATCCATTATAGGCAGGTTAACTTCATTTGCAGCGCCACTTAGTACAATTTATATTTTTATTTTATAGTTCATACATTTTTATGCTATGAACTAACCTCGATGTATGAGTTGCCAGGGAGTTATTATAGAAGTTTCTTTTCACAAACTTGAAATTAATTTATAGTTTAATGTTATTTTTAATTTTAGCCGGATGGAACATGTAATATGATTTACCATTTATAATTACTTTCTTCAACGGACATTCCTACCGCTCAGTCGGCAAGTTATTTATAATATTGATCAAAACTGGAGTTCTTTCGTGGTCGGAGTAATTTTTTTACCCCATTGGTCCTGAATGTTAGTGCTCGTGAGTGATTCTAGCCGAGGGCTAATCATTATTTAATTGCTTATCTGTGCGATCTTAAGAGCTACGTATTAAATATCCAGAATATCTTTTAAAGTTTGCAATCAGTAAAACGGATAAAAACCATTAAAACACGCGTAAACTGTTCGCGGCAATTTCACATACACTAATTTTCTTAGCATTCGCGCGTAATTTCAAGTAATAACATTTCCACAATTTCACAATGAAAATTTAATATAATCCAATATTTGTTCAGTGTTTCAGACCAGAAACTATGATTTTCCCTAGAAAGACTTGCACATCATCAAAATGTGTTTGCTTAGTATGACGTGCAAAGCAAAAATATAGCCTACTTATTCCTTGCCTTGGCTGAAATATACATTAATTTTAAGATAACTTCCATGACGTATTTATTTTCACATTTATAGTATTAATGCGCTTACCATAAAAGTATTAAAAATTCACTTTGTAATATCCCAACTCTGCACTGATTTAAATTTAAAATTAACACCCAAAACTTGTATATCAAAAATGTGCATATACTCACATGTAAAGTTTCGAATTAAGAAAGTTCACAAATTTTATTTACAAAAACAAGAATTATTATTTTTTTCTGGATTAAGTCAGATAGAGGAAATGTGAAATTGTTTATCGCCGGATGAAAAACATTAGCAATTCTACTGCTATCTGTTTGTGGTTTTGTGTTGGTCATTTTCACTGATTGTACACACACACAAAACATGTAAAATACATATGAAATACCGGTTGTAAACAGAAATGGCACGTAAAAAGTCGAAATATGTACTTGCATTAAGAATACGATAAGAAAATGTTGAGATATCTAGAAACTTAGCACGGCCGCAATTTATCCTTATTAAACAGCTGCTCTGCCCATGAAGAAAACACTGAGTGCAAATAAATGCTGTGATCAATGTATGTCACCATTCCAACGTACCTTGTTTTTGTTATGGCAAAGTCATACTTCTGGGCCTCCGTTAATTTTATTGACAGCAGATTGGATGGGGTTGGGAGAGATTTTTTTTAGTTTAATGTATTTCATGAGACGGCGTTGTTTTGCACCCCTTCTTAAGAGACTATCAATTTTAACTATACACTCTTCAAATGGAAGAGTCGAAAATTGCTCGCTATTTTGTAAATTCGTGATTCGACAGTCACTGGTTTAGCACTCGCGGCAATGCATTATTACATTAAAAGTGAAAAAAATATTTTTATATAAATGTAATGCTTCAAAAGGTCGTTATATTTCTGCAAATATCACTGGAATTCTACGAATACGTTAATAAATAAGAAAATAATAAATTATGCAATAACGAGTTTTAAAATATTAAATTGCGCAATATATAAACATAGCACAACACTTACTTGCTTTTAAAACAAACATACATAGTGTATTTTATGTACACTTATTTGTTTAAAAACAAACATTCATAGTGTATTTTATGTACAATTATTTGTTTTAAAACAAACATAGTGTATTTTATGTACAATTATTTGTTTTAAAAATCATTTCACTTACGCATTCGCATGTTTTAAAAGTAAAAACAAATATGGCACTGATTTTGTCGTTTTGAATATCTGCTAACGTCCGCTAGATACAAAATACCAAATAAAATTACCAAATACGTCACAATATTTGTATACGAAATCGGGTCACAATCATTTTGTGAACAAAATCTGCCAATTCAGCCACGGCCTCAAATTATTATATAACCTGTCAAGTTTTAACAGAAAGAAAACGCGACAAATACGTAGTTAGTACCAATCCGAATATTAAACACGCTTGAGTCGTCAATATTTTTGGCGAAGTTAGTTTTTCATACAGTAAACGTGTTAGTTTTTCATACAGTAAACGTGTTAGTTTTTCACTGCAAAACATATCTGAAATAATAGTTATCTACGCCACGTACATTTCAAACATTTTAATAACAGTCTCAAAATAAGTTATTTACAATAACACTGACTATTTGTAACTCCTGAATACACGTTCTGTTACAATTCTTACTACACGTTTCACTGCCATCGATACAAATTAATTAGCTGAATCATTAAATTGGGAAAATGGCGGACCAAGTCATTCTCATGTCGATAATACAACAATTCACGCATCGAACAAATGTATCGATACGCACTGATACCGAGGTATCTAAGAATCGATAGTCCCGTTTCGTAAGTAAATATTCACTCCAAAATTTTTTCCAATATTGGAATTCGAAAAAACTCGAGGCGTTTCCGTAAAATCGTAAAGAGGGTTCGATTTCCGTACATTTTACGGAAAAAATAGTAAAAGTTGGAAAGTTTGATCATATATATGAATACATAAAGTTGATTAAGAAATTATTTACTTGAGGATATCTTTCACGTTACTAAACTTATATTTTAAATTCCCATTACAGTCTCACGAACAATTCATTGAGCTGCTGCTCAGTGTTTGGCCACATAAAATATTGCCTATTACATTATATTGTATTGCAGGCTTGAATTTCCAGAATCCGACACCTGTTTCTACGATTTTCCAATGCTTTCCGTGACCATTTGCAACGCCCTGACTTTTCCAGACTTGCAGCAACTCTGTATTTACACAGAAACGCTTATCACGACCTTAATGCAAGACTCCCGAAAGCACAAAAACCTTAATTGCATTCCCAAAACGTTTCTGAGCCACGATAAATGAGCCAAACTGTAAACACGATAAAACATTTTTTTTTCCTGTAGTAAGCAGTAATTTAATAGTAGGCTGGTGGTTATTTTTGCACCGTTTAATCCAAATTTTTAATACTGAAGGGGAAAGAAATGAAACAGTAGTAAGAAATGCGGCGCAATGCACAAATCAAGAATCGTTGATGGCATTTCCCAAAAATAATTTTCTGGCGGCAACGCATTACACGAACACACAAAATGCACAAAGCATGTATTGCAGTGCAATGGTTTTGAGAAAGCAAGCGTGTTCGTAAAAATAATTTCTGAAATATTGTAGCAACTATAATTACGAACACTACATTTCATAAGGAATATCGCACTGCTCAGACACACATATTCCGATATTCATTTCCCACCAAGAACTACAATCCTACGAAGATACAAACAACGCCAAGTTATAGTTTACCAAACTCATATCATGTTTTAAGAATATAGCTGTCTTCTAGGGCTATCCTGCCAGTAATTTATGTATTTCATATTTATTACAACATGCACATTCTAACAAAAGACTAAGAAGTTTTATTTTAAAGAACCCCACTGATATTCGTATGCAACGGTGGGCGGGGAATCATTTCCAGTGCAGCCTGCAACTGCATAATATAACCCTTTACTTCGAGAGTACTAGGCTTAAGAGAGTGGAATGTTATATGTATATTCGTCCATAGATAATACGATGGCCGGTCAACTTGTGAGTATTAAATGCATTTCATTTTCATACTTGCAAAAATGAGATTCATGCGGGGCAAATTTCAACAGGCGACCTTTACACTTTAGGAGAGGGACGGACACCCGTGTCAAAGGTCAAGAAGCGAGGGAGCGATACGGGCGACACTAACACGCACGCCTTAGTGCCTCATCGCTCCTACGCGCAAGGCGTGTAGTGCTCCGTCGTGGTCCTGTACCGTGCAAATGAGATCTGTAACACAGAGGTTTTGTTACACGCGATGATAGACCACAGATTAAACTACGCCAGTATCTTTGTACTTTTACTCTTGCCGCTTAAGGAGACTGCATAGGTAAGCTTTAAAAAGGTTGTATTTGACCATTTTCACGAATTTTTCTCCAAGAATGCAGTTAATATTACGAAAGTAATACTCGTGTATCTTTTCTGACAAACAGGCTTACTTGCAATATTTACCCAGATACGCGTATTCGCGCAAACAACTTACGCAAAAAAAAAAAAAAAAAAAAGGCACGTGTCCATCTCACTCTGAAGTAATAATGCGGGACATATTTATGCACTTCTCCCCCCCCCCCTTCCCCTTTTACATACGGACCCAAATAGACGAATGAGGAAAAGGTTTCTCCTGTTCTCTATTTGTGGATATCCCAAAAAAATGTTAAAAGTCAAATCGGCAAAGGTTTATTTTCAAACCGTTAACTTTTTCTCAGGGGCAAAGTCTGCGTGGTCACGGGACACCAAGTAATGAATCAACTTGCCCCGACCTAAATACAACATGGCTCAGGCCGCGCGCTTTCAGGAATAATTATCACGTTGAATAACTGGGGCGCACAAGTTAACCGCATTATTTACAGCCCCGCGTACAACTGCCGACACTGATTACGACTTCTCGCGATCTAACCTGCCTTTAAAACAACAACAACACCACAATTAGGACACGCTAAGAAATAACGAAAGCCCTGCAAGAGATCGAGCTGCACTAAACCGTTAGTTTTTTCCTTGCAAGAGATGCGCGTCACTAACCCCCCAGCAGTTTTTTTTAATTATCAGCCGTAACTACATACGAATAGCGAAAACGTCCGCTTATTTGCAGTATATTTGGTCGCTGATTGCAAGTCGTTAAGGCTTTAAAATGTGGAATATTTAAATTACTGGCCGTTGAACTACAGCTCTGTTCACTCTTCTACGCAAATAATGAATGAGTACCAATATGTGCAGAACTTTCTGAAGACTTCTTAAAACAATTTCTTGAGATTTTCCGGAGGCTTCATTTGTTACATACACACAGAGCTGAAAAGCAAATTTTCGAAACACTGTACCACCTTGCTGCGTGTATATGATCGGATAATATACGCATTCTTAAAATGGTTTAGCTGTTTGCGGTAGTATTCACCTGGTTAAGGCAATTTGCCATGAAGCTTCACGTAGATTATCGCAAAGGCAAAAGTACAGCTTCAATAAAGTGAAGCCCTTGCTAGGCGACACAAAGACATCTCTACAAAGGAACACGGCCAATATCTATTACCAAACCACATTTCTTTCGAAAAAAGCTGAGGCTCCATATTCAAGACGCGTCATACACACAAGTTTGGAAAAAATATAACCTAAAACTTCTACAATTCTCAAAATTCATGCGAATTCACAAGATATGCACATTGAAAAAAATACTATTGGAAAATTCACTACACTACTTGTGCTTTTAAACACCGATCTACAACGGTAATAATCTAACTTGTTTTTCATTCAATTGGACTAAATCCTGTAAGGATTCCTAATAATGACATTTCATTTAAAAATCAATAAAAACGTAGATTTTACAATGCCTAGCACTTTACTTCATAAAAGGCTGATATTTAAAAATACAAGAAACAGCCTTTAAATTGTAACCTTCAAACACAATCATGTCACGACAACCTGCTGTTATGATTGGCTGAGTTAATACAAATGCAACACGATTTGGCATAATGCAAAAACTACGCGACCTAAATTTTCTTAATGCGGGCAACGAGTATTTACAAGTAATGCCTGCAGGTTGATCGGCGTATTGTAGAAAAATAAAGGAATTTTTGTGGATAGCGCCGTTGGCAACACACTTAGCCCAACTTCAATATATTTTAGGTAGTTCAGAAATACACCGCGAAATAACCAAAGTTACACAGTAATAACCCCCCCAAGTCTACGTCAAGATAATTTTTAAGTTTTTGAGCGGAAGAATCACAATTTTTTTTTAACTAACGGTTTACCGTACATCCGGCAGGAGATCAATTTCCTTGAATAATGGCATGCGTGCCACTCGCCGAAGTACACGATCAGGCGCTAGGTCGTTATGTCACGCTACTACTCTCGGGTCACGAGAGATATACATCAATTTGTAAGCATACACGCGACATACCCCCATTACCCTCCAATAGTATTTGTATTCCAAGAAAAATATGGGCCAGCGCAATTGTCAACATCGTTTTCCAAGGAACCAACCCGTAAATAATGTCACGATACGTGGAACGACTGCCGCTAAAAAAAAAAAAAAAGCCTTTAAATAAAATCGGACCACAGCTCGTAACCCCGCTTCGAGACATTTAATTCCATTAATCGATTTTAAAAAAAGTTTCGAAACCAGTTCACTAACACCAGTGTGTCTCGTGATCTGCCACCGCCACACAGAGACCAGGATGGCGGGTTCCGCGTGCCTGGCTCTTGAACTGAGCTCCAATGTGTTTGAAATCCTGGCTTTTAGACGGAACTATTAAACGTGGGACAAGTTATTATGTTTACCTACTAAAAGACATCATACCCCAGACGAGGACGAAATGGTACTTCAAAGTTACAACGCATACTGAAAATATTTTGGAGCCCTCCGACATAGTTAAAAACAGCTTTTTTTTCAGGCTACGAGACAAGCTACGAGAGGAGCCTGTGTTGAACTTTCCTACAGACTTTTCGTTAATAAAATGATACGGTCACCTCTGAAAGTACCATAAGTGCACGCAGCACTACGAGAACACTGCACGCCAGTTCAGAGTCCTCCGCGTAGCTGGATTGATATCTACCAACAAATTTACGGAGGCTTCGCTGAAAAGGGGGACATTGAGAAAAACAAAAAATGAGCAAATTTTATAAATGCATACTATGAATGACATGAACAAGAATTTAATGCATGAATATATTATAACGTGACGTAAACAAGGGGCACGCAAAGTTAATGACTAGATTAGAGTGTTGATAGGCCAAGCCGATTACACCGACCCCCGCCAGTTATCGGCTGCCTCCAACCCCACCCCACCTGCCAGAATATTGAGTTGCCGGCTGTGATTGATGCCATTCGCCGGCACCAGCAAAAATCGCACACCAGGTATCTTTTAATTAACCCAGCTGGCGCATTACTGCATGGCGCCGTGCCACGACACTAGGCTAGAATTCACCCGGTACAATGTCGTACACAGGGCAGCGGTATAGTGTACTGTTAGACTACTCGCCTCTCACCTAGGCGAACCGGATTCGATTCCCGGCGGGGTCGCTACCGGATTTTCGCATGTGGGAATCGTATGCCGCTGGTCGGCAGGTTTTCTCTGGGTCTCCAGTTTTCCCCGTCGTTTCAATCCGACGCTGCTTCATACTCCCTTAAACCTCATCAGCTCTCAAGACCATTAAGTTGAGAGCCGCCGAAATCCCTTCACTCACACAACGTCGCACAGGCTCAAAGACACAACAAAAAAGCTGTATTTCCGTCACGTCAGTTGGGCTGTGGAAGACTCTTGCTTGTCTGTCAAGAACGCCTGTGGCGAATCAGTCTTGTGACGATCCTCCTCGCCCGAGTTAGATCAAAAAGGCCGACACCGCAAACTATGTTCGGAGTGGAAATATCTACCCTAGTACCCACGGCCACCTTGCTCGCACATACACGCGCCAGTGCAACCCGTATGCCACGATACAATGCTCCATACCATATTCAGCGGAAGTTTCTACTAGGCCTGTTATCCGAGCTTGCACACAAGAAGGTAAGGCGTATTATATGGAATAACCTTTTGCGCGATACTTGCTGCCATCGAAATAATATAGGGCACATTGGCTATGGTTTTCCTTCTCAAACCAACCAGCTAAACTCTATATACTCCGAGATATCACTGGACTTTCCACTAAATACAAAACGAGCGCAATCATTTTGTGTACGTTGTTAACTCTGCAGTCAAATTTTCATCAGTATCTGCGAACACCACCACACCATAGTAGCCTAGTACTGGGAATATTAATAGTGAAGGTTACTTAACCCCTAACACTAAACTTTACAAGCAAAACTAAATACTTAACTATATCAACATATATAACACAAATGAACAAATCTCCATCATCTGTCTCCAATGCACATTCACACATATCTAATTTAAAGAGCGTGGCAAGAAGCGTTTGTTTCTGTTGAGCATATGCAAAATGGAGCATGAAGTACTGCAAATTTTGGCTACATGGTCTGAACAAGAAAGATCCCACTGGCAATGAAGCCAAGATGGAAAAGCTGTAGGGGCGACTAGCGAGTGTTATTGTACTTGTAAGGTTGTTTTACAGCATTCATCGATAGTCCTGTGGGAGACTAATGAAGTACCGGGCTTTTGAAAGAACTAAGGCAAAATTCACTCAGACTGAAGGTCATTATTGCGAATACTCACCAATTCCTTGATAATTGTTAAGAGAGCTGATCAATACAGTTGTAGATCAGAAGCATACGTGTGGTAGCTACATTTGTTCAGTTATGTCGGTAGGCCATTTATCAAAAGGTAGAAGTATTAGGGGCCGAGAACCAACCGTTAAAACATCCCACAGTCAACCATCTTCCATGCGGATTGTTTATAGTCTACCACAACACACTGCTGGCGACCTTTAATACATGATTACCTAAGTCCATGGATTCCCTTGCTAGTGAAATGAAATACGTCAATTCAACTTTTTGATTAAAATGTTGTAGTCCACGGAGTTAAGTCTTTGTGGTTTTCTCCCTTCCAGATACTGTGCCGAGAAGATTTAGCAATGGTATTTTAACCATTTTCATTATTTCTTTTTCCTTACAAATATTTCTAATAACATAAATGTAAGAAAGTGGTAGCTGCAATTTCTCAGAAACCATCCCCAATATATTATTAATTAAAATACAAGCAAACTTGGATTTTGCAGAACAAATTTATTGAGGACTCCTCTTACGGCTTCCGTCTTCCTGGAGCTCACTTCCGCGTGAGGCCGAGAGGCGCACGAGTGATAGGGACGATACTGCCCCGCAGATTCAGTACCACATCGCCTCTAAGCGCAAGGCTATGAACTGACTTGCAGTGTTCTCGTGTCGCACTGAGCGTACCTACGAGACTTTCAGCGGACACCCTGTTATTTTACTGGTGGAACACAGGTCATTCATTTAACTGCCTACCGCCACTGTCAGAAGACTGTCACCTGTACAAATCGGCGAAACGGAAAGAAGCCATCCGAGCGCTAACAGTTTACCACTGATTACAAAGTTCAACAAGATGTCCACTGAAATTCCGTTTCGGAATCCTCGGACATTTTCCTGTTTTCTAGGAAGTATGTTAATTTTTCCCTGACCTATTTCCAGAAATACTGAAATCTTCCACCAACCTTTATTTTTCCACCGTTGACAGAACAAATATGCCGCCACCAGTGAAGTTGAATAACATTATAGTGCAAGAGACCATGCAAGCACGGCCAACATTTTATTCAGCCCATTAGAAACACACAAACATTATTTTGTACATACAGACCCTCAGTTACATGGCACAGATGCATTATTTCCACGACACGATCTTAATAATTGAAAACGCATATGCTCATACATTATTCTGTATTCACACAATTGAAAATTTTTCCAGGGCAGAAATTATTTAGTTTTTTCCCCAACACAGGTGAAAATACCCTGATTATTTTTCGCTGTCACACGAAATTCCTTGACTTTTCCTTGTTCAAGCAAGAAGTGTACGACAAAAGGATATCCAACATGCTAAATTGAAAAATTTCACTGGCCTCTGTAAACTTTCGCTGAATTGTAACGCAAAACGATACAATATGTAGGCATACAAGTAAGTTCAGTCCGTTACTACTATGGCTTGTGATACAAGCGTCTTCAACGGCGACAACGCTGTCCGGTACAGAGCCATACGCAGCCCATTTTTCGGACCAAACCAGGGGATTTTTTGTGGGGAGGGGGAGTGCTATACAAATATGACTTGCAAATGACCACCTGCAACGTGGACATCTGGAAGGTTTCCCTCCCCGGGGAATTTTTGACGTTGACGGTTAAAACTTAGCCTCAATGATCTTATTTCATGACGAAATCACGTCGCGTCCTTCTGGCACCAGTTTATTTTTGAGTCAAATTTGCATATTACATTCGGCACTTCCTTTTTTTTCTTTAACCGGCAGAACATTTACATTACCAAATTAAAATTTCAAATTTCCACAAAGCAATAATTATTCAGAAATTTAGATCCTCGTATAGGCTTTATGCCCCAAAATGGGAAAGGGGACAGAAGAGTTGACTGTGGTGCATACCATAAATGCATTACTAGTCTATTCACGGTAAAGTGAGCACTTTTGGAAGCTCTCTCATTTGGAATAACAGTCAATAAATATATTTTAGCCTTAGACGTTAACTTCAGAGTACGGTGGAATATACACACACTGTTTATTACTAACATAAATGGCAATATTTATTTATAAAGGTGGTTAAAGGATTTAAAAAATGTCTGAAAAGAAAAAGCAAGTACGGCCTCAAAAGTGTTCGCTTTACCGTGGACAAGTTATACAAACAAAAGCTTTTATATACTGTAAATTCGAAGTTTAGGTATAATTAGCTTGGGCACCAAGATACGTATACCCGATCAACGTTAAAGTCGAGCAGTGAACGTAGGCCTACTATTAAGAATATGAACACTTCCTGTCTAGTTATATACAGCGACCCATTAATCTTATGTCTGAACATTGGCCACTCCTTCCACTTTCACAATTTGTAATGATTTGCCAAAGATTATTCACTAGAACCTTTTGGCTGCCCAGAGTCCAAAATGTAGTTTTATTTGTAACGAGCGCACTTCGTTGCAACTCATGTCGCATCGCAGTTATTCTCGTATTTAAAAGTTATCTTAACTGGGCACGCAAGGATTTATACAGAGAAAAAAATATTCCGCAATTTTCTTTCCACACAGTACATATTTTTGGTTGCCATTTTCGGAGTGCAAATAACAAGCTGCCGAGAAAACAGCCTATAAATTTAACTCACAGCTGATAGTCCCAATGCTGGGCGGAAGTGTATCAAAGTAGTTATAGCCATTGCTACTAAGTTGCAAAGACAGTAAAAAACGCGAAGTGATTATTGTGCCTGGGTAAGAGTGGGTTATTTGGACTATAAATTACCCAGAAGTAACCATCTGGCATGAAAGCGAAGGATCTTAATGAAGGCGGGGACAGTTTTCCGCAAAGAAGCTGGCTCGTGTTTTGAGTAGGGCGTCTGGTTCATTTTATGGTCGCGACTGCCATGGCACCGCGGAGATGAGTTAGGAGCCATCTGGCTCCAAAGCTGTTGCGTGGTCGCGACACATGTCCGGATAAGTTACGATCTGAGGCCTGGAAGTGGGCTCTACGCCTCTTGGTTCTGCCCCAGCACGTGTCTCCGGCAAGAGATGTCGGTAGTATGCCTGCTTCAAATGAAACACTGCACCGTACACTCTGCACAGCTCATTAAAGGTACTATCGGCTGTTCACAGTAAAGTGACCACTTTTGAGGCCCTAGTTAATTTCTTCTTTCAGCCATTTCTTAACCTTTAACCACCTTTTTAAATTAACATTGCCATGTAAGTAATAAACAAAGTGTGCATATTCCACCTCACTTAAAAATTGACGTCTAAGGTCAAATTAAAAAATATTTATTGACTATTATTCCAAATGAGAGGATTTTCAAAAGTGCTCACTTTACCGTGAACAGCCCATAACTACCAATATTGTCGGAAAGGGCGATTTACGTAGGACATGGGTGAGTGTGAGTGAAGAGATTTGGGCGGCTCTTAACAGCGAGGTCTTGAGAGCCGAAGAGGGTGATTGAAGTGAATATGGAGCAGCGTCGGAATGAAGGGGCAAATTATACGGGATATCCCCGAGAAAACCCACTGACCAGCGGCATCGTCAGGCACGATTCTCACTTGCGATTTATGGAGTGAACTTGCCGGGGATTGAACCCGGTTCGCCTTGGTGGGAGGCGAGCGTGCTAATCGCTCAGCCGCCGCGGCCCCAGATATGAAAGAGTGCTTGTATTTTGCTATAATTTACTTAATAACTTTAATAAAATAAAAAAGTAAAGTCAATTTCCGCTATGCATGCTTCATAAAGCACATTTTGAAAAAGCTTCAAACATGCCATTAAAATTACTCTGGTTGCACGTGACAAAAAATTCACGATAACGATTATATTTTTAACGATTTCTTTATGCATATTCATTTCAGCTACGATATTTATAGCTTTTATAACTGAAATAAACGCAAATAAAATCTATTATCAAGAATATTTTTATAACTACCAATATCTTTACACGACAATTGCCATAGTTCATGGTTTTCTACCAAAATGTGCTCTCCGGAGTATCCAGAATGGAAATACGATTCAACTGTGATTAAAAGTACTCCTTACCTATTTTTTTTTACAATTGTAAATTCTAGCGAAACTGTTACACAATATACGCATTCTTATTTCATACGCAACATAAATATAGGTAATTCACGGTTACTTCAGACTTTTTCTAAACCCTGCTTAGGTTCTACTTCCAGGATATTCTTCCGCCCCATGCAAAGGGGCAGCGCACCGCATTCGTGCGCGCTCTGTGTAACAATAATTTGCAAAATAACTTTTTCTTACTAGGTAATACGAACATACATATCTTCTCCCCGTTTTCATTCATATTAATTATAAATGAGTAGATGCATGATTCGGGTACCAGGGCAGCGCCCCTCTTCATCGAAAATCAAGCAATTTTAAACCAAATTTCATTATTTTCAAGCTATTTTTAAGTTTTTAGAAATATCACTTGACGTCAATTTTCAAACCCCCAAAAACAAGCAAGATTAAGCCAAAATCAAGCGAATTTTCCAATACTTCGCAAAATGGTGTGCAGAACTTTTCATACTATTATAAAAACGAGCAATTTTCATCGAAAATCAGGCAATTTTACTCCAAAATCAAGCAAATTTTCGAGTTTTCTAGGAATGCCAATTTTGCAAGCGAGTTATCTAAAACAAGCAAAATAAGCTAAAAACCAAATGAAATATTATCTTATTCTTTACAGTTTATATTCGAAGCTCTACAAATGTTTTAAAAACTCCTATTCGCTCTAAAATTTGGCCAATATCTCGAAGTTCATATTTATCGTCAATGATTTCTAAGAGTGATAATTGTAAGCTTTGTAGTTTTGAATGAAATTTGCGAACCACATTAACATTTTAAAATTTTAGTCAGGCTGCAAGGGAAGACAGGCGACGTCATGTTTATTTATAAAGAAAATAAATTATTAAGAAAAATATATTGTACAAATAAAAAATGACACAAATCATGCACAAAAATGGCACACAAATACTGAACAAATAAAATGGCACAAATCCTGCACAAAATAAAATGATACACAAATAAATGCTGCACAAATTGTAAAAGCCTCTTTTGCCGACTTTGTAATTGAATGCAAGATGCCATTTAAAAATATTTGTATTCTATTTGTTGGTAGTTGAGTAGCTACCGAGTATATAGTCTTTAACAACCACATCTTGGCTTATTGATTAAATTAAGCGTTCCTTCATCGAGTTTACCATCAGTCGAAGTGTTATAATATTCTTGAAATATTCTTAAAGAACTTTGCAACTTTTCAGTATCAATTTTTGAAAGCGAATTTGCATCAGCCTCAACATATCCATATTTATTTAAAAAGTTGATAACACATTCTGTTCGATTCTCTTTTTGGGCAGCACAAAACATGTATGTTGGTAGCACCTAGTGAGAAATAGTTTTCATACAAAACATTATTCCAACTAAATGTGCACTTAAAGCAGAGCTTAAGAAAAGTGTGAAGGAACTGTGAATTGGTTATACATATTGTAAGGCGGGGGAAGGGGGGGGGGGCGCATACAACATTTAGAAGCAGCTATAATTCTACTCTAAGGTGGTAGTCTCCCATCTTTGATTTATTTTTGCTTCGCCGTAGCTTACTTTTCAGAACAAATAATTGAAATCGAGGGCAAAGAATTTTTCAACAAGATTTTGCGCACGTTTTTATTGCATTGCAACAATAAAGATTAAATCAATAGCGATACTTTCTCACGTCTCGCGTGAGAAAATACTGACAAATAAGTTCATTCTGGTTTCAGGAATTGCCAGATATACGTGAATGGAATAATGAGGTTAAAATTTTAATATTCCATTAAAAAAAAAAAAAAAAATTGCGAACGATGGCATACGACCGAAGCTATCTCGGGCTGTCAAATTTCTGTAAATCAAGCTCTTACTTTAAACTTGTTATTAGAACGGCTGTCATTAAAGACTGGCTTTTAAAAGGCATAAATTATACTTCGCAGCAGCTTCAAGGCCCTTACACAACTGGAAACTTTACGTTTGCTTTCCGACATGTTTCTTATGGAACTTGACAGTGGAACTGCCAAAGGTTACTATTTTGAAAAGTTGAAATCTTTAAAGACAAAGCCAAGCAGCAATTTTGCCCAGAATCTAGTAAAAATTAAGTGGAATTTTGTTGTAGGGCGATTTTCATCTCGGTATATCAAACCAAGCTCGTCTAAATTAAATAACAATCTAACGAATAAAATGCGAAGAGGAAATATATGAATTGATATGTCTGAATAAAGAAAACAAGTGATATTTCGGTTTTGAAATAAATACATAACAAGATACACATTTTACGAAGCAGGCAGAACTGTCCGAACTTCCGAGTTTACAACATTGTATTGTGTATTGGTGGTTTCGTCAAAGGAAAGAAAATGTAAAGTCAAATGTTAAAAGCTTTATATTGTAAGGGCTTTTGGAGTACCCGGCCTACCCAACCAAGATCGCTGAACGCGAAATGCAAACGACAACGCATTAGAAAAAGCCTGCCGTGGCAAAGCAAGAAAGCGGCTTAGCGGAAGGAATAGCGAAATGCAAACGAGGGGAAATTCTCGCCACATTCGTATCGCCAATGCCACAGTGCTGATGAAGCTGCAGGCTCGGCTTAGCAGCCTGTAATCCGCGCCAAGATACAACACTCCCCCTTCCAAGGATCCACGCCGGGAGGGTTAGGGATTATACACGCTCCATCAAATTGATATTCTCTACTCCTGGCCGTCCCAATTTCCTAAGGGAGACGGAGGCCATAATCCGACAACTGCCGGACGAAACCTTTGGGGGATTCTCGGTATACGCTGTTCACGGTAAAGTGAGCACTTTTTAAGTCCCTTGTTACAGGCATTAATAACAAATAAATATGTTTTATTGCAGCTCTTGACGTTAACTTTTGGGAGTGGTGAAATGTATGCACTGTGTTTATATTAAAAAGCGACAGAAAGACAGTAATCTGATGAGAGAAAAAATCCAGCATGGCCTTAAAAAGTGCTCACTTGACCGTGAATCACTTATATCAGTGTTGCGTGTGTTTGAACCTTGCAGATTGTCGGGGTCCGTGGACGAACAATGGGAGACTGGAGTAGTTAAGTGTGGGGACAGCACAGCCGATTAACCTAACCTGCCTAATTTAAAAACCTTACACTGAGAAAAGGATTTGTTTTCATATATCAAATACATTTATTTGCGAGGTACTTGTTTTGGCTGAACAAAATTTTTGTTATTTCGACCACCAAGCCGCAGTAGCTCCGAACACACAAAATTTCTTCACTGAGCCAAATGAATTTTTTTTGTGAAAAACAAAAACTTGTTTGTATAACCACTTTAAACATAAACATATCGTTATGTATGCCAACAAAATTATTTGTTTCCCAACACACGGAGGTATTTCACACAATTAATTCATTGCATCTGTCAATAATTTGGCTGGCAGCATAAAACGCTTTCAATTTCCGCCGATGATTTCCGTTGCACATCTCTGATAGCCGCGCACGTGCGACGGAATAATCGTATTTGCGATGATATCTGCGAGTCGTGAGAATGACAAATGAAAGTACAAGAAACTGCTGGAAGACAAGGATACGGTTGAGCCAACCAAATATTTGGTACAGTGAATATAAGCATGTAGTTGAACGAACCAAACAGTTAATACAGTAATTCCAAACATTTAGTTGAACAGACAAAATATTTGGTACATACGAATTATTCAGTATGTTGGGCCAACTAAATATTTAATAGCTCCTATACAAACGAACGATTTGGTCAGGACAAACACATTTTGTTTGTCCAACTCTCAGTGTATTATACAGGTTGTCCGGGATGTGGAAGATACGGCGAAGTACGACGAGTATTGTTTCATAGACACAGCAACTAACACACAACAGTTATCCTGGACTACAGGTACAAACTTGCGGAACGATTCGTTAACGACACTACAGTAGGATACACCCTGAATCTGAATGAGCGATTTCAATTAGTAAAAATCATTCGACTGAATTTTCAGTTAATTTTCTGTTATCTACTGGCAAATTAGTGAAACACACTGAGGTTTAACTGCAAGGTCAGTGCAGCTCACTAGGAATCAGTGGAATCCGCTGTCTAATCAGTAAAATTAGTTATATGCATTACGTGACAAATTACGGGACATAAAATAAGAAATTCGGGATTAGTGGTAGTATGATTTGATATCGGCGATTTGTGATTATTTGACGGGTGACATTGTCCGTCAGTAGGAAATTAGGGGCTGTCAAGTTATTCATCAGAAAGATACACTGAAGGGAAATATGGCTAACAATTCATGAATTTGTTGTGTAATCTCGTGCGGTTTCAGACTTGTTGCAAATAACTTTCAATTTCCGATTTCGAGGGAATGTCTCACTCCTTTAAATTATATCATTAGGTATCAGAGGAAAAAAAGGGTGGGTTTTACGTGATTATATAAACAAAATATGCCAAACGAAACACCTTAACCATCTGCAATTTTTCAAATACGGTACACACAGTGCTTCAATTAAAGACGTTGCAGCGCGTGAAGATGGCACCTGTATTCGATATTTTAGATTTACTTTAAGCAACGGTCAAAGCTCCTGGCAATTATACAGTTATCTGGAGCCCTATTTTCTAACTTGAGTTTGCTTGAAGACAAGTCACCATGATTGTCTTTATGATAAAAAACGACAATAAAGATGGTTACTCGTAAACGTCTTTATGCGGAATTTTGCAAGCCATATCTTTATTAATATTTTTAAGCAAAGATGTACATTTGGCAACGCAGCTGACTATGTTCTGAAATCAACCACCTGCTTATCGAATAATAATTTTTTTGTTATTACAGTATACCTTGTGTCAATTTTATTATAATGCATTTTCAACTACAAAAGAGATTAATTTCTTAAAACAATTTCGAATAATACTTCTAAAATAAATGTAATTATTTCTATGGATACAATATTTCAAACGGTACTAATTCATTTTGAACACTACGAGACAGCAGCACTGACCGGTCATTTCGTAGTTACGTTAAAGCCAAAGTATCACTAGCGAATTCCACTTCTCAAATGTATTCCAGACACCGTTTATTTGTGCACATAACCGAATATAATATTTCTTATTTCTGAGGCACTTCACGTTTTTTTCCTCTTTGGAACGAGTTATGATGAATTAAGCACAATTCGACTGACGTCATCGTATAAAGACAGTCACGAAGCGTTCGAAAGACCGTAATGGCGACATATTAAGTTTTTACGATACAATTTCGCGTCGTTAAGATAGTTGAAGAAAATTAAGCGGTAAAAGTTCTTACATGACGACAGTAAAATGTTGCAGAATAGGACTCCTGGTACAACATGGCAAATGCCAGTCAAGACTATAATGTAATAACAATTTCCATGAACATCTAGCGAGAATTAACGTAGTGGTGAAGTAATGAACAAAAGTTACACGGCCAGACATGCTGGCTCCTGGCTAATCAAACCGCCCAACGTCGCACGACGTAAACCACATGTTTTTCTGGCAAAATGGCCGCGTCCACACGTCAGCCCGCGCAGAGGTGGCATTACTGGCACGGGACATCGGCTGCCTGGTTCACACGTACGTTCATTCGTAACGTCCACACGTCAGCCCGCGCAGAGGTGGCATTACTGGCACGGGACATCGGCTGCCTGGTTCACACGTACGTTCACCCGTAACGTCCACACGTCAGCCCGCGGAGAGGTGGCATTACTGGCACGGGACATCGGCTGCCTGGTTCACACGTACGTTCGTTCACCCGTAACGCCCACACGTAAGCCCGCGCAGAGGTGGCATTACTGGCACGGGACATCGGCTGCCTGGTTCACACGTACGTTCGTTCACCCGTAACGTCCACACGTCAGCCCGCGCAGAGGTGGCATTACTGGCACGGAACATCGGCTGCCTGGTTCACACGTACGTTCGTTCACCCGTAACGTCCATACGTCAGCCCGCGGAGAGGTGGCATTACTGGCACGGGACATCGGCTGCCTGGTTCACACGTACGTTCGTTCACCCGTAACGTCCACACGTCAGCCCGCGGAGAGGTGGCATTACTGGCACGGGACATCGGCTGCCTGGTTCACACGTACGTTCGTTCACCCGTAACGTCCACACGTCAGCCCCGCGGAGAGGTGTGCATTACTGGCACGGGACAATCGGCTGCCTGGTTCACACGTACGTTCGTTCACCCGTAACGTCCACACGTCAGCCCGCGCAGAGGTGGCATTACTGGCACGGGACATCGGCTGCCTGGTTCACACGTACGTTCGTTCACCCGTAACGTCCACACGTCAGCCCGCGCAGAGGTGGCATTACTGGCACGGGACATCGGCTGCCTGGTTCACACGTACGTTCACCCGTAACGTCCACACGTCAGCCCGCGGAGAGGTGGCATTACTGGCACGGGACATCGGCTGCCTGGTTCACACGTACGTTCACCCGTAACGTCCACACGTCAGCCCGCGAGAGGTGGCATTACTGGCACGGGACATCGGCTGCCTGGTTCACACGTACGTTCGTTCACCCGTAACGTCCACACGTCAGCCCGCGCAGAGGTGGCATTACTGGGACATCGGCTGCCTGGTTCACACGTACGTTCACCCGTAACGTCGATCACGCGCCGCGGAAAGCTGAGGAAGCCAATCAGAAGCCGTCATAGTTTTCAGCACGAACCACGCCGAAATATTTGCTCACGGATATAGCATACTTGGACAATATGTTTCGCTGTTTCACACGTTTTACCAATACACGTACACAAATCTATATTGATTTTTAATATACCAGGATGGCTAATTAAATGTTTACAATAAATACGTGAATCGAAAAGTAAAATTTACAACACTATTAAACAAATGTAGTTTCGAAATGATTCACAAAATAACACCAAACTATATATATATATATATATATATATATATATATATATATATATTCGGGTTTAGAAGGCCTTAAACTGTAATTTTTTTCGTACTTTTACAAGAAAAATCCTTGGAAATCCAATAGCCAAGAAAATCCTTTGCTGAACTACAGTTTTCTTGTAGAAGCTGCAAAACAACAGGATAAGGGACAAAATGTTATTTCAAAACATATTCACGAAAAAAAGACAACATTGCCAGCACGGGGGTCTCGTTTTTTCCATTTACTCGAGGGTTTCCAGGTGAGAACCGCGATTCTTCAACTCGCTTGGCCTAATCTGACTCCGTAGATCTCGGCTGTTAAATACCGTATCCATGAGTATCTCTAATATTATTGTTTGGTGTACCTGCGACTAATCAGCTTCCGAACACCAGGCCATGATGTGTTTACGACGAAACGTAGGTCCTACTCAAGATAAAAAGCCAATACACATGACCGCTAACTACTTTGTAGGATGCGCCATACGTAATCGTATTCCCAGCGGACATACCGCACCAGCAACAATGCATTGTAGCCAGGGGAGTTCCGGTGTTCCTCTATCACGTGTTGGTAGCTCCCTCGTCAGTGCAACTATTGCCAATGACATTCCAGGGAAGTAGAGCTTGCGTTCCTCGCCTCAATTTTCACGCTACACAATGCCGACTACATGGCCCGTGGCTCTATTCTCCAACGTCCTACCTCCGTTAAATAAAGGCAGTTCCCATATAGATATCCTGTAACGAGAGTAAATGGTATTCTGTTAACGCCAAAATGTCACTCTGGCTGCCTTTCGAATGCCTGTACATAGAGACAGACAGAAAATGTGTCTTTATAAACGATAGTAGAAATAAAATGGCGGAAGAAGTTAATTCAATAAAAAAAACCGAATAGAGAGAAAAAAAAAAAGTGCATTCAAATACCCCTAAAAGGAGAAATATTAGCTTTTATTTTATTTCTGCACAAAAATATACCGTGTCTGTTAATATTTTGAAAAGGATATTCGATTTTTCGCTAGTGATATGCTCTTAACACAATCATGAAACAGATGCCGGACTCGGCAACAAGGTCCTGTGATGCTCAAAATGAGTTAGAACCACCTGGAAGTATGTATAGGGGAGAATTAAATTGTTTCAGAAGTGTTATTCGAGATTATTTTCAGGAACAAATTCATTTTACAACTGAAAATCAAAAATGTTTTAATGTATCATGGGATAAGATTACTCTTTGATAACCGAAGGAAAATAATTTTTTTTTTTAGCAAGTCGACTGTTAATTTCAGAACAGGCCTGCGGCGTTGTAAAATCTACGAGACATCGCAAAGCCAGCCATAAAGAGAGGCCTTACAAAATAACGCACAAAGATAGTTGCAGAGTACTCAGCTGTCGTTATCATAAAGATGCTCGAAGTCCATCCTAAAGCAAGCTTAAGTTACTGAATAGGACTCCTGGACCGCCAGATTCGAGACTGGTACGACCTAATGTTTGAAATATTGGAACTCCAAAACAAGGAGAATGTTACCCGTACGACCACTCACAACGTACCTTAAGCGTTATTTTTATTAAATTCCCGGCGATACCACACCAAAAGGTACACACATCCGGCACGCTATGTTTGTACGACTAAATACTTATCACTCGTCCAATTCTGCGTACTTTAACTATAGGTTATTCACGGTAAAGTGAGCACTTTTTAAGGCCCCCCCAACAGGAAATAACCACTAATAAATGTGTTTTATTGCAACCTAGGATGTTAACCTTTGAGAGTGAAGGAATGTATACGCTGTGTTTATTAGTCACACGACAGTGTTAACATCAAAAAGTGCTCACTTGACCGTGAATACCCTATAAGGTAGTTAGTTCCACGGTACTCCGGAACAAACTAAAGAGGAAATATTTGTTGATAATCTGCGGACTCCACGACTGAGGACGGCGCCACACACCAGTACAAAAATTCTATTTATTGAGGTTAAGGCATCACTTACGAGCAATAACAACTACACACGCTGATAGCATAATACTGAAAAAGGAACTAACGTTTAAGTTCTTTATTCAATAGTGCTCAGTTCACATCACAATGTTCTGTGAGATATATAATATACATTGAAATATTATTGTTACTTTTGATGAACACGATAGTTTCAACAATAATGCACACCTAAGCCAGTGATGGCGGAATGGGAGGGAATTATTTGCTGCTAACAAATTCGAGCGAGTGAAGAGATTTGGGCGGCTCTTAACAGCGCCAGAATGAAAGAGCAGGAGAAACGAGATATCCCCGATAAAACTCGCCGACCAGTGGCATCGTCCAGCACGATTCCCACGTGCGAAAATCCGAGTGTGTCCCGGCCGGGGATTCAATCCAGTTCGCCCAGGCTAACCGCTCAACCACCGTGACCCCGCTAACTAATGCAATCATTATAATGCGTCTGCATAATGACCTATTTAAGAACACCGAAATATTTACATGACATCAGCTCAACACACTGTTACAAGTATGCCTATAACACGTGTAACGAGCCAAGCGTTGGCCGGAGGTTCAACTCTACAGATTCATCTTTGTATTTTACGACATAGGCTATCCACGGTAAAATGGGCACCTTTGAAAGCTCTGCTTAAGATCTACTTGTATGCACATTGCGTATTCTTCCGCCTTATGTAGGATTAACATGGTCAATGTTCCTCATCACTTTATTCATGCGTCGGTCAAGTGAAACTGTGAAATTATTAGACAAGTAAATATTTTACATAACTACTCATTTCTACACTTCGATACATTAAAAAAATAACAGAACGCGAAACGAATAATTTAAATCATCTGAAATAGTTACCTAACCTTTTTTATTCGACGACGTTAGGATACGGAACTACTTCCCATCCATAGTTACCAACTTTACTGTGCACATGTCACTCAGTGCGCCCGTTAAGATATATGCAGGTAGGAGCAGTGACTTTTTCCCGAGATTAATTTCAAAAGTGCTCACTTTATCGTGAACAGCCTTTACTATGATTTGATCATACTTGTAGATTGTCATCTGGTCGTTCTACCCTCTTCATACATAAAATATATATTTGCAAATTTGTTCTCAAAGTTTATTTTAGAAATAACACACATACTTATTTGCTAACAAAAAAAACCTTCTGGCATCACTTAAAGCCTATTCAAATGATGTTAAGCATCTTCCAGTACATTGTATAAGAACACCAATATTCAGTACGTTTACTGTCCATATGGCGGGGATTTTAAAGCCGTTTCGGTTAGCTGTAAATGCGTACACCGACAACCAGGTGCGCACAGCCATGGCCGCCGATGGGGCGTGGTGTCGAACTTTCAATAACTGGCACGTGAGCTCGTTGCAGCTAACTGCACACGCCTGCGTTATCACAGCTAGCTCGTGTTAACCACGCGGATTATGAAGACTATTCGCCTGCGGTTTTCATTACACCACGACGCAGCCTGCTTTGGAACGACACCGACATCTGCAGCACGGGGTAGCATGTGGAAAATCCAGGCGCAGTAATATTCCGTTACATGCTACTCACGATAGTCAGTACTTTAGAAAGCCTGCGGTGGAATATCACACTGTTTATTACTTACATGGCAATATTTATTTTTATGGTCATTAAGACAAAAAAATTACTAAAAGGAAAACCTAACTCGGGCCTCAAAGGCGCTAACTTTATCGTAAACAGCCAATAACTGTCATTACGCATAACGGATCGCGTCCATAGAACGACAGGAATGTATCCGTGAGCGAACCAAAATTTACGAGCAGCCATGTGGCGGGTTTTCAGAAGATTAGTGTATGCGAGTATCCGTGCACGTAGAGATCTATAGATAGATGGGAGCGATTAAATATGCTAATACGTGAGGTCCCGGCTACATCACCGCGTCGGCGGGCGGAAGAATGATTGACAGCCTACCTGGCTGGCGTCCCAGTCTACGACTTCACAGGATGAGCTGGCAGCCTCAGTCTTCGGCGCAACCTCACTTGTTCTGGACCAGGGCCCACGCGATACTAAATACCCCCGCCCACAGACGCAGCCTGAGGAGTCAGCTTTTGCGGTAGCCATCTGGCTGGAGTGCGGGAATCGGGATAAGTACAGTAAAGCGCGGAACATTACCCGGCGAGTAGAAGGCAGCGCTTGGAGCACTGTAGAACATTCCGGACTGGTGGACTGTGGACTTAACGTGGGACTGTATTAATGTGTGATACGGACTTCATTAAAAATTTTGCAACTGTCAAAGGACATATACACTTGTTGAATAATAAAACAGTTTTTGAAAGTGTGTTTATTGGAACTGATTTTATCAATTCGATTACAGCAATTTCTTTAAGGTGATTGTGAATTGCATCGATTAAACGGATTAATTGTAAATAACAAATTTTTTGCGAGATAAGTCCAGAATATTTTATGTGTAGTAGTTGTAAATAAATTATGATGGTAATAACTCTATTAAACACACAACCCGAGTTGTATTACGTTACAGGGCGCTCAGAAATTTACGCTGAATATAAAGATGACAGGAAAATAGACTCGGCGCGAAACTCTAATTTAAAATATAGTGGCATAGGTTGATTTCAAAAGTGTTCACTTTATCGTGAACCACCCTTAGGCTGTTCACGTCGAAATGAGCACTTTTGAGACCGTAGTAAAATCTTCCAATATGTGCCCCCCCCCCCCCCAACCACCTTTAGAAATGAATATCACCATGTAAAGGCTGTTCACGATAAAGTGAGCACTTTTGAAATCAATCTTAGAAAAATGTCACTGCTCCTACCTGCATATATTTTAATGGGCGCACTGAGTGACACGCGCCCAGTAAAGTTGGTAACGATGGGTGGAAAAATAGTTCCATACATTAACGCCGAGTGTTAAGTAACCATTTGTGATATCTTAAATTAGTTCTGTCGTTTTTTTAATGCATCGAAGTGTAAAAATTAGCAGCATTTTAAAATATTTACTTTCTAATAATTTCAGTTTCACTTCACCGACGCATTAAAAAAGAGATCAGGACCATGGCAATGTGTATTTCACATAAGGCGGAAGAACACACAATGTGCATACAAGTATATCTTAAACAGGGCTTTCAATAGTGCTCATTTTACCGTGAGCAGCCTATAAGTAACACACACCGTGTATATTTTACCGTTCTCGAAAATTAGCATATCAGGCTACAACAACACACACATATTGACCATTATTCTAAATTCATCAAAAAAAAGGCTCACTGGACAGTGAATAGTTTATACAAAACGCTTAATGTGATGGATGAGGATGACGCACGGAGGCAACAGTGGCTGCCGCGCCTGTGACACCTGCCAGCCGCACCTCATCCCTGACGCGCTGCGCCCGCCAGGTACCGAGCATTCCCATAGCATGTCAAGGGTCCAGAGCGACCGGACTGCAGTAACACTGCACCCGTAAATATACCCACGTGGCTGCTACACTATATACGCTGTTCACGGTAAAGTGAGCACTTTTTAAGGCCCCCTTAATAAATATATGTTATTGCAGTCTCAGACGTTAACTTTTGAGAATGACGAAGCGTATACACTATGTTTATTAGCCATATTGCAATGCTTACATTAAAGAGTGGCAGAAAGGTAGAAATTAATTGAAAGAGAAATCCAGCAGTGCTTAAATAATTGCTCACTTTAGTCTATCCTTGAATAATTTATGGTAAGGTTAACAACAAAACTTTTCTTATGGCAGAGTTTGGTATAGGGAACATTTACACCGCTAGGTGCGCAGTGTTCCAGAAGTTCCCTTTATTAAAAATGTTACGCTACGTGAATAACAAACACAGTCGCCAGTAGCAAAATGCGCTTGGAAGTGGAGGGAGAGGGGAACCAAAGAGCAACGGGCACAGAGAGGAAAGTGGAGGCGCGCGCACACCAACTCGCCGCCGAACATCGACGTAGATGGGCCACAGAGTAGAAAACGCAAGCTAGCTGCGCAGATACAAACAATGCATGGTTTCTGGGGGGGGGGGGGGATGGTCGACTGCTTTTCGAGTAATTGACACAATCGTAAAGAAAAAAATCAGTGTTAACGCAAAAAAAAAAGTTTTTTAAATTATAAATAAATATATATATATATATATATATATATATATATATATATATATATGCAGCAGACATGTAGAAAATTATTTCGGCATATATTTTTGATTTTTAAATTATAAACTGTAGATACGTAATATTAATTATTGTTGTATATGCAATAAGTTACCGTATTCAAATATTCTCAATAAATTTACACCTATCAAATAATATTAAGTTGAAATTCAGTTTTTGGATATGTGTTTTGGGCATACTACATGAACTTTGCATAGCTCGTAAGTATTGTTTCCAAAAGAAACCAGGAAAAAAAGTATTGCAGTTGCCCGCTCATGACACTTTTAAGAAAAAACATTTCTCTGAGTAATTCAGTAACAGCAGACAACTGATTTTCATCTTAATTAATTGAAAGCCAGAATCTTCCTTTTTTTTTTTTTTTTGTTAACTGGATCTATTTACGTAGCAAACGTTAAAAGTAAACTGTGGCTATCACTAACACTTTACTACGAAAATAGTCGTCCCGATGACGTGCAAATCGTTCAAGTGCTCTAGGGTTACACAAAATAAAAATTAAATTGAATGATGCTGCAAAGAATACCAGATTTTCCTACAACTTAATAATACTTTGTTTCGAATTTTGCCAAAATTCAAGTGTGATATTTACAAAACGTACAATTTCAATGAACAGTAGAGTACTGCTTAAATTTATCATTTTGAAGTTGTAACATAACATACGATTTAAAAAATAAACTACGATCAATTGACTGTCACTAGTTAATGCGATCAAATTCTTAGCATTAGCTTAGTATGTGCAACTAAATTACAAAGGTGCAGCCTAATGTGGCAGCTGGCAAACCGTTTCGGCTCCAAAGCTATCACAATAAGATTCCGACTAACATTGGTTTATCCCGAAGTACGTTAAATGCCAAACGCCACAAGCTAACGTGTGCAAACATCGGCAATGTTAAATAATGTTCATCGTTTATAAAGCATGTGCACATTGCTATGGAACTTGTCAACATTACAAAAACAAATAGACACGAAACAACAAAGATCGAAAGTACCAAAATAAAACCAACCAATGTTACAAAAGAAAAACTCCCAAATTTTCTAAACTGTTTCCCGCTCATCAGACATCACAGTGCTTATCAGTAGAAAGAGGAATGGAGCAGTGCAGTGAGGTATTAGTCGAACCGAGATAACATTTCAACTCTGCTTCTACCTGAAAAGGGGAGGAGGATATAACATCAATCACAGGCCAGTAAGTTTGCCACCTTACCACTTATTGGGAAGGGTCATAAATGAAAACTTGGGGAGTTTATTGCATTCTACAAATATTGGAAAGCCAATGCGACGCGCGCGTGAGTATATGCATGTACTAAACTACTACTAAGTGGTTACACATTTCCAAAGTAGCTGAATTTTAATTCTTAACGTCGCAGAACAAAATGTTCGAAAGAACAGAAAAGGTAAAAATAATTACTCCAGTATAAATGTATTAAAAAATGTCTTCAGGACTGACGCAATAATAAGCCTCTGTTTCCCTCCAGCTGCGAAGTCTATAAAATGAACCCCTTTGCCAAATAATATGTTTAATACACTGAGACCGTGTTAGGAAATATGACCATATGCAAATAAACGCACGATGCAATTTATTCTCAAAGAAAGGATGGATGCAAAACGTTCCGGAAAGTTAAATTTATACATTTGGCAGAGCTGATTCTCGTTTCAATGCTCGCTTTCGTAGTGTGTGCGTATAACATAAACGGGCCATAAACTCATTTATCAAGCAATCACGGCACAACTTCTACTCTACGACTTTCACAACGTAAAGTTTATTACTACATCGAAATTTCCACTTTTCCGCAACAGAAGTAATAAAGGTGGAAACAGCACAAAATGAGTATCGTCGATTTTATAAAAGCTGTTGATAATTTATGTAAAAGTGGCACAGTGTAATATTTTACAGCCAGAGTTATTTGGCACAGGTAACCAACATCCCCCCCCCCCCCAAGCTAAAGAATAAACTGTATAACATTAGGTTTATCACTACACGATTAGTTATTGTATAAAACATTTAACAGGGTACATTTTACTTACAACTACTAACTTTTACCCAAAGCGAAAATGGAAAAGGGAGGGGGGGGGGGGTTGAGGAAGAAAACAATGCAAAAGTTTCCTGTGTGACCCAACTATTTGTTTGATGGAAACTGAACATTCAAGTGACATGGCATGTATTGGCCAACTTGGAGCCACCAATACAATCAATTTCTGTCTGCACCTTGTCGTGGCTGTACTAGCCATTGAGTACGAGTTGTAAATATTATTTATGTATTGTAAAATTCTATTTTAGAAAAAAATTAGTAAAGCATATTCTTTCAGTGTTCGTCCGTGTTGGGAAATGCAAGCGCGAGTCAAGCCAGATGCCCGTGGCGCACCAAAGCCTGTGAAACAACAAGTTGTTCTTACAAACGAACGTCAATGGAGATTTCACATCAAATAGTACGTATAAGCAGTTCACGGTAAAGTGAGCACTTTTTGAAGCTGTTTCATCAGACATAATGACCAATAAATACATTTCATTGTGGCCTCTGACTTTCGGTTGTAGGTATGGTGAATGTACACATTGTGTTTATTACTCATATGACAGGGTTTACATAAACAAGCGGGGGAAGGACATACATTGGTTGAAAGAAAAAAGTAACTAGGGCTTCAAAAGTGCTCTCACTTTATCGTGAACGGCCTATAACAGGAGTTTGCTTGAGACGACGATTTGTACCCGAGGAATCGCGCAGTGATCAAACAATTCGTTCCGGGAAGTAAGAGAAAAGACAGTTGTTCTGGAGGGGATCGTTCTGTCACCGAATAGAAGAACTGGGCTAGGTAGAAAAGGTAGCGAAGCTAGCCAGTAGCGGAAAGGGGTTGCATGTAGCTGTCGAGCTGAAGTGCTACAGATAGGAAGTATTTAAAATTCGAGACTTAGCCGAGCATCTGACGTGACATGACACCTGTATGGTCACGATTTAATAGTATGCATTTAAAGTTGTAAGACGTTTTCTGTAACGATAGTTAATGTTGTACACACGAGAAAGGAATAGTAAAAATGAATAGTAATTCATTAAGTGGTTAGGTTATTGCGTTTAATCATTCCACTCACCCACGAAGAGTTGTGTGAAAGTACACATCCATCCGCTTGAGATACGACAACCTTCCTTGGATGAATATCGGTCCCACACAGACTTTCACTCATGTCTGTCTGTCTCTCTCTCTCTCTCTATTCCCCCAGCATCCGAACTAGTTTGCAACTAAAGCAGTTTCTTATTGGGGGAGAAAGAAACGGCGCGGGAAGATTCAATCATAACTCGGTAGGGGGGAAAGCCCAAATAATTCGGCGCATCTACCTCCCCAAACCCCGGGGAACCTCATAAAGAAGTTTCTGAACGCACACCACGGGGACGACGAAGGGGTTGCGGAGCGTTGGGTCGAATTTACGTATTTCAATTTCAGCGCCGGGGCCGTATACCGGGGGCGAAACTTTGACCTGAAGTGGTAATAATGGGGTGTGCCGAGACGGGGAAGCGGTTTGCCGTGATGCTAAGCAGGCGAGAGAGATACAACGTGAAAACTGTGGACACTCCATGTACAAGAACTACTCGAGATACAGAGCGCCCATTCAACTACACTTCACGCACGAACAGACCCCGTGTATATTCATATATCCGTGCTATAGGGTGTTCACGATAAACTGAACACTATTGGAGCTAACCTTTAGAGAAAAAAACTGCCTGTAAATGAATTAATTTTGATGTAACCGTACAATGAAATAATCATGTCAAAATTGGCAGCCAATTACGGAGAAATAGTTAGTTTCGCATATCTCAACAACATATTAAACAATTTTAATGTTAAAAATCTTTGGACGTTGAACATACACTTCATCGACGCGTGAATAATGCGAGGATGTCCACGACAATGTCAAGTTCGCGTACAGCGGAAGGATACGAAAGCAGAAAAGTAAACCCCAAGCAGGATTTTAAAAAGTGCTCACTTTATCGTGAACAGGGAAGCGTGAAAATGACGTTTGGAATGATGGCAACAGACATTCAATATAACGGAGTTGAGATGGACATTAAATATTGCGGTCGCAGGGAATAAGAGGAACAGTGGAGATAACTACTTTAAATAATCGTTGTGTGAATAAGTTAAAAATTATATTTTGTTATTTTTTATTCTATTAAGACCTCTAACTCACGAACTCTGGAACGCTCCTCTGGCGTATTGTAACAGTATTCTATTAGAACCCGAAAATATCTAGGACTTTTCAAGGGCGTTAAACAAAAAAAAAATATGTAGTAGAAGAAGTTTGAAAGACTATAACAGTCCTGTATTTGAAACTCACGGCCTTCTCCTCGAAGGCCTTTCGTTAACTACCACACGGGTTTCCGTCTAGTGACTCACTACCCAGTCGACGCTTCGTCAAACGTCGCCCGCAGTAATGGGGCAGACAGCCTGAAATTCACTTGCTCAACATTTTCCCGTCCATCACTTTGCCAGAAACATGCAAAATTTAATCTCCTATAATTCGCGTAATTCCCTCGTCAACCCCCCTCCCCCTTTGGGGTACGGAAGAAGAGCATATCTCCTGACGAAGACAATCAGTCCCCTTCTTCGGTGGTGCATTCTCAGTCATCGTCGCAACCCGCAACTTCTCCTCCACCAGCAGTCACTTATAGAAGGCGAGGCCGCAAGTTGGCAAGACTCCACGAGGATGACTAACGAGCAGCACCACGAAGCTAATGGGACAAGTGTTCCTCAGGATGGACGTCGCCGGACCAAGCCAAATGCCGCACGCTCCACTCGCTGCGGGAAGGTCAGTTGACACACCACGCAGTCACTTTACTTCGCATGGCTAGTTCACGAGTTCCTTACTCTACCGCTAATGTATTCGCGCGTTCAGACACACCCCGATAATTTGGCCATTCATTTGGTGGCAAGCTCTGTAGAAGTGGAGAGATTTGGACGGCTCTTAACATCGAGGTCTTGAGAGCCGATTAGAGTGAAGCGAGGCGAGTATGGGGCAGCGGCGGAAGCCAGGGGCGGGGGAAACGGAAGATCCCCGAAAAAACCCGCCGACCAGCGACATTGTCCGGCGCGATTCCTACGTGCGAAGATGGCAAGCTCTCTTATCCCGCTACAATGAAAAGCAGTTTCTTACGCGCGCACACACACACACACCTTGTGTGACAATTATAAAGGAAAATACACCAAATAACACATCGTTGCATGCAAGAAGGTACAGGATTTCGCGGTGACGGATGTCTTAAACTAGAATTAAATATGCAAAATCTACTTAAAAAATTCTACCAAAAAAACTACACACTTTCCATACCGCAATGTTCCTCAAATAGAATAATCTGTGAACGTAATACACTACTACTGAATTCCTAATAACATGAGTAAAATTATATTATATTATATTATTCCTGCTACTATAAAAGATGTATTTCCAGTTCTCAGCGTCCGCTAAGAACTCAGATGTCTTCTCCATGCAGTCGCTCCGACTTCCAGGTCGCAGAAACACTCGCCAAGCATCGCCGCAGACGCGTATTAAGGCTTCACCTAGTATGCAGGAATTATACGTCTCCATGTCATAATTTCAGTTTCAGAGGTATTATTGCAAACGTTTGCTTATAGAAAATTTACTAGTCGTTCAATACTTTTTGTATATAATTTTCACTCTATTTCCCGATTGATAAAATGTAAATATGTTCCTGAATTTTTACAAGCAGATAACACAAAATCACAAAAATACTAAACAACTCGTAAAAAGTAAATTTTCTATCATCGTAGTGTCAGTAATTACTGTGAATGAATCAAATTTATGAAGCGAAAACGAAAAATGTGTGCAAAAGTGGCGAAGCCGATACTTAAAAAACGACCGCGAGTTTTCTTTGAAGAAACCACACTTCGGAGGAAGTTCTTGATAAGCTTGAAAACGTTTAAAAATGCGGTCCTGCACGGTGTTACGACTGGTTGGTTCACACGTACGCCGGACAGACGACAGCTGGAACAGCCAATCAGAAGCACGAGCCATGCCGAAAAGCTGAGCTTCACGCGGACATTATTTGCACGCGGAAAAAGCAGACCTCGTCGATAATTTCCAGACGTCCACCTTTTATTGGCGTCAGCCTACGACGGTTCAATATAGCATTTACAGTGACGAATGTAAACCTAAATGCCAATTTCATAACCAAAACCATATCAGACAAATGTACTATCGAAATTAACCGACAAGTAACACTAAACACGATGTCCACGGATTTCATTTTCGAATTCCCTGACTTTTTTCCCTTGGTTTTCCAAGCAGACACTTGCAATTTTCCCGAACCTATTTTCAGGACCGAAACCTTGGAATAATTTATTTTACCACCGCTGACAGATCAATTAAGTTGAAATAAATTACACTGCAACAGACCAAGCAAGCAGAGACAAAATGTTTATTCTTCCCAACGATATTTCACTCGATAAACAGTATTTACCTCATATGAGTGCCCATTACAAATACCAAAAAATATTCTATATTGTATCTATATATAACCTCATGACACATGCCAGATATATATATATATATATATATATATATATATATATATATATATATATATATATATATATATATCGCCAGTTCACCAACATAAAAATTGAAAGTTTAAAATACACACGCTCACAATTACACTATCATGTATTCACACAACTAAAAACTTTTGCAGAGTAGTAATTATTTAAATTTCTCCTGGCCCGGTAAAAATTCCGAATGTCTATGGAATTTCCTGACTTTTTCCCCGAGGGTGGATGGACAACCTGTATAAAAAAGTAATCGAAAACTGAGTTTTCGACAAAGCACCAAAGCGGTAACACAGAAAATCAGCTTACACGTGAACGATCCATACACCGATCTCGCTGGCTGCGCACAAATCGCCTGTGTCCCTACATTGAACTGCTTTTCCGCCCACGCGACTATCATAAACTACGTGAATTGAATTCGATGTTACTGTTTGGTAAGCAAGTGTTTTGACAGGTTTGTACACTTCTTCTAAACAATTTTCAATGCAGTTTGATTAAGTTAAAATTGGTGAAAGTATTTTATTCATATAAAAGTGCTCGACTGTTTGAGAAACTAAGATGCTGAGCAGGTGACTGAAAGTTGAGTTGTTTGGGATAGGTCAACATTGGGCGCATGCGCAGTAGACAAACGGTCTACTTCATTTTTAGCCTATGGAACAACCACGTGTTTTATCCGCCACCTGTTAGGCGTGCGGAATCAAGCTTTACGGTACATTTATTTCAGGAGTATGTTTCCCCTGATGCTACGGAAATAAAGAGAGGCGCCGAACAATTTAAAAGGGGGGGGGGGGGTAAGAATCCAACTTGCACAGAGAACAGACGCCTATAGCTAAGGCCGCGGCCGACGTCATTGTGTGCACGCGCAGAATAGGATGAAGGTGAAAGATAATGAACGTACCACACACGATGTGTGTTTTGGAAAAGACGAGGACAGCGTGTCGCCCGCGTACACATTTACACTCCGTCTGGCGTCCGCCAATAGGAGCCAAATAGGCGCACCTCCACCCACGACCTCGCGAACTTGTTCACTCGTTCGTCCGCTCCGCCAGCGAGCGCACGTGATTACGCGCCACTGGTTGAGATTGTCAGAGACGAAGCGATTACAAGAGAATCATTTCAACAACTCAACCTAGCTATCCTCATTTGCTTTCCAAACTAGATTCTACAGTACTAGCCACTTTAGGCCACAGGTTTAACTACGAACGTTCACCGTTATGTTGGCAGGCAAGGCACATGACGTCAGTTTCTATTTTATTGGAATTTATGACTACCCGGGTTTTTTTTTGACAATATTAGTGATTCCGTCGCTTATCTGCATGTATTTTATACCACTAATGCATTTCAGAGAATAAGGATATATCCGTGAGTATGAATATTTTTACATAGAGTATCATACCAATATTCAAGAAAATACCTACACAGTTTGAAATTAACATGAAAGCCACATAGACAAACAATACTGTGCTACAACCACCAAAAAAGAAAATATGTAACGAAGCACATGTTTATACAATATCTAACGAGAGAGAAAAATACATGATCGTTTATTGTATATTTACACAATAGGCAGGTTTTTTTCTCTTTTAACACGCCAACGTTGTAAGGTAAGGCCATGCTAACTCTACTTCTGGTATTTTCGGTAAGGATTCGTTTTCCGTATTCCAGCTGCAAGAGACTGGTCAGAGATATCAGCCAGCTGCAAGAGACTGGTCAGAGATATCAGCCAGCTCACTCTCACGGGGTCTGATACCACAAGCCTAGATTAACGCCCCCCCCCCCCCCCTTTTCGGCCGCCCGTCGCCCGGCAATAAATACATTTTCCTTCAGCAGGTAAAGAACGGGCAAAAAAGAGACGTTTCTGCGTGAATTTAAATGGCCTGTACTTGCTGCCGATAATAAGCATATACTATCTAACTTCCGTGACGCAGAAATGTGGCTCGGTTTTTAACAACGGAATATTTATCAGCATGCAATTAAAAAAACACGAAGTTCGCCCACGTTCCAGGAATTCGCCCTATCATATAAAGAACGTCTACAAATGCGCGAGACTTGACTAATGGACTAGTCTAAAATAGATGGACAGTGAAGACAAACAAATAAAAACATTAATGAGGAACCTTGAGTTAATGCACGCTGCTTACTTATTGTTATACTTTTTTTTTTACGGTGACTCGATTGATGTTTTATTGTAAAGTATCACACTGTAGGTGCAAGCCTTTGTTTGCAAAGGAAATAGCCAGTCTCTTTACACATCGCCATGTAATTCCATTTTTCTTTCATCGAAGCGTTGAAATGCCATCGCTTTATGCCGATTAGTTAATCGGATGAATGGATGGGAAAAAAATCGGGCAAGACTTGTCAACTCCAGGACTCATGACAGCTGTTACGGGGGGGGGGGGGGTTACGGGATACACGTACGAAGAAGCTAGAAAGGGACGAATGGAATGTGGAAAGAGGCTTAGCCGTGATAATACCCTTTCTAAAAATGTAACTCGCTAGCCTCTCAAGCAATGAGACCGCGGGGTCGTGATGGAACAACACACGACCAGCCCGAAAAGTGATACACAGCAGAGAAGGAGAGATCGTTCCAAAGGAAGCGGAGATAACTCCTGGCAAAGACAGGCAAGTTACAAAAAATAAGGGGGAGGGGCATGGACCTTGCCAAATTTTAGTGCACAGAAAACGATCTTAAGTTAATACAATAGTTTAGTAGAGGGCATTAAACTAACTTCTTTTCACCACAAAATGTATTTGGCGATGTTAATTACAAAAAAAAAAATACTTTGCGACTACCACATAACAATTTTTAATTGTATTTATATCCATGAAATGTCTACTATCTCAGAGGATAAATATTGTCCTCCCGCATTACCGATTTTGATTACATTGGTGGTATGACTTAGTAGTGAAACCATCTTACAATAGTTCTTACACCATGATACTTCAGTGAATTTAATTATGACACCACATGCCTTCTACGAGACCATCCAGAATCTAAATATATTGGAATTGGATAAATGAACCGAATTAAATGCTGAAAACCCCATTGCCAAATCTATTTAATTTGAAGTACTAACGAGGGGTGAGAAAAGTTTTTTTTTTTTTTTTTTATAAATAGGCATTAATTTCTAGAGCTAGTGTTCTTGGTTCTCAGACTCTCGATGTGTTCACAATGGAGGTAAGTAATTTTAATATTTGGGGTCTTTTAAAAAATATTGTAAATGTAGAAGAAAGGTAGGAAAATTGTGCGCGTTAGGCTTTGGCCAGAATATTTTTTAATTATCTTAAATTGAAGTTTTGCAAAACGGAAAGATAACTTTAAGCATGTAAATTTTGGTTATTATGTTTTGATGAAAATATACCAAAATAATGTAATGCTTCGAGATCGTAGAAATCATTAATATTTTTGAAAAACTTCTTGGGATTTTTGACTAGCCCTAAATATGTAAGTCGTTTTTTTCGTAAAAGATGATGACATATGTATTAAACATGAGAGTTTAGAAAAGGATTTCAAATTTTCTAATTATATATATTTTTTTTATTCCCATGAAATGTTTCCAGTCGCAAACGCGTCAGGGCACCTTTGTGTGGCGACATGATGCAGGCCAACTTCCCTGCCTTGTGCTGACGAGGTTTCTTATTAGAGGGTGTTTCCCGTGGCTCTAACAACAGGGGGAAGAGGGGAAGTATACTAAACACATATGTCTCCGTTCATCAGTTGCGCGTTCGTCGAGGCGCTTTATAAAATTGTAATAAAAAAACATCCAGCGAAAACTTAAACACAACTCCGGACACTTTTCGGGTTAACTGTAAAACTTGGGAAAACAGCGCTCATATCTCGTAGAAAAATACACGAGGTGGCGGGTAAAAACCTTACAACTACAGAAATGATAATATATTGCCACAGTTCTATAATTTCGATTTCATTCTCAAAATTTAATCTGCTTGAAAATGGAAGGATAAAACATGGTCACTTTCTTTCTAATACAAGGTACGTCTCCCGCCTCGTACTTTGTCGTAAGGTTATGTTTTCCATCGCCGGAAACTTCAATTTGGAAACTGATATTGCCATACGTAGAAGAGCGAGGTATCTTACACCCTTGCGGGGACGGGAGAGCATTATCGTTACGTATCACTTGCAGTCTTGTAGAGATGAAAATGTTGAGAACGCCAGCCAGTGTAACAGAGCGAAAGAACAATTCTTGAATAGATACGCTAATATGAACATTTCTCTGCCCCGGAAAACAAAAGCGACACGGATATAGTTTCACTGTTTTGCTCGTGTTAATATGGGCTCTTAAGAGAACAAATATACAGTCCACTTTCATGCAACCACTATTACATACTGCATAAAAAGACACGAGAAGATTAGATAACACAGAAGCAAGGTGTATATGAAGTTGACCAGACCGTCTGTCGCACCCGTCAGTTGCCCGTCCGTCCGGTAGTCAACCATGTTTTTTTGTCCGTCCGGTAGTCAACCATGTATTTTTGTCCGTCCGGTAGTCAACCATGTCTTTTTCGCCCGTCCGGTAGTCAATCATGTTTCTTCCGGCCCGTCCGGTAGTCAACCATCTGTTTTTCAAGTGATCATTTATACTGAATATTTTTTTACATTTAAAATTCTTGAATTGACCCACAACTATAAATATACACAGATCCGCCTCCTTAAATTTATTTCCAACAGGATGTCCGCGAAAATTCCGTTTTGGAATTCCCTGACAAGTACCCGTTTTCTAGGCAGAAACCTTCTCCAATACCATATTTTCCCACCGCTGGCAGAACAAATATGCCATCAGTGAAGTTGACTTAAGTTACACTGCAACAGACCAAGCAACGCCAATATTTTATTCAGACCATCGATATTTCTAGCGATACTCGTTACTGACTTTACACGAATGCTCATTCCAAACCCGCAAATACGTTTTTTTTTGTACAAATGGGACCCTGGCAAAGATGTATAATTGCCAGTTCACGAACTTAAAAAATGCTCGCATTTATAGTATCTGGTATTCACACAACCAACAACTTTTGCAGAGATAGCAATTATTGAAATTTACCCTTACCCAGGTGAAAATTCCCTGATATTTCCTGTCACATGAAATCCCCTAACTTTTCCCTGTGGGTGGACACCCTGTCAAAGTGCGTATTCACATACAGTAAATGTCAGAAGGTTGTGCCTCATCCGTCCGTCCATCATAAGTTACAGTTTGGTAAATATTTGACGGATGGACGGAGAGAAAAAAAAACTTGTCTTGCGATTGGTTGAAGATCACGTGACAGTCGGATGGCTGAGAGTCCAGTTTGAGCATCAGAAATTCATCATAGAAAACCAGTTTTGGCGCCTACTTACTCTCGTTCTAACGCCATGTAATACATATATGGGGGGGGGGGGGACAATGTACACACTGCCACCACACCTCAAAGTGTCCTCTGACATTTGACCTTGCGGGCCTTGCCAGTTGCCTACACGATGCACTCGCAACAGCAGGTTAGTGTACGTCCTCGGATTCCGATTTATTGTCAAAGTAGTGAGCAGAATTGGGAGAGAGAGAGTGAAAGGATCACGCACGCGTCGTTCTCCAGGCAGGCAGGCAGGGGTAGAGCGACGTTCCTCGCCAGCGACCCTCTGCCCCCTTTCACTTCGGCTCTGCCATATGGCTATATAGCAATAAGAAAACTATATAAATCGCAACAAAGTAGAGCAATAAATACTGCTCATTTCCGGTATCGCGACATTATATTTTTTATTTCAAAAACAATAATAGTAATGATATTTGGATTTTTAAATTTTTAACGTTAGGGTAGTGTATGGTGTTAACGGCCCCTATATATTTGTAGTGTCAACTTTTAGCATGCCAACATGATCGATATCGATAATGGTCCGCGTGTTTCTAAACAATACTAAGGAATGGATATCTGACAGCCCTACCCATCACCTGACGTCATCTGTGGGACTAAGCATACTATGATACACTCAAGCTTCACATGTTTGAAATCAGCTTTATTTTTTTTATGGAACTGGCAAACGCGATCCTGATACACTGACCCACACAAAAAATTCATACAAGTACATTTACGACATTACACACACAAACACTACTTCGCGGGTCTCTCGATAGTAAACGGTCTTGTATCAGAGTATACTAGACACACGCGAAACTACAATAGGACTGCAAGACTTCACACCAGTAAATATGACAGGGTCACAGGAAACATTACAGACCAGTCGAGTACCTTGCACTTAGGCTAAGAGGCACTTTCTGTGTCCATCTATGTCGCCCTTATTGCTCCTTTACTTTCATCCCTAGAATGAGTGGACCCGTTTATCGCTAGGTCTCACCACGATAATGGGTTCTTCGCTTTCTTGCCGACCAACTTTTTTTAAGAAGAGAAATTTCAATAAACCTGACTACAGCGTTGAGCTACTAACAACCTGCAATACAAACAACAAAGAAAATTAATATATGCGTTTATTAATATTAAAATAAGAGTCCTCATTGTAGTAACTCTAAAACCAATTACAAATATGAAGTAAAAATTGGTGGGTGGGAGTTGCGACTCCTATAGGCTGTTCACGGTATAGTGAGCACTTTTCAGGCCCTAGTTACTTTTTTCTTTCAGTCATGTTTTATTATTTAACCACCTTTTTAAATAAATACTCGTATGTAACAAACATAGTGTGGATATTCCACTGCAATCTGAATTTTACCGCCAAGGCTAAAATTAAATATATTTATCGACTATTATTCCAAACGAGAAGGCTTTCAAAAGCGCCCAGTTTACCGTGAACAGCCTATACTGCTAGATATTCCGTGAAATTCGATGTGCATCGAGGTCGGAAATCAAACAATAGTCGGCGAGTGAGCTGGTTCGGATAGACTCGCTGAGCTGGGGAACTTTTCCCGTGTTTCCTGGGTACCTCGTATGTGGTATCGTCGCTTCTCTGCAGACACGACAGAATCGTTGCTAGCCTCTTGGGACGCACTCGCGTGGTGCTAGGCGCCGAACTTGCCTGGCACTTAGGCCGCTCGTTCAGGACTCCTAGGGCCTGGGTAGACTTCCACCCTAGCCTCGGTCGATGCAGGCGACTCCTCTCAATGCTGCTGAGTCCTTAGAATTCTCCTCTTTTTTTTTTGGGGGGGGGGGGGGCTTTCTTGACGAGTTTTTGCAATTTAATCTCGACTTGGTGACAAGTTTTCACTTCTCGGCGCTACTGCTTCAGAGTTTTTTAAATAAATAAATATGAATCATGTACTCGAATATAGAGAAGTTATGGGATTATACGAGAGAATAATTTTTTCCCCCCGAATTCAAACAAAAAAGGGGACATTCAAGTTTTTAATCCGATGTTCCGACACAGAATCGCGATTTTGACGACTAATTTCAACGAGTCGCCACAGGAAATTTTTATTTATAGATCGGAATGGTTTAGTCGCCAGATGGTTTGCGAAACCTTAAGCTCTCGAAGCTGTCACCCTGAAGAAACATCGCTGAGAAACATGTGTTCGTCCCATGCACTTAGGAGCTGAGACCCAGCCTAGTGACCGACCGAGAAAGAAGTTCATTCGAATTGCACGTCGAAAATTCGCGCCAGTAAGTTAAATAAGAACTTTTGAAAGCCCTGCTTAAGATCTACTTGTATGCACGTTGTACATTCTTCCGCCTTATGTGAAATTAACATTGCCATCGGCATCATCACTTTATTCATGCTTCGGTCAGGTAAGACTGAAATTATAAGGAAAGTAAATATCTTACAAATCTCGTAATTGCTACACCTCGATGCATAAAAAAAAATTAAGTTATCAGAAATGGTAACCTAACACTTTTTATTCGACGTAAAGATGTGGAACTACTTTCCATTCACCGTTACCAACTTTACTACGTGCTCACATTATCGTGAATAGCCTTTACACGGAGAAATTGTACATATTCACACAAACTTGGGTTACGAAACCAATATTAAAGGAACCAAGTATCAGATGAGAACTGCCGTTCAATACTGTTCCTAAAGAAGCTGAGCGATACCTATCACCAAGGTAGTGTGACGAGACTTGGACAACGCCCACGTCTATCAACAGGAAGTCGTAAAGCACCTAGTATCAGATGAGAACTGCCGTTCAATACTGTTCCTAAAGAAGCTGAGCGATACCTATCACCAAGGTAGTGTGACGAGACTTGGACAATGCTCACGTCTATCAACAGGAAGTCGTAAAGCACCTAGTATCAGATGAGAACTGCCGTTCAATACTGTTCCTAAAGAAGCTGAGCGATACCTATCACCAAGGTAGTGTGACGAGACTTGGACAATGCCCACGTCTATCAACAGGAAGTCGTAAAGCACCTAGTATCAGATGAGAACTGCCGTTCAATACTGTTCCTAAAGAAGCTGAGCGATACCTATCACCAAGGTAGTGTGACGAGACTTGGACAACGCCCACGTCTATCAACAGGAAGTCGTAAAGCACCTAGTATCAGATGAGAACTGCCGTTCAATACTGTTCCTAAAGAAGCTGAGCGATACCTATCACCAAGGTAGTGTGACGAGACTTGGACAATGCTCACGTCTATCAACAGGAAGTCGTAAAGCACCTAGTATCAGATGAGAACTGCCGTTCAATACTGTTCCTAAAGAAGCTGAGCGATACCTATCACCAAGGTAGTGTGACGAGACTTGGACAATGCTCACGTCTATCAACAGGAAGTCGTAAAGCACCTAGTATCAGATGAGAACTGCCCTTCAATACTGTTCCTAAAGAAGCTGAGCGATACCTATCACCAAGGTAGTGTGACGAGACTTGGACAACGCCCACGTCTATCAACAGGAAGTCGTAAAGCACATAGTGGCTGTGGACGCATGCGCATCATCAGACGTCAATTACGTCACTCGTTGCACTGTTTCATTGAACAGGATTTCCAACATTTTCTCCTGATTATCAAAACAATTTTATCCGGTTCGGGTAGCAGCACCAATTAATAGAATTCCCAAATCATGCCTTGCATATCGCTTAAATCCCTGGCATTAAGCTGTTGTATTCAAAGTTCCCCGACATAACCGGCTGTGTTCAAATATTCTACAGCGCGTGGAGTACAAGTTTTCACTTGCAAGGCAATTTTTCTCAGAGCACAAATTTTTGGGCTACAGTGTTTTGGCTGTACAGCATATTGCCGGTTTAAATTTGTTGGATCAATCACAGGTTCAAATCACTTCCCCCGCGTTTTCCTTGGCCATTTTAAAATTCGTTGCGATCGAGGTTTTTAAACGTTTTCCAGACCTTCGACAAACCTGGATTGTATTCACATTTACAAATCAAATTTAAAATTTCCGGAGGAAAAAATATTTACGTAATCCTTAGTGGAAAATGCTATGTAACTTGAACTCACATCGACACTGAGTAAGGCGCCCAACAGTTAGTAAAGTGAAGAATGATCGGAGGCCGCGAGCGACTAAAGTTGACAGCGCACGTCAACATCACTTGGCAGTCGCTCTTGACGGATGGGACGGAGATCGTCAGTCAAGATGAGGGTCAACTTCGAGCGCACGACTCCTTTAGTATTTATTTTTGTCTGTATTTACACTGACGAAGTTAAGGCTAACCTCTTACAGTGTACACATTTACTGAATTCCCGTTAATGACCTGACACTCCCCCGAAAGAGTAGACTATATAAAGCCAAGGGCGTTCTGTTCTAATGTTTGTAGAATGAAACGAGGAAAATCAGTGTAGGGGTTAGGGTCTGCGGTGCCACGGCAACTATACTGGATAACGTCACACAGCCACTACTCTTGTCATATCTCGCCAATTGCGGCCATCTTGGATTTCCATTTTCCTCGCGCTCTATCCCACGTCTGTCCTCTACCTCGTCCGTTCTATGACTTGGGGTTCTCGTATTCCTTCCGGTCTCCTTTATTTTCTCTCTTGCCCCCCCCCCCCTTCCTCCTCTGACTTTTAGCGTCCTCCATCACTGTCGACATCACCTGCTGTAGGCAGCCATATTTAATTCCTGCCACCAGTCGTCTGTTGTAGACGGCCAAATTTGATTCCTACACCCGACACCCGAGTATGCGAAGTCATTTCTTTTCACATCCTCCATATTCGGGCGGCGAACACGAAAACCAGATTACAAAGGCTTGCCGCATGTATATGGATTCGCGATAAATCTTCTGCGACTTGCGTATTTTTCTGAAGAATTTTCTAGCGGTTTGCTGCCTTAGTTTCTCTCATCGTGACTCGGGGTGCGTCGAACTTTCCAGGTCGAGACCAGAATGTACAACAGTGCGACGGGCCCCTGAGATGGGAGTTGAGTGGCTGGAGTTTTTGCGATAGACTAGCGAAACGAGTGGTGAGACAAGTAACCAGCGGGAGGAAAATCTGAGACTGCGAGCATCGGCGTAGCGAAGAGTATCTGCAAGACTGGACTATTGGACTGGGCGCGCGTGTGAAAGACATTACAAATGATAGCAACAGACTGAAAGTGTGTTAATGATGAGCATGAGTTAATTGAAAAACAACCAAATAAAATTCACACATTAAGAAGGCTGCTAATTGGAGTAAAAATTGACAAATATTTTACTCGCTGAGAAATAATGAGTAATAGTGGCGACTGATAGATTAATGCTGTAAATAATAGATAGCTCTGTGAATAAATTAAAATTAAATTTGGTTCTTTTATCTTTACTCTGATACGCCCCTCAGGCGTTTAATATATACACGTAGACACGCGCGCACAAATACATACGAACATACACACACATACATACATATTAACACACCTACACACATTATCGCCAACGCTTATCGTAAAACTCACAGCAGGGTCCCTGGCGCAACCATGCACCCTTTTCCCCCCCACGACCCGCCATGTTTACCAGCCACCTCGTAGTAAGATATCACGATATGCAAAAAGCTCTCCGACAAAGAGAGAGCGTCCAACAGCGGCCGGCAGCAATGTGTGGAGAACACGGGAACGGTCCAGCGGACCGAGGTCCATCGCGCCCTCGCCCCAAGGAATGCGTGAATTTGCACCGGGTATACATAAACGTGATCTGGAACAACGTGGCAGGAGGAGGGAAGCAAGAACGAGGCAATCTTGGGCCGCGCGAGATGAACCCCGGGTCAGGCCGCGCGGAGAGGTATCAAAGCTTTCCCTGGCACAAACAACCCTGCTGAGCTTCAAAAGGAAGCCTTTTGTCTTGCTTTTTTTTTGTCGCCGGCGGGCACTGGAGGCCGGGTGTTTTTGATGTCCTCGCGAGAGGACTAGACCTAAACCGCGTTTGTCGCACACAGCAGGGAGGACCGAGCTATCGCAGCGAAGGAGATGTCGCTGGAAAAAAAAAAAAAAAAAAAAGACACTGCCCTATTCTCTTTAAGTGTCTTTATAAGACAGCACGTAAATACCTCCACAAGGCGAAATGGTATTCTTTAATTCAAAATGTCGCCCCGATGCAGAGGAGTAGATATGGGTAGGGGATTCTCGGATTAAACCACCCCCCCCCCCAAATGATACTTTAAAGAATTATAAATAACACGGTATAATGCCGTAAAACCAACTAAAATAACAAAATTACGGATGTTTACACTTACTGTTATTCAGCCCGAAAAAAATTATAGGCGCTTTTATCAATAAAGGAACCATCCCCACCCTTAAATAAGTTTCTGCCTACACCACCGCCCTGACGGCTTTATGTTAGAAGTTTACGTACGAGGGTTAGGTTTTAAAAAAGAAAATATATATTTTTCGAACGCGCTTGAACCTGCTGAAAACTTTTTTTTAAGCATGCAGCGCCAACAACGAAACAATTTCAGCCAAATTTATCACCTGCATTATCTTGCACACACTTGATGACATTTCTGCACATTGCCACAGCCAACACGATTTTGTTTTTAAATCCTGTACCGTACTTCATCCCCCAATAACAAAATACTGAAGCTTGTTAGTTCCCTTATTGTCCGTATAAACAATAGTGCAGTCTTTTGACTTGAAAGTTAGTTGTAAACAGTGGATAACTAGTGTATAGCCTTTGTTTTGTGTTTTAAGTGAGCACTGGAAAGGACTAATAAAACATCGCAATGTGTACTGAGAAGGCGGAAAAACGGAGGGAACACTGCAAAAACAGTCTTGAAATCCTTTCGTGGGGCATCATTCAACTAAGCTAAGTAGAGGGATACAAGACGTTCCCTGAAGTAGAGCGTACCCCTTCTCGCGGGGAAATCCCAACTAGTAAGTTATTGTCAGCTGTCTGCCGTTCTTGCACAGTTAACAAGTGCGTCAGGAGAGAGAAACTCCACGAAGTACGACAGCAGCGCTTTAGCAACGTGAAACATTCAGATGAGGATACGTAATACACAGGTAGTGAATATTCCACTCCAACTGGGCCACCACACGTTTGGCTAGAGGACAAGTATCCTTTTCAAGAACTTTTTACACCCGGCAGGATGTTTCATGGCAAGAAAATGCGCGCCTCTTCTGACCTGATAAAAAAAAGTACTTGCCTACTAAATCATTTTGCTATTTGTTTTTGTACAGCCGAAATTATACATGCGCCGAGTGTCAACACCAAATAAAAACCATCCCCTTGTTCTTTAAAAAATTATGAAAATAAGTTGTCATTTAGATTTATTTTTCATACTGCAATGTGTGCAGCACTCGACACTAAAAGTTTGTATTTTATGTTTTACGGTAACTCTGTAATTTTATTTATCATTTCAACTTTTTAAAATTTTAAATATTAATAACTTTATTCACCTGTATTTCGACACTAGTTACATTAAGCTGTATGCGGCATAATTAACGTATTGTTTTCCAGTGTGAATAATTAGCGCTACTGAAATTGCATCGTCTGTGTATAATGAAATGTCACATTTTCGATGGTACAGGTTTGGCTTCCGCTTACTGCAATTTACGCGTAAATAAGCACTTGTCAGGTCAACCTGACTCGCGTTATTAAAACCTGTGCATCAAATTTTACTCGCTATTTTTTTGTTTCACGCGGAAAGTCATCAACTGCATCAAATCAAACATAATTAGAGACGCCTGTTTTTCGGGGCCGCGAAATCGCCAAATAAACACGAAATACACAGTTTCCCGCGAAAAATGACATCTCGCGAAAATAACAAAAAAAAAAAAACACGAGAAATATGCTAAAAAAAAATACATTTCCGTTGTGAATCATATTTACGGCGCCAATTCGATAAATCGTTTCAATGGGTAGTCGGGATCAAAAAGTCGACACAAGCGATGTATCGAATATACACAGCCGAAGCGATATCGCCAACGAGCATCTACTCTTACAGGATATTGCTGTGTTTCGGAAATAAACTGATCTCTGTGACTTTCTAAAATGAACTAATTTCGTTAACATTTCGTCCTTTTTCTCTTTTCGTCGCATAATTAATGCAACCTTGTTGTTAATATACAAATGTGATAAATATAAACATTACCTAACACATCTAAAAATTGCAACTAAATTTCCCGTTGGCACTAGGTGCTGGCGGCAAAGGCACACAGTACACATCATAGGTTAGTATATCTATGGTATTACCAAATTTTTTGTTAAATTTTTACGTAAACATGTTTTAAAAGATATCCTGGTTATGCGAGGATAACTTGTATCTGGCGCAGTGTTATTTTTGTTTTGACCAAGTAATTTATTATTAAAGATTCTGTTTATTATATTGGTAGGGCGGAAAAATTTAGTTTATCCCATTTATCGTCTTTCGCGAGACGGTACGAGAAAGTAGCAATTAGAAGTGCATATTGCTTTGATGATGCAGTTTAAAATTTTGCTCGTACAGAAATAACATCCAACTTACTATAATTCAAAAATATATAAGTATCCAGTCTTGCAGTTAGCACGAACGTGTCAAACGTTTCTACTGATGATTGTGCTGTATTCACATTTTTATAATAGGTACATATCAAATTGTATTTCATTTAATATTCAACTAAAATAAAAGAATAAAAAATATAAAATTGTTTTCTAATAAAATTTAGTACGCTCTTTCTGGCTCATTTTTTTTTTGGCTCGACTCAATTTTAAAAACAACGAGTCAAATTTACTCGAAAAATGTCGGCCCTAGAGGAAGCTCTATTTACAGTGTGTGGTAACCATACCTATAACGCCAAAGAGAAAGAGCGAGGCACAGCAAAGTAATAAAAAGAAATTACTGACATTGTCCGCGGTACCAATTTTAACCATTCTTCTGTAAGAATAATTACACAGGTTATTATCTAAATTACACCAACAAACGTTCACAAACATGAGAAAAAAAAAGGCGAAAACATATATATGACCTATGGTCTAAAGTGAAACCTAAGGACGGCAAACATCTTTGGAGTTGGATTTGGAAAACTAGTTTATTACAAATATCGAAGAAAATGTTGACGGAACATTGAATGTTTGGATAATGCGTACCGGAACAAAGATCTGATAACAAAACACCTACCTGTCAATGTCATAAAATTATTTCACGTAAATAATCACGAATACCACTCTCATTTCGATTTAATCTCCAAGACCTTGTAGCTTACTTGGGATTTAAAAGATTGATTACCAGCCCGCACGTGACAACTAACTTAAAAATGATCCACTGGGTATTCCATCTCCAGTAGTGGCCATCGTAGAAATACCTACAACATACCACAACACATCGTGTGAACGTTGTAGGTGATTGTTTAGAGGTTCGGATTGGTTTTTTTTTTTTTTTTTTTTCCTTCAAATTCCGCTCAGATATTAAATATTTCAACTTCTTAAAATATATTTTTACACAGCAGAATTCCCGCATTACGAAACGTAATTATTTTCATTATCTCTCAATTTTTGACTGGAAAAACAAAAGGCTAACTAGGGAATTATGAGAGATTCAGTGAGTTCACTGTAAGTTGTGCAAAATTTACGGCAAGTCTGTTTTCATATGTCCTGAATTTAAAAAAAGAGTTAACATTCCCGTCTCACCCTGTAACATTGAATTCCCTGACTTTTCCTTGCTATCCATACGGTTACTTTAATCACTATTAAATCAATATTACCAAGTAAAAAAAACACAGTATGTATATTCCACCACACTAGGCAGTTAACGTCTAAGGCTAAAATAAAATATATTTACCGACTATTATTCCAAACTTTACCGTGAATAGTCTATACATCGACATATTCCACGGTATTTTTTTCTAAAGAAATGAGACATAAACACACACAATGAGGTCCGTGTTGTTCAGCCGAGCACGCACGTAGCTCGACACGCTGCTGGTATCCACACACGCAGAGCGCGGCTGCAGGCAACGTATCGATAGATGTATCGACTGCGGAGTTACGTACACAGTCGCGGGGACGGATTTATCGCATCGTTCCTCCAACTCGCCTCACGGGAGGGGATGACGGCATACCCGACTACCTCCGTTGGACCATCGCATGTGGGAATCACCCTCATCGGCTCTCAAGACCTCTATGTTAAGGGCCGTCTAATTCTCTTTACTCACTCCATTGGATCAACCCGTGGCTGAAAACCCTGCCACGTCCTCAAATGTCCGCCTTTATATGCTTATATTTGACATAACTAAATACAACCATCAGCTTGCTCCCTTCAACAAACAGGATCAAGTAGTCTTGAATATATTCGAAAATGTGTTTCAATGCCAACATTTTATTCAAGGTTCCAGTATAAATTTCCATTTTTAAAATCTGTTTTTTTTTTTTTAACGAAGCATTTCCGTGCAGTCCACTTTCACTACAGGAAGAAAAATAATCATTTATCTCCCATCAGGTCCACCACAAACCATGGCTAGTTCGGATGCAAATCCGCCGGTTAGACGCACGCAAATTTGTGTGTGAACATGCAACTTTCGTAGGGCCGCAGTGGCTGGGAGGTTGGACTGCTTGCCTCCCACCCAATGCGAACCGAGTACGATCCCCGGCCGGGTCACTCCCAGATTCTCGCAAGTGGGAATTGTGCCGGACGATGCCGTTGGTCGGCGGGTTCCCCCAACCCTTGCATTCCGGTGCAGCTCCATTCTCATCTCATCTGAGACCTCGCGAAGCTCAAATCTCTCAACTAAACCTTACAAAACAATAAAACGTTCTTCGCGCAAGCAGTTGAGGCGCTTACTAATAGTCAAGACATGTAGCTCTAACACTACACTGCAGCTCCGATCCTGTATTCGTGTGGGAGCTCCGGAACGTTCGACTAGGGACGCAAGAGGTAGAGGATAAAAAGAACTTGCCTGAAAAACTTTAACATCGGCAGCAAATAATCCCGTGCGCCGCACAGAATACTGGTGATCGCCTTTGAAGTAGATATTTTCCGCGCGCGCAAAGGGCTCAGAACTTGTTGCGGGTGGGGGGGGGGGGGGGGGTCTGGTGGTGAGAACTAGGTGGAGAAGTGGGATGTGAACAGATCCATGGAAAAGAGGGGAGAGGAGACATCACGGTGGCTGGCCCTCCAGGGAAACAGTTCTGATTTGCCGACCCAAATCGAAATCACTGCCTGGCTGGGATACAAACCCGAAGAAAGGCGCTTGTGATCTAACCGCAGTCCCTGACTGTCGCGAAATGAAGTACAGTATCGACACACCAGTCGCAGCAAAACCATTTCCTGTCGCCTCCACAGCGATCGTCATTACTATCTCATCTGTCCGAACTTCTCCCCCCTTCGACACCTTCAATCCCCGACTAGATAAAAGAAAATCTCCTCCATCATCTATTTATAACTTTGTTTATTCACACGTTGCACGAGGAGGACCTGGTCGAAGGCGTCAGAAAGTGAGGGGGAAGTGAACTTAACGACAAAAATAAGCATACACAGAAAATAAAATTCAACAAATCTGCCTACTTTATGTCTGGGTAGGTATCATGATCCCTTCTTATATTCAGAAATAAATCTTTGGCGCAATTTCAAAGATTATAATCGGCATAGGAGGTTTTTCTTTACTAATCCAATACTTCGTGAACGTGTGTTCTTTATACGATGCTCACTATTAAGAAATGAAGCGCCGAAGATACAAAGTATGAACAGAAAAATCAGTGCGCGCGCACTTTCTTGGACAAGTCTTCTGCCCGACTCCAGAAAGGGGTGCAACAGTACCAAAGTCGACACACGCAGCTGTAATGGGGGGGAAAATATGTTGAATTGCTATTTGTTAGATATGCTGAATTTATAGCTGGAAACATAATTTGTAACGTTTGCTACTATTCATTTATAGTCCTTGCTCCGTAACATTTTAATCAAAATCACGTCGGTTGTCGGAACAATGCATCGAAGTTTATACTTATTAGATTTTGTCCAATATCAAGCAACTAGGGATCGGTCGGAGGGCTTTCACTATAGATATCTCAGAACAATTTCAAGCGTTAATTCATTATATCAACGTATACAACCAGTATGGGATTATCGAACATTAAGTAATTTTAACGCACCGAATGTGTATTTAGTGCTAACGGGTCCACGCAACATTTCCGGCATATGGAAACAAGTAACATGATTCGGGGAAAGGGGGGAGGGGCAACTTTCCGCTCAAAAGTAGACAGCATAAGGGCTCGCGTGATGGTGCCAAGTGATAGAGGCTGTTCACGGTAAATTGAACCACTTTTGTAATCAACCTTTTGACAAATGTTAACTGCCCCTAAGTTGGCAACGACGTGTTTTAACGTCGAATTAAAAGTGCGAATACTTAAATTATTTCTTCCATGTTCTGTTTGATAACGAAAATAATTACGTGTAGGAATCCGCAAAAATGTTAAAAAATATTTAATTTTCTAATAAATTTACATATCCCCTTCACGGACAATTGGATTAGGTTAATAAGGCCCATTGCAATGTTAATTTAACATACGGTGGAAGAATACACATTGTGCATACAGGTATATGACGGTTTTAATAGGTGCTCAGTTTGCCGTGAACAGCCTAATAGTAACAAGTGGACGGTCGTTCACGCCTCCCAAGACGCGAGGAAGGTCCTGTAATAAAGGCCTTTGCAGAGCGTCACGGCTATTGCATCTCGTCTTGATGGTAAGGTGGAGGGCGGCACGGTACATCACGGAACGGGTAATTATCGCAGATCGTGGTCGTAACATCCCTAAACACTTCAACGACATTAACGAGGATACGGATTCAATAAAAGAACTGGCACGTGGGTTAATAACTTCCCAGCACAATAATTCAGAAACGGACTAACCAAGGTAAAGGCTGTTCACGATAAAGTGAGCACTTTAGAAATGAACCTTAGGAAAAAGTCACTGGCCCTGCAACCATGTATTTTAACTGGTACACTGAGTAACATTCGCCCAGTAAAGTTGGTAACGATGGAAAGAAAATAGTTCCATATCTTAACGTCAAATGAAAAGTGTTGGTGACCATTTGTGATAGCTTAAAATAATTTATTTCACTGTTTTTTTTTAATACATCAAAGTGTAAAAATGAGAAGATTTGTAAAGTATTTACTTTCTTAATAATTTCACAGTTTCATTTGACCGACGCACGAATAAAGTGAGGAGTCCCATAGCAATATTAATTTTACATAGGGCGGAGGAATACTCAACGGGTTTACAAGTAGATCTTAAGCAGGGCTTTCCAATGTGCTCATTTTACCGTGGACAGCCTATATAATAATTCAATACGACAGACATTGTAATAGCCTATCAACCATATCGCCGCTACAGACCAGTATGGAGTGGAGAGATTTGGGCTTCTATTAACATCGAGGTCTTGAGAGCCGATTAGGGTGAAGCAAGGAGCGGCGCCGGAATGCAAGGGCAGTGGAAACGGGAGATCCCCGAGAAAATCCACCGGTCAGCATCCCCAACGAACCCGTTTCGCTTACAGACCTGAGCACACAGTACACCGACCATGAGGAGCTTCGCAAACGCCTAATAAATAATGCATTTCAAGTCCGTTCGCCGAGATTACAGTCTTTGTTACGAATGTAATTTTCCTTCCATTATTAATATTTCAAGAAAATAAATTAGCACAGGTTTCTGGCAGCTAATATAGAAGCACAAGAAGGACCAAACCCAGGCAGCCTATTTTTGCCAACTTTGTGTGAACTAGTATTTTGTCGCAGAAATGCACCCCTGTGTAGTCGTAAATCTGTACATTACTTCGTGGCTCTAGATATCAAACTGAAAAGAATGCATCACTATGGTAAAATACTTGTTGAAAATTGGCAGAAACTATGGTCTAGGATTAGAGGCTTAGTTTTTCAGTGGTGGTTTCAAAATATCTAAATATTCTAGTTAACAAGTTCGGTTATAACGACTGGGTTGTTGCAGTGAGAGAAAAGCAATTAAATTAATTACGTTCATCTAACAAAATATACGCTTGAATAAACAAAACCCCAGAGTTAGGCCAAAAAAATAGCTGGCAGTCAACAAAACATAGTTGCCTCAACAGTATTGTTACAATTTCTCTCTCTAGAAATTAAGTGGGCTAAACAAAGTTCGTTAAGGGATGGAGGTTTTAATCAAATAAAAGAATTAATTATAATTTCCTTATTTTATTTACATTAACTACAGCAAAATTCTTTGAACTCAAATACTCACAAATTGAAATCACTTACTGTTCACAAATGACACCAATTAATAAAATTTATAATTACGACAAAGAAATCAATGAAATTAAATAATTAAAGATAAGTCCCAGCAGACAGTGTATCAACCTATTCAATTATTTTATAATGTATGCGTCCATATTTGACAGTTCGAATATTTACAATAAAATCAGTATTACACTTCCATTCAGTCCCACCTCAGTTCCGCCCATGTCAGTCTCACCTCCGTACAGTCCATGTCCCGCCAGTCGCAATGTTCTAGAGTACTCCTAGCGCCCTCACACACAGTAGGCTTCACTCATCGGCTTCACACCCTCTCGTCCATTCAAGCCACGAACACATCATTCGCCGTCGTCCCGCAATCTCCAGTCGTCCACACTATACTTAGCTCGCGCACACTCGGCCAGGCGGCCTCAGTCAAAGACTGCCGGCCGCGATCGGAACCTCCAGCAGGCGAGAGGAGGTCTGTGACGCCAGCAAGTCTCGCAGCTGTCGGCATTCACGGGATTCCCAGAAGGGGAATCAGAAGGCCGCGAGCGCATTGTTCTAGGAAGAGGTGAGGACGAGGTGGATCTCCGATTACGGCGCGGGGCAATTGAGTCGGCACCAGCTGCAGCACGTAACGATATGTATTTGCTTGGCCACTTATTTGCCTTCGAAAGAACAGTCCAAGAGTTAGTGATTTGTGACTGACGATTAGAACAGTAATAGCGTTAGTGAATTCGTTGACGTTTGGCAATGGTATAACAATCTTAATAGAAGTAGTTCAACAGAAATCTTAAAAGCAGTGCTGCGAAATATTAATTCACGCACGCCGCCCAGCATTTAAAGTGTATGCAGTTTAAAAACATTCCGATTTCATCACAAGTCACTCTAGCCGAGGTTTCTAGGGCTTTCCTTTTTTTTGTTTTTGTACTAACCGAAACTGTTTAATGGATGTAGAACCAAACATATCTTACACTTTGGGGCAGCGAAATAAAAACATTTGGCTTCAACAACAACATATTTCTGACCCTAAACAAAGATCTAATGCGCCAAACAAATTCTGTTTGATTAAAAGAAAAAAACTTTTTTCCACACATCCGCCCGAATAGTATTATGAAGGAACCAGCAAATACTACTACAAACAAAAATAAACTACGGAGTTCTTTAGAAACAAAGAAACATTCCAGTTGTAATGGTAAAAAAAAATGCAATGCCATTCGGCATTATACTCGAGAAACAGGCTCTTCACAGCCTTCTATAATACAGCGATAGTAGTTGCGTTCCACTTGTTTTATCATTCTGAATTCTAAAAGAACATTACACAGAATATTCACGCCATCTACATTTCAAAACATACTAGCCTCTTCCTCGTATAATACAAGTAAAGACGCGGCGGTATTAAACAGTACTGGGTGCCAAGTAACAACGCAAGCGTATGCATCAATTACTAATGCCTGTACAATTTTGCCGAGTATAAAACATCCGCGATCATGTTAAAGTCGAATTGTTCTTTAACGCTGCACACAACTTTGTTTAAAATTATTCCTAGAGTAAAAAGAAAATTCTTCTTTTAAATATTTTCAAAACACACGTGTCCTCTAAATTCGTGACTCTTAAAAAGCAAACATGCATGCACTCAACGTAGAGTTTAAGTATGTATGGTATGCTTAATCAGCAGAAAAACTAATCAAAACAAAATATCAGTAATTTAGGATGAGCTACGCGGATAAACTGTTAAAAATACGACGTGTATGCGGAGGAAATCAACTGGAAGGCCATAATAGTATAGACAATTTACGTACACATTCAATAATGTATGGTTAAATCTAAAATGCTTCACATTTTCAGGCAAACTTGTCTTCAACAGTAGATGCACAATGCAGTGGATACTTTTTGAGCAGGGTCCCTTCGTGACGTGGAAACCAAAACTAACCAACGAAAAAAGATACGTATACGGACTTCCAACTTATCACAGCTTTTTATTTATTTCCAGACATTTCCTTCATTTCGCCCGTACGTCAGCATACGAAGTTTGTGGCACCAGTTATACTACAGGAAGAAAGTAATTTCCTGACGTACTGGGGTCGGTAAAAAGAAAAGCTGAAACTCGCCGGAGCTTTTATGACAAGTTTGTAACTTCCCGACAAATTTCCACTCATAAATGTACCTTACGGCGTAAACAACAGCTTTCGGTGACATCAAGCGGGTCGCCATTAAACCCAGACCTGCTCGCATTACATGCCGAGGTCCCGGGTTCAAATCCCGGGTAACCTATACCCGCGCGTAGGAGTGTACACCCTGAATGAGCTGTACTTCGCCTCCCTTGAAACTACGACGTAAATACAGGGCATTTGAAACAGCTTGCCTAAGGAAACACACGGAATTAGCTTACTTTGTAATTTTTTTTTTCATTTGTACAACTCAATTATTTGCATTTGACAACAAATTATTCCACAAATACATAAGTCTAAAATTATTTAATCGAGAAACATGTCAGCAGCTGGTAATCAAGGCAAGAATAGAATTTGGACTCTCTTTGTTATTGCAGCAATGACATCATATATATGTTTACAAGTAGAACAATGTTTGGTATTAATTATTTGGGGTATCCGTTAAGATGACTATGTAGCTGCACGTCCAAGGTCAAGAAGCGCGGGAGCGATACGGGCTACACTAACACACACGCCTAGCGACTCATCGCTCCTACGCGCAAGGCGTGCAGTGTTTCCGTCCTAACGCTTTACTGTGTAAACTAGATCTGTAACTGTGGGGTTTTATTACGCGCGATGAAAGTACGCAGATCAAACTACCTGCGTATAATCGTACTTTTTCTCTTACCGCTCTAAGAAACTCCATAGGCAAACTTTAAGACCCCTACCCTCTTTCGTCCGAGTTATGTCGGGCAGCAACCTCACTTTACTGCACCTTGTTTCAACCGAGTCTGACATGTTTGTAGTGAAAAATTGTTGATGGCATCATCACAAGTCAGTCAGAAAATAATATTTTTTTTAAGTCTAGATTATGTTTCTTAGGTTTCCTATTACAGTGCTGCAGTAGTTGCTTTCTACATGAAAAAAAAAAAGGGTGATTATTTGCTTATCTTTCGAAATTAGATAGCCTGAAAATCCATGCCGTTACAAAATAAAACCTACCACATAACGCAAGATAGCAGCACTGATAAGATATAGATGTAACGAAATGGACTCTGATAGAGAAGTTTTTGACAGTGGCTCGGAAAGATACGATGAAATCCCATCTGAAAGCAGCAGCTCAAGTTCCGAGGACGACGCGTATCAGCAGATTGCATCGGCCCGGCAGTGGCGTAATTTAGGTGTTACGGCTCCACCACCAGCACTTCCACGATATCTTGACTGACACAAGTGGCGTTAACTTCCACACAGATCACGGAACACAGCATTTTAGATTTTTTTCTGTATGTATTTCGGTTTCACTCTCATGCATGCAGCTAATCACTAACGATACCAACAAATATGCTTAACAATGTAAATACGAAAGGTGGAAAAACACAAGCATAAATGAACTTTACGTCTTCTTTGCTGTCGCCATTCTGCAGAGCATTGTATGGAAGCCTGGTCCTCAAACGCCCTTCTGACAACACCAATTTTCCCAAAAATCATGACCGACCTACGAACGTTTTTGTTTGCTGGAACGTTTTTTTGCACTTTTTTTTTTACTATGCAAGTTTTGACAACACACATCCCATGGCCAAAACTGCGAAAAATATGGTCCTTTTTTTTTTTTTTTGAAGGAAAAATTCAAAAAGTTGCACACACCTGAAAGAGACACCGTTCTAAGGGACGCTACAGTGGAAGCAGCACATTCCTTCACAGAGGTCACGTTTCGGCAAAAAAAAATTTAATATGCGAGTTCAGCAGTGGTTATGTCTGGAACACGGTAATCTACACAGGGAAAGACAAAACTTGATGCAGCATATCAGTATCTCCCAAAATCCTCCCAAGTTATGACATTGATAAAGCCATTACTAAATGGTTATTGTGTAACACTGGACAACTTTTATTCATCTCCTGCACTTGCTGATTTACTGATTGCTAATCATACTGATCCCTATGGCACAGTGCGTCTTTCAAGGAGAGAGAGATGCCTGAATCGCATCGGAAAAAGAATTTGAAGAAAGGCGAAATCGTAGTATACCAGAGAGGTACAGTCACAGCAGTGTTGTGGCAGGGCAAAAAAAAAAGGTGTCTTTGATCACAACTATGCATGGGGCGCACACATACTGCGACAGATCGAAAAGCTGGAAAAGAGCCATCGACGAAGACAGAAGTTACGAGGTCTACAACAATCCCATGGGAGGCGTTGATCGTGTTGATCAACAACTTGCAAAATTACCGTGTCCCACGAAAATGGGGAAAATTTACTACAAGAAATTGTTTCACAGTTTTCTTGACATTTGTATCTCCAATGCCTCCGTGCTTTACCAAACACGTGGAGGACAAAAGTCACACTTGAACTTCAGGTTAGCTCTTGTTCAAGAAATACTTGACAAATATCATGCAATTGACATTTCATCCAAGCGTGCTGGTCGACCTGGACCGTCACCTACTCCTCTGCGTCTGACAAAGGCACTTCCCGGAAGCTATACCACCAACATAACAGATAGAGAAGCCAAGCAGCCATAATGATATTGTTTACACAAAGTAACATGATTTCCATGTGATTTTTTCAATGAATACGTGACTCAGTATCTATTTGATGTGTTTTATAATTACTAAGATTTCAGTTTTCTTATGTATTTTATTACTTTTTCACGTACAAGAGGCAATAATGTCAGATAATGATAATATGTAAGGTTATGAGACGTGAATGAAAAAGTGGCCATTATTTTTGCCTTGATTTGCGTGTTTTCTAATATTTATGATTTTTCAGTTTTTTTTTGTATTCACTTCTTTGTCAGGCACTGAAGGCTATAATATCAGTGATACTAATTTAATGTATCGTAATACATGTGAATAACTTTCTTAAAAGTATTTTGTATTGATTTACAGAAAATAAAATAAACAAAAAATTATTACAGGCTGCCCGAGTATACTCGGGTGGGAAAGTAAAACGAAAAATGTATGTACCAACAAATGTCGTTACACAAATTGAATGTCTTAGATTTCTGGCAGTCAGAGTGGTTGTGTGTGTATATATATATACATACACATATATACATACATACATAACATTAGTGAAATATTCAGATTTGGAATGGATTTGCATTATGCCCGGGTATACTCGGTTGAAACTTTAAGTTTTTTTTCTTCCCAAAATTCGTAACTTCTGGAATATGAATCCACAAAATGTGTCATCCCTCCACTTGGTAGACAATGTCCAAAGCATTAAAAGAAATTGGTTATTTTTGGGATGTTTTTAGTGAATTTAAACCGGGAAAGGGTTAAAAAGATTTCCATTGGAAAATTCCCCGACATTTCCCTGATTTCCTAACAAAAATAATTCTTTTTTTTTCCCCCTGGCCTTTTTCTAACATTTATTCCCCCTGTAAACATTGACACCTTTGCTTTATAACACAATTTTACGCTAAAACACTTCTCTGATCTTACAAAATCTCTCGCACACAGATCACAAAAATGCGTAAGAATTTAGTCCACAATCATTAAAACAATTATTTATGATTCTGGCAGCGGTGCATGATTGAGAGAACTGCCAAATATAGCATGCATAGTACAGAATTCCCTGACATTTAGGTAACCTGTTTGACATTCCCTGACATTTCCCCGTTCCCCTAATTGCGATTTGACAACTTTCCAGATCCCCCCCCCCCCCTCGATTAATAAACTCAATATGACAAAAGTATAAAGATAGCGACACAGACAGTAATTTTTTTTTATCCTTTCAGGCAAAACTTCGTATTTCCATAACATTATTTACCGAGACACACGTTTACGCGATTACACAGAGAACTCTTTTCAGTACAGAGGACCGTTAAAGAGGCCTAAACAAGGACCTCAATTTCAAGCCCCTGGTCTCACAGCAGTGCTATGACTGAGGTGCTGGGTTGGCGCGGTACAAAGGGACCGCTGTGATCCAGACGTGCCTCCCCGAGGCAGCCCGTGCAAGACGCGCGCGGCTTTGAGGGGATCTCCTCGTGGTACACAACCAGTCTCCAGATACAAGGAGAGAAAAAGAAACACCTGAGGGGAAATTCGGTCCGTCACTCCACGTCTGAGAATACCGCACCGAGAAATGATACCAGTCTGTCTGCAGGCGTCGTCATATCAGTCAGCTGCCCCGTTTGGCTCCCACTGAACGATCACGCCTGCCCGCGGCTATTTTGCGCGAGCAGAGCAGCGTCAAGGGCGACACCTGCACGAGCATAAAATACAACATCGCCTTTACGGCAGAAGTAGAGTGGCTTCCAATGAAGCACTGCATCAGAGTACAAGGCACACACAAGCAAAATTGTTGCAAAAGTACGATTTATATCGTAAATGAAATATGAATACGGAGAAAAAATATATATTTTTTGCTATTATTTACTAATTCGAAAGTTAAAAGAAATGTAGAGAGAGAGAAATTTTCATTAATATTCCACATTCTCGATGTTTCGGAAGTCTCGTTAAAAAAGGGGGAATGGTTACTCTTGGTTGTATGTTATTAAGAAATTGGAATAAAGCTAAGAAATATCTAAAGTAATTGACTAAAATTAATGTATATTAATTTCAGCTACGAAACTTGCCAGTATTTCCTTAGACATAGCATAGTTATTATTGTAACAGCCCTGCTTGGCGAAGGGTATCTTGCAAAATGAACTTAAGAAGAATCCAAAATTAAAATATTGCTTTAACTTTTATATAAAAATAGTTTCCATTAATTCACTTCTAAAACATGTGAAGAAGTAAATGAACATTTATTGGTGACAGAAAAGGTCTCCATTGTTCTTTCATATTTTAACACATAACGGGAGATCCCCGAGAAAACCTGCCGACCAGCAACATCTTCCGGCAAGATTCCCACATGCGAGAATCCGGGAGTGACCCCGCCGGGTATCGAACCCGGTTCGCCTTGGTGAGAGGCGAGTAGTCTAACCATCACACCACCACGCCCCTTGTAACAAAAAAGTTCTTCCGTGACAATTTTGTTAGTATAGGCTGTTAACGGCAAAGTGAGCACTTTTGAGGCCCTGGTTACTTTTTCTTTCAGTCATTTTCTATCCTTTAACCAGCTCTTCAATATTTATGTGTAAGAAACACACACAACGTGTATATTTAACTTCACTTGGCAATTAACATCTCCGGATAAAATAAAATATATTTATTGACTATTATTCCAAATAAGAGGGCTTTCAAAAGTGCTCACTTTACCGTGAATCAGGGACGTATCCAGAAATTTATTTTGGGGGGAAAAGGGAGGGGGGGGGGTGTTTCTGATAAGTATTAGTATTTTCACTAGTAGTACTTCGTTCACAAGTCACAGTTGAAAGGATAGAATAGGAGGATAGAAACTATTTATGCAAACGCGCTCAAATTTTTAGGAACTATGTACTTGACTACCCCCCCCCCCCGCGGATTATTCAGAAAACGAAGTTTTGATGACTAAGATGTATTCATGTGTGTGGTTAGTCACGAATAAATATGATTGCGATTTAAATATAGTGAAAAAATGTGTCGTGGGTAATAACAAATACATAAATATCATGATTACCATATTGATAATAGGGTTTTAAAAAATGTGTGTCATTCCTGGGGGGGGGGGGCTGTAACCACCCCTGGATACGTCCCTGCCGTGAATAGCCTATATGCATGTTACTTTTTTTTTTTTTTTAACGAGTTCTGTATGTTGCACGTTCGGTTGAGTGTGTTTCACTGGAAACCACCACCTCGGCGAACTGACAAGTGTAGTGTAGCTGTGTAATCTAGTGCGGGCGCCGGGCACACGTACAAGAGGTTGTCAAAGGAAAGCGCATGCGCGCGCGCCGACACCAACACTAAACACCGCACACCACGGGCGCGGAGAACACAAAAGTTTGATTAAATCCCTGTGACGACGGGGAGGCGCGCGCGCGAGATTGCCCCGCCAAACTTCAATTACAAACTCGACGGTCCACGGGTCTGCTGCGGTCAGGTGGCGCCCGTCCTGCCGAGTGAGGGCCGTGTCCGAACTGGCAGATTTTGTACACTAAATGATCACGTGACCCTATTTTGTATGCAAACATGGTGACGTATTTGCTAATTTAGTAGTTTGTATCTAGCCGATGTCAGCAAAATCAGCGCCGTGTATGTTTCTACTTTAAAACACATCCGCGAATGCGTAAATTAAACGACTTTTAAAACAAATAACTATACATAAACTCCACTAGGCATGTTAAAAAAAAGCAAGTAAGTGATGTGCTTTGTATATACACCGTAAAGAAATATTTTTTTAAAGTAGTTATTTTCCAGTGATGATTGCAGAAATATTACGTCTGTTAAGCATTAATTTTATTTAAAAATATATATATTACGTCTGTTTTAAGCATTAATTTTATAAAAAAAATATTTTGCACTGTTAATATAATAATGTGTTGCTGCGAGTGCTAAACAAGCGACTGTCGACAACGTCCGAATTTATACCTATCAAATCACGAATTTACAAAATAACGAAAAAACGAAATTTTGTCAATTCAGACACGGTCTGAGTGTACAACGGCCGAAGAACAAGTTTGAATTGCAAATGGTCAAAGCTTCTGTGACTGGCCGGCGTTGCTTTTCATGCGGTGCCTCAATAAATCGCGTTTTACTGCGCGCTTCCGTCCATTACACTGCCACCATGCGGTGGCACTCACCGTCCGCCATTACAGGCGCACATTTACACTCTGCGTACATGTTCATTCGCTGTTACTTTATGCATGCCACGCGAACTACAAACACGTGGTATTTCTGAGCCCTTTTAGAAAACATTTTTACCATTGTAATTTCTCTTAATCACTACCTTCAAGAGAAAGAAATTCATTTGAGCCAGATAAATAATACATATCTCATGAATTGCAGAAACCATAATATATTCTTTCCCACGACACCCATAACTTCACGGATTTGGTTTATCAACTTTGTCGGAACAAGTATCCTGTTTACATAAAATCTGGAGCAAACTGGAGAAATTCCTTTAAGATTGAATAAAATCTGGATATATAACATTTTAATTCGAAATATTTTATTGGATTAGAAATATGCGGGGTTTGCATAAAATAAACTGTGTTCCTTCCTACAGAGATGTATATTTTGGGAGTGAAAAGGTAACTTTCATGAATTTAACAAAAGTGATTACGGATAACCAATTTTCATTATCATATTTTCAAAGAAAGAAGTATGGCCAAAATGTATTTATTTTTTCACTATAGTTCCAAACTTTCTTACAAAATGCCGCCTTATGTCAAAAATTGGTATAACTGGCGAAAACGGAACAAACCTAACACCAGATAATCCCAGCACCCGACTAGTCTAATAATCCGCCAGAGTAACCACAAGACGTTTAGTCCGTACGCTTAGATGATTTAGCCCCACACAAATAACGCAGCCAAGTTGTGAACTCACAAAAACAACAACGAAGGCAATTATTCCAATTTCTCCTCGCCTTCTCAGAACGTAATTGATATACTAAAACAAAAATTGTATGCAAAAGTTGGATATAACAGTGTTTACACTAACTATAATTGGTGTAGTTTGATCATTTCTAATTGAACACATGAATCACCCACTGGTTACAATTATTTTTTTAAAGGTAAACACAAAAATTCTAGCAAAATTGAAGTAACGAAGCCATGGTTTAACTCATTCAAGATGTAAGAGTGCAAAACAACGGTGGCCAGTACAGCAGTTACATTAATTATGTTTTAGATTAAGAGCTGGCGCAAGAGTGACATGGCGTTTCTAACAATTTCGGATTACAACAACGACACATATAAGCAGATACAAAGTCACCGTCTCCACGGCTGTGTTCATTATCACAAGGTGTCGCGGAACTTTACACAAACACATAAAGCACTGGTTAACGTGCAAAAATAAAATAATGTGCGCGGACCCCCACACTGGATGCGAACTCCATTATGGCACTGTAGGGGGTGATCCACCCCGACCCTTCCCTCAACACAGGTGGCCTGCTCCGTCGCCCGGCGAAATGATTGACAACTGCCACAGCTCTACCCCTCCCTGCCGGAGGACTACTCCTTTAGAGGATAAGCAAAAATGTTCTGGGAACTACAGAATGGTCCACATATCTTGTCACCCGCTAAAGGATTTCTATTATTTTTCAATGTGCAAGGCTGGTCCACATATCTTGTCATCCCCTTAAAATCAGTCTGAGTATTGGAACACTTCGTGATGTATTGGATTATATTGCGTTATTACTGGTTATGCATTTAAGTAATGGGTGACGAGACATGTGGACCACCCTGCAGAATCCTCGGCGCAATGAGATATTTGGAGAAATACCACCGCAGACGGAGAATCTGCAGTCTTTGGCAAAAGCCTTCTGGCTGAAGTACGGTAATCTGGTAAAGTAAGGTGCATCGAGGGACATCAGTGGAGAGGGCGTGGTATACGAAGAGTTGAAGGCTACTAAAGGCTGTTCAAGATAAATTGAGCACTTTTGGAATCAACCTTAGAAAAAAGTCACTGCCCCTATCTGCATATATTTTCACGGGCGCCCTGAGTAACATGTGTTCAGTAAAGTTGGTAATGGTGGAGGGGAAAGTAGCTGCATACATCAACGTCGAACAGAAAGTGTAAAGCGGCCATCTGTGATAACTTAAATTATTTCTCTCGATTTCTGTATTTTTAATGCAATGAGTGTAAACATAAGCGGATTTTAATAATTTCACTGTTTCACTTGACGCTCATGGCAATGTTAATTCCACATAAAGCGGAAGAACACACACTGAGATCTTTAGAATATTGAGGGCTGGTTAGATCTGGACGGACCTGAGGTGGGACTGTACGAACATGTGGTAAGGACTTTATTGTAAATATTGGAGCTGTCGAATAAGAAGACAGTTTTTGTATTGATTGAATTGATTCATTGTAAATAGCCGCTACTTATAAGGTTCACGACGAGGAAATCCAACTGAAGTTCTGCAGGTTACTGCCCACATCGCTTCCCTTCTGCAACCCAACATGAGCCCTTCTTATGCCGCCGACCACAAATCCCAGGACAGACGGGCGCGGGCGGGCCGTCCAGCCGGACGCAGAGGCCGAGAGTGAAAAGTTTCAAGCGGAAGGGAACTGTGTTTAGGAACACGGCAACATGCCGTTTAACCGTGCCGTACTTTCAAGTTACCAACTCTAGAATTAAAAAAAAAAAAGACGAGGGGGCTCGGCAGCAACGGCGGGAACTTCACTAACTGCACTATTGAGCAGACTTACAACGTCTGATTTGATATGTTCCCCGCGGAAACAAGAAAAATTACAACTTCGTAAATACTCGTTTCCTGCTTATAACAGCACTAATTCACCACTTCAACGAAGTTATAGGCTGTTCACGGTAAAATGAAACTTTTGAAAGACCTGCATAAGATCTACTTGTATACACGATGTGTATTTCTCCGCCTTCTGTCAAATTAACATTGCTATGGGTCCGATCACTTTATGCATGCGTCGGTGAAACAGAAAGCGTAAGAAATAACTTTAAATTTATCACAAATGGTTATGTAGCACATTTGATTCGACATTAAGATATGGAACTATAGTCCATTCCCTATTGGAAGAAACTTTCTCGGAGCCCTGCTAAATATCTACTTGCAGGCCAGTTTCGTATCCTTCCGCCAAATGTAAATAAACATTGCCGTACGACTTCCATGTAGCATCTGTCAAAATCAATGTTTACATTACATTGTGTGTGTACATGTGTTCGTATACTTTCGCTACACCTAAAAATAAACATTGAAATGTGGCATACTTCTATACATGTCAAATGAGTTGTTTACTGTTTACAGCTTTTCAAACAATTCTGTCATATTCCAAAAACCATTCCGTATGAGTAACAGTTTAGGCCTCTAACATTATTTAGGTCAGCTTTATGACGTTTTAAAAATGCCTGAATTGACGACAGTTCTTACGGTTATTTTACATTAACAAATTTGTTTTCTCCGACATAGCACAATACATGTAATGCAAGTTAGTATTTTGCCGCGACTGTGTTTAACACAGTTACAACTACGAGGTGAAGGGCTGTAATAATGATCATATTGTTATTTATGTGTGATGGGTCATTTCTCTAAAAGGACAACCTCGGTTGGAATAAATATTACAACGAAGGAACAGCCAGTAAAACGTCTGGGATTGTGGCAAATTTCTTTACACGACTGTGTTTCAAACCCCTTAGGGCAAAGGTACAACGTTCTGATAAATAAACAGACGTGGATGTAACTAATTAACTTCGTCATAAAAACAGTTCATAGCTAAAACGTATAAATAGTAAATAGTGCTAATCAAATATTTGAAATCACGCGCACACACGGCCAGCGTATCGACCACGATGCACAAAGGCACGCCATTTCACTGACGCAATGATTAACGAAACACACGTCACAGTATATTTATTACTGCCATGGAAACACACATTTATCACAACATCGTAACTTGCCAAAGTAGGATTTAAAAAACACAACGTCTACAAACGTATTGTGGTAATTTGAAGTATTTTTCGGAGTAAGCATAATTTGCGCTTCGTTTGGAAAAAAAAACACGTCATGTCATGGCTCACCACGTCTGCCAACTTCACTTGGTAACTGCCACACCCCCCCCCCCCCCAATATATCTAAATAAGTATTCAAACATTAAAATCTCTTTTCAGTTGTAAATTACAAATTCAAAAATCATTATTTTGCTGTAATAAGTATGAAATACGCTACAATTAAATGTACAATTTCCCTGCTTACTAGCGAAGTGACATTTCCCGAGTGTGAAAGAAACGAAGAAAGAGAAGGAAAAAAAAAAAGTGCGAGAAGCCTCGCCCAGCAGACAGTTTTTCAGTTGTTTCTCGTTCGATAAAACAACGTACCATCACGGCCTACCTAAATAATTAAATATTTCGAATCGGCACCATTTAATTTACAAATAGTATACTAAAAAACGAGGTTAAAATAATATTTTAACTGAACTATTTCTTACCGGTCGTTTCAAACACGTCGCTGCACTAACTGTTGTTAATTCATATTTATAAAGAAAGAAATAATACAAGTAATATAAGATAGGTAAATTTTAATTTATTCAATAATACAGTACTCTAAAGTTAACCATAGTGTTATATATTTGTGGAATACACGTTATTGGAAAAAACAGGTCGACATGCTATGCCTAGAGTATTTTTTCAAAGGCTGATTTTCATAAGTCGCTTCAATCGGAAATGGACTATACTTTCGAACCATCGTTACCAACTTTATTGAGCGAATGCCACTCAGTGCGCCCGTTAAAACATATGCATGCAGGGGCAGCGACTCTTTTCTACGGTTCATTTCTAAAGTGATTACTTTATCGTGAACAGCCTTTACGCTACAAGAGAAAAATAATTATATTTGTGCATAACTAATATGTCTTTTAAATAAGACATTAGACGCACTTACATTTCACAAAACATGTTCGAAGTACTATATTTTGTAGTAATTACATCAATCTAACAGTATCTTAAAACGCGCAACTGAACAATTCACTTCATTAACCAAAATATTAAGGTTAGCTAAAAGCTGTGTCTTATTTCCCCTGTTGCTGCTTCCACATCTGTAAAGATAGTGAAATGTCCACTATCAAATGTTTGTCTGGGGATTCATCCGTGCATCATGCAATGAGAAAACCTGCGCACAAGTTTCACAGAGTAAGGCCTAGAAGCGAAAACGAATTATTGATACGCTGATAAACTCAGTCCAGAGAATTCCCTTTAATCCGATATTTCAACTACATTAGCGCATTCAATTCAATATTATTGTCCATGGCAACGAAGTACGCTAACACAAGTAAAAACTTTCGATATAGTACTATAGGCTGTTCACGGTAAAGTGAGCACTTTTAAGGCCCTTCCATAAAGGCATTAACCCCTAATAAATATATTTTATTGCGGTCTCAGACGTTAACTTTTGAGAGTAATTAAATGTGTACACTGTATTTATAGTCATATTGCAATGTTTACATTAAAAAGTGGCAGAAGATAAAAATTAATTGAAAGGAAAAATTTAGCAGGGCCTAAAAAAGTGCTCACTTTACCGTGAATAGCTTATATTCGCTCAGATTTTGAAGTAGTGTGTTATAAAAAAAAAAATCAAATATTTTCAAGGCGTTCAAAAAGCTTTGGAAACAAGCAACATAAACTGGCGTGGTCGACGAAACAATTCTGCAGGGAGTCTTACAAAGCCTCATTCAAATACACGCATGCTGCATCTAGTAAATTCTGCTCCCCCTTCCATATCTCTATCAAAGACGAAGTGTGTAATAGGAAAAAAAATCAATGGGTGCCATGAAAGACGCCATCACTCCTAAATCACCATTTTTGTAAACACTTTTAGGGTACATATTATTAAACACAAAATTCGCAAATTTTGTTTTCGTTAAGTGTTGGTCATGTTCTCGCAGGCGAACCTACATTGCAGTGATTATAGCGCACGCCTTTATCAGACCGTTATAAAAAATGCGAAATCACTGAATGAATAATTCTAAGCCACACTTTCGTGTTCCCTTTTCAGAATAACACTTGTTAGTAACCGTACGCATAGGCGAAGAGTCGAAGAATTATTTAAGTGAAGTGGAGATGTTTCGAGGTCTTGAGAACCAGCGAGGGTGAAATGAGGTACGCAGCAGCGCCGGAATGAAGTGCGAATCTGGGAGCCACCCCGCCGGCTATCGAACCTGGTTCGCCTTGGCGGGAGGATACGAGTAGTCTAGCCACGACACCACACACGGTACGTGAACACGAAATAACGGGGGATCATATGCATGCATGCACGCATCATCACAATGATACTGCGTAGTTTACGTTGTGGGATTTGCGCTGCAATGTCTGCCACCAGGGAACGAATCCCACCAACAAAGCAACGAGGGCACCATGTACAGAACACCGCCGGGAGAAAGGAAAAAAAACTGAGAGGGAGGTGTAAAACAGAAGAAACAGCGACGAGAACAGACTACGCAAACTGCGGGAAATAGGAAGTGAAAAGAATAAAAAAAATAAAAAAACTCGCGCGGAGGATGAGGTGTCTTCGGGTCTTGGTGTCTCAGGGACGCCCCGTAAATAAAGAGAACTGCGGCGGAATGCTCTACCGCCAGCAAAATTACAGCTTCCTGACTTCGTGTGTTCGTAAAAAACACTAGTCTTCGAGGCGGCCTCGATTCAGCTAGTTTGCGTACGGAAATTTCTCGGGGACTAGCCGTAATTTTAATGCAGTTCACGCGGTATTATTCTCGTTTATTTCGGTCTCGGGTCATGGACCTCGATATAGCCGAAACAAGGATGGCAAATTTATGGAAATGGCCTAACAAAATCAACGACATACCAGCTATTTTTATGGACCAGGCCAATCACGTTTAAAGGAAAGAAACGAAGCGATTTCAGAAGATACTGTCCCTGTATTTACAACATACGAAAGCAGCAAAAAAAAAAAAAAAAAAAAAAAAAAAAGTCTCAGCATAGCTCATATGTCCCCCCCCCCCCCGCCCCAGATCATTTTACAGGCTATTCTGATATTTCAAGGATTATGCAATTAATTGTCTACGATAGAGAGTCCGGCTGGACAAACGCACGTTTCTTTTTAATGTTACAATATTCTTTAAATCTAAAGCACTACTCAAATCGACAATGTAAAAACAACTGACACTGAAACACTTTATTGTATTCCTATACGCTTAAAACATTTCCGTATATTTACGGAATGTTTTACGGAAATGTACATTGTATATAGGAAAAGCAATCCGTAATGACGAAAAACGGAATTAAGTACGTAAATACAAAATACGGAAAGTCTCCGTATTCTTTTGGCTTCGAGTTATTGGGACGGACAGTGCCGATTCTACACGAAACTTTCTTCGCCACTGTAACAAGAAAATTATCATTTCTGCGACTATGACCTATTCTTTCAAACATTAAAAAATAGCATAAGGCGTCTATAACATTTGGCAACACTAAAAATACACCAAAATTTAATAGAAACTGAATTTTTGAATTTGTCTTTTGTTACAAATATAAAAGTTATACCACAACTTTCCAGTTGAGTCGTGGACTGGAATGGGTAGAGGCGTGGCCAGGTAATGTTTTGACTCTGGTTCAAACCTCGCTTAGGTTCAAAATATTTTAACTTTTTTAATATCATTATACACGGTAGAACACCCACACATAACGTAAATGAAAGACATTTTCATTATCTCTTTTGATTTTAAACGAAAAATTCAGAAAACAAACTTGGGAATTAACGGAGAGGTTCCTTGAAATTTACGGAAAGTCTACTTCTGAAAAACAATGTCCGTAATTTTACGGAGAGTTTACGGACACTTCTGGATAAATTTTTCCCCCGCACTTTTCCGTAAAATGAAGGAAATTTTTTTTTTAACAGCGTATTTCAAGAATATAGACGACCCCGCTCTTAGATAGCAGTAGTGAGAATTGCGCGCACAGTTTCCAGATTACTCCAGCTTTGCGAAGAAATTGGCAGGCTGAGTAACGAATGGGCGGCGAAGAAAACGCCATAGATAAGCGGCTCCTTTGAATCTGAAACCTGCGAGAAACCCCCCTCATTGTGATTGCACGGCCTGCAGGCAACGAAAATTGCATATATTTTTGAGGCCGCGAAATAATTATTTATCAGGCAACAGTGCACGCAGAAACAAGGACAACGTTAAGAAAGGCGACGATTCTTCTCTTCAACAACTTCTGCGAGAATTTGAACCCAAACGGAAGCCGATATTGTAAAATCCTCTTGCAATTTTGTTACAAACTGTTTTATTATGTAGTCTAATTTTTCCAACACAAAAAAGTGTATACTTTTATCCAATTAATTAACGAGAATTTTGCTTATTTAATAATTAGTTAAAATTATACAGTCTTTTGCGTTGTAAAAATTAAGACTACATATTAAAAGCAATTTGTAACCAAATTATACGAGGATTTTACCATGTCGGCTCCGGTTTGGGTACAAAAAATTAATCCTCGCAAAAGCTGTAGAAATGAAGGATCGTGGCCTTAACGACTCATGTGTATTGGAAAGAGAGTGGGTTTGGATGTACATTACACCGCACACAGTATTCTAAGAGCGATATGCTCTATAGCACACACGATGTTGATTTACCCGCACGTAAGCATGTCCAAAATCTAAATCACGAAACTGGTAATGGAAGTAATATTTTAGCAACAGTGTAACTTCTCGCCTCAATTGGCACATGAACTGCACAGACGTAATGCAGAATCAACATCGGCACTTTCATACTTTCTCGCCATAATTTTCCCCGGGATAGTTTTTACCTAACTCCCACAAATTTGGCACCAATCATGAAACTATAGCATACTTATTCAAAGTTTGTACGCAGAAGATATGCCCTCACAGATTGGAGAAATTTGCCGATGAATATAAGATTCTTCTTAAACGCAATAAATAGTTTTAAAAAATCGACACGTTACCTTCTAAATACTATACTAGCATGCCGAAATGAATAAGTTTAATAAAAGAGTTTCCATGAAAATGCCAATATAAGGAGAGTTAAACGGAATATTTATTTTACATGTACCGAACACTAACAGACTGTTCACCAACATATGTAATTTTAAGTACAAAGAATAAAAATCCAGTTTCTGCATAAAGAGAAGCTAAATTCAAAAATGTTACTGCCTCTGGAACATACAAATAAAATACAGGCATGTTATTTACAAATATTAAAGAAAGGGCAATTAAACGTTTCGTCCAATTCATTTAGCATGTCCTTAACGGGAGGTAGTTTACAGAAGAGGACGAACGGTAGTAACGAAGATGGCGCGTGATGAAATTACATGTTTTTGACGTATCGTACGGTTTTCTATTGAAACATGTTTCATGCGTGTTAACAGTATTTGTCTTGTGCTTCTATGCCTTTTAAATCGCCACGTGAACCGTGTATTTGTAGCGTGGGCTCGAAGTGTCTGAATCTAGGAGGTATTATGTTTCAAAATATGAACGTGGGAGTTACACGCCGTATTCCTTCGAGCTGGAAGAGAAACCTTGCCTGCCAGTAGAGCCTCAAGCCGTACTCCCACGACCTCTAAAACCTCCAGCACAACAATCACCCGCGGCGGCCCGGGAATGATAACACATCAGTGGAAGGCGAGAGAAGGTTGGCAGGCCGCAAGCGGACGGTTAAATAAACACACGGGACTCCGGCAGCAAGAGCAGCAGCTTTCTGTAAACAGAGGAGTTGAAATCTCGACTACGGAGACGAGATGCTGGGGCAGATCCGCGGCACGACACAAGAAAATAACCGCAGTCCCAGTCCCTTGAGACATGTTGACAAGCATCAAGAGGAGCGGCATAATTAGATTGGCTCGTCACTCCAGCGGCGCGCGCGACCGCCTCTACATAATGCGACACAAAAACCCCTGCCGCAAGTTCAACAGGTGGAAACTCGTATTCCAGGCAACAAAGCACAGAAAAGTAACCGAGTAGACGTGTCAGAAGGCGTATCGTCAATCAAATTTTAGAATAGTAAGACAAACGGTATGACCTGGATTTCCGTCGCATTTTTTTCCCCTGGCCTATTTTTCGTTTTATTCAATTGAATAAAGCGCTGTACACTGTGTGGGAAACTTACACCGGTCTGTGAAAATTCTAGTGTTTAGCGAATCAATCACTGTCGTGGTGGCACCCCACACGAACCACTTCAAGTACTAATATAGCACGCCCCAACTCACCAGCCGACGTTCAAGGCTATTTGCAATGTGGTGCAGGATAGCATACACGGACGTAACATACAACCTCGCAGAACGACATGCATGCACAAAAGAATAATTTTTATAAGGCATTAGTTACAAAAACCAGTTATATCTTGCATAATACCTTCTGAGAGTTTCACAACACCAATCTCAGATATAACTGGCACCTAAATGACGAAAGCATTGCAAAAAAAAGGACACTAAGAAAACCAAAACACTATTATTTATCTCCATTTGATATGATATTGCAAATATTGTAGGTAAATTTATCACTTGCAAAACATTGCACAGGCACTCGGCAAATGTCCTTTTTAAAAAGATACTCATTTCAGAAACATCGAACATTCATCATTCCACCTTCGTACGTCCTGCGCAATAATTTCATGCCGCCATCTTGTTTATAGAATTTCCCAGTTCACGCCCTGTCACTCCACCTTGGTACATTCTGCTCTGTCGTTCCTTCTCGCCTGCTCTCTCACGTCAACCGGTTATCGTCTACTGTTGGCTGCCATATTGGATGCATGTAAGCCGCCATCTAGGTTCTCATACCATCTGCTAACTGTTGCTGGCCGTCATATTGGCAGCTTCTTTCATTGCCCACCAAAGCACCATCTTGGTTCCCACAATGTATATTAGGCAGTGATAGCGTCGCTTGATGTCATCGGCTGCAGTCAAACGGCGATGTTCCATGTTCTGTGTGCTGACACTAGCCTCTATCTATGCGATATGAATTAATACAGTATAAAAAAACCTGTGGAGGTAAATAACGTCAAACTGCCGGACCTTAGATTGGTAGACATTCTCATTGATCCCTTCGTGGCTGAATGGGTATGATTTCGAAAACACGTCTTAAGGGGAATGGTGCATGAAAGCAGTATATTTACCCGATTTTCTATATAAGTCGTTTTCTAAAGGGTTTGTCGAAATTTTTGGCTCGACAAGACGCCAATAATAACTTTCAGCGCCTTTCTAAGTTGTTAGATATTTACTGCCGTCATTATTCTCGAAGCACTAATGGAAGAAAAGAAAGATGTTTTGTTTTCTTATCTTCAGTCAGTGCTCCGAGAATAACGAACACAGTGGATTTGTAGCAATGTAAGAAGGCGCTCAAAATAGTTATTTACGTCTTGCCGAGCCAAAAATTTGGGAAAATTCGCTGTAAAACAAGTCATGACAAAAATTATACAAATGTACGGGTTGCGTGCACCATTCACCTTAAGTAAGGCAGTTGTTGCAAGTAGCAACGCAGTTTATAACGTCGCCTTAGTTCGTGCACAGTGAAACTTCCAGTGTGCGGCATGCAAAGGGATTGTCGCTCGTGCTCTTATAGCTAACCACAGCCCCCGATATATTTTTCTAGAGCATGAAACCAGCTAAGGGACCTCAGCTGGCGAATTCGAGCACACATTTTGTTATAAGAGTTACAAGGAAAATTCCAAGTTCAATAATACGGGAAATACAAGTATTTATATTGCTTCACAATATATTATGGATTTTCACCTTACCGCCGTGCCGCTTCCAAGAATTTACATAAAACTTGACGTAACATTGCACTAAGAAATAAGTAATATTTTCTCATATATACGCTATTCTGTTGCGTAATCACATTAACACAAATGCGTGCCTTAGCCAATAATAAATGGGCGTGTCGATGCTGTTCTCATCTTCGTTTAAAAACAAGACAATTGTCCGGCCACATACTATGCTTCCCGTTCTAGTGCAGTCTTTTTAAGTGACGTGATCCACTGATGCCTTAGAGCATACATCACATTTTATATGGAAAGAGCTATATATAACTGTCCAAACGCCACGTATACCCATCGCTTACTTTATAAACGAGCGACGAATGCTTCTGGCAAACCTGCTCCCCTCCAATCCAAATAGCGATTGTACACGAGAAACTATTCAGAGGCATGATTGGTCGCTCCAAAGACATACGCACGCTACGGCCCACTAGCGACTTTATAACAACCCGACTTTCTCTGAACGGCAATTCCATCGTCCACGGGTTACCTGGACGATAATAAATCAGCTTTCATAAGTTTCCTGCGGTTTGCCATCCAGCAATAAAATGTACCATCTGCAAAAAAAAAAAAAAAAAAAAAAAACTTTTTCAATACAGAATTTAGAGTTTCTGTAATATAGCTCGGCGATTCCAATAGCACGGGTCCTATCATTTTCCGAATGCCGCCGGCGCTGATATCAAATCCTGCGAGAAAAAAAAAACATACTAGCGGAAAATAAATCCGTACACACGCGAACGATGACTGCGTTTCATTTACAGGCCGTTCACGGTCAAGTGAGTACTTTTTAAGGCCCTTCTAATTTTCTCCTTTCATTCTGTTTCCATCTTCCTGCTGCTTTTTAATATGAACCTTGCTTTGTGACGAATAAACACCAATGTATACATTTCACCACTTTCAAAATTTAATGCCTGATGCTGCAGTAAGATATATTTATTAGTGATATTGTCATCGTGAACAGCCTATACCTTGAACGCACTTTCAGCAAGCACATCACATCAGGCCACCCACAACGCAATCACTACGGGCTTCAAACACTTCAACTAACATCCGGTGTTTAAAAAGTGCAAAGTGCTGCTTTTTAAATAGTGCACTCACATTCACACGCTGCGCCGACGGAAAACTTAAGCGAAAGTACTTTAATTTAAACCACTTCAGAATCACGGTGCCGTGGTTTTCACAACGGCGCCGTTGACTGACGTTCAAACATGCCCTAGGGCTCGTATCATTATACTGTTTAATGGGTAACATACCGGTTTCTCATCAGATAGTGTTTTATTCTTCGGAACTCTAGCTGCATACCTGGCTCTAGCTGTGTTGCCGTGTATTTGAAATACACGTTTTCCCAGGAAATTAGAAAACGTTTGTCCAATGTGCCGAATCCTAAAAAGAAAGGAAACGACAATTGAGTGCTTTCAAGAGGTCACGCGTATTAGAAACGTACACTTCAGAGTTCCCAAAGTGGTTTAAAATCTCTGCAACTCAAACATACGCGTTAGATGCATACAAAACTACTAGATGGCCCTACAAACTATCACAATAAAATAATATGGCCACCGCTGAGTATCCTGTAGGTACACGCAGCCCTTATTACCGCTCAGCCTTAAAAGGGGGAGAAGCTATCTCCACGTATGCAGATTTTGAAGAGAGGCATTAAAGAACTATGGAACGATATTTGCTTTCATCGGGAACGGTGAAACCACTTCAACGCACTCGTACAGCGATCGATCCGGGATCGAACCCACAAGTTATCAAACACAACCTATAGTTCCCACAGGATGTCAACTGAAATTGCATTTTGGAATCGCCTAACTTTTCCAGGCAGAATTGTACCTTTTTCCGTGACTTATCAGGACCGAAACCTACCAATACCACATTTCCCCTCTGTTGACAGCACACACATAATATCAGTACAGAAAAATTAGATTACAGAAACAACGGACCAAGCAAGCATAGCCACATTTTATTCAGCCCAGCGATAGACTTCATGCGACTGTCCATTAACAACACACAGATACATTATTTTGTACGTACAGACCCTATGTCGCTTGCCAGTTCACAAACTCAAAAATTTAAATTTTAAAATTCAAATGCGTACAACTGCATTATCTTGTACTCACACAACTATAGGCTGTCCATGGCAAAGTGAGCAATTTCGAGGCTCTGTTACTTTTATATTTGTCCTATTTTATCATTTAAGTACCTTTTAAAATAAATACTGCCACGTAAGGCAGGATTTACAACGACCCGCCACGTCCGTCCATCACGCGACCAACGGCCAATCAGGTTCTATCCGTCCGTCAGTCAAAACCTTGGCAAGCTTTTAACTTTCGACGAGCGAACGGATGAAATTACTTGCACGTTTTGTTACTCGTTCATCCAGAGTTCTTTACAAGGCTGTGTAGTGTGTGCAGTGTTTCGTTCTTGCTGTCTTTTGCTTTCACATGTTTACGTAACTGTAAAATAAAGATAAGTTACATTTACATCGATTAATTTCGTTTCGTACGTGTATGGCTGTTTTTGGTACTTAGAAAAACAATACCGCACAAGGTTTCCACTTTTTTTGCGGAGAATTTTTTCCTATTCGTAAACCGTTTTGTTTTTATTAGTTTGCAGCAATGAACTTACGACGGACGCACGAAGTTTGGTTGTAAATAGCTCAGCTGGGAGACGGACAGACGGACGAATGGACGGACGCGACGGGCTGTTGTAAATCCTGCCTAAGTAATAAACACAACGTGTATATTCCATCGCACTGGGAAGTTAACGTCTAAGGCTAAAATAAAATACATTTATTGACTATTATTGGACTTTCAAAAGTGCTCACTTTACCGTATTGGTCCAGTAGGAACCAACGACAACAAATATCCATCGTGGCGTCTCAATAGCAGCCGTAATCCCAGCTGAACAGCGAAGGCGCGCCTGATGCCTCGCATATTTGTCACAACGAAGCGGGCGACACCATATTTTCGCCCCCGGCCCAGGACGTAGGTTGGGCTGTGATGTACGAGCCTCATTACTACCTGGGGGGGGGGCGGGGGCGTCGCGACGCCTGCCGGCGCCTCCATGATTCATCGCTTTAATTACCGGGGCGGCGGCGCCCTTGGGCCACGCCTACACAACTCACCTCCAGGCCGCGTCACCTGCGTCGCGGCGACGAGTTATACGCTCCAATCTTCCAGCTACTTCCTCCCGGGGCCCCGCCACTTCAGACATCCTGCATACTGTTACAGAGTTGCGACCCAGTTACAACGGCAGAGGTACAAAATGGGCGTGATTAACACAAGATGCGGCACTCACACGTGCATGACGTGTCCCATCGTCACTAAGCGCACGGCTCTGAACTGGCGTGCAGTTTTCTAGTCACATTAGTGTATAGGCTCTTCACGACTAAGTGATCACTTTTTAAAGCCCTCTCATTTGGAATAACAGCCAATAAATATATTTTATTTTAACCTTAGACAAACTTCGGAGTACAGTGGAATATACACACTGTGTATTACTTACATGACAATATTTATTCAAAATTGCTCACTGTATCGCGAATAGCCCCTTCACCTATGGAACTTTCAGCGATGATCCTACTATTTTGTGGTGGAAAGTCTATAGGAACGATCTGTGCAGGGGAGGTTCCTGGGTAGTCTCGTATGATCTAATGCGTGAATTTAGAAGTACGGCGCTTTGAAAAAGCCGTTTAGTCATTTTGGAGTGCTCTGAAATGGCACTTCTTGAAAGCACTGAACAGCCCTCGCCCGAAGTGTGTGTGTGTGTGTGTGTGTGGTAGTTTTCGTAAAACAAGACATTGGATGCACTTTTAATAGTTTGGTAGAAAAACCCTTATTCCATACACTTTGCAACGTAATTCAAGCAGCACGTAGACGGAACCTTTAGGGAGCCTCCATAACAAAAAAATTCTGAACACCTGCCTAGCGTTTACGTTGGTTCAAGGCCGTCGCGTCGGCGCCGCTTTTGAATTGGACTGGACGAAGATCGGCTTCCGTTTCGAGAATATTCTTCACAGCTTTGGGATGGGCGGGGGTTAGGAAAAACTCCATTATTCAAAGTGCATGAAAGAATACCACAACTTTGAAGGTGTGTTATATCAAAACCAAAAAACCTACAACCTCGGTTGACCAATCAAAAGAACCGTGGAAACATGAAGTTTGTTTACCGTAGCTTCATAAACGTTCAATATGATCACCACGAGCGGCCCGAACGACATCTACGCGATACTCAAAACTCGTTCCACACACTTGTCAGCATGCTTAGTGTTACGGTTTGAGGTGGTCTATTTTTCCACTATGTACTCGGTTACAAGCTTCTCTGCAAACTAATACACTATTGATGAATATGGGAGCCACTGTGGTGAGTGGTTAGAATTTTTTATTTCATTAACCCTACTAAGAAACAGTACTACAGCCAGTCAAGGTGTTCAATTCTATCATGACTACTACAATTTAACAAACAGTAATATAGGTTCACAATTTTGGGGGGGGGGGGTGTTCTACACTCCGGTGTTATGAGTGTGGGAGGGCGACTTCGTGAACCTGGTTTGCTTCTCGGCGGCCTCGCTCTCGTACTTTCCTATGTGGGGATCGTGCCGGACGATGCCGCTGGTCGGCTGGTTTTCTCGGGGATCTCTCGTTTCCCCCGCCCTCGCATCACCCTCATTGGCTCTCAAGGCCCAAATCTCTTCACCCGCACATCCTGCTCCCTACAGGAAGTCGCTCGACGACGTTGGTTCAGAACCTCAGACCACAGGTACGGGTGGCGCCAAGTCTATACCCAGGTCATTACCGGCCAAGGGAAAAGGTTAACGGCGCAAGCACAAGGAATCGGGAAGATGGAAGGTTACCTTTGATTGCGGGGGGGGGGGGGGGGGGGCAGAAGACGCCTGCGGCGTTTGTGATTCGGCAACCATGGAGGCTAATGACAGCGCACGTCTGCTCCCTTACCTCGCTCCCTCCCTCTTTCACCTTCCTCTCTCTCCCAGGTCTTGTAATTAGCGCAATTTCACACTTCGCCCATTTCACAGACCGTCAATCAAGCCCGCCTGACAGCCCTCCAAGCCACGCGGCCCCCACGAACCCGACACCACATTCAAGTCCCGCCAACTTCCCCAAGTAAAGGCCAAACTCGTGTTTAATCTACCACAACATCCCCCCCCCCCCACTTAGTGAAGTTGTTACCTCTTCCCGCTAATCGTCCCTAGATTTTTAAAAACCCAAATTTGGCCTACATCTGTAAAAGCCATACGGGGCTGTGTAACCAGATGGGATTAAATAACTTAAGACTTGCTAGCTATTTCACGAAAAATTTACATTACGCAGTTCAGCGTAGTTTTTTTGATTAAGTGTATTGCGTACATTACTACGGAATATCCTAACCAAACACACTATACATAATTCACTGTTGATAGGGTCGTGAAATATAAGTCTGAGAAAAACTTGCACAGTCTATAAATATTTTAACGAAAACATTGACCATTCTAAAAATACTTATAGTAACAAAGTGAAGCGGAGCATCTTGAACCATGTAAGACCATCTTATTAAAGGCGTTGTATTACACATTGTGGCCACTGGTTTACAGCTTTTGATCGATACAGTACATTTCACCTGTTCGTAAAAATGCACCAAGAGCGTTTCAGAAGCTAAGCCTATATTTTTCGTTGTGATACGAAATAATAGTTTGAAAAATATATATACGATTCTGACAGAGGAAAATGGCTGTTCAAAAAGAAATGAATGAGTAATGACAATTTTATAAGTTTTTTCACGCGATCATCAATAAAGCAAAATTAATGCGTTAGACTATATATTACAATAATTACTCGTGTTTAGTAGAATATCATCAAGAATATTTGTAGCGTAATTCGTTATGTGATTCGCCCGTATTACAATTTTAACTTTTTGAGATTAAATGTAAAGTTAAAATATATAAAATTTAAATCCTTAACGCAGCTGGACCAACTGAAGGATTAAAGAAACTGCGACATGGCACATTTGCAACGTTAGTAAAAAAACACTTTAGCTGAAACCAAATTTGTGTCAAAGCTAAGTTTTGAAATCTGTACGAATAAAAAATTTACGTTAAAATTCTCAATTTATGCTCAAGAGGAATGCTTTGTTAATGATTTAGTAATTTCCCCCTTAAGTTACAGAGACCATGTCACAAAACAATAAAACATAGTCAAATTCTAGGGAAAAAAATTCCTGGACCGTTAATACCTCGGACTACAATCTCGTTTGCATTGAGGTAGGTTTTAGACCAAAGTTAACTTCATACAAAGGAAACACTGGGAGGCACGGCGCACATTAATAACCTACTCCCCCGGCAGCCTTCGTCCGTGAAGCTGGCCACACTGTAAGAACGTAATAACGGAACAGCCATCAAGCGGAAGAGACATTCCAGCGTCGGAGAATGCGAGACACGCCAGAAAAATTGCAAACTGGAACGACGCTGCCAGGTAACGCAATAACGAGTCACGCTCCCAACCGTGCTATCGCCAGGCAAATGGCGGGAGTCCTCAAAGCGAAGCGAGGCGAGGTCCAGTGCACCAACGACGGACGCAGTGTGCCCTGCTGGCAAACACTAGCCACCTATAAGATTTCACGGCGAACTGAGCACTTTTACAATCCCTGCTTAGGATCTACCTATGTGTATACGCGTTGTGTATTCTTCCGCCTTATGTAAAATTAACATTCAGATAGGCCTCGCCCCTTTATTCGTGCGTCGGTCAAGTGAACTTGTGAACTTATTAGGGGAAAAAAAATCTTACAAATTGTTTCGTTTTTACACTTCGATTCATTAAAAATAAACAGGAAGTGATAGGAATAATTTAATTTATAACAAATATTTACGTAACAAATTTTAATCGAAGCTACGATATGGAACTACTTTCCCTCCATTGTTACAACTTTACTGGCGACATCTCACTCGGTGCGTACGTTATAATTTAATGCAGATAGGAGCAGTGAGTGATTTTTTTTTTATCGTGAACAGCCTTCACACAGTTATAAAGTGTTCAACTGAGCACTTTTGAAAGCCCTGCACAACATCTACTTGTACGCATGTTGTGTATTCTTCCGCCATATGCATTGCGATGAGGCTCATCACTTTATTTATGCGTAGGTCAAGGGCAAGTGTAACATTGAGAAAAGCGAATATTTTAAAAGTTCTTATTCTTACACAGGACAGAAAGTATAGTCAATTTTCGGTTACTTACAACATTTCTCAGACCCTGCTAAAGCCCTACTTCCAGAATATTCCTCCGCCTCGTGCACACAAGGCTTATCCGAGTGTACAAAATTACTCCAGAGACACGACGCACCGCATTCGTGGACAATCAGTTCAATAGTATTTTGCTTGACAAATATTTATTAAAGGTTGTTCACAAAAAAGTGAGTACTTTTGAAATCTGGCATGCGCCCTGTACGGTTGGTAATGATGGATGGGAAAGTAGTTCCGTATCTTAACGTCGATTAAAAAGTGTCAGGTAACAGTTTCTGATGCTTTAATATATTTCTTTCGCTTTGTTTTTTTTTTTTTTAATGAAACGCAGTGTAAATATGAGCAGATCTGTAAAATATTAACTTTTATAATAACCTTTAAATAATCTCCGTATGCTTGCGAATTTTCTCCACGCAAATGTACCGCAAATATACGGAAAGCACAATCCGTAGTGAGGAAAAACGAAGCTCAGCTCCGTAAATATAAGATGCATAGCGTCTCCGTACTTCATATGGCTTCGAGATACGGAAACTAACAATGCCGAGTTTACGCGAAACTTACTTCGCCATTGTAACGAGAATATAGGGCAGTTTAGGATACCCACGCCACTTAGGCCTATCCCTTCAAACATAAAAAAGTAGCTTCAGTCGTCGTCTGTAACACTTAACAACACTTAAAATATGATCTATACGCGGTTTCTTCACACGTTTTGAATAAAACCTTTGAAAACTCACCCCATGCATGAGGAGTTCAGTTATTTCCTAAATATGCCATGTATCAAGACTTTTATATCTCTATTGATTGTAAAATATCTTACTTTTCGTTAAATTTAAGTTTACCTCTATTTTAATTATAAATTATAATGTATCACTTATAATAAATACTAATAAAAACAGTAAACATGTGTGATCGTAGCGCCTAGTAATAAATAGTTCTCATGCAAGGTATCTAATCCCGTGTGGCCAGGATTTTTTCCATTCCTTACATCGAACTTTAATTTGTTTACTTTAGATATTGTTACACGCTCCCGTGTAGAGAAGGGGGGGGGGGGGGGAGTTGACCCATCCTCCACCCCTGGCAGACAGGCTCGCCGATCCGTCGCCGTGACTGACAGCCGGTCTGGCTAGCGTCACAGTTTCCCCCCCCCCCTCTTTTTTCTCAATCTGCTGAAGAAGCCGACTACTTGGGAAAATGCGCAAGAATATTCTGGTAACTACGTCCAGACTTGCCAACTTTTAAAGTTTTCAATCAGTACAATGGATAAAAGCTATTCAAACGCGCGTAAACTGCCCGCGGCAATTTCACATACACTAATTTTCTTATCATTCGCACGTAATTTCAAGTAATAAAATTTCCATCATTTCACTACGAAAATTTAATATAATCTACCATTTGTTCAGTGTTTCAGGCCAGAAACTATGATTTCTCCTAGACAAGACTTATACATAGCCTACTTATTCCTTGCCTTGATTGAAATATACATTAATTTCTGATAACTTCCATGCCATAAAAGTATTGAGAATTCACTTTGTAATACACAAAATCCCTATTCTGCAATGATTTAAATTTAAAAATGACATTTATAACAAACTTGTATATCAAAAATGTGCATACACTCACGTGTCAATTTTCGAACAAAGAAAGCTAACAAGTTTTTATTTAGAAAAACAAGCATGCCTTTTTTTTCTGGATCAAGTCAGATAGAGGAAATGTGGAAACTATTTATCGCCGGATGAAAAACAATAATATTCTACCGCTACCTGAAGTAAGATTTATTATTTTGTTTGTGGTTTTGTGTTTGTCGTTTTCACATATTGTACACACACAAAACATGTAAAATATATATGAAATACTGGTTGTGAACACAAATGGCACGTAAAAAATTGAAATATGTAATTGCATTCAGAATACCGAACACAAGATTACTCAATTTTGACAGTTTTGGAAAAGTCGCGCGGCCGCAATGTATCCTTGTAAAATAGCTGCTCTGTCTATGAAGAAAGCAATGAGTGTAAACAAATGCTGTGATCAATTTAGGTTACCATTCCAACCTACCTTGTTTCTGATATGGCTAAGTCATACTGCTGGGCCTCCATTAATTTTATTGCCAGTGGATTGGATGGGGTTAGGAGAGACTTTAGTTTAGCGTCTTTCATGAGACCTCGTTTAGCACCTCTTCTTAGAAGACTATAATTTTTAATCACACACTGTTTAAACGGAAGGGTCGAAAATTTGTGTTATTTTGAAAATTTGATTTGGTCTTTCTAATGTGACGTCGACAGTCACTTGTTTAGCACTCGCGGTAATGCGTTATTACATTAAGAGTGAAAAATATTTTTATCTAAATTTAATGCTTAAAACAGACGTAATATCTGTACAATTATCACTGTAACGCTACGAAAACGTTAATAAATAAGAGTAAAAATGATGCAATAACAACAATTTTTATTTTAAAAATGTAGTTGCGGAATATATAAACAAAGCACAACATTTACTTGCTTTTCAAAGCGTATTTTATGTACAGTTAGGCCTAGGACTATTTGTTCTTAATCATTTTATTTACGTATTAACATGTTTTAAACAAGCATGGCACTGATTTTGTCATTTTGTATTTTGGCTCACATCCGCTGAATACAAAATACCAAATACGTCACGGCCTCAAATTATTATATAACCTGTCAAGTTTTAACCTTACCAAAAGAAAACGCGATAAATATGTAGTTACAATTCTAATATTAAACACGCTTGAGACGTAAATATTTTTGGCGAAGTGAGTTTTCCATACAATAAACGTGTTAGGCCTACTTTTTCACTGCAAAACAGGCCACGTACGTTTCAAATACATCAGTAACAGTTTCAAAATACGTTATTTACAATACACTGACTTACTGTTTTTAATTCATATTTGTAACTCCTGGAATACATGTTGTTCTGTTACAATTCTTATTACACGTTTCTCTGCCATTGATACAACATAATTAGCTCATTCATTAAATAAATACAACATTTCACCGGCTTTCCGAAACTAGTAAACTCAACTGCAGAATGAAAACACCGCTTCTTCCAGACAATTGAGAAAATTGCGGAAAAAGCCATTCGCGTGTCGATAATTTAACATTTCAAGCATCGAACAAATGTATCGATATGCACGAAGGAATACTAGATATTTTCGATACTTCCCGATATCGAGGTATCGAAGAATCGAATGTCCCGCCTCAGTAAATATTTTTTTCTGTGTCGAATTTCGAAAAAAAAAATCAAGGCTTTTCCGTAAAATCGTAAAAAGGGCATGATTTCCGTACATTTTACGGAAAAATCGTAAAAGTTGGCAGGTCTGTACGTCCCTAGGCGTAGCGCGGCATTTGGAGAAATTACTCGGCTATGACGGACGACACTATAAATACCATCACAACTGGAGGGTCGGCGATCTTTGAGGAAGTCATCTGGCTGAAATGCGGTAATCAAGTTGTGTGGTGCGGCAAGACGTATCGGCGAAGAGAACGGACGACAGGGCGTGGTGTAGAAAGAGTTAGGGTTGCTTGTATCGGGGCGCTCCGAGAACATAATGGACTGGTGGTATCTGGACTGAACTAAGGTGGGACCGTACGAATGCATGGTTCGTAATCCGTCAAGAATGGACACAATTTATAAAATAATTCTACAGGTTTGTAAACAAATTAAGAAATTATAATAGTTATTTTATTTTATTACGACCTCCATCCTTTAAAGAACCTGGCTACGTCCACTGACAGAAACACTAACACTATGCCAACCATCCCCGGACTATCCATTCAGAAGCAATATTCATATGAACACACATTTCGGAATGAAACGCGAAGGAGCCCTAGCGATCTGTCTGGTCTTTTATCATAAAACTGAGAAACGCATAGTGAACCAAATTTTATTTTTTTTTCGCTCAAACACGTATTTTGTTTTTGTGAATAATATTATTATAAACCTTAACCGCATTGGTGCTTATTCCTTTACAAGCCGCCCAAGAACCAGTAATCCGAACACAGTAACAACGAATTATAACCGTAAAAAATAATTCGTTAGGCAACTTTGATGTCGGGAATTATACTCAAGCAGGCTTCCATCTACAGCGTGCACACGAAGTCGTTTGCGTGCCAATGTTCGCAAAAATATCTGACAGAAACGAGTTCCGTACTCTCCCCTGCAATGGTTAAAAAAAAACAGCAGTTCCAATGCTTGTATTCGTGCCCAGCGGAGATACCAGGGGCGTGTGCGCTTGGCAAGTTTCCTATTCTGCAGATAAAACGTATTCTCTCCCCCACCCACACACACACACAAAGCAAAAAGCGAATACCCTGGATAGGAGTAGGGGACGGACGCGACACGACGCGACTCTTGGCAAGATGGCACGAGAGCGCTGTATCTGGAGCCATATGCAAATAGGAGGGGCATTAAGCTGGGACGATACTAATACTCGTACGCCAGGGCGAATACCAGCACATTAGCGCTAATACACTTTCCCCGCTAGCAGCTTAATATGCCAGTAACAAGGGGAGGGAGGGGAGGAATACGTTAACACAAGACGTGAAATAAATACAATGTATTACGTATACGTTATCTCACAATACGGACGCCGGGACAACATACAGTTCCATATCTGTGCATGCATGCTTTTTCTGCAGTTATGGCCTTAATATATCGCAGTTTCTATAGAGCACTGTTTCTCCACTGCTATAAACTTTTGAAATACTACACTTCTGACGATAGTAAAAGATCTAGTTCGCACGTTGCCATTCGAGAAAGAAAAGTCTATGTGTAAATACAGTTAGAAATAATCCATTACTGTACACATTATCTCTCTACATTCCCTCGTATGATTGTTAGAAAATGCTTACCGCCCATACAGCTATAAGCAACAAATGTCATCGCATACGAACTGTTCGCAGAAAATTCGTAACTAAACACAGCTAAAATTTGACGTCTATGAATAGTCAGAAAAATCAAGGTGTGGGGGGGGGGGGGAGCCTACCAACAGTCGAATGTTTATGAAACAACAATTACATGGTAAAATATCTAACGAAAACGCGCGCACGTTAAACTGAAAGATTAATCGATATATTGGCATAGGGCAATAAAAGAATAGAGATGTATTTACAGAACGCTTCTGCAAGGGGGTTGGAATTGGGGGGGGGGGGGTGAGGGTGAAGCAGGGTCACTCAATCAGATCAACGAGCACAGCACACACTGGCCGGGGGATAAAGTTACCCGACGAGTCAATACAAATGTGTTTCACTCGCCCGGTAACTCTGTTACCGGGAACAAGAAGCAGGTGGCACTCTCAAACGCCCGCTAAATTACGTCCGCGTGGACTTCCTTGGCGGGTCAACCCTTAAGGCGATGATATTACACGACACCAGATTCCGTAAAAGCTTATGCAAGGTCCGCCATAGCGGCCGGTATACGGGCTAGTGTGGCACCAGTCATGGCGTTTCCGCCTTGTACGGCCAGATTTCGTACCAAGTTTGGTCCTATTTTTCGTGGCAGGTTCACATTGCATTTTCAGGGGCGTAGGGCGCTCCCCGTGGCCACTACTTGAAACGAGTTGCTGAAGAAAACGAAAAGGACGCCCACATCTTGATTTTACATCCGTGAGGTTGAAACTCTTTAAGATAGATTTTAAAATACGACGACGAATAATAGTGGATATGACATTTTTTAATTACTGTGTCAACCGTTCTGAATACTTAAAACATTATCTACTGTATGAAAAATTAATTCAAGCTCTTTAACGTGTCAACAGTATATTTACACGACACTTGGTGTGTGAATTGGTAGTAGAGTGGCAAAGTCGCGGCGTCCGCAATTAACATGTAAGTTTTGGGAGTGAGATTAAAACTCCGCCAAACACAAAACAATTTTTATCATTAAATTTCACACGTTGATTATTTCTCGGCAGTAAAAAACACAAAATTTGAAACCGGTCAGTAATTCTCGTCAAAACTAAAAAAACACACGCGTACTCTAGTGACTTCGCGACATTTTCAAGACAATGAATGAAACTATACTAGTAGAAATCAATTTATGTAAAAGGCGAACAGTAATATAGAAATATTACGATGTTCTAGCTAGTTTTTTCAGAGGCTTACGCAAGTTACTAACTGGTAGCAGTTCTACGAATGGGGTTCATATTTATTACAAACCACACACTGCGCACCCACTGAGGGTGCCAAATGCTAGTACGCGAACTGCTGTCGTGTAATATGTATGAATCTCCCATGGCGGTTCATATACCGGCTCGTGCAACAGGCCTCGTAGAAGCTTGTACAAGAACCAATTACGGCCGCAGGTATCGTGTAATATCGACTTTGCCATTAAAACAAACCATTCCGTCTTCCCTTCTCGCGTATGCGGAGCAATAAACACGAGGGAAGAAACACTGAGAAAATAGCATTGGTAGCGGATTCGGAGAACCTCGTTGGAGCAGCCACAAAGGTTCTTAACGTCGTCTTTAGTATCTATAAGGGTGAAATGAAGTGAGAATGGAGTAGCACCGGAATGCAAGGGCGGGGGGAACTGAATATCCCCGAGAAGACCTGTCCAGCGGCATCGTCCGGCACGGTTCCCACTTGCGAAAAGCCACGAGTGGTACGGCCGGGGATTGAACTCTGTTCGCCATGGTGGGAGGCGAGCAGTCTGACCACTAAACCACCGTGGCCCTTCAAAGCAAAGAAAATGAAGTTACGGTATATTTCATGCCAGTGGGCTAAATTTGGACAGTTCTAGAAAAGTAGTACGGCCACAATGTATCCTTCCACCAAAGCTGTTTTATCACTGAAGGAAAAGACGTTTGTAAAAAAAAAAACAGGTTTGGAGTCTAGGCATTTTCCTTTTTCCTCGAGTTTACTGTCGTGACAGACACTGAAGAACTAACGTTAGCTAACTTCCATCCAGTAATTAATGTAGGATATAGTAGCTAGGTTGGCATTCCAACCTGTTATATGTTTATAATTACCTAGTTAAATTTGCTGGGGTTCTGTTTAATTTATTTTAAGGGAAACAGGAAGCACTGATGCGGTGGAGGGCTTTACTTTAACGTCTTTCGTGAGGCGGCATTATTTTGATGTTCTTACGGGTGTGTGGCATTTTGAGTTGTATATTGTTTTGATGGAGCACTGGAAAATTTTGCTCTTATGCAAATAACATTTAAATTACTTGACTTCGGAAATCTAAAACCCGATATATACGTCGCTGTTCGTATTCGTACAGATGCAGCAGTATGTGTGTGTGTGTGTGTGTGTATATTATATATATACACACACACACACACACACACATTGACCGAAGTTAACCTTACACTAGTTGAATTTACGATATAGATACAAATATTCACTCACTACGAAAGTGTGGGTTTTTCAGGCTACGTGCATTTCAATGGTTTACAAATACACTTACGAAACACCGCAAACTTACTGCTTGTAAAATTCGTAACCTCTTGAACACGTGTTTTCTCTGTGGCAATCCCTGCAAGTTTACTTCACTATAATTACGTTTGTTCGCCAACAGCATTAAATAATTTATTTGCAGAATCATTCAGTAAAATCAACACTGCGCACGTTTCCTAAAAACAACAAACGTAAACTTAGATACGTAAGTTATATTAGTGTCACTTCATTGCGGACAGCGGTAAGGAAGATGGCGGAACGAGCAGCCGTACGAAGCGGTAAAGCACGAGCCGATTAATATTACATTTCACTCAACCAAACGCACTACAATGGTACCTACAAACTATAATTAAAGAAAGTGAATAATATTAAATATTCCGACAACACCAACAAGATATTCGTATAATAAACACGACGAGAAAAAGGCACACGCACAACGGCCTTGCCTTCACCGGACTGGAAACTGGAAACGTTTACTGTTCGTATGTGTCGACATGCTCTTTCATAATTGCTAAACATGTTTTGAAAGTCTAGTCACTAATAGCCAAGAAAATTAAATATTGCTTTGAAAACACAATTTAAACCGTAAATGTTAAGTATAATTAAAATTTTAATTTACAACTTTTAGTTATATTTTCTTCCAAAGCAATCCTCAAAATCGCCACTAACGACGTACATCCCACAGCAATATTTTACAAACGAGAGCATTCACTGTTTACACATTGTACCCTACTTATATGAAATAAGACTATGTTTTAACTACGGCAGGTAAAGGTGTGCGCGCAATGAAGAAATCAAAATACAAAGGAACAGAAACTGAAGACTGAAGGATTAGAACTGCTACTGCTCTGCTTCCAATCAACCTACGGATAAATCAAGAGGTAACGTATACTTTTCAAGTTGACAATAATACATTGAACTTACAGCACAGGACAAATGTATTTCACATATTTCGCCAGATAGTCAATCAAACGCACATAAAAACAAAAGACGAAAACACGGCAGCACTGCCAACGTTTGTGCTATATCATCCGCATGCAGTGACGTCATACCGTGCTTTCTATTCCAGAGATATCTTTTTTATCTGTTCATGAATGGTGCAGATAAAACCTGTCGGGGGCAAAAAAAAAAAAAGGTCAATTTCTTATAGCTATCGGCCAGGGATTTTTTCTGGCCGCAGTTGCAATCGTTCGAATCTCTGGCATCGGCCAGAGCAAAGCGCACGTTCCTGCATACTCCGCTTCGCACTGGCCGGTCACGTGACGGCGGTATTTCCGGCGCCGATAAGCCCCACGTATAAATATCACGCAAACGCGAGGAAACGTTAACGCCAAGCTCTATTTCTAAAAATAAATAAACTGGCGCCGCTTTAAACATACGCTGTATCGTTAGGCAAACAACAAAGGAAATTGTTCTGTTAATGCACAAACCATGTACTGCAATACTTGGGATTTTTTAACAACAACATTATTCCGACAAGGGAGAAACGTATTCCCATGCGCAGAATTCCACAGGCAGGACATTAATACTAATGGCTCAAAATGGCTTAGAGGCATTCACGATAAAGTGAATACTTTTGAAAACCTCATTTGGAATAAAAGTCAATAAATATATTTTATTTTAGCCTTGGAGGTTAACTTCAGAGTGCGGTGGAATATACATGTTGCGTTTATTATTTACGTGGCCACATTTATTTAAAAAGGTAGTTAAAGGATAAAAAATGTCAGAAAAGAAAAAGTAACCAGGGAATCAAAAGTGGCCACTTTACCGTGAACAGCCTATAAAATGTTGAAACACTAGAAAATATTAGAAATGTAATTTTCCTAAAGTAAAAATAATAACACAGCCAATGTTTTTGATTATAGGTCATCCACAGTAAAGTGAACACTTTTCAGGTATTGCTAAATTTTTCCTTTCAGTCAATTTCTTATATTTTCACAACTCTCAAAAGTTAACCTCTAAGGCTGCACTAAAATAAATTATTGGTTAATTCAAGTTTTGTTAGGAGTGAATGAGATTTGGGCGGCTCTTAACAGCGAGGTCTTTAGAACCGATGAGGGTGATTGAGGCGAGTATTGAGCAACGTTGGAATGAAAGGGCGGGGGAAACGGGAAATCCCCGAGAAAACCCGCAGAGAAGCACCTTCGTTCTAAACAATTTCCCATTTGTGAAAATCCGACATTTACCCGGCTGGGGATTGGACCTGGTTCACAAGGGCGGGAGGCGAGCAGGTTAACCGCTCAGCCACCGCGGTCGCGGCTTTATACAGCTTTTGGGAGTGTCGTGATAATAGGTATGGCAATGGCTGATTAAAATGAGGCTCATCGATTTCTTGCTGTGAACTAAAAAAGCTTATAGAATGTTTAGGTAAGTTCAAACACGAGTAAGGGGGCAGTACAGTAAGCTACCATTTGCCACAACAAGAACTTGTTTCTCCTTTCGCAACGACAGGAGGAAAGGTGGCAAGAGAGAAAGAAAGAGGGTGAGAGGGTGTGAAAGTACACTACTGATCACTCTCGCTCCCTCTCAGACACACTAAGTAAGTTTGAATTTTGGGTTACTGTTATTTTATGCAGTATTGGGAATTTCCACATTTCATAGGCTGTTCACGGTAAAGTGAGCACTTTCCAGGCCACATTTACTTTTTCTTTTTACATATTTTCTATCCTTTAACTACCTTTTAAAATACATATTGTCATGTAAGTAATAAACATAGTATGTATATTCCACCGCACTCGAAAGTTAACCTCTAAAGCTAAAACAAAATCTAGGTATTGTCTTATATTCCCAATGAGAGGGCATTCAAGTGTTCACTTTGCCACGAATTGCCTATAACTGCGTTGACTAAGAATTTCGTAATGTGCGAAACAATTATTTATAAGGCGGTATACAAAGTATCTATAAGCAAAATCGCATCATCGAGTTAGTACTCATGTTTAGCTCCGTTTTCAGAACTATTCACTTTTTTTTTAACAGAGTGCTGATGGTTCACGGAAGATGTTACAGCGAACAGCGTGTGCGCCAGACAAATCGACATTTTCGTGTCTATTACATAACTAATCGATTATTCACGCAACCCTGAGATTAAAAAAAAACACCAAATACTCCCCTACTAGTACTCTACAAACAATCCTCATTCGCAGATGGAACCGTCAAACAGCATGGCAAGATATACACGGTGTACACAAACTCCATGGCACATTTCAGTGGTGAATTACATAATCCTGGCTGTAGATACACGCGAAATATCGGCACACACATAAATTTACCAATATGAAACTTTTCCGCGTTTATGTATTTATTGGTGGCACAATTCCACGTTTCATTTTAATGCGTCATGGACTTTGTGTACAATCAGTATAATTACCGCAAACCGGACAGCCGAACAGAACCCAAAATGAAGCCACAGCGACACCAGAAAAGACGAACTGCGCACTCGCACGCCGCTAATTTGAAAAGAACAACTATCCCGACTACCGACAGACGCCCAGCGCAGATGTCACATTACTCACGATCCGATAAAGTAGACAAAAAGAAATTAATGATCCATCTTGAGGGAAGGAACTGTGTTCACCCCCGGGGCAGCTACCCCTCCCCCACCCAAAAGATTGGTCGCGTCGGAGGGCAGTTAGGAAGGATGGAGCGGCAGGGGGCAATCCGAGTCCAAAGACCCGCATCATCAATCACCAGGGGCGGTCGGCGGAGATTAGAGACAGCGTCGAGGCACACTCGGCCGCCGCCGTGGCGGCCACAGCAGACACCTTCCGCGCAAAAATTCCCCGGCACTAGCGCATATTCTCAACGTTTACAAAACAATCTAACAAACTGTTTATTTAGTAACAAGGACACTATTCACAATAAAATGAGCACTTTCGAAAGCCCTGCTTAATATCTACTTGTATGCATGTTGTGTATTCTTCCGCCTTATTTAAGATTAGCATTGTCATGGGCGTCATCACTTGATTCATGCGTCAGTCAAATAAAATTGTGAAATTAGGAGAAAAGTAAATATTTTACAAATATGATCATTTTTACTCTTCGAATAACAGCGAACGAAATAAATAATTTTTAAGTTAACAGTAATTATTAGCTAACACTTTGTATTCGACGTTAAGATACGGTACTACTTTCCCATCCAGCGTTACCAACTTTACTGGGCGCATGTCACTCAGTGCGCCTATTAAAATCTATGCGAGTAGGAAAAGTGACATTTTTATAAGGTTGATTTCGAAAGTGCTCACTTTATCGTGAACACACACACACACACACACACACACACACATAATTATATATATATAACTTATCACATTAAGTGTATTCCGGTAACATAAACGTGAAAATGGCAAAAGTATCGCATGTTTAAAGCTTTCCAGCGCAGTTTCCTTAAGCGGTAAGAGAATGTACGACCATAAGGGCGTAGTTTAACCTGTTCGGTTTCACTGCGTGTAGCAAAGACCCACTGCTACAGATCTAATTTGCACAGTACAGCATCGCGATGAGGCGCTAGGGGCGAGTGTTCATTATCTCCCATATTATAACTCTCCGTTCCTTGAACTTGGACGCGCAGCTACGTCCCTGAACACTACATACAATGCTTGCCAACAGAGACGAGAAAAGAGGAATGTTCGCTTTCCTTCACATACTCGATCCCAAAAATATACGTACTGTGGTTACATTAAACGCCGTAGCTAATAAACTGCAAACTTTCACTCTTGATTTCCGTACGTTGAAGGAAATGTTTACAAAAAAGCACAGTGATTCAAGGAAACCCGATCCAACGATTGAAACTGTTCAATAAAAAACGAAACTTGATGGCTACAGCTTCGGGTTTCGAGAACGATCACGGCAGTGGCGTTTACTCCATAGACTTAAGGTAAGCAATGCTTATCCTATACATATTGGAAATGTTTCAGCCTTTATAGTTTTCGCTCCTTAACTTGAAATTTAAACAAATTTAAATCTGAGTTTCCCCATTTCCGATTCGAGAAACATAGTTTTCGTAACTCCCGTACTGTATACGCATAGTGCTGCTATCTAGTATTTATTTCTACAAACGGGAGCGACTAGCGATGAATAGAGCACGCAAGCGAGTTACCCTGCCGCGTTCCTTCGGCAATGCAAGCAGTCGTTCTGTTTGCGTCCTCCAGTCCAGTTCCATGGGAAGTGGATTAAAGTGTTTCTAGAAAACGGGTGTTTTCTTATAATTTGCAATATGCTCTCTATATAATATTCAGTTTAATTACTATTACATTCATACTGTTTGCATTTTTATAACTACTGTTACGTATTATAGAATGCGTGAAGGGTAAGCAAAGTTGGAAGTTGCGTTTGTTAGTAGAAATTGAATTGCTATTATATTGCTTATCCTGTGTAAAAAAAAAAAAAAACTCACTACCTACACGCCACTACTTCACGGACCTTTCTTCGCCGCTGTTACCCAGAAAATTATAGAGAATGTACCAAAAGTCCCGTTACCCCCTGAAAATGTACTATAGGTGTTTCTTGGGTTGGTTTTTTGTGTATTGTTTACGATAGGTCTTTCTCTTGTAGTCAGGTGAGATTACATCTGGAAAACAATTACACTCTGGAGGGACAAATAATCATGAATACAGGAGTGCATGGACGACAGAACACCGGGCAGACAATGAGAGAGATCCGAAACGATTTAAACATTAGGTTCAATAAGACCGCACCTCCGAAACCAACAGTCTAGCGATGGGAAAACAAACTGTTCCAAACTGCTAAGACAGGCCCCGTTCTGGAAGACCAACAAGAGCAGAAACATGTGCTGAAGTTGCAGCATCAGTTGAACATTCACAAGAAAGTAATTACGAATGCTATCCCAAGAACGGAATGTTCCACCAATGACAGATGCGTTTAGCCTTAAAAGCATAGACGACACATTTGTTAGTTAACGAACCGAGTGATGATGCCTTCGAGACCCGACGTGCCACATGTGCGCTATTACTCGAGGTTTTCGACACACTTCCAGCGCGTGGTTAAAAGTCTTATTCTCAACACGGATGCGCGATTTGCTGAAGTGTAAAAGATAGAAACGTCTCTTTCTAGAGCAGGGGTTCTAAACCTTTTAGGGCATGCCACCCCACCCCCTTGTTTGAGGTGACTCCTCTCCATCCCATATTATTATACTGAAATACAAAAAAAAAACTGTCGTTTAGGTTAAAAAAGAACAAATATATATGTGAACAAATACAACAATTATTTGTCGGAACATAACATAAATGAGAGGGCTGGCACCGTTTCTCTTTCACAATTTATGTATGTTTCACTCCTTACCATGCCACCCCAGGAGGTAGAGGGTAGGTTGCGTAAGGAGAATCCGTATTTGAGGAAGTGGACATGAATCCACCTCATGTGATGGCATTAACTGCACTGTCTGCTACGCATCTTGTTGGTCGATATTTTTTTTTCTCGAACATCCAGACACGAGGCAGATATGGTCAATCAAATTACGCATCTCTCCATGTCACGAGACTGCTTTGTGCCGCAATTTGAACGTTTGGGACTTCTTGGTCACAACAGGATGGGGCACCAGCGCATTTCGCAATATGCCTGTAAGAGAATACCTCAACGATGTGTTCAGAGACAAATGGATTGGATGAGGATCACCCACGTTACCAGCTTCTCTGATGCAATGGTCGCCCTGAAGTGCAGATCCGACATCCTGTGACAATGCGTTATGGCGGCACATTAAACAGATTGTTACCAAGACGCGGTACGAGAAAACTGAAGAACAAAAAAGATGTTCGAAATACATTTAATACCATAGCACCAGTCAAGTTGCAGAGCACTTCACGTTGTTTCCCGAGGAGAATAATTCTGCGCCACCTCTCATATTTATCACGCACATGATAACACAACACTGCAGGTTTGTCCCTATTCCGAAGGGGATAGCAGGACTTTCGGTACATCCATAGTTTCACCGACAGTTCGTATATCCAAGTCGCCTACTCCTATTCGTTCAGTCGTCAATAGTATCAGGTACTTGTGACCGTAACTATTCGTTACGGTCGTAAGTGAGTGGTAGGAGGAATTGACAAGCTTTAGAGCGACGTCCACAAAGCAAGCAAAAAAAATAGAACGTTTCAATTTATTAAATTTTCCTTTTTTATCCATAATACAAAAGCAGCGCAACGAAAACAATTTTTTTGTAATTCATTTTTAAAGGGGAAGTATCAAATTCACGGAGAAGTTTCGTGATTTCACATAGGTTATGCGGAATCTACACTAAGTCCAATATTGACGAAGCAACATATCGGTAATTGTACAGAGTACTGAAGAATTCGTACCACCGCTTCTCCGTAAAACGACGCAACAGCAGTAACTTGGCTCCAGCAGTAACTTGGCTCCAGCAGTAACTTGGCTCCAGCAGTAACTTGACTCCAGCAGTATAATTGTTTCTAGTGCTAAGACAAAAGCTTCAGTAGACGTTTCAATACAATGCCGCTTACTAAAATACACGTAGTTCTACTTTTAATGCGGTAATTTTTCCAAGTTCGTAATTACAACAAAGTCGAAAGGGACGCTAATCGTCGGGGGTGGGGGAAACCAGCCCGTGGTAAGTTATCTACAAGAAAAGAAAACTATTTCCACAGAATTACCTCGACTTCCGATTGCCCTTGCCAAATATTTGCAAGAACGACCCACGGGGCACGAAAAACGTGAGATGCAAGATAAATTATCTTTACAGTTTTGCCAATCGCGCCAACTCCCCGTGGTTTACCTACCGGAAGGGAGGCGTCTTTCCCCTAATTATCCACGAACGGCCCACTTTCCAGAATTACCTCCCCCCCCCCCCCCAGATGTGGGATTTCGGACGGAGAAATGAGCAAGCTGTGAACAAAACATAAAAAATGGAAAGCACAAACGAAGAAATGTTGTCGAAGGGAAGCACAACTCCGCCGCGCAGTCTTTTGTTTGGCACGGGCTGGAGTCCGGGGAAATCGCAGTAATTCCTCTTGCAGCCGGAAGGGAGAGGGGTAGAGGGGTGAGTCGTCCTCCAGTATTTCGGGAATCTCGAGGTTCGCAGGCGAAACTGCGTGTGGAAGAGGTAGGGGGGGGGAGGAGGAGACAAGAAAGAAACAAGGAGCGGGGGCAGAAAAACAATCCTGTCGCGGCTTACCTACGCGCCAAAACCCCGCGAATCGAAAGCTTCGGCAAAGCCGGCGGAAAAAGTTTTGTGTAGAGGGTGGTCCCGTTCCCACAGGATTTGTTGCGTGATGAAAATGGACGCAAATGACCTCTCTCCCAGCTGCCTCCGCCGAGATATTTCATACTATGCGGATAAACATTTTACGGGCAACCTGACCGAGACAGATTAATTTCAACTAATATTGCGTTTTTTTCCTGGCAATTTGAACGAAGTCGCGATTTAACATTTCGGCAAAAACCAGCGCGCATTAGTTATTTTTCAGTTCAGCGTAGTTGACCTCACAAAAGTCTGCTGACAGCGTCCAACAACAAAATAAAATTATTTTTGGGGAAATATTCTGATTTTGAACTAGAGAAAATAATTAGTTAGATGAATGTAAAGTTATCTTGAAGTAAACAACAGCCCTTTCAAACTGCTAACCCACCTGTACCAAAGAAAAAAAGTGTGTGAATTGTAAGAAAAAAACGGGGGGGGGGGGGGGGCATCAAATAACGCGGAACTTTCTCTACCGTCACCCCCAAACATTTAGCAACCAGAGTCTTCCTGACTTTCAGTAAGATATGGTAGAATGGTAAAATTGCTTCACCCTATATGGACGAAGGTAAAACTATACAAGTGATCTACCGCTATACCTTACAGTGACTTAACTATGCTACCTGGCATACTAATTATAAGATCATTTAACACCGGGTGTTCATTGTAAGTTTGGTCGGTAACTGCCGACGTCATTAACCTACTCTACTCTCTAGCAGCAGAGACGGTATTCGGAGTTATTGGCCATCTAGAGGGGAAGATGGGGAGGCCAGTGACTCGTCCACCGGGACTCAGTTCATGAAAACGTAACACGTTCAGTATAGTCTGTTCCATATAACTTCAATATATTTTGACGGTTCTCGAAAAGAAGTGCGGCCACTACGTATCCCTCCGCCACGGCTGTTCTGTCGGCGAAGAAACTGATCTTTGTAAACAAACGACGTATCTAATGGCGAACATTGAAAGACTGACAACTTCTGTCCAGTAATTAGGCTACTATAGCTGGTTGCCATTCCCAACTATTTTATTCTTGTTATGATCACATGATATACTAGTTAGGGTTCGGTTTTATTTTATTGGTGGGTTGGGGAACTATACATTTACATCTTTCGGGAGATGTGATTGTGTGTGGTTCTTCTTATAAGAGAGTGGCGCTTGCAACTTGCATTGGATGAAGTAAATGCGATAAATGTGTCGCTGTTCGTACCGATGCGAAAAATGCTCAACAGATAAATATCATTACGTTTTTTATATAATTAACTACACCAAAAGGGCGCTTGTTTAGGTCACGTATATTTGAAAGCCTCCCGCAAGAACAAAACGTAATAAATACGTCACAGTTAATACCGATGTGCGAAATACACATTGTAAACATGTTAAGCAAATTTAACTTCCACGTAAAAATCGTCAGTGTTTCAATCAAATAAAGGTCCCAATACACTAAAAATATTCTAACAAAATTAAAGAAAACATTATTTACAAAAAACACAAACTTACTGTTCACTTCGTAATTCCTAAAAACGTACCTCACTTTGGATAATTAATCATGTGTCGACTGACGATACAAAATAAATTTGCTAACTTATGCAATTAACACAACACTTTAACTATTTCTTGAAACCAACAAATTCACATTTCACACCGATAATAAATTTTCGCTCGCGCTTCGCGATGGCCACAGAAAATGGCGGAACACAGCACACAACAAACAATTTTACAAAGCAGCAGACGTGTTTCGGTAATTCATTTCACTGAGGAGAATGTTCTAAAAAGGCACCTACGACGAACTACACTTAATGAAATACGAAAATACAAAAATAATTAACTGCATATATAATATTCCAACATCACCAGCAACATAACAGTGATGTTCGGATGGTGTACCATAATATTTCTAAAAAAATTTTAAAGCCCTTGCTATATAGTTCAGAAAAATTGCGTGTTAGTCTATGAGCGTATTCTTAACCATAAAAGTTGTAATTATCATTAATTTTCCAAATAATTTTTAATTCCGAGTACTATTTTCGTTTACAATCATCGCCAAGAGCGCCAACATTATAACACGCATCCAGCAACAACCATCAGATGGCACAGTACTTTGGAAATGGGGGCGTTTAGTGTTTACATGCTGTGTAGGTTGGTCACAACGCCTGTCAAATTTTATTGAAGTTACATGAAACAGAGTATAACATCGTGATAGGCAAGGTACTGTTGCCGGGAGACGTCTGGGCACGCGAGTAACCCTCGTACTGAATAGACTGCGACTCGGCACGGACCAGTCTGTAGCGGGGCGGCAAGGCAGCGGCCCAACAGTATACACGTGCCTTGAAACAGCAAATGCAAAAGTGGATGCGAAGACCTATGTTTACTGAAACAACAGATAGAAGTGCTCTTGTGACAGTGTGCGCTGGATAATGTCGTTACATTATGGATGTGCTGTTCCGACAGTAAATGTATTTACACCACAACTGCCATGCTAATATCATATTTTATATTAAATGTAAATAAAATCAACCAACACGACTTCGAACCTCCAAACGTCTTGAGCACGAACGTGTGACCTTAACTTCCACGCCAACAAACAAACGTACATATTACTATAACGATAGAGTTTGTTTCGAATCTGTCTGTCTACACTCTACAATATCGCAACATACCGGGTATGGCACGGGAGTTACCGTAAGCAGTCCCCTGACAAGTTTTCCAGCATAAAACCGGGGGACGTTAATAGGTCCTATACAATACAATAATTGCAACACTGCCATATAGGTGTATACGAATAGAGAGAACGTGCGAATGATAAACTATTGTCGAATACATCAATGGTACAGATCCAACATTTGTTCATGAAACAGTCAAATGCGTGTAGGAACGTCCCCGACCTTGTAAGGTAACGACACTCAACATTCCATATTTGCCGCCTGCCATGTGGTATTATATCCGTACAATGTATCAGTTAGATGCTTCCATTACGGAGCAGGATGTCTACAAGGTAAATATTTTACAGTGCAGTAATTTGCCAAGCATATAATTTCAATCTGCTAATGTTGTATTTAATGCTTTTCAAATAGCATCACATATTTGCACATTCTTTGTTTAATACTCGCGAGAACGTTTACTCTTAATGAATGTTGCGTTTGGAATAACTTGTACTGGCATAAATCACAGATATATGTTATTACGGACAGTTAAGTACGAACTATTTTATCGTAAAGGCTACAGAAATATTTTCCAGCGATTCCATCGCGCTGCAAAAACCAGAAGTATGTGGACACACATCTTTACGGTTGACATTACATTTGCGCGTGATTAGGAAGTTTATAAATAATACATTAACCGACGAAATCCTTACAGATTAATCTGTAACGATTTACTGTGATTTCCGTGGGCATTTTAATTTGAACACATAGGCGTATGTAGACCACACGTTCACGTAACCTACCGTTACACACGGAGAGAATGCTTACATGCAGGTAAATTGGATGGACGTTGGTTGTATAGTATTGTTACAATTACTCTCTGTAGAAATTAAGTGGGCTATACGAAGTTCGTTAAGGGATGGAGGTCTTAATCAAATAAAATTATTATAATTTCCTTATTTTATTTACAATAACTACACTCAAATTGAACTCAAATTCTCACAGTAAATAGGCATCACTTACTGTTCAAAATTGACATAAATTAATAAAATTTATAATTACGACAAAGAAATCAATGAAATTAAATAATTAAAGATCATTCCCAATAGACAGTGTTCAATTATTTTATCAATTATAAGTCCACATTTGACAGTTCGAATATTTACAATAAAATCAATATTACACTTCCATTCAATCCATGTCCCGCAAGTCGCAATGTTCTAGAGTCCGCCAAGCGCCCTTAAGCACAGTCGGCTTCACACCCTCCCGTCCATTCAAGTTACGAACACATCACTCGCCGTCGTCCCGCAATCTCCAGTCGTCCACACTTCAATCGCGCACACTCGGCCGGGCGGACGAGATCGGAACCTCCAGCAGGCGAGAGGAGGTCTGTGACGCCAGCAAGTCTCGCCGCTGTCGGCATTCACGGGATTCCAGGAGGGGAATCAGAAGGCCACGAGAGCATCGTTCCAGGAGGAGGTGAAGGTGAGGTGGGTCTCCGATTATGGCGCGGAGCAGTTGAGTCGGCGCCAGCTGTAGCACGTAACAGTATAATTTGTTGTGGCGGCTCCATTGTCTCATTTGTATTATTTTGTTTGGTGTGTGTGGTTCTCTCACTGACCGCCGTATATCTGGCTGCTCTTGCAGATGCCCTTTGAAGTGACTCACATAGACAACCGTTTTTCGCCTCCTCTTCAAAACATGTAATGACAGACTTTATAATTTCGCCTTCTCTACTGTTGACAACTTTTCCGTACCTCTGCGAACGTCCTTCTTCCCCCATTGCCTCGCTGGAATAGTTGATAGCACGGCCACGCCTGCGCGCGCATCCCCCCCACCACTGCTTGGCTTACTACACGCTAAGCCATGCATGGACGTCTCCCGGTTACTTTAACGCTACTTTCTGTCTCATATAAGATGAAAAGATTTTAACAGTCAGTGAGTGGCAACTTGACGTATACGAAACGAACAAAGTGCCGTTTACAAAACCGTGTATCAGCTGATGCACGAAGGAACAAAAGTTAATATTAAGTTGGCTATTCTGAGTGCACTGGCAACGCACATCAGACAAGTATAAAATACGCGATAACAAAGAGTTCCTAGATTAATTCATATATTTTATTTTACGTGGCCACAAAACAGCGGTTGCAAGTGTTATAAACTAATCTTTGCGGTAAAGTAGTAATGTATAGGTGTTCAAAATGACGAAATATATTTCAAATTCGTGTCGTTTCGAGACAGTAAGCAGGAAAGAGGTCGCGAACCTGCTGCCATCCGTTGGGACCAGGCGCGGCTCACACACTTTGCCATGTCGTGCGCGCCATCTGTGTGCTCTTTCACGAACCTAACCTGCCATAAATATGAAATTAATGTGTTTCGTATGTAAAATAACAAATTTACGAACATATATCAATAGTTTTATTTTCCGCGAGCTCTGCGTAGTTTCTAAAGTAACAAATATTTCGTCTACAGCGATTTTGATTGCTGGTAATTTCTATTGGGTCGGTAATTGTTCGTTTATGTCCTAAACACGCCATTTTTTTCCCCCTGGGAACCAGTTCCTTGTTTTCGTGTAGCATCCAATTGACGCACCTGCTGGTGGCGGAAGGATACATAAACATTCGTAGAACTGTCAAAAGGTTCCCTTGTTATGTAAGAGACAGTAGCGGGCGACGAGGGAGAATGGTGCTGAGTGCCGGCGAAGTGTGATTGTAAGCGCGCCGCTAATTAAGTCGCTCACACACATCAACCTCCGCCGTGATTTGGTAGGCGACTGTGTGTGTTGGTCGAAGTCTCCCTCCTAGCCCCCTGCTAGACTAACTTGTGCGGGCCACGTCTATTGACATAGCCGACTGCTCGGGGCTCCTCGCGCCTCATCACGTATTCCCGCGGCGGACGGGCGAGCGCACCGAGCTATGTTTGAATTGCCCTTCGACCATTCTACTCTCCCCCCCACCCCCCGGCGTCTTCGGCTGCAGTGTAATCAAAACGTCGCGTCGACAAGTTGCTTGCCTCCTTAGACCCGGGAGCTGACTCCGTCGACCGAGTTTAAATAACGGAACGGAACAGGGCATATGTCGCGCTCGGGAGTTGCGGCCAACTTGTGCTTCGCTTTGCAAAAGCAGACACCCCCCCCCCCCAAGTATCATTCTGATTTGGAAGTCTGCTCTTCGCCGTACTTAGGTATAGCTGGACTGGGCATTTGCGTGACTTGTTAACTCGTGTGTGTACGGTAGTTTCACGCGGACAGTGTACTGGACAAAAATATTCCACATGTAGGAACGCTGACGTTTTACAAGAAGCTTTTGGTTTCCACTTGTACCCTTAAACATGGTGATGTGTTATTTTGATCACGCTATTTTTAAGGCACCTATTGTTTATAGCCTATATTTCATTAAATACCAAAAAAATGGGAATTTTTATCTAACGTACTACTTAGATAACGGTAAATAATAAGTGTGATTATTTACACGCCAAACATGCTGGTCACCAAAACTATGTTATTTTGCAGTTGTAAAAATGCTGCTAAATTTGTGGATATTTTTTCATAAACATATACGTATTTTTATAATGGCATGTGATCACAGCTTTTGTGATTTTGGAACGTACAAGTAATTAAATCTCGCAGAAATTAAATAAAACAAACGGAAATAAGACCATGAGTCAGTTGAAATATTTAAAATCACACTAGGGAAAATCTCACCAAAAAAAAAAAAACATATTGCATAAGGGGCCATTTATATTTGCTAAAGTCACTAATTTATTTTTACAAAATTAAATTTTCTAAGCATGCCTTAAAATTACTTATACACGGCCCTGTTAGATTTTCTGCAAACGTTTTCGTTTAGTTTATTTGTGCACCCCAGTAACACTAAAATTGCGATCTGGACAAGCCACGATGCAGAAACTATACGATATATTTACATGATGAACGAGTACGTGAAAGTTAAACAGTACTTAGAACAAACGATTAATTTTTAGTGATCCGCGCCCTTACTGAAATATTGTCTGTAAATGTAGTGTATGCCAGTAAATAAATGGCTTGATAATGAACGAGAGTTTACTACGAAAGATAAAGCCTATAATCTAGGAAACAACGCGCAATCTTGGGGGGCCTAGTCGCAATGCTTCATTATTATTTGTGCAAACTTCTTACGCACGTGGACACGTCTTTAAGGGGACTATGTAGCTGCGCGTCCAAAAACAAGGAGGGAGCGATACGGTCGTGCAGTGTTTCCGTCGTATCGCTGTACTGTGTTAATCAGATCTGTAACAGTGTACTTTATTACACGCGATGAAAGTTCACAGATTAAACTTCCCGCGTATAATCGTACTTTTCTCTAAAGAAACTGCATAACCGAACTTTAAATGCTATATTTGATCACTTTCACGAATATGATAAAAGTAAAAATATAGGGACATAGACAATAGTTTTTTTTAATCCTTTCTGGCAAAACTTCGTATTTCCAGAACTTTTATTTACCGAGATACGCGTTTACGCGCACACAACTATTTCACAGAAAACGTTTCAGTACATAATACCCTTAACGAAGGCAGTTATAAAGCACGCCAACACATCGTTACCGCACGCACGCACGCACGCACGACGTCGGGTTGACGGAACTTCAGGGGCGTAGCACACTGAGGAACGCCTTCTGAATTCCAATGGGCCAGCAGGCGAAAGCGCGGGCAAATGGCCCTTCCCACCGCATTCCCTTCACCCCTGTCACTCCTAATTGCTACTGCAATTATGCGTCCGCACAGCCTTTCGTTTCTACTTCCTCTGCACCTCTGTTAATCGCACGCAATTACTACGATTTTGCACATGAATAGAAGCGCAGAATAAATTTGAAGCAAAAATAAAAGAAGGCGCCTCTGTAGACGAAAGGCGGAATTTCCAATCATTTCTCATTTACACGAATATGTCTTGCAAATATTTTATAAGCC